>OX439388.1:3615773-4215773 GCA_949319315.1 Zelleria hepariella
GTAGATTAATATCTTTCTACTGTTTATTGTACCTATTCATCTTTTTTGTCGGGGTTTTTTTATGGGAACTTACTGTTATTACCTCTTATGAATAGCGCCAAACGACTAGTGAGAGTGGCAATCGGCTGGAGAGTGCGTTGTAGGAGTAGTGAAACCTCCATGCAAGTACAAAAACATGAATATAGTATGGTTTCACAAAACGGTCTAGAAAGAGATGCAGCCATGTCAGTGGTAGTCAGCGACACGCTAGGATATCCCATTGTACACGCGCACGGCTAGTTCTCACCGACAAGGCATTTGGATCATGCTGCGGATTCGGCTAGTAACAGTTTGTACGGAAAATCGGGGTTTAGTAATTGGGGATTTTCTGACAGCTATCTGACAGCTAAAAAAAATAGTTCTAAAAGCTGTGACGGTTGGCGTTGATCCGACATGGAGTCTATTACAGAGTTAATGAGTGCTTACTACAGAGAAAAGTCTCCTTCATTTCATTGCTCTGTGACTTCATCTTTCATCGTCGTGGACGTCATTCCATTTTGGTACACGAAAAAGTGCATTAAGGGTGGACGATAGCAAGGTGGCGGGAAATTCAAAATTTTCACAGATTTTTACATTTTGTAGCTAAACTGAACAATTTTTGTTCAGCGATTTTTCGTTCGCGAGAATAAAACCGTATTCTTTTCATTATTATAAACAACAGAACAACAATAATTCAGCCGATTATGTGTTCTGGTCTACGAAGCAGTGGTATTGCCCAAAAAACTTGTCGTAAACCAGAACACATAATCGGCTGAATTATTGTTGTTCTGTTGTTTACAATAATGAAAAGAATACTGTTTTATTGCCGCGAACGAAAAATCGCTGAACAAAAATAGCTCAGTTTAGCTACACAATGAAAAAAACTGTGAAAATTTTGAATTTCCCGCCACGTTGCTATCGTCTACCCTTAACTTTGTTATTGTTATTGTATGAGTGAATGGTAAAACCGGAAATGTGTTTGGACGAAGGTCAACGAGCGTCTCGTTAGCGACATCTAGTTACAAATTTGGAACTACAATTAATGAGCTGTCAGAAAATCGGCCATTAGCACTCACTTCTAGCATTTTTAAATCGGTCCAGCTCGGCCTGCAGTCCCTGCAGGGGGAAGGGCGCCAAAGCCTCCACTCTCACGATGGCTACGTCATCAATCCTCGCTTTTACACGCTCCTTGTGAAGCTCGTAATAATGCTTTCCGCTGACTAGAATAACTCGTCTTACTTTCAACGGGTCGGCTACCTTGTCACCTGTGGAATAGGGATTATATTCAAATTGGTTTGAGTGCTAAAGTGGTTTTTGTTACAGCTCTTTTTGCAGAGAGCTTTTTATTTCAGTATTCAGTCCTTGAGAGTGTTGAAATTATTAAAAGCAGAGTTCGTAGAAGAATGAAATGATTCACGTAAGAATAAAATAATAGAATCCATCTAGAACCACGTTCCAGGCACTGCAGCGCCCGAGTGGTCGCTTCACATAATTTCACATATCTAGTGTGAGTGTAGATGCTACTGGATGCTGTAGATATCATCTAATTAGATGCCTATATTTTTAGGCCATCTCCACATAGGTGATTTCGAAAGTTCAACCGAAAGGCCAGGTGCTTATTCTGTAAAAAAAAAACCACAGTTGTTAGTCCTCAAAACCGGTTTATTTGAGAAAAAAATTGATCTTAACGAAATAAACAATATTTTTGTTTCGACAAATAATACGTTTTTAGTAGTTATTGGCTATTGTTATAGTGCGGGTTTTTATAGTTATAGTGCGGATTTTTTTTACAGAATAAGCACAGTGCGGTGGAAATATTGGCTCTTAGTACAGCCCCCTGCGGTAACTGAAGCCACGTCCTTTGATGATGATGGTCATGATATCCTTTTATCCCTTATCAGAGATACCTAAAGGGCTTGAAGAAGGGATCTCCAAGGGATCACTACCTTTGAGTCCGAACGTTTCCACCAACTTACCAATGACAGGCTGGAAGTAGGTGCCCGGCGCAAAGTCGGACAAAGGCGAAACCGCGTCCGCTAGCCGGAGTAGAACTTTGGGTGCCACGACCACTAGCGGCTTGCGATAGTTTCGCACCATCTGTAACAAATAATCAAGATTACCAACGAACACTTGGACTGCGGTAGTCACCTAAGATCAACAACATTAGATAGATAGAATACACTTTATAATAGACCAATAGCTAAACGAGTCACCAGTTTAAAATGTCATGTATGACAAACGAGATCAACAAATAACTTGGCCAACAATCTTGGCCAATAACATCATCATCAAAGGACGTGGCCACACTTTTCTTAGCAAAGTAACTAACCAAAACCAATTTACGAGAAGAAGAAGAAGAATTTATTTATTTACAAGAAACATGGTAGGTTTTACAATAATGTAAAGATGGTATAAAAATATAAAAAGTGCAGCATGTTCTACCTGTTAAGGTGCGTAAACATTGAGGTGGGTATATAATAGTTATTTGTTATGCAAGAATGCAAAATTATTGTTTGCGGCGAGTGCTTGTATTGAATACCGAGCTAGCGAAGGTTTCTAAAATTGAGCCACGAGCGTAGCGAGTGGTTCAAAAAAAGAAACCTGAGCGTAGCGAGGTATTCAGAAGCACGAAACGCAAATAATATTGCATTCGTGCGAAACACAAAACTTTTCATCTCACAGAAGCGAGGAAATGATTTTGTTAGCCAAGCGTGACAAACAATAGACATAGGTAGTTAGGTACCTACCATAGAGGTTATTGAAATGAGTTTCCTTCTTTTTTGCTTCTTCACAAAGGAGTTTGTGGCATTGCCTAGCAACGGGTTGTTGATTACAAATCATGTCTTCTTGAAGTGTCATAAAATCAACAACCCGTTGCTAGGCAATGCTACAAGTTGAAAGAGTTTCTTATATTTTTTTTATTAGGGCGTCGAGTTCAAATTTCGAAGCGCACAAAAATACAAAGCGGTTTAAAAAAGGATCTTCTACGATCGCATGTTTAAAGTAACAGCGTACTTTCCGAGCATGGGAGATGAAAATTAATATTTTTTAGAACAAACAATTTAAAAACTACAAACAAACTTAACGATTTAAAAGCTCTGCATTTTTTTTTTTTATAAATAATTTTATTATGTCACATAAGATAAGAATTCAAAGGTGAGATGCTATTATTTAAAGTCATTCAAAAAGTCATTAATTGTGTAATACATTTTTTCTATTAGGATTTTGAATAATGAAGTTTTATCCATCTTCTATGGATAGGTTTATTGCATGTGTAAGAGGTTTTAATAATGAAAGGGCAGATTGTCAGAATTCTAATGTTACCCAGGTTTATCGCAGTTTGGTCGCTCAAAAGTCGCAAAATATGCTTCCGTATAGGCAACATTATACGTAGAATTAGACGGAAATGAAGACCGACGTCTTTAACAAAAAGAACGAGTAATGGAATGTTTAATCACGATATTTAATCCAGTTTTTCTGTAATTACGCTTCCGGAACTCCTCAGCAGAGTAGCGACTGCTAGACCACAGTCTAAGGAAGAGAGTAGTATTATATCTGCAAATGAGATTTTGAGAGAATTTAGAAATGTGCCACCTGGCTGACTGTTGCTATGGGTAGTGATCTGATACTGCTCGTCTGCTCTACATTGCAACTTGTTCTGCTTAGTTTGCTTATTCTGTAAAAAAATACTGCATCTTGCTAGTCCTTAAAACCAGTTTATTTGCGAGAAAATATAAATAAAACTATTTTATTCGACATACTATGTTAAAATAAAATTCGATACCGGCTATTCTTCCGCAAAAAAACCGGTTTTGATGACTAGAAACTGTGCGTTTTTTTTTTTACAGAATAAGCACACTATCGGACAGTCTTGAGATGCTACGTTGTGGATGGTTGCAGACCCTGGGTAATTTTCAAAGACACGGCCGAGTTAGGTCTCTGCTATTCCTTCTTCTTTGTCTGAAAGGAGCTTTCCGACAATTTTCCAGCACCTGCAGTGAGGTAGTAATTAAATCTGAAACCGTTGCGAGATGCTTAATTTGACCTAATTCTTTAGTTAGCTGGCTTATTACTTCCTCAAAACATAGAACTACACGGGGCCAAAAATTGAAAATTGAACTAAAATATTGATACAGTTAAATTTATCAGTTGTGTGGAAGTGCCGCCATCCCTATCAGGTACGTACGATGACGTCATTTTATTTTTTTCGTGACATTTTTTGTATTTCATAAACAGCTTATTTTGCAACAATTTTGAAGCAATAATCTTAGGCGTTTAATCGTAAAAGTATTGTACATTGTTTTGGGCGGTTGTGTCTTGCAAAATCTCTTCGGTCTGTAACGACCGAATGTCAAAATGCCTTGATGTCATGGTGACACCCCTCATCTATTAAATCAGTATTTACGAGTATCTATAAACATCAGAAAACAAGTGAAGCCTAATCTTTTTGTGAAACGTGTTTCTTCCTTGAGCTCTATAGACGAGATGATATATCTGTGGGTGACTCTTCATCCCAGTTGCTATATTGTGACTCGGCTCTTTTCATTAGAGGCAGTCGGACTCGAGTATTAATTACGTCACTTTAACCTCCCGAGGCTGGCCTATTTGTCTTTTAGGTAGCTAGTTGAGCTAGGTATTTAATTAATAATGTAGTGTTTGAGTTCGTCTGTGAACTAGGTGAACCGAAAATGCTACTTTCGTAGCCAAGTTCGAGGCTAATGTATTATTTACTTTAGAAGCGCTCGCAGCCCAGTTGGACATTGAAAATTTGCTATCTACGAAATAACCTTTAGTAAACTTAACTAATAATGAAGGAGTGTGGCGAGCCTCTACTACAATTTGTGGGCAAGTGTAAGAGAACGTCGATCTGATACCAGGGCCCTTAGCCTGTAACGCAATGGCGGGTCAATGGCATCCCGGCAGAAGGACAAAACCGGGCTCTCCTCGTTTTTCTCCTACAACCAGGGAACTAATCCTCTAGAATTAGAATCAAAATATTCTTTGCTGTACTACAAAAACATTAAAGGGACAGACAGCGTTAGCAAATCGTAATTGAAGTCGTCACCTGACAGCCCATTTTGGCACCATTGTGTTACAGGCTAAGGGCCCAGGCTAATGGAAATCACTGTGTAGCTCTTTTTTGCAATACATGGACAGTAGTATCCAGTAGCACCCAATTTAGGTGGACGGTTGTGTATTTATGTGAGGGACAGTGTATAAGAGAAAAAGAGCGTGAAGGGTGGGGGTGAGATAGAGGGTTAGGTTGTGTGTGTGTGTTTGAATGATAATGACATGGAGATGTCATTTTACCTGCCTCCTTAGCAGATGGAAGTACTGCGCCGGCGTGGTGGGATGTGCTACTTGCAGACAGACCTTCTCCGAGTCGGGCTTGGTCTCCGAGCTGTCTGTAAGTTGCTGGAACCTCTCCAGTCATCAAGAGCAGTTCAGGAGAGACCTCTAATAAGATTTGTGAGACTCCCCGTCTAACTGACTAGGCTAACGTGGAGAAGGAGTGATGCAAAAATTACGCTAAAAACGTCTTTAAAAAGTTAAGAAGTTCTTAAAAATTAAGTATAGTTTGTGAAATCGGGCATAAAACTCTTTTCTACCTTCCTATCACAATTTTGTGTGTGTGTGTGTGTGTGTGTGTGTGTGTGTGTGTGTGTGTGTGTGTGTGTGTGTGTGTGTGTGTGTGTGTGTGTGTGTGTGTGGGGGGTGAGAGAGAGTGTGTGTGTGTGAGGGTATGTGTGTGAGGGTATGTGTGTGTGTGTGTGTGTGTGTGTGTGTGGAGGATGTAAGTGAGAGAAAAAGAGCTCAATAAAAAACCAACCTGTCTCCTTAGCAGATGGAAGTACTGCGCCGGCGTGGTGGGATGTGCTACTTGCAGGCAGACATTCTCCGAGTCGGGCTTGGTCTCCGAGCTGTCTGTAAGCTGCAGGAACCTCTCCAGGCGGCAGGACGAGTGCTCAGGACCTGCGCCGTCAAAGCCGTGTGGCAGGAGCATCACTAGCCCGTTGCTGCGGACCCATTTTACTGGAAAGAAATACAAATGGTTCACAATTAAAAAAAAAACTGAGTTGGCAACACCTACATTGGCCATATGGCCGTATAGCAGAGTAACAGTCGATCAAAAGGACATGCGTTCCATCATTTAGAAGTTCAGTTAAAAGAAAATATTTGCTCTAACTAACAAACTAAAAAAGTTCATGTAGTGATTGTCTCTTTTTCTGTGAGAAGGCCCGCCTTTACCTCTCTTCCTGGAATAGCTTTATCTCTCTTTCTCCCGCTTAGATAATCTAAACCACACTGTCTCTCTTTTAGTTCCTTGGAAGGAGCTTGGTAGGCTATGTCTGAAAGAATCCCATTCAATCTGAGAGAATAAAATCTGTTTGAGAAAAACTAATCGCGCGCTTTCTATCTTCCTGAAAATAGCACAATCGCTCTCTGCCTCTCTATCTCTCTCTATATCTCTCTCTCTCTCCCTCTCTTTCTCTCGCTTTCTCTCTATCTCAGTCTCTTTCTTTCATTCTCCCCCTTTTTATATTATAGCTACCAGGCATCGTGTCGAAAAAACGAAGACCCAAAAAATTTCAATAATTAAATATTGGTATGAAAACTTGAATACCTTCTCCAGAAGCGATATAGGTGTCCACTATGATCTGAGCCCCGTTGTAGAAGTCCCCAAACTGCGCCTCCCAGACCACCAGGTTGTCCGGAGTGTCGAAAGCCATTCCGTACTCAAAGCCCAGGACGGCTTCTTCCGACAAGATGGAGTTGGCTACCTGGGAAATAACCCCGAGTATGAAAATCTGAATCACGAAAGTGATAGCTATCTCGAAGTAAGTGAAGAAGTGGCAACCGCCCCTCTACCCTTGACGCATTTTTACAATACGGCCGCAATATGGCGAAATTGACAAAATTTAATATTTTACAAGTTAAGACGCATTTTGTGTTTTTATTTAATAAAAAATAGGTAAAAAAACTTTTTAAATTAAACGGTTTTATGTTAAACATACATTGCAATGTTTAAGATAAATGTACTAAAAATTTTTTAAACTTTTTCAATTTGATCGCAATAGCGTCAAGGGTAACCTCCCAAAATGTCACTCCTCCCGCTAATAATATAGTACAGTCGCCCATGACGGTTTAAATCACGTAAAAGGTTACCGGCCGCCCTTTTGATATGTTATAGTACGTATTTCTGCATATAAAAACCTTATTCTTGCAAATCCTAACCCGCCGCAGAGTTTGAAAATATTTAAATAACACATATTTTTTGCACAGTTTTTTTGTAATTTTCGGTGTCGTTTAATACTATCTTTACAATATTGTAATACCACGTTTCTTGCAAATAAATTCTTCTATTCTATTCTATTCTATTCCTAATATTCCACAGCGACGTTAAAATAGGTACCTTGAAATGTGGCCGTACACTCGTGTAGACCGTTTAAAAAGTTTAATTTCTAGCAATTTCAACTGGTCTTACACGAGTGTACGGAAACATTTCATGGTAATATCTCATCGTATGGCAATTTAATGAGGCTGTAGAATATTACGATGGCCAAATTAATAAAAATAAAAAAAAATGCAAAAGCAATACTTATTTTGTTGCGGCCGCAACAATTCAAGTATAGTACGTGTAGCTCTCGTAGCATTTGCTACGGTTTCGTAGCTTTGGCTACGAGACGAGTTCGTAGCCCGTAGCATACGTTGGAGCAGCGAACTCGATAACATGGAACAACTTCTTCAAGAAAAAACCATCCTCTAACACGGCACACGCATCTACACGCGCAGGTTGCGTTGTCAAAAATATTTTAAACCAATAAGAAAATAGGAAACTCCTTGATTGGTTAATTGTTTACGCGCCATTGATGTCATTGGGCTTTTCACAGTGACAGCGTCATGCCATGCTGCAGAGGTCAAAAGCTTTGCACAGATTATATTTGATAATCTGTCATCGTGAACTGTAAAAGTTTCTATATATATAGACGACTTAAATCTACTATCAAATACAAGAACAATCTACGCAAGATAGCACTTAAAGAGCCCGACCTACACATAAAGAAAATTCTATACGCTAAAATAAATATCTTGCAGAACTTAATAAAACTAGAAATTAGGAAACTAAACGATACCCTGTGGAATAATAAATTAGCCAAGGTAGACAACCCAAGTGCAGATATATGGCGGCTTGTCAAATCTCTAAATAATAAATCGACGGTGATACCTCCTCTTAAAGATCCACATGGCATGATAACTTCCTCGACGCAGGAGCAATGCGAATTGTTGGCTAGTGCATTCCTCGACAATATGAACCTAACGGCTGAATGGATCAGTAATCACGATGTTGAAGATGCTGTTAGGAGCTCAGCTGCCCATATAGCAACGACGAATGTACTAGACGGCCCACCCAACGTAAGACCCCATGAAGTGCGCAAACTGCTGCACAAGCTGAAAACCCGCAAGGCTCCTGGCGCGGACAATATCGTGAACATCTTACTCAAGAATGTATCCCAAAAAAGTCTTGTTTTTCTAACTAAAATATTTAATGACTGTATGAAACTTAATTACTTCCCAACAATCTGGAAGCATGGAAAAATTATTCCCGTCAAAAAACCCGGCAAAGAAGAAACTATCCCTACTAGCTACCGTCCCATCAGTCTCCTCCCATCATTAGGCAAGCTATTTGAATCCATTATCCTCAAACGACTCTCTTCTGCCACCGAGCACTTACTAATCCCCGAACAATTCGGCTTCCGATGTACACACTCTACTACTCAACAGCTAGCAAGGGTTGCTGAACACATTGCGCATAATCTCAACCTAGGCAGTTCCACTGGCATGATACTATTGGACGTTGAAAAGGCATTTGATACCGTATGGCATGCTGGACTACTATACAAACTCATGTCCAATAATGTACCACTGTGTCTCATTAAACTTATCCAGTCTTACCTACACAAACGAACATTCTCTGTCTACCTGGGTGACCTCTCTTCATCCCCAAGAACTATACCTGCAGGAGTACCTCAAGGTTCAATCTTAGGGCCGTACCTTTTTATACTGTACCTCAATGATATCCCCAAGCAACCTCATACCCATCTTGCTGGCTATGCTGACGATACAGCATCATACACCTCATCAACTGACACTGACCTGATCATAAGCAGACTCCAACTCTCCTTAGAACTACTGCTTGAGTACTTCACAAAATGGAAATTAAAACTCAATTCCCTGAAAACTGAGGCCATTTTGTACACCAGACAACGATCAGTTCCCTCCAGGACTATAAAAATCAACGGCCATCCCATTCCCTGGAGTAGGTCAGTAAAATATCTTGGAGTTATCCTTGATGATAAAGTTAATTGGCTAAAAAACACTGACGCCATCTGCAACAAAGGACTTAAGGCTCTTAACGCCTTGAATCCCATTTTAAATCGTAAAGCTAACTTAAGTCCTAAGACGAAATTAAGAATTTACTCAACCCTGGTTAGGCCATGCCTAACATATGCCGCCCCAGTATGGTGTAGCCTGGCTCAATGTAATTACTCCAAACTACAACGTATTCAAAACAAAGCGCTTAAAAAAGCCTTTAACACCCCATTTAAAACTAACCTAGAAACTCTGCATAAAACAATTAACTATCCCCAAATAAAAGAATTTATTTTAAAAATTTCTCGTAATTTTTATCTACATAAAAACCCAAATCACCGAAACACTCTGGTCTCAACAATAGGTAAATCTAGATTGGCTACTTTAAAGTACGCTGCCACCTACAATCGATATCGACTCCCACATCACTATTTCCTCGGCAGCTAACGATAACTCGCTCACCATATGACCGGTTCGACCTAGTTCTAACTGACGACGACGCACGAATTTTTTCGATGCACCCACATTCGTGATTTAGTTTGCTCAAGTTGCAAAATAATTATGTTTACATTCTTTACCTAATGTGTGTGTAGCGTAGGTACAATAAATCTGTGTTGTAGTAATTACCTACGGTAAAACAACAAACAATATTGTTATAAGTGTGTGGTTCTCCTCTAAACCTACACGAAAATAATGTATATCCTCAACTGTATGTATACCTAAAACCATGTAACTTAAATATTATTCTCTCACTATAAATGTTCATAAAGGCGCCTCAGCCTGAGTAACTGTATGCTGCACACTAGACAAACACTTAGAATAAGATCTTTTTGTATTGCTCACTGTAAATTCATTTATAAATAAAGATATTTTCAAATCAAAAAATCAATCTATATATATAAACAGAAAATCTGTATGTTTGTCTGTTTTCGAATAAATCTGCGGTTATACATATAGGTACCTAATATTGTCTAATGTTTATTTGATTGTTAATATCACAAGTGGGCAAGACACCTGGCGAGACGTACCGATGGCAGTTGGACAAAGTTCATTGCGGAATGGCGACCCCAAGGGGATGAGATCGGTTGGCAGACCACCAGCCAGATGGTCCGACGACATAGCCCAACTCTTTAGACTTTACACTCGGAAAACCGTGGTTGCGCCTGGCACAGGATCGTGAGAGTTGGCGTAAGCATGAAGAGGCCTTTACTCAGCAGTGGGTGTTAAAGGGCTGATGATGATAATGATATAACAAAAAAGAAAGTCTGCTCTGAATCCAATGCTGTTCATTCCGTTCCAGACGGATTGCTTCTACCCATCGCCGTTTTCGTGCAGGATCTTTAGGAAGTCGAAGATAGTAAAAATCGAACAATACAACATTATCTCCGAAAAAAAAAAGAAATGGCGGCAAGCAAAGCCGAGGGTAAAAGTTTTATAGTTCCGTTTTATGAGTCCAAGATAATCGCTGATGAATTTATCATGTTAAAACATATTAAGACGGCGAAGACCTCAAGCAAAGCCACGGGAAGAAGTTAGTTTCATATTTTTATTTGGGTTTATTAAAAGTTGTGAATAAAAACGGTACAAGACATTACTTCCGTATGGTAACCGATACCCACTGCTTTGTGGTGCACATCAGCACGGCTTTTGCATCATTTTACGGCACATGAAGTCATTTTCTATAGTTTATTATTCACGACAAAATTTGACAAAATTGACGTTTTCTCGGTCATGTCTGTCGAACTACTAAATCGTGAGAGGAACCATTTTGTAGGCTCCGCCCACAGAGGAACCATTTTCGTTAGGTCATTTCTCAGGGCTAATGCGGTCTCTATGTTATCTTCCGCTCGCTGCGTTGGAGGCACCGCGGTACTACATCCGTGGTCTCACCGACAACAGTTAGTTATTGTACGGGAAACCGGGGGCCAGTCGCTCACCTCTATAAACCCCTTCTGATCCTCATGGATGCTGCACTGAAGTTTTCGCTTCAATTTACCACCACCAAAATGAGTACGCCTTCATTTACGCTTCGAACTATTATGAAAGTACCTTAACTTTTTCTGTGCAGTAGATTCTTAAAACAATTAAGGCGGACTGACAGGCTGATAGATGGAAAGACAGATAAGAAGTTATGAGAGTACTTATCCTTAAAATATAGCACGGCCAACAAGAAGTCAATGGGATGCCTTGGACAGTGGTTCCCAATTAGTTTTTTCTACGTACCACTACAAGAAAGACCTCAAACTCCCGTACACCTTATTGCAGGAACGATACATAAAAAAATAAATCAGATGTGTTTTACATTTATTAATTACCATCAAAATACAGTTTTATTCTAATGACGGAGACCACCAGTTTTTCAGTTCAGTTCGTTTAGAAATATTTTTTGGCCATTGTTATTTGCATACTTAATTGTTTTAATATCTTAGTTAAGAGATTGCTTCGCGTACCCCTTGATGCAACCTCGCGTACCACTAATTGGGAAACACTGGTCTAGGATGATGTTATTTCAAAAGTGTCCATAAGCAATCTTACCTCTATAAACCCCTTCTGATCCTCGTGTATGTTGTTGAGCGGTATATGGATGCTCTCAGTCTCTTGGTCGACCAACATCGCGTGGCGGTGCGAGAAGGTACCCCTGCCGACATCCTCACCGCTCAGCCGGACGTTCTTGCCCTCCATTAGCAAGGAACCTGGAAGAGTGGTTTGGTTTAGAGGCGACTGTGGACAGGCCGCCGAATCGATGGGTAGATGCACAGGTAGATGACATCAAAAAGGCAGCTCATTTTCCAAAGACAATATAAATTGTCTATACACATTTTTACAGTTATCGAAAGTCCTTTGATCGAAAATGCATCAGAAATACTTACCTTTCACCGACGGCGGGCCATTGTTTCGAAGATAGGGTTCGATAGAAAAAACCAAACCACATTCTTTCATAGTTACTGTTAAACTCGAAACCAACTACACTAAAAGATATGTAGTATCTGATTATTATTCCAACAAGAAAATATAAAATTAAATACTCCATTTTTATGCTTATGCATGTTGAGGAATATATTTTAGTTCCTTGGAATACCATCGGCCAAGTTGCTTGTTATCTATGTATCTATTTATTTTCCGCAAAATGTTGATATGAGGGGTTAATCAATTCTAGATAGGCAAGCTTTACCAACCTCTGCCCACAAAATAACACCGAATTTCAATTTGGGATCCGAGCTCTGTTCCAATTCCAACAAATCCAATTTATATCATTTTGGGAGTTCGCAAACTTCACAATCAGTAATCAGGATCGAATATCTCGTTTGCAATGCTTGATTATGGCGCAGGAATTCAATCATCGATATCCAATTCTTATTGTGTGACGCAAAAGAGTGAATATTCAAAAGTTATTAATATTATTCTGTTTACCAAAAGCCAAAGCCTCCGCGGTCGCCCAGTCCAAATCCTTCCCATTTGTTATTTTTGTAAGACGATTTTTCACGTGAGTTTTCGCCAAATGTGGATGGATATTCTGCAAAATAAAATAAAATCTATGCAGCAAGCAATAGGGAGGTACTTGATGAAAAAAGGTGAGTGTGGCTTGGTATGCAACGTAAATAAAAAGCACAGGTCTATCGTCGCTATTAGAAGTTCAATGTGAAACTGAAAAAATCTGGCTACATAGTGGGTTGTATGCAGTGAGGTACTTTTAGTTATTCATTCATTCATTCATATTTATTGCAAAATCATGTACATTGGGTGTTACAGATCGAATTAGTAAATTATTAAGTTAAGTACATGACACCCTGTAAGGGCACTACAATAATTTAAGTTAGCCTTATGACATTATCTTTGAATTATTTATCATGCAATTTGGTATATTTTACAAAATTAAAAACAAAATTAAAATCACAAATTAAAAATATTACAAATGCCTTCAACAGGGTTGAGGGTTGCAGAATCATTTTCAGTTAAAAAAATCACACATTAAAATTAAGAATGGATTCAACGTGGTAGAGGGGTTGGGAAGTATTCTTCGAAATTATAGTAACATTTATTTATTAAAAATGTTCGTAGTTTATCAGTAAACGAATTAATATTAGCGTCATGTTTTATATAATCTGGTAGATTATTATATATTTTTATGAATGTGACATAGGGACTGTTTAGGTAAAGTTTCATTGTTGTAAAGGGCGCTACTAATTTATTTTTACGGCGATGATCTGGGGGGCGATTTGTTTCTTGAAACATGGTTTTATTTTTCCTAACAAATAGTGCGGCTTCTAAGATATACATAGATGGTAGTGTAAGTAAATTATATTCAATAAAGTAAGGTCGACAGCTGTCTGGGCAGCGGATTCCGGCTAGCACACGGATACATTTCTTTTGCAAAACAAAGAGTTTGTCCGCGTCAGTGCTATTTCCCCATAGGATAAGTCCATAGCGCAACCAAGAGTAGGCATAGGCGTAGTATGCAGAAAGAGCAGTTTCACGATTTGTCGTTATTTTAAGATTGTATAAAGCGTATATAAATTTAGATAATTTTGTAATTATATTCTGAATGTGTTCTTTCCAATTTATGTTAGTGTCTAATATTAAGCCTAACAATTTGAACGTTTTTACTTCTTCTATTTGTTCTCCATCTATTAAAAGTTCTAATTCAAGGCATTGTTTTTGATAAGGTCTAAATTGTATTAATTTTGTCTTTTTATAATTTATTTCTAAATTGTACTCCTCTAGCCAAGATATAACCTTTCGTAAGGTCTCTAATATTTTCTTGTTTGGGTCCTCTGTGTTGTTAAATTCGAAAAGAATAGATACATCATCCGCAAAAAGGCTACATACGTTTGGAATTATTAGAGGCAAACTATTTATATATATTAAAAATAGGATACATCCTAGTACACTTCCTTGTGGGATTGAGCAAGTAATGTCGCGTTTTAATGATCTTACAATATCCAAAGAATGTATATCATTGTTGTAAAAATCTATTTGCACGTACTGTTCTCGATTTTCTAAGTAGGATTTAAACCAATCATGAACGATTCCGCGTACACCCGATTCGAAGAGTTTTTGTAGCAAAATATTATAATCTACTTTATCGTAAGCTTTACTCATGTCTAGCATAAGCCCAACGGCGTAGTTTTTTTTTATTGAGATATGTGAATGCTTTTTGTATGAAGTTATATACCGCATATGTTGTCGATCGGTTCTGCCTAAATCCATATTGATTTTCATCTAAAATTTTGAATTTTTCCAAAAATTTATACAGTCTGTTTGACATAGCTTTTTCGTAGATTTTTGATATAGAAGGTAGGAGGGCTATTGGTCTGTAGTGACTTGGATTGGATTCTTCACCTTTTTTATGGATTGGTTTTATAATAGAGATTTTTAGCTTATCTGGAAATTTGCCTTTTGTGAATGATTGGTTGATCAGTTTAGTAAGTGGCGGGGTTAACTCGTTTGCGCAGGTTTTTAATAGGGTTGCGGGGATTTCATCTATACCGAAGCTTCTCTTATTTTTGAGGCTGCGTATGATGGCGTATACTTCGCGCTCATTCACAGGGTGTAGATACATAGACTGTTTTGGCGGCTCGCGGGCTGGCAAGGTGTTCTCCCCTGGATCGGCTTGTTTAATCATTTGCTTTTGCTTTGACTCTCCTACAGATGCAAAGAACTCATTGAACATATTTGCGATCTCGTGGGGTGATTCAATAGGAATATTTTCGGTGTTCATTAGTTTAATGTTCTTTTTTTTTCTTTGAATATGTTTGCCAGTTTTTTTATTTATTATTGACCACATAGTCTTTGTTTTATTGTTTGAGGATTTCATAGCTTTTATGTGGTTTATTCGTTTTGCATTATTAACACAGTTCTTTAGAATTTTTTCATATTTTTTATAATAGGATCTAAGTATTGTATCGTTTTCAATGTTCATCTTGCTAATTATTGTTTTTAGGAGCCTTTTATGCTTACACGATTTTTTTATACCTGTTGTTACCCATGTATTTTTTGGCTTTGTATGCATTTTACATTTTATTTTTGGTATATTTACATTTAAAATTTGTAAGAGTTCGTTTAGAAAAGTGTCATAATTTATATTTATGCAATCACTATCAAGTAAATTTTCCCATTTTAAATCTTGTAGAGCTGATTTAAACGCTGTTAGATTTTTATCATTAAATATTCTTTTATGCTCGTACCATGTTTGATTATTTTTCAATTGGCTTTTAAATTTGAATATTACACTTTTGTGGTCTGAAATGCCAAATTCCTCTACTTTAATGGTATACGATTTTATGTTTGTAAATATCAGGTCTATGCAGGTCGCGGTTGTATCTGTTGTTCGGGTCGGTTCATGTACTGTTAGTGTGTAATTGTACAATGACATTAGATCTATTAGTCGTTTTGTATTTTTCTTTTCTTTTATTAAGTCTATGTTAAAATCGCCACCTATTATTATTTTATGCCTATTTTCTTTGTTTTTTAACTCGTCTAGTATTTTTTCAAGCACATCAAAGAATACCTCAATATTACGGTCTAGTCTGTATATGCAAATTAAAATTGTATTTATATGTGGAATTTTTATACCACAGCATTCGACAATGAATTCAACCGACATATCTACAATGTATTTTAACTCAGAAAAGTTGATACCTTGTTTCAATAGTATAGCCGCGCCGCCGCCTACATGCTTTTGTCTGTGGAAAGCCGACGCGAAGTCATATCCATGTATCGTGGTGCAATAAGATTGTTCTTTGGTTGTCCAAGTTTCACTCACACATACTGCTGTGAATTTGTGCTCTTCCAGTACATTTTCTACTATGTGTGTTTTGTTTTTCAGGCTTCGGGCATTCTGTACCATTATTGTTATTGTTTCGGAGTTATCGAAATGTCTGGTCTCGGGTGGAGTTGTTTGCCGACGTTGATGGTTTGTAGATGTCTGATGTTTCTCGCTCTTGAGTTTTCAAATGTTGTCTGTTGATAATTGAGTCCTGTTCTGAATCAGGTATAGTTTGAGAACATTGATTAGATTTCCGATCTTCCGTTGATTTTGTTGTTTGTACCAATTCCTGTATGTATTCTTTTCCATCCACGAGTACTTTATTTCGCCTAATAATTGCATTCATTCCTTTTCTTCGTGCTTCTCTTAGAGTATTTCTTAACAGGTTCCTGCGTTCCAATGATTTATCATCTAGGTATTCCGATATAGCAAGTTCAGTATTTTTGAAGCATTGGGTGTTGCTCAGGATATATCTCGTCATTCGTTGACTTATTAGTTCTATTTCAATTGGTCGCCGATAGCCTCTCTTTCCGATGCGTACTAAATTTTCTATGTAGCAGTTTATATCTACACCCATTAATTCTTGAAAAATGTTGTTTATTCGTTGAATTAGATCGTGTTCGTTTTCATTTGTGTATTCTGTTAGTCCATAAAGTACGAGTTTTCGCTTGCTCTCTTGATTTCCGGTTTGTTGGCGGGTGTTGCATCCTTGACGTATAGTTTCCAGTTCAGATTTTAGCTTTTTGTTTTCGATTTCCAATAATTCTATTTGATTGTTCATTTGATCTATATTTTCTTTTAGGGATTTTTGTGCTGATGACAATGCGTTTGTATTTTCTGTAATCTCAGCTCTAAATGTTGTTAATGATGTGTTAATTTCTTGTTTTACCACTTGTCTCATTTGTAGCGTAATTGATTCTGTCATACTGACTTGCATTTGCTGAAATTGATCTTGTAATAATTGACTGAACATGCCATAAGTAATAGTATCTGAGCTTTCCATAGTTTTTTCCTGGCTCCTGTTTGGTTGAAGTGATCTTAGATTTTCTGGGGTTTTCATTGAATTTGTATCTCCCGATATATTTTGTAGGGTTGAAGAGTCTAATGACATGTTTGTCTCTTCAAAGGTGTCCTGTACTCTGCTTGCGCGTGTGGTAGTTACGTTTTTGCAGGATTGACATTTCCAACTGAGTTTTAAATTCACGTAATGTTCACGGTAGTAGGCCTGTGTAATATTATCGCAATGGTAATGGTAAGTTCCGAGGCAAATAGTACATGCTATCATGTCCGGATTTCTTATTGCTGTGTTACATGCAAGGCAATTCATTTTGGTATTTCGATGACACTATTATTCTCTCAGAGACAAACGAAATCAATCCAAACCGAGTGTCCTCTGCGTTGCTTACTCTTTGGCCAAAAATACTCCGCCTCGGCGAGGCGAGCGTGCGCTTCACGCTAAACTTGACCTTATGTGGTTGGTGTAACCGTGAGATTCACTTGCACTGGTTCTCTGTTGTTTTTTCGTAATGGTCGGATTTCGAAATGACCCACAGTATTTTCGATAGTTAAAATCGCTGAATATCACTTTATAACGCGGATATTTGTTATTACAGATGATAATTTATAATCACTTGCACTTTAGATAATCAATACTCTTAGTTTGAAGACGAAATACAGAGGTTTAACAATTTTAATCGTTATTTTCGTACAGCGCGAAACAAAGAGGTATGTTTAGTCGAAATGTCAAAGACTAACTGTTACCGCAAGCGTAGCATAAGAATGGGTTAGGCAGTACTTTAATGTTTCTTCTGCTCACCGGTTATGACTGTATGTATTTTTTTGACGTAGAGTGGGATAGATAGTTATGAACCCATGGACGCTTTAACCCATTTTTGTTCTAAGTAAGCCGGACTGAAGTATACCTACTTATAAAGCAAAACCAAAGTCAACCTATTAGAATACTTTTTTGTCATAGGCAACTTAATCTTGTCTAGCATAAATGGCTGTATACTTTATAAATTGTAACTGTGTAGATATAAGATACTGACTCATGTTAATGTACAGTTCATTAGGAGCATATTGAAGCTACACGAATAAGTGACGCATGACTTCAAAGAAAGGGAAGCCATACGAGGAAAATGAATTAAGGCCTTTGTTGGATGCAATTTTCTCAACCTAATTATCTAGGCCGAGTGTGTAGCTAGGACCGTTGTAAGTATTTACGTACAGTGATTAAACAAAGGCAAATAAATATGCATGAATAAGGTCCTAATTAAAGACGAACAATAGCGAGGAGTAATTGCAGCTCGGGCTTTAAATACCCAAATAAAACCTACAAAATCAAGGTCCGTATTTCCCATTTTCCGGTTCTAAAACTGGACCATTTTAGCTTTTTTTCTTTTTCTGATAGAATGATGTTACGTTTTAAAGAAAGTAAGATTTAGCCTGGTACAGTCGGCCACACGCTAGGTTACCCCTTTTTGTTCGATTGGCGCCCTTATGCCGCGCGCGGTAAGAGCTGCCATGGGGTATCTGAGATTGTGGCCGACCGTACATGTCCCACTAGCTGGGCAAAAACTTCTTTCAGAGAGTTCGAGCTTAATTAACCAAGCGTGCTGAATGCGTCTTGCGAATTTTCGCGTTGTTGAGTGTATTTCCTCACGATGTTTTCCTTCACGATATGCGAATTACTTGGCCTACTAAAGGTCCTACCGTAACTAATAAACTTTAAAAATCTAAACTTAGGGACAGGATACAGAAGGGAACGGGGATATGGAAGTAGTAGAAATCTACAAAAATATATCCAAGGAGAAAAACGGGAAACACTTACTCGTACGCTTGTATGGAAAAAACATCGCTGTCGGTCCCTATTCAGCTCGTTTTAGTTTGTTGACCCAAATATTGTAAAATTAAACAAATACTTACAAAAGAATCAGGTATTGCAACAGACTTCCCTCCAACAAGACTCAGTAAGCCTGTATCGACGCCCGTGTCCCAAGTCTCCACGGCATTTGGCGCCGGGGCCATTCTGGACCATTGTTCTTGGAAATAGGTTACCTGGAACAACAAGCTGTTAAGGTCTCTGCACATTTACGCCGTGAAATATACAGCGTAACATCCCATAAGTTCGCGCCCTATCTTGGTGAGAATGTGCCTTTACGGGCCAATCTATTCTAAAACGGCTGCAGGCTCACGCCGTGAAATTGTGGCGCGACTTCTCACTGCAAACTGTTATACTCGTATTCTTCAGGCGCGACTAAATTGCTACGTCAAACGCATGAAATGGACGAACGTAAACTCCACGGAATGACAGTTGTTACAAAGGCTTTATCTGACATTAGCATACTAGCAACTGTCATTACGTGGACTCGAATTAAAAATTAGAGTTTATCTATTTTTCTGTATCTTAGAGAATGGGTTGTGTTCGTAGTGCGACCTCACTTTATTGCCGAGTACTGGCAACTTTTAATTTTACATCATCCGATCGTCTTTCTTTTGTTTTTTTCCCCGCGCGTTCTTTTCGAATTTGACAGTTTTGTTTCGCTCTATTTTTTTTTGCCGAAACATTTCTGACCGCATCGTTCTACGATTTCACGCCGTGAATGAAGATAGCTTTCGCAGTCGCGATGTAGCAGGGCTCGCGTTTGCGACTAAACATCTAATAGGCAAGAGGCAAGTAGTAGGTAGGTAGGTAATCGTATGAGGTAGTGGCCACCCCTGGTGTCAGAGTTTTAAGGCCACCCAAAGGGTCTCTGACATGGCTTAACGATTGTTATTAATCAACAACAACCGGCAAGTAGTAAATTTTATTGTTACTTCATGAAATAGGTATTCAGTAAACTTGATAATAATATGTAATGCTAATGGACTTGCTTAACAAATGAACCATTTTAAAGATACTTACTTCAGGTTTATAGCTACTGACGGCCTCAAATTGCGACTGCAAACACTTGGTGTATTCGTCCAGAATGCTCTTGACTTCGCTTTCCGAAAGTACTTTTTCCGATATTAATTTCTCCGCATACAACGTTGGAATTGATCTGGAAACAGATATTAATCTTGCATTATTGGATTCTTTTAAGACATTCAAAGGATCAAAGTACGGAGAAAAAACCTTGTTTCATATCTCCTGTTGAGACTAATTTTTTTTTTCGGTAAGAGGGTTTTGGTGGGACGCTCTAGGTACAGTCGGGCACACGCTAGTATACCCCTTTTTGTTCGATTGGCGCCCTTATGCCGCGCGCGGTAAGAGCTTCCATGGGGTATCTGTGAGTGTGGCCGACCGTACCTAATGTAAAAGTTCCTAAACTTGATATTGATCAGATTTTAATGCCTGTTTCTACAAGACAAATAAGTCCTAAAAGTCACCTTTCTTAATTCGGAAACCAGTCAGCGATTTTTATGTCGTGGGTCATAATAAAACCATGTTACTATTTTTATGGATGGTTTGTCGCCGACTCACGTTGGATCGGATGAGAACTATCGAAAATTCGTTGGTGGAGACCACCCTGTCAAATATCAATTCGGTGACATTATATCGGTCATTTGTCATTCGGTAAAATAAAGGTTCGATAAAAGTAATTCTGCAAATCATCACCGGCGAAAAGCAGTTCGGTATACTATAACGGGAACCTTCTGACATGTATGCGTTTAGTAGGTTTTGTGTAGATAGTACGCGTGGATAGTTTCAGAACTTACTTAAGCCTATGTATGATACAGGGCAATCTTATCATGCTTAGGGCCTAGGCGGATTTTGCCTGGGCTCCCCTCGACCCAATTTCATTAATCCAGTAACTTCTGAGCGCACCGCAAGCACTATGAATTAATCAAAACTTTATCCTGATTATCCTCTGGAATTATTATGTAGATCTATGTTGATAAGGTGAACGATTTTTAGATGTGAAGGGGTTACCTTCAACAAAATTATCCGATGGAAAACCTCATGATAAAACTGCATATTTTAGAATTACCTAAGCTTAGCCTCTTATTCTAAAAGCTATTCAGGAAAAAATTGGCTTCAAGTTTCAAGTCTCAAGAGTGAGAGGTAGAAATACACAAAGAAAGAAAGAAAAAAGTATAAAAAAATACTGGTCGAATGCTTTTTTGAAGTCAGTAAAAAAAAGATAGACTTTAGAGAAAAGAGGCGCTGGGCAACCTACTTACTTTCTACTATGGATAAGCTTGTACAGCAGAGGGTTGGTAAAGGTGGGGTCATCTAGCTCATTGTGGCCCCAGCGTCTAAAGCAGTTGTAGTCTATGAATACGTCTTTCCGGAAGCGGCGCTGGTATTCAAAAGCTATATTTGTCGCTTTTGCTACTAGCTGAAATAAAGAACAGAATTGAACATTCCACTAATTGTAAGTAGATAAAAACAGAATGTCAAGTATGTAAAAATATTGAAATTGATTTTTTTTCATAACTTTTTAGTTTTTGGTATAGCTCTTTAAAAATAGGTTTGTTTATGTAGCTGCATTTGCATAGCTTGTAGTTGTTAAAACATTGAAAACAATATTTAAAAATACTTTTCTCTTGCCCCAGCGTTCACATTTTATTAATAAACCAAAACGACGCAACGCTATGGCGTTAACAAAAACGCAAAAACAATATTTAGGTTGTGATCCCTATCACCGGGTGCTATTAACCTGTAAAAAGAGTTAGGATCTTTTGTAACACCTTGTATAACCTCTCCCTAAAGTATAAACAAAACAATACCTCAGGGTAATCCCCGTTGACGTGTATAACGGGCGCTGCGATGGCTTTAGCGAGGTCGGTGACGTAGCGGCTGGAGCGACCTCGACTCGCCGGCAGGGTGAATCCCACCTGGATTTGGAGGAAAACGAACTTTATCCTTCGGACTATAGGACCATACTATCGTCGTTTCTCCCTGTATAATTATGACAAAGCCTAAGGCACGCTCAGTTGACGCAGAACTAAGCTTAGTTAGCGTTGATATACAATGGTTTTATACCTACAGGCTACCTACAGGGCAATTTTGAAATAGCTTTTTTCCTCAGACACCCAAACCTCTAAATGTGATTTATAACATCTTTTGTTCTACGATTTTGGTGAAAGCAAAAATTTTTTTCCATAAAAATATATTTTCAAACATTTTCATGATGTTTAACATTAAGGCCGTCTTGCGCCACTTCTTAAATGCCACTTAAGTCGCCATTTAAATCGACTTTTTTATGAAGATTTTAGTTGAACGAGCGAGCGAAGCGTATGTATGTATGTATGTATGAATGTTCGTTCGACGATAACTTGAGTAAATGTAGTCGGATCGTCATGAAATTTGGTAGGCGGGTAAATAAGGCAAAGATAATTTTTTTTTTAAGTTCGAACATGAGCCAAATCGGTCGAGGGGTTACTGAGATAGAGGGTCGCGAGTTCAAAGTTCGGGGCGAACCACTAGTTAAATTCTGTTTAAACCACATTCACGAAAGTGGTGCAAGACGGCCTAAGGCCCGGTTTCTGAGTTGAGAATTTTACTAAGCACATACTTACGTATCGCTCTGTCGCGCTCTTTTGTGAGAAATCTGCAGAAACAGGACGATACTTACCCATTTGCTTAGCGAATTTCTCAACTCAGAAACCGGCAGTAAGTATATTTTGTTAACCATTACCAGTTATATAAAAAACGTCCACAAGTAAAATAAACTTAGGTCAAACCATTTTCGGTCTAGTCATAGGTGACTCTTTAGTTCCCCGTGTAAAGTAACTAACCTGATTATTGACAACGACGTGGATCGAGCCTCCCACATCGAAGTGCGGTGCCTGCGACAACATCAGTGTTTCCTGGTTGATGCCCTGTCCAGGGAACGCCGCGTCTCCGTGTATCTGGAACGTATTTGCATACTTAGTTTGCGTCAAAGGGCTTATAGGAGGAGCGGGTGATCAGATCATGCTCCTCGACTATAAAGGGAAATTTCCCGCCAAACAGATGTTGTGCTTGGGGACCGGCCGGGTCCAACTGAACATAGTTGGACGTTCTATATATACTCAGCTACGAAAGATATTTTGCTGGCGCGATGCAGGATTGTAGCGAGTAGCGATTGACAGCTCGAGTATGTAACAGTTTCCTGTTCGCCCGACAGGGGTCGCTACAGGCGCATGGCTGCAGTTTGAATATTAGTTATGTATGTATGGTGTCAGAGATGTAGCTTAAACTGGAGAAAGCAAGCCAGAGACAGAGAAGAATGGCGGAGACAGGGGGAGGCCTACGCCGAGGAGGCGACTACCACAAAAATATTTGATAATGCATGCTGCATGTGAATCTAAATTAATAATTATTATAAATATAAACACAAAATATTCACTTTGAATGATTCGCGATATTTAAACATTATTAACGTCGGGATAAATAAGGTAATTAATTTGCCTAAAAACCAATCGCGATTCGACCCGTTTCGAATACAATAAACACAAAATAATAATTACATTAAAATTTAATTTAATATCGATTAATCTTCTAAATACTTTAAAACTTAAACTTTCGTAAGCACTGCACATTTTTATATCGCTTTAACGGTTAAAATTCATGGTCTTCCTTTTATTTCTGACACTATGCTGTTTAGCAAAAAATAATCCTAATGATGAAGCCTTTCGATCGATATGATAAAACTACAGGGTAATTTTTTTTTCTCATGTATCGGGTTCGATTCCCGGTTCAACCATGTAATTATTTAGATATCTATGAATGCAGTTTAAATTGTTTTTTAAATTAAAATAATGTCTTCTTTCAGTAAAATGTTCTATCTACAATATTTAATGTACTTTCCCTCCATGTGGCATAGCCGTGGGACGCCCTGTATAGCTTACCTGAACATTGAGTACTTTGTCACCCATCCTCGAGGAGCCGTCTGTGGAATAGTCACCCTCTTTCAGTTGGAGCTGCTTCGAGCGCGCCTTGCCCATAGACACGGGATTTACGGTCTAAAACAATAGCAGAAAGGTTGGTTTTGGACTGGCAATAGGAGTTATTGACGAAGCTGTTAGGAAGGAAAGGCTGGTATCCTAAAGTGGGTTTTACGGATTGTATATCCATTCGAAGTATGAGACAGAAGCGAAATTCTTCGCGATATTTGGAATGTTTTTTTTTACTAAGTATTTGGATGCCTTATCAGAAAGGGTAGCTTGAGACTGGGTTAGAGCGTATCTATGGGTTTATAACTATATATATCTCACAATTTTGTTTAACGTAGGGCGAGATAGACAGAGTTATAAATTTATGCTACGCTTGCAGTAATAACATTGTATCACGTCGTCAGCGAGTATGCTACGAACGGTCTTCTGGCTACGAAGCCCTCTACGACTGCTACGAAAATTCGTAGCGGGGGTGTAGCGACAAACCGAAAGGCCTGAATAAAATATCACAGAACAACCTTGATCAAAGGCGGTACTAACAGGATCTTATCAAATATGGCTAGGCAGGGAGAGGACCCAGGGCAGTGAAGAATAGTATCACGGGGTCCCGAAAATCTACACCTGGGCTGCAATCCCGAGCGCTTCTCCGGACTCCCCTCTTTGAAACGCGATGTACCTACTTGGCACCCTCACGGAAAATCCATGAAATGTGAATATCGTCTCGTTGGCTACCAGATACATGTTAGGTCGTCATCATCATCATCAGCCTGTTGACACCCACTGCTGAGTAAAGGCCTCTTCATGCTCACGCCACCGCTCACGATTTGAATTTGATCCTGTGCCAGACTCACAAGTTAGGTAAAAGACACAGGTGTAATGTTTAATTACGATATTTTACTACAAGTTAATTTTTTTTATACCATCAGATAGCGTCTTGACGACGACAGCTTCAACGACGATTCTATCTCAAATCCCCTTTCAAAAGTTATCCCGGCAACAAGATGCGAATCTTGACTTTGTGGCGAAGTTGTACAAAAATATCTGCCGTGGAACAAGAATCTTACAAACAAAGGCGGTTCCGCGAAACAGAAATAGGTAGCTGAAAGCCCGATAATAATTTAATGCTTCGGTTGTTTTACTGTGGACGCAAAAAATTATAAGGTAAGAAAAAGATACCAATAATAAGGTACTAATACCTTATGTATTACAGCTATAAAATAAAAATAAAACTGCTGCTGCTTTAACAGCAAGGTCAGGAAGTACCGATTGAGTCCGATTGTACAGTCGGCCACACGCTAGGATACCCCTTTTTGTTCGATTGACGCCCTTATGTCGCGCGCGGTAAGAGCTGCTATGGGTTATCTGTGACTGTGGCTGACCTTACCTATACGGTGCGGTACTTCATGTTCTCTTGCTCCGGTCAAAAGTACCTATTAATAGTCTTTTTTTGCTCCGCACGCCTATTCTCATTAATTTGATCTACCTATTTTAGAAGTAACCTAAAGGTGTTTCCAGGCATTCAACTGTTAATCGTGCCTGGCACTGGCAACGTTTTTCATGTACCTATTACCTGTAACTACTATGTGAATTGATGTGGTTCCTGAAATAAATATTTTTAACTTTTTTTCTTTATCTTATTTTATCATTTCTTTTTGTGTAATAAAATTTTGTTTTTTATTTATTTTTATTTGTATTCTTTGTTTCGATTTTTCTTTCTGCAACATAATAATTAATTACAAAATATCACGAAGTCTAATTCTGAATGGGTAGGAATGTTAGGTACAAAAGTGTCCATAAGAAACGGGTTAATGATTAATTAATTAATTAACAAAGCTCACCTCAAGATGAGAAGGGTTGTTCAGCAGCGATACCCTCACTGATTTATTATTAACTTCAATGTCGACTGAAGCACCTGAAAAGAAAAGAAAAGGAGATGAATGATAATGATAATAAGGATAATTTCCTTGGAGATTTTTCCTCAATTTAATAATTTTAATAATGTTGGTATTGTTTTTCTTACGGGCCTTCTCTAACAGAGAGAGAGAGAGAGAGAGTCCACTGCGGATTGGCGATTTTCTCTTTAAGGGTATTATGGCTTAGACCTCAGACGCTCAGATTTCCTCACGATGTTTTCCTTCACCGTTAGCGAGTGGTACTGCTACTAAAAATTTACAAATGTACGTAACTTTCAAATAAATTAAAGTCATAGGTACGGTCGGCCACAGTCACAGATACTCCATGGCATGGCAGCTCTTACCGCGCGCGGCATAAGGGCGCCAATCGAACAAAAAGGGGTATCCTAGCGTGTCGCCGACAGTACATGCCCGCAGCAGGAATCGAACATGGGTCTCTCGCTTCCGAGTCCATTGTTCTACGCACTAGGCTACCACCGCTGAGAAGATTTTTTTTTAAATCCGCTACTTAAGATCATCCCGCCTGATTGAACGCCCTACAAAATAAAAGTGAGATAAAAAAAGACAATGGCCCTCATAAAATATTAAATTGGCAGGTGAGTAGTAAAGTGTTGGCGCGAAAGTTAGCGATATACCCGTCCCATCTTAGCACCGTAGTTAAACTGACGACATTTTGCGCCAATCACAAGACACTTACCGCGTATTCAAGTATTTTTAAGAGCAGCTTTTGTCGCGCGGTTTCAACTTCGCTCGCCGCGTGACACTAGTTTAAACGTCTACAGACACAAGAGTTTTATTTTTAGTAGAACGATGGACATATTATGTGATAGACGCACTCTTTAGGTATTCAGAAAGGTATAAATTATAGCAGTACTCGTAAATAAAACCACAAACAATAACATAACAGGCGCCGCGCGTGTGACATGCAAAATACTCACAAAATTACCCAATTTGCCAGCTTCAATGGGATATTTAAGGGTCCGTATAAGGCTAACTAGCGCCACCAATGTTGAAAAAATCATATCTCGCTTCAGAAGAAGTTTCTGACAAAATCCTAAGATGAGCTCATGCGCCATGCTTTTCTAGATTTTTAAGTGTAGATACCCTCTTCGAAATTTACTTTTAAGCTAAAAAATTTTCGATAACCGCCAAAAACGGCCGTTTTTGGCGGTTATCGAAAATTTTTTAGCTTAAGACTAGAAATTGAGTTGGGTACCCACACTTAAAAATCTAGAAAAGCATGGCGCATGAGCTCATCTTAGGATTTTGTCAGAAACTTCTTCTGAAGCGAGATATGATTTTTTCAACATTGGTGGCGCTAGTTAGCCTTATACGGACCCTTAAGCGACTTCCTTAATGAAATATTGTTTTTTTTAGATATACCTCAATAGTGCGTTAGTTAAGAAGACGATTAAATGCTAATATAGTACTTTGAGTTGTATACTTTACGAAAATATTAGGGTGTGACTCATCCAATCGACCCTGTAAAGAATCACCCATTTAGGTGCGGTAGGTACAGTCGGCCATACGATAGATACCCCTTTTTGTTCGATTGGCGCCCTTATACCGCGCGCGGTAAGAGCTACCATGGGGTATCTTAGACTGTGGCCGAACGTACCTTTAAATAGGTAAGGTAAGGGTAATCAAGTACACGCAAATGCTCTCTTCTTTGCCAATGAGGACTACCGTTTTAGTTCTCGCTAGTTGTCTCCACTGTCGAGAAAGGTCAAGAAGTATAGCTCTTATTGAACGAGCGAGCGAAGCGAGCGAAGTTCTCCGAGTCTACTGGAACAATCCGGCGTTTGTATGTATGTATGTATGTATGTATGTTTGTATGTTTGTATGTATGAATGTTCGTTCGACGATAACTTGAGTAAATTTGGTCGGATCGTTATGAAATTTGGTAGGCGGGTAAATAAAATTAAAAGAATTTTTAAGTTCGAACATGAGCCAATTCGGTCGTGGGGTTGCCGAGATATGGGGTTAGTAAGTTTATATGGGGTCGCGAGTTCAAAGTTCGGGGCGAACCACTAGTAGTTAGGTAGTTATTACGGATGTACAAAAAGTTTCCTTACATTAAAATATTTTTTTATGCCCACCTTACCACTCATCCCGCCATCGACGATATCGAAACC
This sequence comes from Zelleria hepariella, assembly GCA_949319315.1. NCBI lineage: Eukaryota > Metazoa > Arthropoda > Insecta > Lepidoptera > Yponomeutidae > Zelleria > Zelleria hepariella. The sequence continues at coordinate 3,643,841 of OX439388.1, forward strand.
TTTTTTTTCGCCCCAGATAGAAAAGAGTGGAGGACACAAGGGGAGGCCTTTGCCCAGCAGTGGGACACAAAACAGGCTACATAAAAAATACCTACCTAAAACTGTAACAATAATACACATCGATCAAGCCCCGAGTTGTGGCTCGGTGGCCAAAGCAGTGGTTAGTAGCGGGACAACAACTATTGGCCATAATTGAACGAGCGAGCGAAGCGAGCTAAGTTCTCCGAGTCTACTGGAACAATCCGGCGTTTGTATGTATGTATGAATGTTCGTTCGACGATAACTTGAGTAAATTTAGTCGGATCGTCTTGAAATTTGGTAGGCAGGTAAATGAGGCAAAGAGAATTTTTAAGTTCGAACATGAGCCAAATCGGTCGAGGGGTTGCTGAGATATGGGGTCGCGAGTTCATAGTTCGGGGCGAACCACTAGTAAAATTAATTTCACAACATTATTCTAATTAGAAATAAACTCGAATACAGTGTCATTTCTGACCTTGCGCAACACCAGTGCCCCTAACGACAAATCAAAGCGCAGTGGCCCTCATTGAGTGATGAGATTTCCATTTTACAGTAATCATTTGTGACAAGAATAAAATGCTCAACGGACCTTTTCATTTATCAAAGAAAAGTCACATTTTTCCCTTTCATTTGTCCCTTTTGTTCTACGTCAAATGAAATCTCATTCGGTGAGGTAACTTTCGGGACTGAAATTCACTTTGTGACTTTATAGAGGCGAGACAGTGTGATTGCGTAGACGTCGGGACAAATGTGTTTTTGACCGGAATCACAAAAGCGGAGCAGACTTGAAATTCCGATTTTATTTTGCTTGAACCACGTTCGCTACAATTGTCGTACAATGGCAGTAATAACAATGGATGGAGACTTGAAGAGTCTATATGAATAGATAACTTAGTAGCGACTATACCACCAATAAAATATTAGGTATGTTTTATTTTCTAAGATTGGAATCTTTTGCCCGCGCGGGATACGTCGTCGCATAAAACGAAGCCTATTGTTTTTTTGTTTTCCCGCTATCGCTTTCAGCATGGCCAATGTCGCGGAAAAGAGCTACTACGAGTAACTGGCGTGAAAGCTATCTCACCCAAAGAAAGAGTAACAAACACACGCACAAACGTTTGCATTATAATATTAGTGTGATGGTGCGATGACGAGATGTATGTATGTAGCATACTGAACACAGCTCGAGAGATGGCTGTTTTCTGCAGAACTACGTCCATTTAATCCTTTTGTGAAATGTGAAATGACTACAAAGAAGTCTCGTTGCGCTCAATCAGTGTGACATTTAATTTCCCTGCTTTCGGTGAAACAGAGTCTCATCCGCGGGGTTAATTATTTACGCGAATTTTACCTTTAGAGAACCATGTGTTTGCAACCAAATACCATCGGGAGGCTGCGGCTTAGTCTGCTATTTTTATTATTTTTTCCATTTGGTACCAGCCTGAAGCTGAAGTATAAAGCCAGTTATAAAACGTAGGTGCTTAAATGCATTTTTATAGCTTTTATACCGAGCACGCAAAAATCGCCAACCCGCATTGAGCACGCGTGGTGATTAAGCTCGAACTCTCTCTCCTTCAGGTGTTTCCTTCAGGTGCTCTTTATATGCTATTATTTTATATTATAAAATCTAGTTTATTTTTTATACTTTACAGGGATATTTTTTCTTAAAACCTCAAAACTACAACATGTTTTGTTCCATGAAGGGACATGTTATTTGCTCGCCAGTAAGGAAAAGGAACGGCCCTAGTAGAGAACCTGGGGAAACACCTAATATGGCGTAGCCCCCATTTTGAATTTGACCACCACGTGAATATGCTTTTTGAATCTCACCTTCCATTTCCCGATGGTAGGTTTAACAATAGATAAGACTATCACTGGACTGGGGAGGTTGGCGTTATAGATAATGATAATTAATGAGCTAGGATAGATCTATGCCCATTCATTAGCTGGGACAGATCTATGCCCGTTCATGAGCTAGGAATTTGTTTTTTTTTACAATAAAGAACATTTAATTTTTATGTTTTCTTGTATTAAATAAACTTAGGTACTCCATTTTTTTTTGCTATAAAGAACATTATCTTTTTATTTTTTCTTTAGAGATGTATGAAATAAGCTTACTCAAATGCGTAGATATATCGCAGGCCGCATTGGCTTCATCTGGGAACTCTGGGTTACCGCTGAACTTGTGAAAGATCTTGACGGGGGGACACTCCAGTACGCCTGTGAGAGCGTTCAGCTTGCCCCGGTGTGCCATGCCCAGGACTATGTGCTCCACGGACTCTGAAAGTTAATAAGTGGTTTGATACACTTTACACATAATCATAACCTTAAGGCTGCAAGATAGCAGCATGGCAGAAAATTCAAAATTTTCACGGTTTTTATTTTTTTTAGCTAAACTGAGCTATTTTTGTTCAGCGAATTTTCGTTCGCGGCAATAAAACGGTATTCTTTTCATTATTGTAAACAACAGAACAACAATAATTCAGCCGATTATGTGTTCTGGTCTACGACAAGTTTTTTGGGCAGTACCACTGCTTCGTAGACCAGAACACATAATCGGCTGAATTATTGTTGTTCTGTTGTTTACAATAATGAAAAGAATACGGTTTTATTCTCGCGAACGAAATATCGCTGAACAAAAATAGCTCAGTTTAGCTACAAAATGTAAAAACTGTGAAAATTTTGAATTACCCTCCACGTTGCTATCGTTCTCCCTTAAATAACGTGTCAGTGAGAGCGTGTGTACAAAGGCAGTCTTATTTTTATAGATATCCTTCCAGCCAGTCGTAATTTTTCGACGGATTACAAATTTCAAACGTAATTTTATGTCTTGGCTTGTAGTTATTAAAATTTTAAATTTAAAATGGTTAAAAAGACAGTCAAGAGTTTGGAATCACCTATGTGACCGTAATAAAAAAAAAACCGACTTCACGCTACTACACTGATTCTGAGTGATCTGTTGGTGTCCGTTGAGGAGGTCCGTTCTCCATCTCCAAAGTTCTTTACCAGATCTTCACCATTATGGAATTACGCGGTATCCCTTTCGAACAAAAAAAAAAAAAACATAAAAATCCGGCCTCCTAGAAAAAAGTTCTGAGGTACCAAACATAAACAATTGAACCTCCTCCTTTTTTGACGTCGATTATAAAGAGCGTCCAACATTTTGTATGGCACGTTGCATAGTGACCTGGCGCCATTTTATAAAAATCACGTTTTCGCAGCCAAGAATTAAACTTAGCTTTAATTAAACCGGAATTCCAGAATAAAAAGTCTATTTTAGAATGGCTCTTTTGTCTTTTATTCACACTTCTATCCTGTCGTATCTACATAAATTATTTTGAAAGGAATGTTCTCATCATCATTAAATTTAATTTATCGCGACCTTATGCTTCGGTCACACAAAGTGCGGATAATAAAGTTAACACGAGCGCTGTTCATAATTAAACTCTCTTCGGATTAAAAAGGTTCCAGGCCAGTTGCTGCTCGAGAACGCTACTTTGTTCGACAGTTAAGATGAAAATAATTCAAGCCAACTAGTCTACTGGTGTTTGGTACTTCATATCTCTTCCACACTTCATTATTTTCGGTCTTAGGCTTTTCTCATCCTGTCTTTTCGAGCCACTTTGAACAGGTCATCAGTCCATTTTATCGGTTGCCCCTTTCGCTCAATCATTCTAGCAGGATGTAGGTGGTAGTTACCTCTGCCTCCTCGAGTCTGTTTGTAGAGCCTTATGTATTTGATTGCAAACAGAGTCGCCACTGCTCTACGTTTGCGTCGGCACCATCTATTGTGATTATATTCTCTTTGGCTCAATCATTCTAGAAGTAAGAAGGCGGAGATTCCCTCCATCTCAAAGGCTCTGAGGGCTGTCACCTGATGAGGTTGATAATGAAGTTACCTGAAGTCGTAAGCCAAAACAGCGTCGAGAGGAACGTGAGCAGCGTCTCTGCCCCCTCGCCGCAGGTTAGTAAGTCGTGAAGTGACCACTGCCTAGCCAGTTGTCTTCGTTTACGCAGCTCCATCCATAGTGGGTCAATTCTCTTTGGTTCAATCATTCTAGCCATAAGTAGGCGGCGGTTCCTTCCGCGTCCTTAAGGGCACTGAGCACTGTCATCTGATGATGATGAGGTTGACAATGAAGTTACCTGAAGTCGTAAGCCAAAACAGCGTCGAGAAGAACGTGAGCAGCGACTCTGCCCCCTCGCCGCAGTAGCGCTTGACCGTAGGGAACCTGATGCTAAGGAACTTGTCCCAAGCTTGCGAGTGCAGCAACTCTGTGGCTATTTGGACTATGAAGACCCACGTTCTTTTTCCATCACCGGCACCAATGATGTAAAACAGAATAAGTCGCGCACGTTCTGTCTCCTCAGCGTGCATGCCCGAGAAAGACTTTTTCTCGAGCTGCTGCTGAGAAAAATAATGACTCAACTGGAGAAACTGTCATTTCAGCGTCGACTAAAGCCTTTTGCGAGCAAACATGTGAAGGGGGCTGCTCTGCTCTACAATCAAGATGAAAATAATTCAAGCAAAGCAACCTGGTGTAACACGTACTTTATTAAGTCTTGAAGTGACCACAGCTAGCCAGTTGTATTCGTTTACGCAGCTACATCCATAGTGGTAATATTCTCTTTGGCTCAATCATTCTAGCAATAAGTAGGTGGCGGTTCTTCTGTCATCTGATGATGATGAGGTTGATAATGAAGTTACCTGTAGTCGTAAGCCGAAACAGCGTTGACAGGAACGTAAGCAGCGACTCTGCCCCCTCGCCGCAGTACCGCTTGATCGTAGGGAACTTGATGCTAAGGAACTTGTCCCAGGCTTGCGAGTGGAGCAACTCTGTGGCTATTTGGACTTGGCGCTCGCTGCTCATGGGGTCTGGGGTGCTCTCGATGCGTTGCGCGAACCACTCGCGTTCGGCTTCATTCTGTTGGGTTGAAAAGACTTTGTGAGTATCTGAAGTAGCTTGAGTAGAGAAAGAGATAAATATAGGTGCGTTCTGCGAAAATATCAGGGGTACCCTCATGGAAGCTCTTATCGCGCTCTTACAACAAAATGGGGTATCTTAGCATGTCGCGTGTACTATTGTGAGGAGTGTCGCGTGCGGCAAGTAAACACACTGTTGTGTGTGGTTGTGTGATCGGACAAATAAATCGCAAAAAACTTTCCGCATACATTTTGAACGCAAAAAAAAACACCCGCTTTAAACTCTAGAGTGTGTAGAGCATTTATCAAAGAAATAATTAAGTACTTAGCTCGTGAAAGTCTTCACCACAGAAGAGGGGAGATAGGAAGCTTTATTACACTTTCACACCATTTCACCTTTCAGTTCTCAAGTTTGAATGCAAAACTTTCCCGACTCTTCCTCGAGTCCCGTCGCGACCATCGTAAAGAAAAACTTTTGCTTCACTATTATTCATCTCGATTTAGTTTTATGGGAAACACAATTTTTAAACCAGTAGCATTTTAAATATTTTATGTAGATTTTACGGCTTCACTTACTTTTATTAACGACTGGAATCGGGTTGGTTAATAAAGTTCACAGTAATCAAATGAAACCGTTGAATCAATATCAAATGTGTAATGCCAACGAAAAACGTTTTAGACTGATTAATTGACTCAGTATCAGGAATCAATCTAGGTATACTGGAATTGAAAATACTTTCCAAAAGTGTGAAATATCGGTAATATTGATTAGGTGCCGCAATCAGTTTATTCAGGGGTGTGTATGTTAGCTACCTAGTAGATATTATTGATTAGCCACCAAACACTAACATCTAAACTGCTAGATAATAATTAACTCAGAGGACAGAATCGCCTATAATTTCATAACAGTATAACAGTAGGGTTAGGATCATTATTTTATGCCTTGGAAATATTTTTGTCCTCTGGAATGACCGGCAGGCTTAGACTTTGGCATTATAGTAAGAAAAAAGTTCTTAGGCGCTAGCCACACAGGAGTCATGGGACGAAGACACAGCGCGATGTTTGCTTTGAATGAACTTTTTCCTTTGTACGCGCCCCGTCTCTTCTGTGTGTTTTGGGTCGCGTCACTTCTATACAGGGTGTTAAAAGACCGCCAACAAAGCGGAAAACCACGCATTGTCCTCATCATACTGAACATTTTTGCCCAAGGAACTATGCCTGGGAAATCAACGGTTTCCGAGATAATGAGGTTCAAAGTCGGACTTTTCAAAACTTTTTTTATTGCAGAAATTTGCTCAGTATCAAGTATTCAACATTTCTTCTCAAGAAGCCATATAAAAATTTTGAATATTTCTTGCATAAAACGACGTTAAAATTGCAACCCGCAATGTATTCTAAACATCGGCACTGCGAGCGTAAGTAACACAACTACGCCTGTGCAATATGACTTCTGTGCGTTACACTTCCATTGCGTGATAAAATATTTTCAAAAATTATAACCTAAAAAACCAAAATCATTTCCCGGCAATAATTTATCGAAAAAGTACTTTGTTTTGGTGTCTAGTATGCGTACCTTTCGGGTCTGTCGGCGGTCTTTTAACACCCTGTATATTTTGTAGCACAGTGACATCAAACTGACGTGGCGTCCGCGCGCGCCGCGCCTTCATCCCACGTCTATTCTGTGCGGCAAGCGCCTAAGTTACCTCCAAATATGAAAACTCGTAGGAGATCGGGCCACAGTAGATCTCCTCCAGCCTGCTAACTAGCTCCCCGACAGGCCTTTGCCCGGAGCTTCCGTATAAAAGACCTAAGTCCACTTGGTCTGTTGAAGAAAGGCCGTAACGCGATATTTGGAGCTCTTGGACTTCCCTGAAATTAAGAAAAAGCTGAAATAAAACGGATGTTAAATCCAGTAAAAATGTAGTTTAATTATTTTAAAAAACCATAGACATAGGATTTAGGATAGATGAAGAGTTACTTTTGTTCAGCGATTTTTGTTTCACGAAAATAACAGTTGTTTGTTAAGCAAGAATGCAAAATTGTTGTTTGCAGCGAGTGCTTGTATTCAGAAGCACGAGACGGAAATAATACTGCATCCGTGCGACACAAACAATTTTTTATCTCACAGAGCGAGGAAATGATTATGTCAGACGCAAGAAAAACAATAGACAACTAAGTACCTACATAAAGGTTAGTGAAATGAGTTTCTTTTTTCTCTGCTTTGACAGATGATGGTCAAAGGAGTTCCTTTATTTATTTTTAAGGCATCGTCGTCGCGTTCTCGAAGCGCGCAACGACACGTTACGAGTATTTATACAGCATACTTTCCGAGCATGTGAGATGAAAAGTAGTATTATTTTAATTATTCTAAACAACAGAAGAACAATAATTAAGCTGACTTGTTTTTCTGGTCGACAAACCACTGCAGTATAACTCCCCAAAAAAACTAGAAGCCCTCTGGTCCTTACGGACCGAATGTCAAAACGCTGTAATTTAATTGTAACTTTTCAATATGCCTTAGACACAAAATGCCTGAAATTGTCATGAAACAAAAATTTTTAACGAAAAATTGCTCAGTTCAGCTACAATATTGAAAAAACTTTAATTGTCCCTTCTTATTTTGTCCCTTTACTCCAGTCTGGAGCTGACACAAGGGCTTTCCATTTATCTCTGTTCATGGCTAGGGAGGGTAGGTAGCTCTGGCCAAGTTGCTCCCTTCTCTTTCGTCTCAGAGAGAACGGATCTCTTCCACGCCTGGGACGGTCTTCCGGGTCGTCGTGACTTCGTGAGCCTCCGGCGGGTTTCCCGTCGAGAGCCACCTTCGGGATGTGATCGGGTCTTAGTAGGGTGTGTCCCACCCAACGCCATTTGCGTTCCCTGATGTCTTGGGCTACGGGTTTTTTTTTCGTGATCTGCACACTTTCGGCATTTGAGATGGTGTTGGGCCAGTGTCTTCGTCTTCTTAAGATACTTCTGAGACACTGTCCCTTAAACTCTTTAATATTTAAGTAGTTGATGAGATTTTTTGTCTTCAATAGTTTCAATGGTAGGTACCTAGGTACTTTGTAGATACCTATGTCAGCTAGTGTGTCATGGAACTGTTTTACCTTTTAATTACGTAAATTAACGCAAATGAGCGATTACCTGACTGATCACATTACTTATTCTGAAAAGTAAAACCAATTAAACGTAACAATGTAATTTAATTACATAATTATTACGGTGACTGAGCGAATAATGGATGGTGCTCTAAAATGCTGTGCATCAGTCAAAAGTCGAAAGCACCAAGCATGTCAAATGACAACGAAAACAAAACAAGGGCGAGAATTTTTCATGCATTTCACGGAATTTCACTACCATACATGCAAAATGCTTCGCAAAATATGTATGTAGGTACAGTCGGCCACACGCTAGGATACCCCTTTTTGTTCGATTGGCGCCCTTATGCCGCGCGCGGTAACAGGCTAACAGCTGCCATGGGGTATCTGTGACTGTGGCCGACCGTACAACGTAGAAGGCATTTTTAGGGTTCCATGCCCAAAGGGTGCAAAACGGTAGATACCTACATTAAATTATTACTCAGCCTACGATGCCTGTCCTTCTATCTGTCCGTCTGCATAGTGAATAGCCCGCGCGCAAAGACAATGCACAAAATCGATTCCTGTATCAAATACATTGAACAAATCGAAAATGTTCTCATATCAAACTCTAGAATTAGGTGAGACCTATCTAATACAGCCAGTTTCATGTTGATATCCATAACAGATTGTAAGATATTTTCGCTGAAAAAAAGTGCGCCGCCTATTTTTTTTCAGCGAAAATATCTTTAAAACTTTTATGTAGTTCAACACGAAACTGGCTGTTTTAGATAGCTCACACCTATATTATGTAGTGTTTGATATGTGAACATTTTCGATAGGATTTGATATGAACAGGAATCGATTTTGTGTATTTTTCTTTGCGCGCGGGCTATTTACTATGCACGGCTCCTTAAAGGGCTGTTGACGGAACCTGTCTTATTATGGCGCATTATCTAACAATTAAATAATAGGTAAAAAAGATATAAATACGGGGGATCTCCGTGCATCAATGCGGTATTTTCGCACCGTTTGATGTAGGTGTACGGGGATCTCGGTGGGCGAGTTCGACTCGCACTTGGGCGGTTTTTAGGGTTCCGTACCACAAAAGGGAAAACAAAACCATTATAGGATCACTCCTGTCGCAGTCTGCCTGTCCGTCCGTCTGTCACATACAGCTAAATTGCTCGACCGATTGTGTTACATAATAATGTAAGTCGGTGACCCAAACACGGACGTGTTACGTAAATAGGAAATTTCTCAATATTTGAGCGTATGAACTTCATTTGCAGTAGTAATGTTACAACCAATTTGCTTTGAAAATGGACCTCTCCACACGAGTTTTACTCGAATTTGACCCTATTAAGTCGGTCTGTCCGTCCGTCACCAGGCTGTATCTCATGAACCGTGATAGTTAGACACTTGAAATTTAACAGATGATGTATTTCTGTTGCCGCTATAGCAACAAATACAAAAAAAAACAGAATAAAATAAATATTTAAATCTTACAACAAACGTGATTTTTTTTGGCGTTTGTATAGATAATTGTACGGAACCCTTTGTGCGCGAGTCCGGCTCGCAGTTGGCCGTTTTTTTTTATTCTGTTGTGATTTTAGAGCTCCCTATTCGTCCTGGGAATGTGAATGCTCGATTGTGCGCGACAATAGCAGTTCGAACAACGAGTACAATCGCTATGAAAGGCGTCTAACCGCGCTGAATGGAAAACGAGGAGAAAGGGAAATACTCAATATTCGAATCGGCTTGGTTAGTATTAGAAAGAGTGTATTCTATACCTACCGAAGTGTCATCCGAGATTGGATTCAAGATCCAAGATTCAAATGTTTTTATTCAATATGCCATAAATAAATTATTTACATTGAACGTCAAAATATTATCTAAAGTAAAAAATGTATATAAATCAGATACTTATTACTATCTAATACTAAGTATCTAGCTACTTTATTTTCTCCATTATTGATATATTGGTAGACCATCAGTCGAAGTACGGTCAACGATAAGCTACATGTATATTCCATGGCAGGCCGATTGGCAGCGGGACCAATTTAAAGGCCGAATTTCAAAAAGTCTACATTCAAAAAGTCTACGGTCTAAATGTTTAAAATTAAAATGCTTAACGGTTCATAACGCCGAAATTTTACAACGCTTTACCATGCTTCTTCTCCAAGAACGATCAGAGCTAGTGAAGCTGGAGAAAAAAAGTAGCTAGATACTTAGTATTAGATAGTAATAAGTATCTGATTTATAATATACTTTTTTTTACTTTAGATAATATTTTGACGTTCAATGTAAATAATTTATTTATGGCATATTGAATAAAAACAATTGATTCTGATTCTGAAAGTCACAAAGCCGAAAGATCATAGGAGTTTTGATCGTAGGCATTATGAATTTAGACATAATGACACTCGGCCTTCAAATACGTGCCCATGGTAGCTCTTATCGCGTGAGGTATGGGTGCAACGATCGAATAAAAGGTGGTATCCTACCATGGAGCTGACTTTAGTACGGTCGGCCACAGTCACAGATACCCCATGGCAGCTCTTACCGCGCGCGGCATAAAGGCGCCAATCGAATAAAACGGGGTATCCTAGCGTGTGACCGACTGTACCTAAATTTGGTGAATTCGTTAGCAGTGACTTTGTTTTACCCAACTGACCCAGAAGGAGGGTTATGTTTTTCGAGTGTATGTATTAGTTGTGTGGCATGCGTAGCGTTTTTTTCACCTGAGCCAATCACGATACCCTGAGTTTTAATAGCGAATAAGGATATTAGGGCAAAGAAACATAGGTATACACCTTGCAATTTTAGTGGTTTTAAAGCCGAAGGTATTTTGTTGCACTGATCATTCTGAGCCAAATTCCAAAATTTTACTCCAAAATGAGCAAAAAAAAAAATACTCTTCCCAATACAAATGCCTATTGCCAATCGACACCATTTGTATGGAGAAGTGAATATTTTTTTCGCGCGTTTTGAAATGAAATTTTGTAGTTAGGCTCAGAATCACCAGTGCAACAAAATACCTTCGGCTTTAAAACCACTAAAATTCCACAGTGTATAAACGTATACGTTTATTCGATCACTTTGTTGAACTTAAATCACTTGAATTAAATCGTTTTGTATGTTTATTTGACCCATTATTTCTGTTGGCGATAGTAAGATCACACGATACCTTTGAAATAGAATGTGATAGTCATGTAGAGTCACAAATTTACAATCATAGGTAAATCACTTAGGCCCGGTTTCTGAGTTGAGAATTTTGCTAAGCAAATGGGTAAGTATCGTCCTGTCTCTGCAGATTTCTCTCAAAAGAGCGTGACACAGGGATGGTTAAGTATTTGCTTAGCAAAATTCTCAATTCAGAAACCGGGCCATAGTCTGTTTGGTGGAACCTTTATTCCACGTTACAACTGGTACAGCCGGCCACACGCTAGGATACCCCTTTTTGTTCGATTGGCGCCCTTATGCCTTACACGGTATGATCTGCCATGGAGTAGCTGTGACTGTTGCCGACCGTACACTTCTGAGTACATTACCAGGTCTTATTTGTACTATCCGATTTTATTCCGATAGCATTCTAATTAAAATCAGCGGTCCGTAACAGTCTCACAAACAATGCATACTGTATTATTTTCATTCAATGCACATTTTGTAGCCGGCCGGTTGATTCGTTATTTATTTAGTCAATCATCCGATTTGAGTGCCACTAAATCGTATTTTTAAATGCTTAGTTAAATACAGTCAGTAGTCAACTTCACGTTAGGATATTCAAATCATATTGAGCTCTTCCGTGTTCAATATGATATTGGTGCACTCTAAGTCGATAGCGGAACTTTAAGTAGGCTGTCTACTGATCACTACCAACAAATAGTACTAGGTGGCGAAAAAAATGGAGCGAAAAAAATATCAGCTGTTCCATACATTTGGCGCAGTACTGAGTCGACCTTTTGTATGGAACAGCTGATATTTTTTTCGCTCAATTTTTTCGCCATTTGGTACAAGTTGTTTGTAGTGATCAGTACCTGTAGACTATGAGCGTTTCGCTACGTACATCGCCACATAGACGTTTTGTTTTTTTCGAGATCTCTCAGTTAGCTCCATTGCTGTTTATATTGAAGACTTCAGCGTCTACTCATGTATGATAGGACCTTTCTGATTCACCCTGTACGTATCGATGATAAGGGACGGAAAATTCGCATCGGCAGGTGCGTGCTCGATAGCTCATTTGATTCGACCGCTGAGGTTGCGGGTTCAAGTCCTGACTCTATCAATCTAGACTCTTGCATGGGTGCAAAAAAGTTACTTAAACCTTCCGTAAAAAATATCTAACTGACGATGAAAACCGTATCAAAATCCGCATCAAAATCCGATTTAGCGGATAAACAGACAGACAGACGCGTAAAGCGACTTTGTTTTCTACACTGATCGAAGGTTTTCTACTATGTAGACATAATATGGGGGACGGCTCACCTGCTCTCATTCCTATAGTCGACATTATCGATGCTGGCTCGCTTGTGTCCGTGTGTCCTATAGGCCTCCACCAATCTCTGACTTCTGCAGTTCTCGAATCGTCTCGTCTGGAGCTCGCTTGGGACCTCTGTGGAGTTCCCAAATGGGATTACTGAGTTAGTGTGGGACAAAGTTCTCAGTCGGGTGTCTGTTGCTTCCTTAGGAGGAAAGTTAGTTTATTCCATACATCCTGTCGTAACCTCGATGCTCAGAATCGTGACCATCTTTGAAGGTGGTAGAAAGGAGAATAATCTATTGAGCTCTGTTACTAGCGAAACGCTTCAAATGACGGGAAAAGTCTCTCCATTTTTCATCTTACAGGCTCTCGGAAAGACCATTTGGTCAGTTCCAAATAAAGAAGGAAAAGCGTTTTTTAAAGTGTGTACCATTTTTGGTTCCTGCTTGTTCCTCACTAGGTATGCTCGTGGTCCAATCTTCGCTTTTTCGGAAGTCAACAGAAGATTGCATCAGACTTACTTTAAAAGTGTTTTAAAAAAAGAGCCTAAGGGTTGTATTAATAGTCGTCTAAGATCACCTACTTGAGCTCATTCTCAAGTAGGTGAACTTAGAAAAGTCAAATGCTAATGTCAAGCCTTGGCTAATGTCAAACTTGAGTAGCTGTCAGCATATTAATAGACACTATCTTGAGATTGACATTGACATTAGCCAAGGCTTGACATTACCATTTGACTTTTCTGAGATCACCTACTTGAGTTCGAGCTTGAGATGACCGACCTAAATCTCTGAGGTGCGTTTTGATAAAGTTTGAGACCTTAGGTTTTTGATCCTTCAATGCTTACGACTACCACACTATTTTGGAGTGAAGGTTTTCTACAGTGGCAAATATTATCTTTGTATAGGAACGTAGTCAAAGTAAAAGGGTGTCTATTTGACGGGTCGCCTATTTCACATTACGTTATTTGACTTGATCAAATAGGGAATGGATAACATTTTAATGGGCCCACCACAGGTAGAAAATTCAGTGTCGCACCGCACCTGTATTATTTCGGCGTAAACTTTGGCATTTGTTATCATTACGATTTTTATAACAACCGAAAACAAAAGAATTACCTTTAGTGATCTCTATCGATTGAGTATTGGATTTGCTGGCCCGTACACAGGATAGCACGTAGATTGTGACGTAGACGCTTACACGCGCGCACACTATTCATTTGCGCTACGGGCGCCTTTGCAATGAAAGTGTAAGCGTCTACGTGCTGTCGTGTGTACAAGAAATACTTATTGTTGGCCCAATGGCAGCGGCGAAATATTCGCTGCTCAATTCAAATTATGGTACCTACACTAGTTTTTTTTAGATTTCTGAGTTATCCTCTTACGAAGTTAAAGTTGTTTGCATTGATGAGTAAAGCGTCGACTCTCTCGGGACCTTTCTGCCATACGTGTTTGTAGGTAGAGTTCTCCCCACGTGAACACAAAGGTCACCAAAGTTCGGTGGCACTACTAACCCGCATTATCAACAACTCGTGGCCGATGACCGAACACACCGGAGCCGGAGTGATACAACACTCTACACTGCTTCCATTTCACTATCTGTCTCACTCCACCACACTTCAAAGCATACATTTTGCTTCTCGCTCACTACACTGCACTTTACAAGTAGGTAAATTAGAGGACCATGATTAGAATTGCACTGCAGTGTTAAAACGTTGGGTTAGGTTAGGTTCGGAATGTATTCGAAGTTTGAATGTCTATTTCCGTCAATATTCAGCCAAGGTCGGGTCTCCACTGCGCAGGAGTGTATTCGATAGCGGAGTTAAAAACAAACTGAGCTAAAATGGATATTATCAGCGACTTTCGACTCGAATCTTGTTTACAATGAACGTATTGTTGATTAGTTAGTTCACTTACGCGTATGATGTAACTACTTAGTAGTGTCTCCTTGTTATCTATCAAATAATATGATAATGGTGTTGGTGTTTAAGTCATTTGGTGGCAGTATTTGACATAGCAACAGCGATAGCGGAATGATACTAGCAACAGTGATTGTAGGTAATGATTTCAATGTGATTGAAACAATTATTTTTTTTTCTATTTTAATAAAATTTATTTAAATAATTAAAATAAGAAAAAAAAGGAAAACAGAGGGGCATGGCAGAGGTACATATAAATTGAATCGCGATTCATTAAAAGCTTCTATTCTATTCTGGGTAAAAGCTAAATCATGTAATTCTGGTACAGTCGGCCACAGACTCAGATACCCCTTTTTGTTCGATTGGCACCCTTATGCCGCGCGCGGTAAGAGCTGCCATGGGGTATCTGAGATTGTGGCCGACCGTACTTGCACACAGTTACATCGTTCATGCATTAGCATGCATGTTAACGCAAACAAATACGGTATAATTATTAATTTAATACCAACAGTTAATGTTAAGGATGGATATAGTATATCAGGTTATCTCACGCGTTTACTTTAAATTATCGTTTAAATTATCAAATTAATTACTCAAATAAAACTTTCTGTTTAATCCATCGAACTAAATCCCACAGAATCCGCATTCCGTATAAAATCACAATAAAAACTTGTCCCCACAGAAACAAAAGATATCAGCAATAGAACAATACGAAACATCATTTCGACCATACGTCTAACCTTATTGCATTAGTATACAGTTTTACTTTAATTGCATGGACTACGAGCAAATAAGCTCCCAAAGGCAATTTGGGCATCTATTTTTCAGAGTTCTATGTTGTATCTAGTTTTATCTTTGATCAAAGGTTTAATCTCTATATTTTTGTTAGCTGCTGCTGCAAGGCTTATTCATAATCATGTATGTTTTCAATAGGTAGTTGTCTGCCTTTAAAAATAGAGTTATATGGACCAATAGGGCTATTTGTAAATAAATATCGTAAATTTAAAGCAAAAACTTGAAGATACTTCTCTACCAAAACTAATACGCATAATTTTATTTAAAAAAATCAGAAAAACATTCACGGTTTTGTTTTGTTTATATAATTTCCTTCTCGTAAATGGACAGGGTATACTCGTACCCATCACCTACAACATGCAATGATGAATTTCCATTACAATTATAATTACAGTTTGGAGGTTAATCAAGATTCAGCCTTCCAAGTTCCATCCAATACAAACGTTCAGTCAGCAAGTTTAGATTGAGTCGTATAAGTTTTTTGGTTTGTTGATTTAGGCCGTTCAATATCACATTGTATAAGCTAGGGAAACGAGATTTTTGTCATATAGCTTTTGTTACGTACAACATTTTAACCGACTAGTGGGATATCTGAATAGGGGATTTTCTGACAAATAAAAATAAATAAAAAATAGTTCTAAAAGCTGTGACAGATGGCGTTGACCCGACACGTGGGGTCTATCGCAGAGTAAATTAGTGCTTACAAAAGAGAAAAGTCTTCTTCACTTCATTGCTCTGTGACTTCATCTTTCAACGTCGTAGACGTCATTTTGGTACATGAAAAAGTGCACGACTTTGTTATTGTTATTGTATGAGTGAATGAAAAACTACATGTTTTAATACCTAAATGTGTTTGGACGTACCTACGAAGGCCAACGAGCGCGAACTGGCATTAATAGAAAGACCATGTCTCGCCAGCGACATCTATTTACAATCTTGGAACTACAACTTATGATGAGCTGTCAGTAAATCCTCTATTCAATAAATAAATAAAAATACCGTTGTCGTTTCTAAAGCTGCTTTTGGTGGTATTTTCATCACTCTCTATTTTATGAAAGTTCAATAGAGAATATGCGGTGCAATGAATCATAATAGTCGTGAATCTGTTTGTGGAGGGTTGTGCAATAAAGTGCACAATAAAATAAACTATTTCGGCGATAACAGTTGTCTTCATGGGATCGGGAAAGTGTTCTCATTGTCTTACATACCTTCTTTCAAAAGGTACGTTTGTTTTCGATAATCTTATATCTTATATCTAACTTCGGATCACCAAAGTGTTGCAAAAGTTATTCCTACTGACAATAACATCGTAGAACAAAGATATTATAGGATTGGGAAAGTTGTAGTACTGTAGTGAGTGTTACAACTAGATTCCGGCTTCTATAGAAAGCCAGTACCTAATGCCTTCTTGAAATAATAGAATACCTGGGTATGCTTTCCTACAACAACAAAGAAAAGTTAAGTCCTCCGTTCAGAGATTGGTTTGCCTGGCACGAAGGCATTCATAAGCCCTCTGTGTGTGAAATACTCGCAACAAAGAAACAAGGCTTTTCCTCGAGACAATCAAGTAAAGTATAACCGAGGTAGTAATCCCTCCTCTCCTAGAAGCTGGCAGAAAACTTTTAAAACTCTGACAAACAAAAAGTAATTTGAGGTAAGAGGCATGGAGAACTAATTAATTTATGTTGGTACTGAAAGGTCAATTATGTTACAATGAACACCTCCCTCTCCTTACTAGTTTTACTAATCTGGATAATGGTCTCTTTAGCGACAGTTAAGGTCACACAAGAGGCACATTCAGGGCACACTTGACCCATGTAAATCGGGCTTTGGAGACGCTGCGAAGGGAGCAACTCAATCTTGGAATCGCATAAAAAAACTTTTCCTAAATATCGTATTTTTGACCTCTACAATAAATATCTCTACAATATTCTGGCTTCTGATGCAAATTCTGTGGCCATTGTTTCAATCTACGTGATTATGATGAATATGAATGCTGGCTTTTTTCACTTTGATGTCGATGACAATGATTATATCATTAGAAACGCGCGGTGAAATGGGATGAACAAGACAATGAGATGTGAAGGGAAACCATTCTCCTTCCATACTAAATTTCACCTATAACCTCTTCCTTCAGAGTATTTTGGCTCCTGATGCTGATATTATGTTCCTGGGGAGCCGCCATGATCCTCCGCGGGTCTTTAGCATTGTACTCCGCCGGGGTGGTCTCATACTCGGTGGAGACGGATTATTTGAACTGGGACACCCCCTTCCCAGCAGTCACTGTGTGCGAGCCGTCCACCGATCTGAACCGAATCAAGACCTATCTTACTGCGTAAGTGAAAAATTATCTAAATGTATGGCTTGAGTAGGTACAGTCGGCCATACGATAGGATACCCCTTTTTTTTCGATTGCCGCCCTTATGCCGCGCGCTGTAAGAGCTGCCATGGGGTATCTGTGATTGTGGCCGACTGTACTATCGAGTAGACCAAACTTTAGAATCGTCAAAATTGAGACATTCTGCTAAGAATCTTTTTTTTTGTGGCCTCGATATTGCTTAGAGTATACGGGTAGAGTACGTAGAGTCAACTGACTTTACCAGTTTCGAATACTCTACCAGTTTTATTTCGTGCTTTACTCCAACTAGCATGCATTGGCGCTACAACTCTTTGTGGGTCTTGGCCTCCTCCACAGTAGTTCTCCATTTGTCTCTGGCCCTTGCCTCTTTTCGCCAGTTGGTGTCGTTTATCCGTTTTTCTTAGCCGAGTTCTTTTTGTTTTGGGGGGCAGTTCGGGTTATTTTTCTGTATAGAACTTCGAAACAGATGTCTTTTACCATGTTGGGTGGTGGTTGGCCCTACGATGAAACCTCCTCCTTTCTCATCCGGGGCTTAGGACCGGCAATGGCGGATCTTCATGATATAATAATTAGTAGCATAGTTTGGACTGTATTATTTTGCCGTGTATTCCATCCATTCTAGTTGGTAATTAGGACAGGTTGGTTGGTATCCTTTACGTAAGGTACATCAAATATCGTTGACGGAACCCTAAAAGGATTTAATAACCAGGAAAAAAACTTTCTTTCACAGCCGAAACCTCTCATCCGACCTGAAGACCTTCTACAAAGAGATCAGCTTCTGGCAATTCAAGTTCTGTAAGGCTTGCACAGACTGCGTCTATAACACCACCTGCCTGGAGGGCGATATAGAGGACATTGTGAAGAAGTACCGTTACAACTGCTCCAATATGCTTACTGACTGCTGGTGGGACGGGAAGTATTTCAACTGCTGCGAGAAGTGAGTGGTTGGCTTAGTATATTGTTTGAGTGCAACCATCCTAAAGTATAGCATAGTTTTTGTTGGTTATTTTAGCCAGGCGGGTCACAGAATCCGATCGCGCGTGGCCTATATGGATTTTCACCCGGTATGGATGAATCACCCGGTATGGGCTCGACTATTTAGATAAAGCTGGGCATAAATTACCTACACAAGCGCCACCATCACAATGGTAGGGTAGGTAATCGTATGAGGTAGTGGCCACCCCTGGTGTCGGAGTTTTTAGGCCACCCAAAGGGTCTCTGATATGGCTTAACGATTGTTATTAATCAACAACAACCGGGACCAACGGTTTAACGTGCCTTCGGAAGCACGAAAGCGCTCAGGTTATATTGCCACTAGCGGTCACCCATCCATGGACTGACCGCGGCCGTTGTTGCTTATCTTTGCCAATCGATTAAGAACGGCTAGTACAACTAGGGTGTGAGCGCTTCACAATCACAAGTACCTACTTAGTTTTTAACTTCCAGTGCGTCATTGCAAAGTTAGTCCTAACAACTACTACTACTACTACTCCGATGGCTCAGCGACCCGAAGTGGGTCTTGGCCTCAGACACAAGAAGTCGCCACTGGTCTCGGTCCTGCGGTCTCCTTCCAGTCGCCTGCTTGTAGGTCGCGCAGGTCTTTACCGACTTCGTCCCTCCAGCGGTATTTGGGACGGCCAACTGGTCTTGCTTCAACCGCTTGGTATTCCAAGGCTCTTGACTGCTCGATCCTCCCTCATCCTAAGCTGACGGAGTCGCTGGGATTTTATTTCACCGATGATATTGGGTTCGGAAAGTCCTAACCACTATACAGGGTGTTAAAAGACCGCCAACAAAGCGGGAAACTACGTATTGTCCTCATCATAAGGGATATTTTTGCCCAAGGAACTATGCCTGGGAAATCAACGGTTTCCGAGATAATGAGGTTCAAAGTTGGACTTTACAAAACTTTTTTTTTGCAGAAATGCATTCAGTATCTAATTCTTATCATACCTTCTCAAGAAGCCATATCAAAATTATGAATATTTCTTACAAAAAACGACGTTAAAATTGCAACTCGCAATGTATTCTAAACATCGGCACTTCAAGCTTAAGTAACATAAACTGATACCTACGCTTGCGCAATATGACTTCTGTGCGTTACACGTCCATTGCGTGATAAAATATTTTTCAAAATTATTACCTAAAAACCTAAATCATTTCCCAGCTATAATTTATCGAAAAAGTACTTTGTTTTGGTGTCTAGTTTGCGTGGCTTTCGGGTCTGTTGGCGGTCTTTTAACACCCTGTATGTATTATATTTGAAGGGGTCGACACGCGTTTTTTATTTTTCGTATGTGTTGAGCTTGAGCGCCAAGCGCCGTTTCTAACTCCACCTTTTTTTCTGTTGAAAGGTTCCACCCAATACAGACGGAGTACGGCACTTGCTATGTGTTCAACTCCAGACTCATAGAAAACGAGACGGCATACTACCAGTTGAACCGGCAAGTCGGTCTGCCTTACCTCGTGCTATCAGCGGTGCAGGATATTGTGGTAAGCAGCGTAAGCACGTTCAGTGTCCAAGGATAGGAGCGCCATCACGGTCTGGTGGCAGGCGGCCGAACTAATATTTCAATGGTTCCCGGCAATGACATTCCAATTAGAATGTCATTGGTTCCCGGAATCAGCTTTGGTACCCAGCCATTCTACCTGCGTGTAGTTCGGCCCTATGCAAATGGCTTAGATCGATATAGGTACAGGGTGTTGTTTTGGTCAGTGGCATGACACCCGACTCACGATAGCTTGAGTAACGCTTGAAACTAAAAATAAGTTTATAATTTAAACATTTTTTTTTTTGCTTCAGCATCGTGTAAATAATCACCCCTGAGTCGGTGTCACTTTACCTCTACAAAACAATACCTTGCACCTATATCATAGATGGTGCTGTTGTCGAAATTATTATCGTGCTATGCTTCGCAAATCCTAGCAATTTTCCTTCAACTCAATGCAGCAGGTGTTTGCTTATAAAAATAAACATCGCCTGTCCAACATTTAAAGTTATTCATTTTCTCCTTGGATTTCTATAATAAATCAACTATAGTTAAGTTTAGTTTCGTGTTAATTTTTTACCTCATGTTGTAAAATATAAATTATGTCGATCACATTGAAGCCATTTAGCAGGATTTCAGGCAGGATGGTGGATGGTGAGGAAAAATAATACGGTGGCAAAATACACGTCTGTCTTCGGCAGTGTATTAGAAAAGAGAGAGATTACAACAAACAGATGAATCAGAATCAATTTGTTTATTCAATATTCCATATGTACGGTGCAACCGCACATTCTCACTCAGTTCGCTAACGGAACCCGAACACACCGCGCGCTCTCAATAGCATTATATTCACGTCTATTTAGTTAAGACCTTGTAGCAACCTTTTAATTTAATATATCGTGTTAAATTAAAAGGTTGCTACAAGGTTGCACCGTACACCATAAATAAAAATAAAAAAATAATTTATTTATGGAATATTGAATAAACAAATTGATTCTGATTCATCTGTTTGTTGTAATCTCTCTCTTTTCTAATACACTGCCGAAGACAGACGTGTATTTTGCCAAGGAGAAAATGAATAACTTTAAATGTTGGACAGGAAATGTTTATTTTTATAAGCAAACACCTGCTGCATTGAGTTGAAGGAAAATTGCTAGGATTTGCGCCATAATATTTCTTACTTTTCCGGACCACTTTCAGGGTAGAAAAGGGTGTCCTATTTTATTTCATAAGCTGTTAGAAAAGAAACATTCAAGAGAAACTAGCAAACAAACCACTGGCTCCGATACTTGTTTCATGTCTACAGGCTGCACTCTAAGTCGATAGCGGAACTTTAAGTAGGCTATCTACTGATCAATACAAACAACTTGTACTAGGTGGCGAAAAAAATGGAGTGAAAAAAATATCTGCTGTTCCATACAAAAGGTCGACTCAGTACTGCGCCAAATGTATGAAACAGCTGATATTTTTTTCGCTCCATTTTTGTCGCCACCTAGTACAAGTTGTTTGTATTGATCAGTAGACAGCCTACTTGAAGTTCCGCTATCGACTTAGAGTGCACCCTGTAGTAATCACGATCCGGATTTTATCACCTGTCCACCTGTCCATAATTACAACATTGAAACCATATATTCATAGTTTAAAAAATTTATAATAGGTAAGTTGAAAAAAAAAACAATCGGGACAGGACTTGAACGCTCTACCAATCGAGCTACGAATCCAGCAATAAATATTCATTAGGGTGTCCCAGGCTATAAGGGAGATTTTTTTTTTCGCGAAATCAGATACGCATACCCTCTATATTTTTTCTATTTGACCCTAATAACTCAAATACAAAATATTAACTTGATTGGATAATGATAACCCGTGCCGACTTGAAGCCAAAGTTTAGAAATTAAAATTTGTACTGAGCTTGTATGGGCGGATACTTGACTTCGATATTTATATCGAAATAAGAAATCAATAATGTTTGTAATCGTATATTTATAGTGAGTACCTAACACAAAAAAATAGTATTATTTAGACGTCAATCAATTTATAGTAGTTTTTAGTACTTTTAAGATCAATTATTGCAGTTTTTCTCTATGGCACTGAATTTTATCAGGATCGATATTTTTCTGGTTTTTCCAAAACTTTTTAAAGAGTGAAACATCAGGGCTTGTTGTCATTTAGCTGACTGTAGCTTCAAAACATGGCGGCAAGCAAAAATAAGCAATTTATAAAAGGGGTTTTCCGATAAGGTTCAACTAAAGTAGTGTTGTGGGCTAATTGTGGGAAATTCATTTTTTTCACAGTTTTTTTTCCATTTGGTAGCTAAACTGAGCTATTTTTGTTCAATGATTTTTGTTTTACAACACTAAAACAGTATTATTTTCATTGTTCGAAACAAGTGAATAATAATAAATCAACTGATAAAGTGTTTTGCTCGGAAAAACCAGTGGTACTGCACCAAAACGAATTTTTTGGCCAAATGTCATAATCAGCTGATTTATTGTTGTTCTGTTGTTTATAATAATCAGCAAAATACTGTTTTATTGTCGTGGAACAGGAATAACCGAACAAAAAAGCTACAAAATAGAAAAATTCGTGAAAATTTAATTTTCCAACTACACTACTTTAGTTAAACCTTACGGCGCATTATTTCCGTCTCTCCGTATGAATTAATGATTTTCTTGTTGGAAGCTCGTCATTATTCTGCTCAAAGGCTTCAATAGTAGCCTCTGGGATGCACACATAATCTCTAATACTTAGCTGACCTCTATCTAATGCTGCTGCTAAGATATTTTTTGTTTTGTTTGCATTTTTTGCAAGTCCTGTAGGGCTTTTTATAAACTTACAAGTTTTTTTACGCATCTATGTATCTAGCGATACGTGCCTTTTCCCAATAGGTAATACATTTGCGAATTGAAAGGTTTGCGTTGTCATTGACAGATAAATTCACTTCATGAATATTGTAAAACAATACTGCCAAAATTTGCCCATTTGAAGGAAGGTTTGAACCCGTTATTTGATGTTTTAAGTCAACAATAAAACAAATATCTCTTTATAGAACTTGGTAACTTTAGTGCCATGAAGAATGCTTGAAAAAAAATGCGTTCACTAACAAAAAACTAAGCAATTGCAAGCACATCAATACTTAGCGCGCGCTCTCCATAGTGCGTAGTACTGAGAAGTTTCGATCCAAGTCGGCACGGGTTGCCATGATTCTAAGTTCACCAAACTTTATTTACGTTTGTTTTGACATCATTCGAAAAAAATAAGAGGGTATGCGTTTTAAAAAAAGCACTTTGATTTTTTTGGGACACCCTAATATTCATGGTTTCTATCACCCGTAGATAAGACGCAATAGGTCTCACAACTAGCACCGCCAATGAAAAAAAAATCATATCTTTTTTTTGGATGCGTTTTTTAGCAAAAAGCGCTCCTGCGATTTCTCAACGCGAGGCTTAACTATTTTTAGGACCTAAGAAGGTTTGGATTCCAGGATTGGATTTCCTACGAATGCAATCGATTCTCGCCAAAAGTGGCCACTGGATTGCATTCTTAAGTTCTAGGATGCGATTTCTCAACGTAATGTTTGGATTCCAGATCTTAACCTTACGTTGAGAAATCGCAGGAGCGTTTTTTGCTTAAAACGCATCCAAAAAAAGACATGATTTTTTTTCATTGGCGACGCTAGTTGTGGTACGTATTTCATCTTAAGTTTCGAGAAATCGGTATTCTTATATTAAATTATCCCTAAAACCCCTGTACCTATACATATGTATGAAGTACTGTGTTTAAATTTGGTACTTATATCAACAGCTCAGGGTCCATTCTCCCGACGAGGTGGTCACGGTGATGTCTGAAAACATCCTGGGAATCTCCTCCATACCGGTCGTCACCAACTTCGAAGTTATTTTGACAGTAAGTTCATACCTAAAGAAATACCTTTTTCTGAAATCCACGCAGATGACGCCGCGGGCCAGACGTAGAAAGATGTAGCATTGTAAAAGTGTACACACGACAGCACGTCGACCCTTACACGCTAGCACTCTACTCGGTTACGTTACGGGCGACTTTACAACAAAAGTGTATACTCTAACGTGCTGTCGCGTGTACATGCACTACTACTAGCAAAGGCCTTCTCTCATAGAGAAAGCGGATCCCCAATAATTGGGAATTATTCCCCACTGCAGATTAGCGATTTTTAGTTTAAGGCGCTGCGCATAGTGAATTAGCCCGCGCGCAAAGAAAATGCACAAAATCGATTCCTGTATCAAATACACTAAAAAAATCGAAAATGTTCACATATCAAACCCTAGAATTAGTTGAGACCTATCTAACACAGCCAGTTTCATGTTGATATCCATAACAGATTGCGAGATATTTTGCTTGAAAAAAAGTGCGCCGCCTATTTTTTTTCAAGCAAAATATCTTCAACACGTTTATGAATGTCAACACGAAACTAGCTATTTTAGATAGGTCTCACCAAATTCTAGGGTATGATATGTGAACATTTTCAATTTATTTAGTGTATTTGATACAGGAATCGATTTTGTGCATTTTTCTCTGCGCGCGGGCTATTCACTATGCCCAGCGCCTTAATATGCCTCAGGTATTACTTACTTAATAGGAGGTCCCAGTCCATGTAATGTTGAGTTTCAATTTTTTTTATAAATAAACTTATTTTGATTTTTGAGTCACGAAATGGTGGCCTAGAATGGGTCGACGGTCGGTGGGTAGACTGAAAGCTCGATGGGTCGAGGACATTGTCAAAACAGCGAAAGGACAATGGACGAGATTGGCATTAGACCGTGGTAGGCGTGAAAAGGATGAGGCCTATGCCCAGCAGTGGGCTTTATTTATGGGCTGGATGATAGATTGATATATCGTATCGCTGACCGTAAGTTAGACATGTGTAGGTAATGCTTGTAATATTACAAAAGACATATTACACAACGGTGTCATGAAATATTACACATTACACGAGAGAATAAAGCATGGCACATAGCATTTCATTACACTAGATGACATGAAACATGACACAAGGCATTTCAGCACACTGTACGAACTGCAATGAAAGTGTGCTGAAATACCATGATATCATGTTTCATGTCTTTCGTCATCAAGAAATAACATGAGATAGATAGATATGATGTCATGATAACATGAGATAGATAGACATGATGTCATGTTTCATGTCTGCAATGAAGAAATACCATGATGTCATGTTTCATGTCTGCAATGAAGAAATACCATGATGTCATGTGTCATGTTTGGTGCCATGATATAAGGTAATATCACGCGGTATGAAATGTCATGAAATATATCATGACTTCGAAGTGCACTGTTTCTCGCATGTCTAGTAAGTACCTACCTAACAAAGAGCTCTAGCACTAACGACGCTTTTAATTATGTGGGTTAAACCAAGCAACAACACTTATTTACTCTAGTAATTAGGTCACTCTGTCGGCCATAATCCTAGCCTTTTCATAGGATTTCTTTCGCATTTTCCTCGTTTCGTTGCTCTGCACTCTTTCGGGTCTGTTTCATTTTCAGGATTAATGAACATACAATTTCCGCTCTAATCAAGCGTACGGCATGGACAAGTATAGCAAAAATAACTACCAAATTCAAAATTTTAAAAATCACCGTTTTTTTAATTTAAAAATCTATTAAACGGCAGAACCAATTTCGATAAAACATATATAAGAACACTCGCTAAAAAACCTGCTTTCAAGTAAAAAAAAACGCATCCTAATTGTTTCACCCGTTTAAGAGCTACGTACGGGGCCATACACACACACACACACACACACAGACACACACACACACACACACACACACACACACTCACACACTCACACATACACACACACACACACACACACTATAGCGATCAAAATAATACGTCCTAGGAATCGATACCTACTTACACTGCACCGATCTGTAACTTATGCCGTCTACAAGTTAACAGTTAAACAGTACCTGTACGGACAGACATACGAACAGACAGATAAACAGATCGAAATATAACCCTAATAAGCTCGTTACACACAGAAACCGTGGCAGTGCCTCTACCGCCTTCGGCTCCACTACGGCACCCCACGCCTTCGGTTTCTGAGTGTAAGTAACGATTAGATGTAAGTAACGTGTAAGTAAGGATTGAGTACTAAGCGTACCGCAGCAATATAGAGAAGCTCAATATCGCCTCCGGCCCATTTGCCATAGACAATAATTAGTACCTTAACAACAGCGAGTAGAAGAAAACATGGAGATCTCACTTGCCCCGAGAAATTACCTAATGCATAGATAATAGAATGCGTGTGCCGATTTTAGAGGATGGGTAAGCTTGAAGAAATGCTTTCATTTTTTTTTAGTTCGAATGATCGAAATACACTTTGGAAACCTTACATCTTACCCGCAGGCCGAGCAGACCATCAGCGACCCGTCCATTCAGCCGCTCCCACCTTGGGTCCGAGGCTGCCTCTTCGGCTGGGAGCAACCTCCCAACGCGGAGTACTGGCCTTTCAAACGATACACGTACAACACGTGCGTGTGGTATTGTCGGGCTATGGCGCAGTATAAAGCTTGCGGCTGCACGCATCACTTCGTACCGAGATTGGGTCAGCAGCATATTTATACTCACTTAGAAAACATTTTGCTGGCGCGATGCAGGATTGAAGTCCTTCAAACAGCCGTCCTGGGTCCGCAGCTTCCCTTTGGCTGGGACAAACCTCCCAACGCTGAACAAGGGCCTTTCAAAGGATACATGTACAACACGTTTGTGTGGCATTGTCGCGCTGTGGCGCTGTACCGAGAATGCGTCAGAGTATTTATACTAATTACGTAGGATTTGAAGCGAAGTATAGTCCTTCAATCAGCCGCGCTCTGGGTCCGCTGCTGCCTCTTTGGGCCTCCACACACACCTCCACCTCCACACTGTTTCAGTAAAGCTTTTATTTTGTCTCGTATTTTGTCCTCGTACTTTGTCTTTCTCTTTTCCCTAATATTCGAGCAAAGGAATGTAGAGCGCTTCGCTACATACAGACTTGGCCATCCATCCAGTCGTCCTTAATGCTGAAGATCGTGCGTGACCATCACTTGAAGGTGGTGGAGAGTAGAGTTCTCCATCGCGTTTTATTACGCGCGATGCGGATCAGGTGTTTTTTCGTCGGTTTGATAATAATATCCGTCCATCTTGCGGGTGGTCTAGCAGACTTAACTTTAAACATACGTTATATTTTTTACAGGTGATATCCCGAGATGTGGCACTGAGGGGCTAGGATGTCTTCATTTGAGCACAGGTATGATCGTAAGTTCTGGAAAGATAGCACATTATCTACTCTTTACCAAAGAAATAACATAGGTACATTGTCTCTCACCTCTTTACAGAAGTGGCTAAGACGGACTGTGTTTGCCCGATGGATTGCGACGATGTCGTCTATAAAACAATTCATTCATTCAATGTGTAAGTTATCCTTT
Organism: Zelleria hepariella; assembly: GCA_949319315.1. Lineage (NCBI taxonomy): Eukaryota > Metazoa > Arthropoda > Insecta > Lepidoptera > Yponomeutidae > Zelleria > Zelleria hepariella. Next base: position 3,671,368 of record OX439388.1, read on the forward strand.
ATTTACTTTGGTCTCAAACAGTGATTGAAAATATCGCGGAAAATACACAAGATTGTGAGAAGTATCATATTAGTTATCTGAGACTCTACAAAAAAAACTCTGTGTAGCCTAAAGAAAAAAAACCTTAAAAGCCTCATACCAAAACGACAAAAATGGCTGAACCTACATGGGGCGGATTCGGGTAGGCCTTGGTGTCAGCTATCTAGATTTTTTCGCTTGACCTCTATGTTCGGGCCACCCTCTATTTTGGAGAGGCCTTTACGTATCAGCCGGGCTATAACGGATGCTTAAATGCGCGTTTTTGCGTTTGCGTTATTGCGATATCTGTTTTCAGTTCATTTTGTATTAGGATCGCCATGGAGTTACACACTGCTGCGGTAAGAACGCAATGGCATTCCTGACTCAAAATGTACTGAAAATAACAACGCAATAACGCATCCGACCCTACCGACAGATTAAACGCACCTGTGTGGTGCATTTAGACTCGGGCTTTTGACTACATTTTCATATATTGTAGATAATCGTAAGCGTAAACAAGTCAGGGATTCTATGAGTGACGGTGGCGGGCTGTTGCTGATAGCGCCTGGGGCCTTAGCCTATGACACAATGGCGTATTAATGGAGTCCCAGGTAGAAGGACAAAACCGGGATTTCTTCGTTGTTCTCCTACAACCAGCGAACTAATTCCTCTAGAATTAGACTCATAATATTCTTTGCTGTACTACAAAAACATTAAAAGGACCGACACTGGACCGACAGCATTAATAAATCGTTATTGAAACCGTCAACCGGGAGCCCATTTTGGCACCATTGCGTTACAGGCTAAGGGCCCTGATCCTTTGCAGACGTAAACCGAAGACTAAAGAGCTATTGGAGCGCGGTACCAAAGCCACCGTCAAGTTGGCACATCTACCAACGTTGCGAGTTCGCAGGCACGCCATTAGAGACGACGTCACTTTTGTAGGTGGGTCCTAGAATTATTGAACCTTTTTTTTTACGTAGCCTGTTGGATGTCCCGCTGCTGGGCAAAGGCTTCCCCCCTTTCAGACCAGGTCTTACGGCCCTGTGAAACCTCTAACCACTCCGGCAGTATTGAGCTCGTCCCGCCATTGTCTTTTTGGGCGACCTCGGCTGCGGCCCGCAATCGTCTTTTTGGGCGACCTGCTCGGCTGCGGCGACCGCCACATGGTACCCACTCGGTGGCGAGTTTCGCCCACCTATCCGACCCTTATTTTTCACCTAATGTTGTTTTATGCTAAAAATGTAACAAAAAAATAACTAAGGTCTTTGCATCAACGTAATGAGATGGTTTGCCCTCACTCTAGATGGGTGAAGTGACCACTCAGACGCTGCAATGCCTGGGACTTTGATTGAATGGAGTAGGTTTTCCCAGCACCTATACCGTCCTAGACTCCTAGCCCACAGGGAAGACAAGTCAGTAGTGTGGGGGCGACTAATCCGCGGGTTTTCTCACGATGTTTTCCTTCAGGGGCAACAAATTCACAAAAACTCCTAGCTTTGAAATGAACTTTCAAAGAAAATTCGTTGTTCCTCCTTTTCAGTGGACATCGGCGGGGTTGGAGGCGTGTTCTTCGGTGCATCGGTACTCAGTGTTTTGGAGATCGTCTATTTGTTTTGTATTAGGCGTAATCGCTAACAGGACGTTCATATGGAAAATTAAAATGCAAAGTTAGCACAGATGTTTTAAAGCTGCAAACTTGGGGATACACAAGGTGTTACAAAAGATGCTAACTCTTTTTGCAGGGTAATAGCACCCGGTGATAGGGGTCCCATCCTAAATTTTTTTTTTGCTCTATGACGTTCTGTTGATTTTTTAATTAATAAAATGTGAACGCTGTGGCGGGAGAAAAGTATTTATTAAATATTATTTTCATTGACTTTCACAATGTTTTAACAACTCAAAGATAAGCAAATGCACCTACACCCACAAACATATTTTTAAATTTGAGCTAATACCAAAAACAAAAAATTTATGAAAAATGTTCAATTTTGAGGTTATAAAATAAAAATTGATCTTTTCAACTCTTTTTTACAGAACTGACATCCTGTTGACCGTAGGTTACTGCACCCTGTAAAAAGAGTTAGGATGTTTTGTAACACGTTGTATTATGCTGCTGCTGGTACTGGTCCTAACAGAACATAAAAAAATCAAAACGAAATAGTTAGTTTGTTAAATTGTGATTTTTGCGATTGCTACGTAATGAGATGATTTATACAGCGCCCAGTGGCACCTTCACTCACACTAGATGGGTGAAGAGACCACTCGGCGCTGCAGTGCCTGGGACATTGTTTTAGATGGTTGGGTCAAAAATAGTCTAATAAAAACTTCATAAAAAGTTGTGATGATTTTTGAAAGCAAAAAGGCCAAATTTGGAAAAACTCCTCAGAGAAGCTTTTGCTGGCTGAAAAACTGGAAAAAAGTTGCTGAAATGCCTTTAGATTCAAATAAAAACGTAACCCTCCTTTGGACAGTCGGGTACAAATGTTTTTTTCTTTAATGTGTCACAATAGCCTTTGAACAGTTTATCTCTATGTTGACAGCAAAAAGGAAAAACAAAATATTGAAAATTTTACTTAACTCATGCTTAAACTGTAATTTTTAATTCGAGTCCACGGAATGACAGTTGCTAGTATGCTACTGACAGATAAAGCCTTTGTAACAACTGTCATTCCGTGGACTCGAATTAAAAATTAGAGTTTAGAAGCTTCGCCTTTATATTTTTTTTATAAACTGTTCTTGAGTGAGTTTTAAACAAAAAGTATTTATAAATATATATTACGGATGTATTAACATCACATTAACCTCTAATATCCTCCTATTTTTCAAGTCTGCAATATAAATAAAGCTCATCGCACGAAAGGGATAGAGTGGAGTTATGTCACGGACCCCCGTCCCCACACTCTCTATGTAAATGTCTAAATCCAGCTGTAAATGGATTTTTCTGCTTTAGTTGTATCCATATTTTCTCTTTTTTATTTGGATTGGTGAAACGACACGTTTTAACTCCGAACTTTATTATCTGGGGGCACTGCAGTGCCCCCGCCAGGTCGAGCGCGAAGCAAACACTGCCGTACCATCCTTTACTGGAACCATTTCGCCGCATTTTCAGGCCCCTATTTGAGAACCTCTGGATAAGACCAGAACGCAGAAATTTTCGTCATCTAGTAAGCTATAATCACATACTTAAAATCCGAAATTTCAAGTCTGTAGGTCATTTAGTTCCGAAGTTAAGCGAAAGCAAAGTTTCGCATTTATGACACACACTCACTCACTCACTCACTCACTCACTCACTCATGATCATCATAATAGAACTAGTACTTCCCATAAACTCAGAGAGCTGAAATTTGGTACAGAGTTAGGGTTGAATGGCCACATAAAGGGAAAACTATAAAAACTAGGATAATCGAAGATCTGGAGTACCTGGTGACCCTGATTAGAAAACACAAGAGCCCTAATAGAACTAGTACTTCCCATAAACTCAGAGAGCTGAAATTTGGTACAGAGTTAGGGTTTAATGGGCACATAAAGGAAAAACTATAAAAACTAGGATAATCGAAGATCTGGAGTACCTGGTGACCCTGATTAGAAAACACAAGAGCCCTAATAGAACTAGTACTTCCCATAAACTCAGAGAGCTGAAATTTGGTACAGAGTTAGGGTTTAATGGGCAAATAAAGGGAAAACTATAAAAAATAGGATAATCGAAGATCTGGAGTACCTGGTGACCCTGATTAGAAAACACAAGAGCCCTAATAGAACTAGTACTTCCCATAAACTCAGAGAGCTGAAATTTGGTACAGAGTTAGGGTTTAATGGGCACATAAAGGAAAAACTATAAAAACTAGGATAATCGAAGATCTGGAGTACCTGGTGACCCTGATTAGAAAACACAAGAGCCCTAATAGAACTAGTACTTCCCATAAACTCAGAGAGCTGAAATTTGGTACAGAGTTAGGGTTTAATGGGCAAATAAAGGGAAAACTATAAAAAATAGGATAATCGAAGATCTGGAGTACCTGGTGACCCTGATTAGAAAACACAAGAGCCCTAATAGAACTAGTACTTCCCATAAACTCAGAGAGCTGAAATTTGGTACAGAGTTAGGGTTTAATGAGCACATAAAGGGACAACTATAAAAACTAGGATAATCGAAGATCTGGAGTACCTGGTGACCCTGATTAGAAAACACAAGAGCCCTAATAGAACTAGTACTTCCCATAAACTCAGAGAGCTGAAATTTGGTACAGAGTTAGGGTTTAATGGGCACATAAAGGGACAACTATAAAAACTAGGATAATCGAAGATCTGGAGTACCTGGTGACCCTGATTAGAAAACACAAGAGCCCAACCAAACTATTATAGATCGACATATACCGCCCTTACAAAAAATATTCAACTTGGTGGGCCGCTTTATTTAATGTCAAAAATCTAAGGTCTGAAGTATCTGATGAAGAACCCTCAGCTGGTATCAGCTTTATTAGAGATATTATGGTAATGCCCCTTCTACTATTGGTACCGTAAACTGGGGTGAATAACAACATGTTTCAAGGTTTAATGCCATATATTTTTGCAAACCCGAGCTGAATCCTTCAAGTAATAACTTATAGATGCGAGTCTTGGATAGTTCTTTCGTTTCTAGTGACCCCAATACGTTAAACAATTTGTTTGAATAAATTGTCCATTAAAAGATTGCGTGTTGCAATTCAGACTTTGACTGGGGTCAATAAAAACGAGATATGGGGTCATTAGCAACAGTTTTAAAATGTATGAGATGTGTTGTTATTGACCCCATAAGTCGTTGGTATTCACCCCACATGTCGTTGTTAGTGACCCCACATGTCGTTGTTAGTGACCCCATAGCGCGTTGTTAATCACCCTTTTGGCAATAAAATACTACCCTCTAATTTTAAGTGTACAGAAACTCCTAAAATACTCAATGTAAAGCTTATCTCTTTGTCGTATCCTGTTAACGATGAACAAAAGCCATAGAATACCACAGAAAAACTGATCTTGTTGCCCTTTTTCCTGCCGAAAATAATAAAGTTTTTTTCCACAAAATTTCGTTAGCAAACTGTCAGTTTCAAAATGGCCATTTTTTTTTACTTACTTTGACAGCTGTCATCAAGTAGTGTTGTCAGAATAAATAAAAAAAGTATTGACCATAGACACGTAACTTTTTTATTGAACAATAGGCATTAGATTTTGCTTAAAAGTATTTCTTTACTTTATTCTTGAAAGTGTTGTAGTTGCAAAACACCCCAGATTACGGTACATAAAAAAAATCGACTGTCATTGCAAAAATCCAGCGTAGTGGGACACATCTTCATTTAATCTAGCCTATAGCGTCCCACTAGTGGTTCGCTCCGAACTATGAACTCGCGACCTCAGTTACAGATGTATAACTTTGCTTACGCATAACGATCCGACCAAATTTACTCAAGTTATCGTCGAACAAACATTCATACATACAAACATACATACATACAAACGCCGGATTGTTCCAGCAGACTCGGAGGACTTCGCTCGCTCGTTCAACAAGAAATAGTCGGACGATTAACTTTATTCTACTCGAACATTACACAAATTTAAAAACTGTGTCAAATAAGAAAATCTAATAAAATTAATCAATATGCCCTCGTTTCTACAAAAAGAAGTGAAATCCCACCAAAAACATTCTGTAAAAACTAGCCAGGTCTCGATGGATCTGCTTGTTTATCTCTAAAAAAGTAATGAAATCTAGACAAAGTCGTGCCAAGTCTAAGGTTCCTTACTGCGATTTCTTTATTATTATAGTTAATGTTGTGAGACTTGGCTGTTGAAGGGTACACAAGGGTACAAAACCAGGTGCTCCATGACACCATTGCACCAATCTGTCGCCAGAACCGCTTGTGTACCCTTCAACGGCAAAGTCTCACAACATTAACTATAATAATAAAGAAATCGCAGTAAGGAACCTTAGACTTGGCACGACTTTGTCTAGATTTCATTACTTTTTTAGAGATAAACAAGCAGATCCATCGAGACCTGGCTAGTTTTTACAGAATGTTTTTGGTGGGATTATACTTTATTGCACACGAAACACATGAAAATGAAAAATGGAAAAGTCCTTTATTTAAAAATTGTAAGTAACATTACAGGACACATTAAATAAGAAAAGACATGTACAAAGGCGAGCTTAGATATGTGAGATTGTAAGAGATTTCATCCAGCAAACCTTGCAGGAGAAAATAAATCTATTAATAATTAGAAAAATACTCTTGCTTCGTGGTCGAAAGGTAAATTTTTGAAAGGACAAAAGATCAACATACAAAATAAATTTTTTTTGCGCATTTTTTAATATCTACACAACTGAGCTCAATTGATATAAAAAAAATATACATATGTAGCCTGTACAATTGTTCATGTCCCACTAGCTGGGCAAAGGCCTTCTCTCAGAGAGAGAGTTCGAGCTCAATGCGGAATATAGTAATGCCTCATATACGCTCAGGTTTCATCATGTTTTCCTTCACCGTTAGCGAGTGGTATTACTACTACAAATTCACAAAATTAAATGTAAGTACCTACGTAACTTTGAAAGAAATTAAAGTCATAGGTACCTACATGCCCGCACCGGGATCCGAACCTGGGTATCTCGCTTCCGAAGCCATTGTTCTACCACTAGACCACCACCGCTCCGCGCGTGAAAATAAAAATTCAAACAAGTTAAAATAAATATATTTTTTTCCCCACCCGATAACCTTTTGTAAACTTTTTTGTCATGATTTTTTTAAAGCTAGAACGAGCTTTCCAAAACCTCTATATAGAAGCGCTATTAATAAATTGTAATTTGAAACTTGCCCAAGAACGTTGAACTTAACCTCAAAAGCATTTCCATACGAAGAGAGCATATTCAAACAGTTGCTTTACCGCAAAACACTTCTAGCGCGAAATGTAACTTCTCATTTATTATTATTAATATCTACACTAGCTTCGGCAGCGCCTGCCGAGAATATTCTCTCATCTTTACTTTATTAGTCAAACTTCTACTGGGGCTTTCTACTGGTGAATACAATTTACTTTTAGTAAGGGGTAAAAAAATCGGGGCAAATATAAAATCTGCTAAGAATCCCGTTTTAGAATCATCATAAGTAATTAATTAAGTAGGTGTTGTAATGTCTTTTACCCACGAAAGTTTAAAAAACACGTTTTACAAAATTTTAAAAAACACGTCACAAACTTTGATTATTCATTGGGCCAACATCATAAACAAGTCAGCAAACAATCCAGCTCTACTAGATTTAACGCACGGTTCCCCATACATTCAAATTTCACTAGGTCATATTATAGAGATTTTTGAGTTGTTTCCTTGCTTGTGGTATGGATTGTGTTCTAAACTCTTTTATCGATGTAAAATATGCAATCTACCTACTTTGCGCCCCAGCATTGCTATACTTAATTATTTATTTTTATTTATTTATTTATTTAATTATGAAGCATGATGAATTTTGCGTGGAAATTGCAGGAAAATATACGAGAAATAACATGACGGAAGATGGAAAATGTCATTTATCGTAGCTAATGGAGAAACGTGGAGCCTGCTACCGGGATTTCATTTTGCTCCAGCAATTTTTATCATGAGAGAACTTTAACATAACTTTGAAAAATGCAGAAAATTCACTTGCGTGGTTAGGAAAACTTAACTTTTCTCCAGAAACCCATAATCATACCCTTGTAAAAGCTTGTCGCAACTTCAAGAGAGTTCGTTAAGATGAAATACGACGCACAACTAGCGCCGCCAATGAAAAAAAATCATATCTTCTTTTTGGATGCGTTTTTAGCAAAAAACTCTCCTGCGATTTCTCAACGCGAGGCTTAACTATTTGGCTTAACTATGGTATTTTAAGGACCTAAGGTTTTGATTCCAGAAATGCAATCGATTCATGCCAAAAGTAGCCACTTTTGGCGTGAATCGATTGCATTCGGATCTGGAAGGATCAGCCCCTCTACCCTTGACGCGTTTTTCCAATACGGCCGCAATATGGCGCAATTTACAAAATTTAATATTTTACAAATTAAGACGCATTTTGTGTTTTTATTGAATAAAACAGCCTTACCTTTGAATAAACATCACAAAGTATTTAAAATCAAAGCATTACTATGCGAATTCAAAGAGAAATTAATTTTAAAACTTTTTCAATAGAATCGCAATAGCGTCAAGGGTAGAGGGGCTGGAATCCAAACCTTAGGTCCTAAAAATAGTTAATTATTAAAACTTCTTTATTTTGGCATCTTTATAAAGGCCCAAATAAACTAAAACATAGACACAGTAGGTACATTATTTACAAAAAAACAGACACATTTTGTAGCTACACGTCCACCTTTACATTAATCGATGTGGATTTGCTCACACATTGATTAATGTAAAGGCAGTCTAGCCTATTGGCTATCATGGCCAGGATACTGTTGGCGCTGGCTCGCACGCGACACGTTAAGCCTTGAGTTGAGAAATCGCAGGAGCGTTTTTTGCTAAAAAGGCATCCAAAAAGAAAATATGTTTTTTTTTTCATTGGCGGCGCTAGTTGTGAGACCGAAATCAAATTATTCTTGCCTTTTTAGTGAGAACTTGAAGTCGGTTTTTATTTTTGCTTTGACTTTTATATTAATTTATTTTTCAGTGGTTTGCATTATTGACTGCTTAATACGTATTTACAATCACCGGTGAAAAGGTTCTAATTCACTGAGTCAGAGTGATTTCCTGATGTCCGTTGAGGAGTTGATCCGTTCTCCATCTCCGAAGTTATTCATCAGATCATTTAATGGACCACATTGGAAGTATACCCTTTCAAACAAAAAAAAAACCTCAAAATCGATTCACGGAGAAAAAACTTCTCTAACAAACATTAAAAAAAATACAGGTCGAATCGAGTACCTCCTTTTTGAAGTCGGTTAAAAATACACAGTTACTTACGATAGTAATTGCAGATTGACCTCTGCGGACTAAGATGAAAACAATCTGCGGATTGCTGCAATAATCATAAAAAGCGAAAGCTTTCTTCACTTCAGACGGCTTTAGTTCATAACGTTTTGAGTGTTTTGAGGAGACAGTATTTCGCTGCTTCCACTTATGCATTTTAAACTTTTTATTATATTATCTTATCTGTGGAACGCGATGAGACAAAGTTGGGACAAATTTCATTTCAATAAAGTAGATCAGCCCCCTCTACCCTTGACGCATTTTTTTCAAAACGGCGCAATTTACAAAATTCAATATTTCACGAATTAAGGCTCATTTTATGTTGGTATTGTACAAAATAGTATTACCTTTGAATAAACATTAAGAAGTATAATCGAATGACTATGCGATATAAAAGAGAAATAATTTTTAAAACTTTTTCAATATTAACGCAATAGCGTCAAGGGTAGATAGTAGTAGTACCACAGTAGATTCAATCAATTAAGTTCAGAAAAGTTCATAAAGGGGCGAATTGCGGTGTGTTCTCTGCTTCATAAAATGAGGTCTTCACTTTGTATTTACTATGGCAATATTTTCGTATGTTTCAAAAACACTTCCAAGCCAGTAGTTCCATTAAGTTGTCCCAGTTATGGGACTAGAGCAGGGGTCGGAAACCTGCACCTCGCAAGCCACACGCGGCTCTTTCGATAAAAGTTGCGGCTCTTCAGTTCTATGTGCAAAAAATAACTTAGTAAGTAGTGTGAGACATGAAAAAATACCAGGCCACGAGGTCGCTTACCCAGGCGCTGGGCGGATGACATCCGCGAACAGGCGAGTTATGACTGGATGAGAAAGGCAGCAAACCCTCAACAAAGCAAGAGTGTTCAGAAATGGACCAAAAGATCGTTGAATTGTTTGGCGCGCGAATCAACAATCAAATAAAATTCTATTTTACTGAAATTTTTTTTTTGTGGCTCGCTAAAAACTGAGAAATTTTGAAAATTTAAATTTTTGGCTCTTCCATTTTAAAAGCTTGCCGACCCTTGGACTAGAGCATTATAGCAAACGATATGTCCCAGCTTATCCTAACCTTCCTGTAGGTACCTACTGTGAGTTGTCTTGTCCCAGAAATGGGGCTCCGATTTTCCGACTTTGTTTACTCTTTTGGTTGAACTTCACAGAGACCAATCAATGCACACCAAAGAATAGAGCGTAATTTCATTGACAATTAATGACACATTGCATCAAACTTTCTTGAAAAATTATACGATTCATTACCGAATTTAGACTGAATTACCTAGTACTAAGCTTATCCTCTATCCGGATGGCGTAAAAATTACCAGTGAAATTGTATATCTTACGATGGCAAAAATGAGATGGAAACCTTTTGAGTCCTTCACGCTGCTGATGTTATCTTCGCCCAACTCATTCAAAGCCACAGTCTTTCAATACGATTTGGCTACTATGGGCCAGGTAGAATGTAAGAGTCAGGAAAAATCACAAATACATATTAGGTATACACGTAGAACACGAGAAAAAGCTTTAAATAATTTGCAAGCAATTTCATATCTGTCACACACACATAATACCCAGCGAGACGAATAAATTGGCCAGTCATCTCAGCACAATTAAATTCCAAAGTACTGCGCTCTCTTTCCAACCTTGTTGCCTGGGTGTTAAAGTCCAATTTTCCGCCTTTTTGATGGTTAGGTGATTGATGTCTCTGGAATAAGAAGCAACAATTTGTTTCATAACTAGTAACGAGGGATCCGCAACTTTAAGTAAGGGTAGTCTCGTTGAAAGATTATACGCTGGTGAACTTTCAGTTTTCAATTTATATGAAGCGGTAACAGCATCGTTTGTAGGACGTGCATAGTGAATTAGCCCGCGCTCAAAAAAAAAATGCACAAAATCGATTCGAAAATTTTCACATATCAAACCTTATAATTAAGAGAGAGCAATCTAAAACAGCCAGTTTTGTGTTGATATCCATAAAAGATTGCAAGATACGAGTATTTTGTCTGAAAAAAAGTGCGCCGCCTATTTTTTTTGCATCCAAAATATCTTCAAAACGTTTTATGAATCTCAAAACAAAACCGGCTATGTTAGATAGGTCTCACCTAATTCTAGGGTTTGATATGTGAACATATTCGATTTGTTTAGTGTATTTGATACAGGAATCAATTTTGTGCATTTTTCTTTGCGCGCGGGCCATTCACTATGCACGGCGCCTTAAGCTAGAGCTGCCTTGTTCGAATCTTTGTTTGAATTTGTCAATGTGTGGTTGCAATATTACCTTATTGAGTAAATCTGAGCATCTGAGCTTAAATTTTGTGAACGAAAACAAAATTTACGATGTTATTAAATTTTAATATTTTACAGAAATAGTACATAAAATTACAGTCGTATTTACAGTAGCTTCTTCATAAAAATTTGACCTTTAAAAGCAAGTTATAAACATCCACTTAATAAGTATTTATTATACAGGGCGGCCCATTCAAGAGTGCAATAGATTTTGCTACAATGGCTTGTGAATCTGGTCAGAGATACACGGATACCTCATTGTTTTGCCGGAAAGGAATACAATATTTAGAATTAAAAAAATCCAATTGGTTTCTGTGACTACTTCAAAGTGCAATTTTCAGTGTACCTTCAATTAAAGGCTGAGTGCCTTTAATTGAAGGTACACTGAAAATTGCACTTTGAAGTAGTCACAGAAACCAATTGGATTTTATAACGGATGTTTTTAACGGAACACATTCTACAGGGTGTTAAAGAGAGGTCTTGTCCGTCAAATTTTTGCTTACTCTACTAAGCCCCAAAATTCAGATTGAAATACAAAAACACCAGATAAGGCTCTTGAAGAAAAAAAAGGACCCTCCCTCATCCTATATGGTTTTATACCTAAAATATTGGCCCCTTTACCGACAACTGAAAATATTGATCAGTAAAGTTTGATATAACCCGTACCATTAAAGAAACGATATATAAATGGCGGACACTCTCGCGCCCTCTCGCTTTAATCATATCTCCGTCTATACTCACACGTAACGTTAGCAAAGTCATTTTAGGCAGTCTTGATTAGTCACCTACGTTGGGCTAAAAAAACACGCCAAAATACGTTCGCCTCTTATTGATTTTTTTAATGTTTGTCGAGTTATTTCAATATTGTAGTTACGTTACGTTAAGTGTTGTTATTTGTTGAGGTTTGTATTATTTACTACGTTTTAATATTTTTGATCTTATTTTCATAAAGATTGTTGTTTAATCACAAACCCAACGTAGTACAAATACCTAAACAATAAAGAAAGCATCGTAAAACCTAACCAAAAATGTAAGAAAGTTTTAGGTATGAACCGAAATCGTATTTTCGTAACCTCTTTTTCAAACCTTACCATAGGTACCCGCCGCCATTTTCATATCGTTTCTCTATTGGCACGGCTTATAGGACTTTTCTGTAACAAGGCGGCGAGCCGCATACAAACCTTTGCTTACGGCAAACCAAGCCAATGCATGAAATTCCATAGCCTAATAATCTACACACTTCCCAATTCAACAGTCCTCGTAATACATTCCTGACAGCCAACTTTTCACTTACATAGTAGCAATTACGTAATGTAACCTTTATTGACTTTAAAAGAATTACAGAAAGTCACTGCGAATAAAGTCATTCAATTCACTCTTTGTCAAGTGCAAAACAGTTTTTACACATCAACACCAGGCCACTTTAAACCCAAGAGTTCAGGTTGGCTCAAGAGGTACTGTCTCTGAATTTCCGTTGCCACCCGTTTTTCCCAGTTCCCTTTGGTTTACTAAGTTTTCCAACTGTCCTGGGGTTCCCAGGGTTCCTGTTCTTCCCGGGGAGCTGACACTGGGAGGTTCAGGGTCACTGCTTCCGCCACTGTAGACAGCTACTGACGTCAGTGGAACCTGACGATTGAAGGAAGGAAGTTTTAATCGCGGACCAAAAAATACTGAATTACACACTAACTTGTAACCTAACCTAACTTTGATATGCAACCAAGTTTTTTTTGTATGCATTTGGTATTTTTTGCACTTGAGCCGCCAATGTTACTATGAAGAACAGCTTTACTCCTACTCTAGCTGTCAAACATCCCTGGTCATATAAGCTTCAGGACGTCTGCCAACTTTTCCATGCTACGGTAAACTAACCCACGAAGACAGCGCGTTGAGAAAGTGATATTCTAGAAGTCAGTTACCATGGAGACAGCAGTGCAGGTGTGAGCATCAGAGTGCCTCGTGGGAGGAGACACGGCAGCGTCAAACCGCAGGTCCAGCTGCAGCATGTAGACTTGAGCAGCTAATGTCATGAGGGACAGGGTCAGCTGTGCGCCTGCAACTCCCACGCAGGTGGTGCTGCCACATCTGGGGGTGTGAAGAAAGAATCAGATCTGCTGAGAGAACCTTCTCAACTTAAGGATCGGTGAAAACAGCTCTGTATACGTTGTCCTTCTGTTATATCACATGTTTTGCCTGTGATTGACTAACCAGTATCTTAAATCTCGATAGCCCTGAGTTAATCAGAGAAATCTATTCGTTTAAAACTGTAATTTTTAATCAGGTTTTACGATAAGCTAGAGTAGGAACGTGGTTCAGAGTCTCCTTTGGTGAAAACCAGTCTAAGGCTATGTGTAAAAATACCAAAGAAATTGGACACAAACGAGATGACGATCGCGATGAAATCACCTTATTATCCTACTACATAATACTCACTTACCCAATATTGAGCAGTGACCTCGCACAGAATAACAGCATGGCGCCATGCGCGCTCACGGCTGCCATCCACAGTAGAGTGAGCGGAACGGCAGCCAGGGGCGAAGGGCCGAGCGCGCGCCACGGGACGCCCCACGCGTTGGGGCTCCGCGAGCGCGCCGACACCCAGCCGCCAAAGCCCCGGCTGTAGTATACTGAGGTCGCTATGGACAAGGCGTTAGTTCTGTGTTTATAAGGCTTGTAGACCTGGACGGTTTTTGGTGAGAAGACCAGCAGCCCGATGATCAGAGGATATCGTTTAGTCAGCGTGAGAGTCCATGGCGAGAAACCGGGAAAAAGGCTTTTCTCCAGGGATGGGCTGATGATGAAGCAACATCATGGACGCATCTGGTTAAGTAAGAGGCCGGACGGTGAACTAGGGCAGCCAGGGTGGTGTGGTGGCCCAGAATTGGTTGAATGTACACGATATTGTGAAGACACCAGGAATGGATCATATTAACTTTTGACCGAGGACCGTCACCGTGTAAAGGAGGAAACCCGTAGGATACCTATTCCCAGCATCGGAATTGTGAAAAGTGGCCTTTTACTAAGCAGCCGATATTCTTCTTAGTGCCTTAGATAATGGATGGCTATAGAAAAACTCGCTAAAGTTTTACAGGCTCCTAATATTAATGCCCCACTCGGCCTGATGTGTTTGTTTATTCTTTCTGTGCATGAATGTTTTGTCTTAATGTAATGTAAAATGTAAATCTCGCCTATTATGGCCCTGAATGGGCTGAAATAAATGATTTTTATTTTATGTTATTTTTATTTTATTTTTATTTTTATTTTTTTTTATTTATGTTATACGCAGTTTACCTGCAGCTAGTATAGTGATGGCACCAGCAGGCACGCCGAGTCCTAGGGCGGGCTTTTGTCTCTCTTCCAACCAACCTACGGCGCCCACGACCATTCCGCCGATGCCGCATACGATCTGCAACACAAACAAGAATAGTGAGGTTTGATCGGTAGAGTCTCTTTGTATGGTTGCTGGCTAACCAGCTAGGGATTGTGTACAAGAGCATTCAAATAGAAATCTAAAGGTGGTGATGCCAAACTGAACAGTCAAAACTGCTTCATACAATACCTTGGCTTGCCATACAATACGATTTCATTTCTCCAATATGTATTTTAATTTCCCTTGCAAGGTTTTAAAGTGGTTTATGGCTCATATTAGGTTTACAAATGGATTTTTGAGAAGTATTTGTGGTAGTTTTCATTCTCTGAATTGTTATCGAATTTCTGGAGTGGTGTAGTAGGTTTCTGTACGTCCGACAGCAGCCGCTACTTTACATGCAGGACTCTTACCCGTACCTGCAGGACTCTTACCCTTACCTGCAGGACTCTTACCCTTAGATGCAGGACTCTTACTCTTACCTGCAGGACTCTAACCCGTAGTGCCATCGCAAAGGGGTAGATTGGGGCTCCAGTGGCGGCCAGCGGAGCCTCGGGGTTGGACAGCCCGCTCACGGCGCTGCAGTCCGACTGCTTGCGCGACCACATCGCGTCCTTGGCATGGAGCACTGGAGATGAGAAAGTATATTGGAACAAATGGCAAATGGCAAAGTTCTAGCACAACAACGCCTAAGTCTTGTATCGCCTGCGTGTTAAGAAGGGAGTGGGGCGTAGAGATGGATCCGATATATTCAAATTAGTTAAGATATCACTAATATTGGATGGATTCATGTATTAGAATCCGACGAATTCAAATATGCTAATAGGACGGTATTCACTTCAACTGTACACTGAACATTACGTGTGGGTCGCTTAATATCGCACTTCGGCTCTGATTCGTCAATCCACGCGATTCGCAATTTGTGATTGGATACAGGCACTATATCGAGTTGATACCAGCGAACCACTGACCAACGTGATACTATAATATTGTACGAGTCGCGCAATCTGTGATTGGATACAGTCGTGAATCTAATATTGGGTTGTAAGCAGCGAACCAATGAGACATCACCGATATTCATATATCGGTTAGGATATTATAATATTACTTTGCTTGATATTCAGTATTAGTAATACTCGAAAATATCGGTATTAACCCGGCATTAGTGGGGCGTAGTGCTTCGCGAGTGCACTGTCGAGCGTCCCTGCCCCGCCGCCCAGCATCACACCCCGATGACACCCGTAATTCTCTCCTCCCGTAAACCTATTACCGCGCAGGCGATACGCGAGTCCCTATAGTAGGTTTAATCCGCGCGGGATGAGAATGGGATGCGACCTTTTGGAACTGAGACGCGCTCGGTAACAAACTCGCGTCGAAGCAACCTTGAAAATAAAATATACCTATTTTCGATTAACTTCGACAATCCATCCGTTCCATCCTATTATCATCGCGCGCGGATTATACAACGTGTTACAAAACATCCTAACTCTTTTTACAGGGTGTAACCTAGTGGGCAACAGGATGTCAAATCTGTAAAAAAAAGTTGAAAAAAACATTTTTTATTTTATAACCTCAAAATTGAAAAAAATTCATAACTTTTTTGTTTTTTGTATTAGCACAAATTTTAAAATGTGTTTGTGTGTTTAGGTGCATTTACATAGCTTTGAGTTGTTTAAACATTGTGAAAGTCAATGAAAACATAAAAAATATACTTTTCTCCCGCCACAGCGTTCACATTTTATTAATTTAAAAACCAACGGAACGTCATAGAGCAAAAAAAATATTTAGGTTGGGATCCCTATCACCGGGTGCTATTACCCTGTAAAAAGAGTTAGGTACTTTTGTAACACCTTGTAGATAGTCGCCAAACTTCTCTGGGCTTTCAAGTGATTAAAACTTTCCAGCCAGGTGTTTTATTTCAAATCCTTCGAGCCGATTGGATTCGACCATTTCGAAATATTTCTACGTAACGAGATTGTAATCGAATTATACCCAATCTTCAGAGATTTATATATCTCTTCATAACAAAAATGGAAGGACTAGCTACAGACCGCGAGCGAGCGACTTTGAGAAACGGTTTTCCCACATTCTCATACAAAAGTTTTAGCTTGACCCGGCCGGTGCCCAAGCGATGGAAATATTGAAAAAAGTAACCAATTGCGATAGTAGGCATCCGGCTATCAGATCGTATTGATGAGCATTGAGCATATTCACCCGATCCTCCTAAAAATGAACTAAGTAGTAGGTACCTTCATCTTTTTGTCTCCAAGTTGATTGTACACCTGAAACATTTTACCGTTTTCTCGATATAAACCTTCCTAGATTGGCAAAGTTCTTTCCACTTTCGAGATCAATTATCGAGTTTTGAAGTGACTTGATGAATATTCTAGGCTTTCTCTCAGTTAATAGCGTCTACTTGGCGTTGACTCCATAATAAATTTAGGCCTGTCACACAATAAAGTTAAGGACAAGTTAGTTAAGAGTCTCAAGGCGAAAGTGGAATAGGTAGGTAAACTACACAACATAACAGCCCTCTAATCTTAACGCATTTTTTTTCAATATGGAGTATTTTATAAAATTCAATATTTCGCGTATATTTAAGACGCGTTTTATATTTTAATTGTACAAATAGCCTTACCTATAAATAAACTCTACAAAGTATATAAAATCAAGGCATGACTATGCGAATTCAAAGAGAAATGAATTCAAAAACTTTGTCAATATGTACCTACGCAACGGTTTGTAAAGAGTTTATGTGCTCGAGTATTATTATAGTAAGAAAAAAAAAAAGGTTTTTTTATGTCGGATTATGGTCACACGGCGTAAAACTGCGTCTGTTTTTATGCAATTCCCGAAAATCCCGCGGTATCCGGCGTTTGAACCGAATCCCGCATTAGCAGGATCCCGCGTTTGCGGGGTTAGATTCAGCCCAGCCCAGCCACTACGCAACCACCTATTAAAAAATAACTCATAAAAAAACGCTAAAGCAAAATAAAGTTGTCGGTTGGCTAAACTCATCTGCTTTACGATGCGTAATATTTTAAATCGGTTTATTTGCGGTGAACGTTTCTATTAAACCAACATTATTGGCTATTTCTGTACCACAGACGCAATAAGAGATTATCTTGTCTGTCATCAAACAAGGAGACGTAGAAGGATTGCGACGACGACGGGGAAGGCACATTAGCGCCTCCAATTATTATTTTTTCTCTTTACCTATAACCGATTATTTTAAGGCGAAATGAAAAGGAAAGAAGAAGAAGAAAAGAATGAACAAAATCGATTCCTGTATCAAATACACTATACAAATCGAAAAAGCTCACATATCAAATACTACATGGTGCACTCTAAGTCGATAGCGGAACTTTAGGTGGGCTATCTACTGATCAATACAAAAAACTTATACTAGGTGGCGAAAAATATGGAGTGAAAAAAATATCAGCTGTTCCATACAAAAGGTCGACTCAGTACCTACTGCGCCAAATGTATGAAACACCTGATATTTTTTTTGTTCTATTTTTGTCGCCACCTAGTACAAGTTTTTTGTATTGATCAGTAGATAGCCCACTTAAAGTTCCGCTAACGACTTAGAGTGCACCCTGTAGAATTAGGTGAGAGCTATCTAACACAGCCAGTTTGATTTTGATATCCATAACAAATTGCAAGATATTTTCGCTGAAAAAAAGTGCGCCGCCTATTTTTTTCCAGCGTGAACACGGTTCACCCTGATGCTGGAGGACTTCCTATTGCTGTTATAACTTCTGTCTACTTGAAAATAATACTGCAAAATTGCTGTGAACTAAGAGACTTTTATTTGACGACTAAACCTTTTATACTGAACCTAAAACATTTTGATACCGCGATCTAAATGTACTTGTAGCGACATCTCTTGACATAATATATAACTAACTAATCTAAACATTCTGGCCTCCATGACCAAATGGTCATCTAACATAATAATTATTATAAAAACTTATAAATTAAATGAACAGAACAAAAAGAAACTTAACACAAAACCAAACATAATAACTATCACTCGAGAACTAAACATAACACAATCTTAATCTTAAGAACTAACACTCTTATCTTTAAAAAAATAATAAATACTTAACCAAATTAATACAAACTTCTAAATGTAAACTGCTCAACCATTAGATGCCTACTTTGTTGGTAAAATGCATAACTTGGATGTAGCCCTTTTCATTACTTTTCCATTGCATCGAATAGTGACCACACGCGTAATTCCATCGAGACCTGGGTGTTTACTCATAATTAGCCCTTACAACCATTTGGCAGGTGGCAAATCGTCCTCTTTAACTAACACTATTTCTCCAATGGATGGCTCTGGCATTTGATATTGCCACTTGTATCTATGCAACAAATGTGTTAAATATTCTTGTGACCACCTACGCCAAAACTCCTGTACCATTCTCTGAGTGAGCTGCCATCTTCTTAAGTTGCTGATATTTGAGTTCTCATAATTAACATCAGGTACTAAAACTAAAGGTTCGCCCACTAGAAAATGGCCTGGTGTTAGGGGGCATGCATCATCAGGATGATTACTTATCTGTGATACTGGTCTGGAATTTAAGCACGCTTCAATCTGTGACAATACCGTAGACAATTCTTCGTACGTAAGTGTAGAATTACCTACTACTCTCTTGAGATGCTTTTTTGTAGATTTTATACCAGCTTCCCATAATCCTCCAAAATTTGGTGCATGAGGAGGAATAAAATGCCATGATGTCCCATTAGTAGCTAGTAATTCAGCCACCTCAATAGCCATGCTATTTTTCTCGGCCAGAAACAGCTTTTTTAACTCCTTAGCTGCTCCTACAAAATTTGTTCCATTATCACTCCATAGTTCTGAACAATGGCCACGTCTAGCCACGAATCTTCTAAATCCATTGATAAAACCTTGAGACGACAAATCACTGACTGCTTCTAAATGTACAGCTTTGGTAACCATACAAATAAACAAACAGATGTACCCTTTGCTGCATCTAATACCTCTGCCTTTTGAAATACGGATATTGAGCGGCCCCGCATAATCAACTCCACTTCTTAAAAATGGGCGACAAGGCATAACTCTTGCTGCCGGTAACTGTCCCATCAATTGTGATGTTTTTTGCTTGGCATATCTAATACAGCGTACACATTTGCGAACAAACAGCTTAACTAGACGCTTCACATCTGTAATCCAATACCTCGTGCGTAAATAATTCATCATAAGCTGTGGACCTCCATGGAAGGTTTTTTCATGAGCATCAGCTACGAGAAGATCAGCTAAATGAGATTTCCTAGGGAGCAGTATAGGGTGCTTCATATTCTCGTTCAATTCCGTATGCTTCAACCTACCTCCAACCCTCAATATTCCTTGATGATCTATGAATGGATTGAGTGATTTTAGGGAGCTCTTTTTGTTAACGATTTTTTCTTTCAAGAGACTCTGTATCTCATCATCATAATACTGAGTTTGACAAGTTTTAATGAATGTTTCCAAAACTTCAGCCATTTCTTTAGCCGTAATCCAAGCTGGACCCTTGGGTTTCTTTTGACAATTCAATGCAAATCTCTTACACAGTGATAATACTCGTAGAAGTCTTCTTAAATTTGAAAATCTTGACCACATTTCTTCTGTTACACCAATCATCATACAATGTACTGCAGTTTTCTCCTCCAATTTTGTAGCTTCAATAACAGGCCTTCTATAATCGATTTGAATCTCTTTCAGCCAATGTGGACCGTCTTTCCACAAACTTGATTTTAATAACTCGGTTGGTGACAGACCTCTAGTGGCACAATCCGCCGGATTTTCTGCAGATCGAACGTGGGACCATTGATGTGACTCTATAGCATTCTGAATAGCAGCTACTCTATTTGCCACAAACGTTTTCCATCTTCTTGAAAGACTGCTCAACCAATATAAAACAATAGTTGAATCCGTCCAAGCGTGAATATTTCTCTTGCTAATACCGAGCCACTCTGATACTTCGAGTAATAGTTTCGTCAGCAAGCTTGCGCCACATAATTCTAGCCTTGCAATTGACACTTGTTTGATAGGTGATACCTTAGTTTTTGCTGTGACTAACGTACAGTGAACCATCCCTTTAGCATCAATCACTCTTAGATACACTACTGCTGAATATGCATCTACCGAGGCATCTGAAAAGCCTTGTAACTCCTTACAAATATCATCTTCTCTTGCCTTTAACCATCTCGGAATCTGGAACTGCTCTAGAATCGACAAGCTTTCTCTGAAAGTAATCCATTCTTTTAATAGTTCCGCCGGTAACTCTTCATCCCAATGAACTCCAGATATCCATATTTTCTGTATGAATACCTTAGCTACGATTATAGTTGGTGCGAGCCAGCCTAGAGGGTCAAACAATTTGGAAATTTCTGACAAAGCCTTTCTTTTGGTTATCGGAGCACTTGAAGTAGAGAGCGTAACCGAATAACAAAATTCGTCAGTTTTTCTATTCCACTTTAAGCCTAAAATCTTGACCACTTCATCCATCTTTAAATCTTTGCTTTCAGTTGCTTCTTCCTTGTTTTCATTTATTTTAGTTAACACCTCTTCACAATTACTCGACCACTTCTGTAATTCAAACCCACCTTCATTAAGCATCTCCTTCATTTCGTCGTAAATGAGTTTTCCTTCATCTGCAGTTTGACAGCCAGTCATTAAATCATCCATGTAGAAATCCTGCAGAACTCTTCCAGCCACGTCCATAGTATACTTGTGTCCTTCATCCCGTGCAACTTGTTGCAATGCCTTTACTGCCAGATATGGTGCTGATGCCGTGCCAAATGTAACTCGCAGCAATCGAAGATGCTGAACTTCCGCGTCTATAGTAGGACGCCATAGTAGTCTTTGATAATCAACATCCTCTTCAGACACTTTGATTTGTCTGTACATCTTCACAATGTCTGCAATCAGGCAAATAGGATGCATTCTCCACTTCATTATGATTTGCCGTAGATCTGGCTGTAATTTAGGCCCAATCATCAAATCACTATTCAATGATATGCCATTGATTCCTGGACAAGAAGCATCGAAACATACTCGGACCTTTGTCGTAGTTCTATCTTCTCGTACCACTATGACTTGTGGTAAATATACTGCCTTTTCGTTACTAACTTCATTTGCCGGTACAACTTCTATATGACCCAGATCTAAATATTCTTTGATGCCACTCCGATACTGCTCATTGAGATGTTGATTTCTCAGAAGACGTTTTTCAGCCATTTGATGTCGACGATAGGCTATATTCAATGTCTTTCCATACTGGCATTGAGGATCACTATCTCTGAATGGCAGTCTGACTATATACCTGCCGGACTCATCTCTGGTTGTAGTTTTGGCGAATAATTCTTCGCATCTTTGTTCTTCTTCAGTCAATTCTCTGATCTTACTTTGTGGTTCCGCTTCGAGTTCCCAAAATCTTGACAACTCACTGTCACTAATCTGAGCATGTAACGTGACCACATGTTGTGATTCACAGTTGGTAACTTCTTCGTATTTTTGTTCATCACTTACTCGTCCAGATATGATCCAACCCAGTTTGGTTTTTTGGGCTACTGCCGTACCTATCGGCCCCTTGAGTACTCCTTGTTCTAATATTTGGGCGTAGACCTCGGCACCTAAAAGTAAATCAACTTTACTGGGTATGTTAAACGTGGGATCGGCTAAACTAATCTCGAATAGCTCTGACCACGGTTCAAGAGACACTTTCCTTTCAGGTATGACTGATGTAATCTTACTTATCACATGCGCTTCCACTTCTATGATAAATGCAGGCTCATGCAATGACTGAATCTTGATAACTACTTTGTACTTCGACATCATTGCAGAATTCTGCTCGCTACCTAATCCTGATATCACGCTTTTGTTTGGCATTTTTCGCAGTCCAAGTCGTTGGGCTGCAGACTCCGTAATAAAGGACGCTTGTGATCCTTGATCCAACAAGCATCTTAGCTTGCTGTTGTTGCTAGCTTCAGCAACTTTAATCAAAGCTGTTGCTAACAAAACTTGTTGGCATACTCCATTAGTGTGACACGCAATAACAGGAGACTTCAGTTCTGGTTCCGCCGTTGTTGCTACGGAACCAACTTGAATTTTACTTTTCTTGAATTGGCAGCCATGCAACAAAGTATTATGCTTTTTGTTGCATTTTTGACACCGGCTGAGGTTGCGACAAACATACCAAAAATGACTTGCACCTAAACAATTAGTGCACAAACCCTTGGTCTGTACAAAATCACAACGGGTGGTCACTTCTTCGCGCGCGAACTTGCTACAATTACTTAACTTGTGACCATCTTTACAGAAAGGACATAGTGATACGCTACCCTCTTCTGTATCTTGCTCAGCAGTAACATGCAACGATTTTGGAGCTTGAACGTGTGATTTGTCTTCATCTAAAAACTCTAACGACCTGAATCTGAGCTCCAAAAAGTCATTGAATTGGTCGAACTTCGCTAACTCCTTAAATTCGCTGCTCTTTGCCTCCCATTGTTTCCTGGTCTCAAGATCTAATTTTAAGCTAACGATGTGAATGACTAAAACGTCCCAAGAGCTTGTATCAATCCCTAAATTCTGCAATGAGTTTAAACATTCATTAGTGGTGTCCAGGAGACCTTTAATAGCTCGGGCGGATTCCACTGTCAAACTTTTTTGTCCCAGAAGTCTTTTAAGTGTTTCCTGACACAGATACTTTTTATTGCTGTATCTTTTTTCTACTTGAGCCCAACAAACAATGTAGTTTGCGGCGGTTACAGGGATGTGTCTTAAAATTTGCTCTGCTTCACCAACTAAGTAACTTTTCAAATAATGTAGCTTTTGAACATCATCCAGGGCCCTGTTGTTATGTATTAACGATACAAACAAATCCCTGAATGTTGTCCATTCGGCATAATCTCCCGAAAAATTTGGAATCGAAATTTTAGGTAATCTTACCTGGGAACATACCTCTTTTGTTTGATGGTAGCTTGTTGAGCTATCTACTTTTGCTGTTATTATCGCAAGCTTGTCTTTTAACTCGGTTTCGTAGTCAATACACAATTCACCAAACTTCTCGCAAATGGAGTTTACTACATAACTCGAAGAATCGAATTCCGTGGCATCAAAACTTTCATAGGCTGTTTTATCATTGTCTTTAAACTCCTTGCAAGCCGTTTTTAAATGGTCTAATCTGACTTCGATGTATGCACACGTTAACCTGTCCTTTCCAGCCTTTTTGAAATTTATTCTACTTTTTTCTACTAACTTATAAATATTTTCCTGTTCTCTACTAAAATTTTCCATTTTGCAAAAAAAAACGTAAACAAACCAAAATTTCCTAGCTATCAATTTTGACAGTTATGACCAAAACAACTAAGACTAAACTATTTACAACCAAAACTTCAATATCGACCTTTATATTTACAAACTACTTACCTATTCTAGACTTTTCAGTTGATCTATGCTACAACGTTTGAATGTCACTTTTTGAATTTGAATTCAGACAACTGTCAATTGTTCCGACCTTCACTTCACTTTAGGGCTTCGCCCCTCCAAATGTCATGCATGAACTTTATGAATTCCTGCACAGCTCCTCCTCTCTCTCCGCAGGCACAGGCGTCGCGCGCACTACTCTTCTCCGCCTTCTGCAGGCGTTGTCGGCTCGCTCGGGCTCCTCCTCTCTCTCTCCACAGCTCCAGCAGCAGGCGCAGCGCTTCTACCCTCACTCCGCAACTCCAGCACAGGCGCAGCACTTCTTCTCGCACTCATTAGCTCCAGCAGCAGGCGCAGCGCTTTTTCACGCACTCCTCAGACTCCAGCCAGATTTGTAGGGCTCCTGTGTGCTGCTCAAGCTCCTCGTGACAGATCTCTGCACCACTGTTGACGGCCACGCGCGTGGGGCTCTTCGTTGGCTGCTTCGGCGCCCCCCCGTAGAACCTACTCCACAGCTCTCTTGCGCTGTTCAACAGTACTCGTCGGGGCTCCTTTCTTGACTCCTCGCCGACCACTTTAGCTTTCATCTATACTCGCACTCCTTTTCTCCAACGATCGCTCACGTTCACTCCTTAGGACACATGTAGTTTGCTTTTGCACTTAGCTCACTCCAGTCAATAGGTAGGGCTCCCGATTATTTATTTTTATCGAAGGACCATGAACACGGTTCACCCTGATGCTGGAGGACTTCCTATTGCTGTTATAACTTCTGTCTACTTGAAAATAATACTGCAAAATTGCTGTGAACTAAGAGACTTTTATTTGACGACTAAACCTTTTATACTGAACCTAAAACATTTTGATACCGCGATCTAAATGTACTTGTAGCGACATCTCTTGACATAATATATAACTAACTAATCTAAACACAGCGAAAATATCTTCAAAACGTTTATGAATGTCTAACACAGCCAGTTTCATTTTGATATCCATAACAGATTGCAAGATATATTTTCGCTGAAAAAAAATAGGCGGCGCCTTTTTTTTTCAGCGAAAATACCTTCAAAAAGTTTATGAATGTCAACACGAAACTGGCTGTTTTAGATAGCTCTCTATTCACTATGCACGGCGCCTTAAGTCCCTGAAAGGTACGTCGACCCTTACACGTAGACTCTGCTCGGTTAGGTACGTTACGGGCGACTTTACTACAACAAAATTGTACGCTCGGACGTGCTTCGAATCTGTGATACTCTGTTGCTATTAGTTAAACTGAATGAACCCATAATTCAAATAGATCCCGTGGGATTTGAAACGCTCAGTGCTTCAAATCTGCAGTGCAATCGTTTTTCGTTAGGTTCACAGTAGGTACCTAAATATATCGAAAAAAAAAAGCGGATATAGGTACCTAGCTTTTCTCCTATAACGCTGAAACTATCGATACACAAAATTAAATGCGGTATTTGATGCCCTAATGGCTATATGATACGAAAATTTTAATCCTAGTTTTCGCACAAAATCTTAATTAACATTGCATGAAGCTGGAATTAATTTTCGTTATCTTGCACGCCCAAAATCGACCATATACAACGTGTTACAAAACATCCTAACTCTTTTTACAGGATGTAACCTAGTGGTCAACAGGATGTCGAATCGGTAAAAAAAAGTTGTAAAAAACAATTTTTATTTTATAACCTCAAAATTGAAAAAAAAAATCATAACTTTTTTGTTTTTGGTATGAGATCAAATTTTAAAATATGTTTGTGTGTGTAGGTGCATTTAACAACTCAAAGCTATGTAAGCTTTGAGTTGTTAAAACATTGTGAAAGTCAATGAAAACAATATTTAAAAAATACTTTTCTCCCGCCACAGCGTTCACATTTTATTAATTTAAAAATCAACGGAACGTCATAGAGCAAAAAAAATATTTAGGTTGTGATCCCTATCACCGGGTGCTATTACCCTGTAAAAAGAGTTAGGAACTTTTGTTACACCTTGTATTGTGAATATTGTGACGCGGTACAGTCGGCCACATAAAAGCATATGCTCGCTTTTCTCTGTCATATTGTTTCCACGTTCGCAAAGGTGATTTTGCCACTATCAAATGCTGAAATTTAATCAATAAAATCTGCACAAAACCACTGCCTGGCAATGGGATCCAAGTTGCCAGAGGGGCATAACTCCCGCCAATCGCCATATCAAACTGGTACAGTCAGCCACACGCTAGGATACCCCTTTTTGTTCGATTGGCGCTCTTATGCCGCGCGCGGTAAGAGCTGCCATGGGGTATCTGTGACTGTGGCCGACCGTACCCTCTTGATGTACAAAACAGTGAACTTTTAATTTATTAATTTGATAATTTATTAATTTGATAAATAATAGCATTAAAGTTTTGATAGCGTATAGATTGCCTATAGGTAATAATACGAAAATAACAACCAAATAAAAAAACTGACTTCACTGGTGAAAAGGTACACTGTTATTACACGTCCGCACGCGAAAAAAGCTAGTGATGCACACTCTTTTTATCTACACAGAGCGGTACCTACAAACATTAGGTATATGGAGCTGTAAATGCAGGATTTGAAAACGCTTTTACTTGTACGGTCGGCCACATTCTAGGATGCCCCATGCAGCTCTTACCACGCGCGGCATAAGTTCGCCAATCTAACAAAAAGGGGTATCCCAGCGTGTGGCCGACTGTACGTAACTACGCTTTTCATGACAAAATACTCCACATAGGTACTCGTATGTATCGTCAACAGAAAGCTTTTAGCACAACAAGGTGTTGCGACGAAAACTTTTTTTTTGTTGCGTCGAAAGCTAAAATTCAGTTTCCAGGCAAGCTGCTGAAATAATACTTTCAGGTTTGGGACTAAGCATTCTTAGCATAAAAATAAGACCATTAAAGTATCGTGCTTTACCATGTATCGTGGAACACACTACATTGACCTATACCTACAGGGTAATTTTTAAATAGCTTTATTCTTGAAACACATCAACTTCATGTGATTTCCAAAAACTTTTGCTATACGACTTTTCGCATAGCTCAATACTTTTTATTTATTCTGAACGTTACGCGTGTAGCCGCTGCTCCATACAAAAAGGGAGACGTTTCCTCCCTGGATAATTATTTTAGAAAAAATATGTTTAAATTATGCCATTCAATTTATATGTACCTCTGCCATGTCCCCATGTTTTCCTTTTTTTATTATTTTTATTATTTTAATAAAACTTATTTAAATAATAAAAATAAGACTCGCAAAAAAAAGAATCGCTAGGCCGCATTGGGCACGCGGGCAACTTTACAACAAAACTGTACACCCTGACGTGCTGTCGTGTGTAACTGTGTACTAAAAAAAGTTTCTATCACAGGCTTTTCCACTGGCACCCAGTACAGCCGCTCCTAACATTTTGGTAAACTAATTTATTATCTGCTCGCGATATCATTTCTCGATAACGTTTCAATTTACACGCCTGATGATGTTATGGATGAGGGACGGAATCCGATAGCAGAGGCCTCCCATGACAACGAGTTTCATATAAGAATCTCTATCAGCCTTACTAATGTTCCAAGTTAATGAATCCGTACCCACGCTGTATACGCTGGACTGTTATAAGCACTCTGTGTAAGAAGAGCCTGTCCAGCCCCTGTATTATCTAAAATAACCACCGTAAAAATAACGGTTTTTAAATGTCAAAATAAAGATGATCCTTTAAGGGCTATTTTCGACTGTTTTGACGCTCGGAGGTTGAGTGGAATTTTTAGGTAATAGAGGCGCAGATCTTTGCGCGCGAGGGCACTCGCGCGTAGACACTCATACACCCCGTCCGGAAGGCTTAGCACGCGGGCCATTTTGCCTACTCTCAACTCTGTCACCTTAGCCACTTAACACTACGGAGGTGACGGTGAACAGTGGCTAAGGTGACAGTTGATGCGAATGCGTGCGAGAGCATCGGACGGCATGTATGTAGCTCTACAGGGTGCACTCTAAGTCGATAGCGGAACTTTAAGTAGGCTGTCTACTGATCTACACAAACAACTTGTACTAGGTGGCGAAAAAAATGGATCGAAAAAAATATCAGCTGTTTCATACATTTGGCGCAGTACTGAGTCGACGTTTTGTATGGAACAGCTGATATTTTTTTTGCTCCATTTTTTTTGCAACCTCGTACAAGTTGTTTGTATTGATCAGAAGACAGCCTACTTAAAGTTCCGCTATCGACTTAGAGTGCACCCTGTAGTACACACGACAGCACGCCAGACTGTACACTTTTGCTGTAAAATCGCCTGTAACGTAACCGAGTAGAGTGCTAGTGTGTAAGGGTCGACGTGCTGTCGTGTGTACCTCGGGAACGCGCGAGTGTCTACGTGTCTACGCACGAGTGCCCTCGCGCGCAAAGCGCTTTGTCTGGACAGGGTCTAAGTTTTCATAGATACGAACCTTGTTCTGACAGCTGGGTGATTCTTTACAGGGTCGATTGGACAAGTCACACCCTAATATCTCCTAAAGTAAACAACACACAGTACTGTATTAGCATTTAATCGTCTCTTTAACTAACCCACTTGTGCAGGATTGGGACTGAAAAACGGGGTTTTTCGGGAAAGATGGTGTTATAATATCGAGACTTAGAGGCGAACTGACAGAACCAAAATACAAAAAGACATAAGTAATGACAATAATTTTGAATATAAAAATAATTCCAAAAAGGGTTAATAACATACTCCACATTTTTATTAAAAACGACCTAAACTGGCTAAAAACGACTTAAAAATGTATTAAAAAAGCCCTATTTACTCTCGTCTAGAGTAGTACTAGCTTCTTGAGCGGCCTCTTAATTGGGCCGGCACGCGTTTGGACGTCGGCTACTCTTATAATTCCATCTCGGCCACCATACAACTTGGTCACTCTGCCCCTTGGCCAGGCTCCTCGCGGAAGCTGATCGTCTGCCACTAGAACCAGGTCGCCGACTTTCACAGTAGGTGGCGTGCCTCCTCCGCGTCGTGGCACTAGAGTTGGTAGATATTCCTTCATCCAACGCGACCAAAAGTGGTCAGAAAGCCGGACAGCCTTTCGCCATCCATCTCGGGAAATTATGTCTCTGTCCGTTAAGGTAGCCGGAATGGGGCGTCCTGACGAAGAACCCAAGATGAAGTGCATAGGGGTCAAGGCTTCTTCACTTTCAGGGTCAGCTGACACGTGGGTCAGTGGACGAGAGTTTACTAGGTTCTCTGCCTCTAGTAAAAATGTTCGTAGGACTTCTTCAGACGGGAAACGATCTCTTATGGTAGTTTTAATTGCGGTCTTAACGGACTTTACGAGTCGCTCCCATGCTCCACCCATAAATGGAGCTGCAGGTGGGATGAACTTCCATCTTATCCTCTCATTCGCCGCAAAGTCTGTAACAGCGGCCCCGTATAGTTCTTTGAGTAGCTTTTCGGCTCCAACAAAGGCCCGCCCATTATCACTCCAGATCTCACTTGGAGTTCCACGGCGAGCGATGAAGCGACGCAAGCTCATTAGGGCTGCATCGGTCGATAGGTTGTTTACAACCTCCAGGTGCACTGCACGCACGACCAAACAAGTGTATAAAGCTACGTAGCGTTTTTCTCTTCTTTTTCCATTCGTGACTTGGATTGGGCCAAAGTAGTCTAGACCTACGAAACTGAACGGCCTCTGGTGATGGGCCAAGCGAGTCGCTGGAAGATCTCCTGTAGGTGGTTCTTGGCAGCGAGAGCGTCTCAGACGACAAAGTTGGCAGTTGTGAGCCACGGAGCGGATAGCACTCCGAAGGTTGATCACCCAGTAAGTCTGACGCATTTCATTTACCACAGTCTCGGTGTTCGCGTGGGCTGATCTTCTGTGGTATTCAATAATCAGGAGCTTAATGGCAGCATTCTTAGGATCCAAAATGATGGGGCTTTTCATGTTATCGCTGACATCTTGAGCGCGATTGATCCTCCCACCCAATCTTAGTAAATTTTCTTTATCCATAACAGGGGATAGGTTGAAAAGGCGGCTTTTTCGTGGCAGGGGTTCTTTTCTAGAGAGGCAGAGTATCTCTTCGGGAAAGGAGTCTAGTTGACTTTTGCGTAAAACGTGTCTCTCAGCCAGGTGTAGATCTTCCGCTTCGATGTCCTTTGAACTACCTTTCTCTTTTAACAATTTTAAGAACTTATGGACCCTAGCTGTTGCTCTAATTAACCTAACCCAGGAACTCAGGCGTTCTGGGTTCACAGCCAGAGGGGTGGGTGACACTCGTGATAAGACGAGGTGGCAATGATTTCGTGCGGATGGCTTTCTTTCTAGGTCGCTACGAGCTCTACTGGCCTTAACTAAAGATGGTAATGACGGCCACTTCTCCTCTGTTTCAAGCAAAAACTTAGGGCCAGCGATCCAGCGAGATTCTTGATTTAGCATGATACGCTTGGTGCGTGTAGCGTCGTCTGCTACATTTTCCGCGGTCGGAATCCACCTCCACTCTTTAACATCCGATATTTCTAGAATCTCGCCGACTCGATGTGCTACGAATGGTTTAAATGAACGTGCATCGCTACATAACCAACCCAGGACGTTCAGTGAATCGCACCAAAAGATACGTCTCGTAGGTTTGTGTTGATGTGAATCACAAATGAATGAGGCGAAACGAGCGGCTATCAATGCTGCCTGCAGTTCGAGGCGCGGGATGGAAGCGGGTTTCAGTGGAGCTACTCTACTTCTACTACCAATAAGGGCGAGCTTCACCGTACCATCTGCATAGACATGTCGCCAATATGCCACTGTAGCATACGCTAATTCACTAGCGTCGCAAAACAAATGAAGCTCACGGTGTACGATTTCCGACTCACTCAAGTCATAACATCGAGGCAAACGTAATTCAGATATAAGTTTTACGTCTTTGGACCATTCATTCCATAGTTTTAGATCATTTTGAGTGAGTTGGTCATCCCACGACAAACCTTGCCGCCAAATGGACTGAAACATGATGCGTCCTCGCGATACGATCGGACCTAAAATGCCCAACGGGTCATAGATACTCATTAAATGAGATAACGCATCAAGCTTGCTAAGTCGATCGGGCGGGGTTTCGTTCTCTAGTCCGTGGTTGAAACCAATGACGTCACGTAGAGGCTGCCAGACTAGGCCGAGTACCCTAGAAACTTTATCGTTATCTCCCAAGTTGACATCGCTCAGTTTTTGTGATATCAAGTTGGGTTGTAGTAAAGAAAGAGCTGTTGGTTCATTCGAGATCCAATCACGCATTTCGAATCCTCCCTTACGGTTAACTTCTACGATATCGCGGGCCAGTTGAGCGGCCTTTTCTACATTATTCATTGACCCGATAAAATCGTCCATATATACGTTGAAGACTGTCGTATGTGCGGCGTCAGGGAATTCATGTTGATAATCAGTCGCGTTTAAATTTTTCACATATAAGGCGGTGCAAGGACTCGAACATGCCCCAAACATCATCGAAGACATGCGGTACAGCTTCAGTTCTTCAGTGGGGTCATCGCGCCAGAGGAAACGCTGTGCATCGCGATCCTGTACCCTTATGCGGACCTGTGGGAACATTTCCCGAATGTCAGCCGTAAGGGCTATAGCTTCTTCCCTAAATCGCATCAAAATCGCAAGTAAAGGTTGCAATAAGTCTGGGCCAGGAACAAGAAGTGAATTCAGACTCACTCCTTCGTACCTCGCCGCTGCGTCGTGTACGACTCTTAACTTACCCGGTTTGTGTACGTGTGTAACGCCAAAATGTGGGAGATACCAGGTTATGCCGACTGGGGGCGCGGTACATTCCTCTGCGTAATCCTTTTCAAGCATTGCGTGAATGTTTTTCCTATACAATTCGGCGTACTCACTATCGGTTTTCATTTTTCTTTCTAGTGACGTAAACCTGGAAAGAGCTAGTTTGTAGTTATTTGGTACATCCGTGATATCAGGACGCCACAATAGACCGGCCTCGAATCGTCCGTTGGGTAGTCTACGTACGGTTTCCCGAAGGGTTTTTAGTGCGTGAGTGTCGGAAACGCCGCGGTGGTCCTTTTTCATGATGCCGATTGAATCTAGTTTATAATGTTCTTTTATGGTCGCGTCAATCGTCAATTCTTTACCGTCAATGCTGGATATGTTGGCATGATGTAAAAAGTCCACTTCGGTCGTTTTGCTTGACATAAACCCGTACAATACCCACCCTAGGGCAGTGCGAATCGCGACAGGTTGATGACTTTTACCAGCACGGGTAGCGGTTGCAAGCGTCAGTTGCCAATTGTCCACGCCGATAATTAACATTGGTTTAGCTTCCTCGCAACACAGAACTTCCTCTAAATCTGATAAATAAGCATACTTACTGATATCTTTTTTGTCTACATTAGACCGATAATTTATACCTAGGGAATCGACGGAACGCGCGCCGTGAACTTGATGGGAAACTGTACAGTGTCGACCCTTGATTTCGAAATCAACGTATTGGATATGGCAATCGCGTGACAAACCCCCAACGCAATCGATCCTCACTCGTTTGCTCAGGCCTTCGATGCCTATACGTTTCGAGATTTCAGCGTCGATGAATGTTGCCGTACAGCCGTCGTCTAAAAGCGCATAAGTATCAACGACTCCCTGTGGACCCGATACTTGAACCGCAACGACTTTCAGTAGTGGTCGGGATGAGGTGCTACCTGCGTTCGGTGAGGGTGTAGCGGCGGCATGGGCTGTTACCTCCACCTCAAAGTCCTCCTGCTCGATTTTCGGGTTTACGTTGGCGGGTGTTTTGCGTAACTTCGACTGACAAGTTTCCGATTCGGAATCCGACGTGTAGTTTTCCAAGTCGGCGTGTGCTAATATATTTTGGTCTGAATTTAGGTTATGTAACAGTGCGTGATGTTTATATGTGCAACCTCCTACACAGCAGGGAAGTTTTACTCTACACAGGTTAAACCTATGGGGTCTATTTTCAAGACATCTATGACAGACTTTATTCTTTTTTATCCACTGCCATCTGTCGTTGACTGACAACGTCAAGAAATCTTCGCATTTGTTGACATGATGACCCATTTTGGAACAAAATATGCATTTATTTTCAGGTTTATTGGTGATTTTATTCCAGGGCACTTCTTCGGCTGCGTTAAAGTTGGTGCGAAGGTTTTTGTCTGCGGGCGGGTGGTCTGATACGGTCGGTGTTGCAAAATCGTGTATGATGCCGAATTTTGTTTGAAGTTCCACCTCGCGTGTTAAAAAGTCCGACAGGGCCTCCAGCTTGCTTGCATGTTTGTCTGCCTGGCTTGCTGCGTATTCATACCACTTTGAACGAACGATGGGAGATAACTTGGTAATGAGGGAGTTGTAGATTTCGGGGGAGTGTAAATAATTGGCCTGGTCCAACAATTTCATTACGCACACACAGTTTTTTACCTTGCAGGCGAAGATGGCTAGGTCGCTGCCTTCCGCGCTTACTTTAGGTAAGGCGCGTACATTATTCATTTCCTGTAGAACGATCCTCTCAGGGCGTCCGAAACGCATCTCGAGGGTATCTATAACTTCCATCGGGTCGTTTGCCGCTACGAGCAGTATGTACACTGCCTCGCGCGCAGCACCGCGTAGGGATGTGCTGATGCGGACTAGATTTTCTGCTGTCGTGAAGGCCGCCTGGGTGTCCTTGAAATTTCGCTTGAATGACAACCATTCTGTAGCTGATTTTCCGTCGAAGGTGGGCAGCTTCACGTCCAACTTTTTTGGTTTGTCGACGAGGGTTTTTATTACGTCCAGAAGTATGTCCTGTTGGTTGTTGTTGGGCCTAGGAACCTGAAAATTATTGTTGATGTTAGGGTTTGGTATGGTGTGGGGTGCAGTGTCCACAGTGACGGGAGGACCGGCGAGTCCCGTGGGGGGCCACTGTGCCAGTCGGTTACGGTCCGCGTCGGGTTGCACGCCATCCAACGATTGGTTGATGAGTGTTTCATGGCCGCGAGCGCTACCCCGTGCGCTGCTGCGGCTGGCGGCCTCGATCGCACCTAGCTCGGCTCGGAGCCGTAGCTCGGCTGCGTTACGTTCGAGCTGTGCCTCGCGTGATGCGATCTCCACAAGGCGGTGGGCGTGTTCTGCTTGGGCAGCGATTTTCCGTGCCTTCACCGTCTCGGTGGAGGGCGTTGATCGTACCACCGATGTTACCGACTTTGTGGAATGGTCGTGGTGTCTTGTGAGCCTGGAACTTGTTGGGAGTGGGTCGGCAGCTACCGGGGGCGCACCTCCGTCGCTTGCGACGGGTGGTGTGTGACGGGCTTCCGGTATACGGGCTGCCGACCCCTCTGTTACCTGGGTGGGGCCACTAGGATTACCACTGGGACCGGCGGTACTTTGTGGTGGTAGAGTTTCCTCTTTCTTTTTGCTTCGTGTCTCCATCTCTCCCTCTTCACCGGGAGAAGGACCACTTGTGCAGGATTGGGACTGAAAAACGGGGTTTTTCGGGAAAGATGGTGTTATAATATCGAGACTTAGAGGCGAACTGACAGAACCAAAATACAAAAAGACATAAGTAATGACAATAATTTTGAATATAAAAATAATTCCAAAAAGGGTTAATAACACCACTATTGAGGCATATCTATAAAAATCAATATTTAATTGAGGAAATCGCTTAAATATCCCATTGAAGCTGGCAAATTGGGTAATTTTGTGAGTATTTTGCATGTCACACGCGCGGCGCCTTTTATGTTATTGTTTGTGGTTTTACTTACGAGTACAGTACTGCTATAATTTAAACCTTTCTGAATACCCAAAGAGTGCCTCTATCACAACATGTATCTATCGTTCTACTAAAAATAAAACTCTTGTGTCTGTAGACGTTAAAACTAATGTCACGCGGCGAGCGAAGTTAAAACAGCGCAACTAAAATATGTTTTTAAACATACTTGAATACGCGTGATTGTGATTGGTTCAAAATATTGTGTGTTACGCCACGTTGCTAAGATGGGATACCCTATGTGTCTAACTTTCACGCCAACACTTTGAGGTACGTTCTTCACTTTTTTTAGATTTTGGGTCGGGAGGGTAATTGAAACTCGTGGTTCGTTTTTTCCACTTAAGTGATACTATTTTCACTTAACTATCCAAAGTCATGATTGCGTATGTCCCTGAGTAGGTATTGTCATCAAAATTAATTCGATAGCTTTTATAGTTAAAGAGAAACAAAGTCACTTTTAAATTTTATTGATATCCATGGCCCAAAAATCCATGGATTTAAGCCATGGGTATCACATATCGGTCATGGATATCAAGTAAATGTACTTAAATTTCACTTATTTTAGGGTTACGTACCGAAAAAATGCCAAATGAGACCCTATTACTAATCCAGTATAATATCTGATGTCTGTTTGCTTGTTTGCCTTACGTTTAACGGGCTGTTTTTAATTTTAAATATAAAAGTTTGAATAATTGGCAAGCACTTGAAATTTTCATATAATTTGTGTATAAGGTACATTTAGACGTGTTAAAAATTAAGGAGAATTTATTAAACAGTAAACTTTTGCACTTGATTAGTTTTACACTCTGTTATAATTATGTACTAACATACATTCTGTCAAATTTATTCTAAGTATTTATACGACTTAATTTACACAAGATTAATAAAAACCGGCAAAATGCAAGCCGGACTCACGAGCCGAGGGTTCCTCACTTTCTTTCAAAGAAAGATTCTTCCAAATACATGCAAATAATGATAGAATTTGCAGAGGCAGAGTAATAAAGTCCCGTTTAGCACCCTTCGCGTACAATATCCTAAAATAGTCCCTTGTTAGTTGTAGTTGCGTACCGGGGATACCGTACCACCACCCAAAGTAAGGGGTTACACCAATATGTTGTGGTGGTGAGGAACCCTGAGTATGCGAGTCTGACTCGTACACACGACAGCACGCCAGAGTGTACACTTTTGTTGTAAAGTCACTCCTAACGTAACCGAGTAGAGTGCTAGCGTGTAAGGGTCGACCTGCTGTCATAATAACTAGTGGTTTGCCCCGAATTTTGAACTCGCGACCCCATATCTCAGCAACCCCTCGACCGATTTGGCTCATGTTCGAACTTAAAAATGTCTTTACCTCATTTACCCGCCTACCAAATTTCATGACGATCCAACTTAATTTACTCAAGTTATCGTCGAACGAACATTCATACATACATACAATTGACATACATTCATACATACATACAAACGCCGGATTATTCCAGTAGACTCAGAGAACTTCGCTCGCTTTGCTCGCTCGTTCAGTAATAATAATTAATGTTTATTTCAAGAACCAGATTTTCATTACATAAGTATCGGCTGTATCATGTGTACTATGCTGGGTTATATTCTACTAATATGTACTTCTTCACGCCTAAACGGCTAGATGATGGTTGGCTTTGGATGAAATTCGGGATGGATGTGTAAATTGTGTATTCATGTTATAGATTTTAAATACACCGTGGAATTTTAGTGGTTTTAAAGCCGAAGGTATTTAGTTGCACTCGTGATTCTGAGCCAAATTCCAAAATTTTACTTCAAAACGGGCGAAAAAAAAAAACACTTCCCAATACAAACGGCTATCGCCAATCGACACCATTTGTATGGAGAAGTGAATTTTTTTTTCGCGCGTTTTTGAATGAAATTTTGTAATTTGGCTCAAAATCACCAGTGCAACAAAATACCTTCGGCTTTAAAACCACTAAAATTCCACGGTGTAATAGTAGCTGTTTATTCGTTTTATAAGACCTGAACATTATCATTAAGACCTGAAATTTATATATAGGTACAAATTTTAAGAATTTGTGTCTATTTCATAGACTTTGTTGATTGTATTATTATAAATCTTAAATAAGCTTAATTTATATCTGATAATTTAATAACTAAGCATGCTTGAAATAAAACTATGATAGCAATTTAAAAAGTTTAAAAACTTCTAAATTTTAACTGTGTTTTCTCAAAATAAAACTTTGATTACTTTGGTTTGGTTATAATGATGTCAGTGACAGTTCATGAGTAACAATTAAGCTAGTGCAAGCATTTTTATACCACTGAAATTACTGTTTACATTAATTTTGGACACTGTTTGATATCCGTGGCATATTTTTTGATATCCATGGCCTGTGAAAATAGAAGATTTTTTTCTGGTTAACCTATAAAGCCTACAGGTGTGCCTCATCGACATATTGGCTAGTTTTTAAGCCCTTTTTTTCTCTGTATTTTTAGTTTTCACCAACGATGAGAAAAAATAAAAGCCATGGATATCAACGAAGAACGCTTTTTTGAAGAATCATCCAGCTATAGGTGTACATCCGACGTGTCCGTGTACATAAACGAACCTCTTTGTTGTGACAGCTGGTATATCAACCAGTTGAGCCACAGCCTTCTTTATCTCTCAAGCCGTGCTGTGTTAGTCTGGCAACGTCGCCGGGTTCATGGTATAGACAATGCACTGCCTGTCAGAAGCCATTATGATAGTACGACCAAGTTACAACTAATCCGAGTCTCTCTAACTTATTACACTTTATTGCACAAAATAAAAACTTAAATAACAATGGTGAGAAATTACATACAAGGGCGGACTTATTGGCTGGAAACCATTAATTTTAGTCACATAATAATACGCGGCTAAATAACATGGCAGTTATGCCGTTTGTTTTTATAACATGTTTCTTGTAGTTTTAAGTTAGTTGGATAATACGTCATCTTCATTTGACGTGAGGATTTGTTTTGATTTGTTGTGGCTGATATTGTGAGTGAAAAATAAGTAATTTATTAGTTATTCATAGCTTTAAAACAGCCCAACTTGACTTGCCAGCTTATGGTATGTTTTTAGAGTATTTTCATAGTTTTAGTTACGATTTGTAGTTACAATTTGATCCTATAGAAGTATAGAACCAATCGTAACAAAACATTAAAACATGAATTTATTTTCAAATGCCTCGCCGGTGTTGTGTGGCCTGGCTGTAAGTCGAATTACGACTCAAGTCTAAAGAGAGGAGAAAGACCTTTATCTACGTTTCCTTTCCCACGGGATAACGATTTATTAAGTGGCTGGAAAAATAATTATTAGAATCTGATAGTCTTACAAGACAGACAACCGGTTCACACAGTCCTTAAATGCGAGGTTGCCAAACTTAATAGCATGGCTTGAGGGATAAAGAAGGCTGTGGTTGAGCATATCAGTTGTGCCTAGGGTTAGAAAGGTCTACATTCGCGGATGAGCGTATTTGTGTGTGTAAATGTACATGCACATTGTCTTTGCGTGTGTGACTTAGAATTTCGATTTTTTGAGTTACGCACACAAGAGCGCGCGTCTATACCTACGCATTACAACTATAAGTATGGCTCATCCGCCTTCGTGAGATCAAACAACTGTAGCACTTTTCTTATTCACTGCTTATTCAATGAATAATTATTAGTAAGGGTGTATATTCGCAAACTGAGCATGCACTGCGTTAGGTTCGTAGAGTATTGATTTTCTGCAAAAATAAACAAGGAGTATAGACGATTTCTATACAGTTGCAGGCCAGGGCCTTTAGTCTGTAACGCAATGGCGTGTCGATGGAGTCCCAGCAGAACGAAAAACCGGGGTTTCGTCGTTTTTCTCCTACAACCAGAAAACTAATCCTCTAGAATTAGAAACAGAATATTATCTACAAAAACATTAAAAGGACAAACAGATTAATAAATCTGAATTGAAGCCGTCAACTGGGAGCCCATTTTGGCACCATTGCATTACGCGCTAAGGCCCCTGTTCGTGTTCCAAAGAATATTGCACGCGAAGGCAGCTTTGCGTGAAACCGGCAAATGTTTCAGTGCGGAATTTTCCATGTTTGTCGTTGGCTGATGTTTTGTACCTAGATGCTCAGGCACTTTACTTACATGCAGTCGGCCATAAAAGTGCAAGTACGGTCGGCCACAGTCACAGATACCCCATGGCAGCTCTTACTGCGCGCGGCATAAGGGCGCCAATCGAACAAAACGGGGTATCCTAGCGTGTGGCCGACTGTACCTACCCTACATGGCGTCAGGCAGGACCGTTTTTAGGTCTGCAGAGTTGCCAATACCACATACAACGTGTTACAAAAATACTCTACTCTCTTTTTTTAATACTCTTTTTGCAGGGTGTAACCGGTGTACGTCGGTCGACAGGAGAAAATTACCTACAGTAAAAAAAGAACAAAAAAAATTTTTTTTATTTTGAAACCGCAATTATTATTTTTTGTATTCCGTTCAACTTTAAATACCTACAAGATTATGTGCGTAGCATTTGCATGGTTTTAAGCTAATACAATTAATATTGTAAAAAATTATGAAATCCAAATTTTAAAACATATTTTTCTTTCGCCATAGCACTTACATTTTAATAATAAAGAAAACGGAATATCACAGCAAACAAATTTTGGGATATGATCCCTATCACCGGGTGCTATATTACCGTGTTAAAAGAGTTAAGACCTTTAGTAACACCTTGTATAAGAATACAGTGCCAATATTTTTGTCCCATTTTGTGTGTTAAGGCGCGGTGCATAGTGAATAGCCCGCGCGCCAAGAAAAATGCACAAAATCGAGTCCTGTATCAAAAACACAAAACAAATCGAAAATTTTCACATATCAAACCCTAGAATTAGGTGAGACTTATCTAACACAGCCAGTTTTGTGTTGAGATTCGTAAAGGTTTTGAAGATATTTTTGATGAAAAAAAATAGGCGGCGCACTTTTTTTCAAACAAAATATCTTGCAATCTGTTATGGATATCAACACAAAACTGGCTGTTTTAGATAGGTCTCACCTAATTCTAGGGTTTGATATGTGAACATTTTCGATTTTTTTAGTGTATTTGATACAGGAATCGTTTTTGTGCATTTTTTTTGCGCGTGGGCTAATTCACTATGCCCAGCGCCTTAAAGCGTTTAGGAATTCATCGCTCTCTACACTGCTTATAAAAGCGAGCGTAGAGTTTGTAGGAAAGTCTTAAAGTTTTTCAATGCAAATACCGATGCAAGTGAAAATGTATTTTTTTCCATCAGCTCTTTCCCAAAACATGTATGGCAAGCTTACAGGAGTCATACACAAATGTACAAAGTGAAATTGGGGGCCTTAGTTCTAAAAGTCAGTAACTCCATTTTCTTTTTTTTGACCTATGGCCATTTGAAGTGTAAAAAGAAATTATTTAAAAGGAATGGCTGATAAAAAAAACTAAAATTATTGGGATAGTACTTTTTTTGGTAAGTTTTAATAAGAGGTACCTAAGTAACTATTTAAGAAAATCATATCACATTTATTATACCCAGCATGAGCTATATAAAATCTACGACTTATTTAACGCAAAATCGGTTGAGTTATGGACCGGAGGGCCATAGAGGAAACAATGGAGAATTTTTTGAACTGACAATCTTAATATCAAAACTGGACTTACTGACTCACTACAACTACTTTAAAGCATCCAATTATTTGTAATACTTACTTACCTGTGCAAACCGAAATACTTCACCTTTACACTCACCTTCGTCGCTTTCCCGATTCAGTCGATATTGGAGTGGACCGGGGCAACGGCTTATTGCATCGAACCGTCACTTTGCCGGGAATTTCGTTGCAATGTAGGTGACAAATGGCAAAAGCGCAGGCAGTAGGAAACAGGGCTATAGGAAATATGCTAGTTTCAATTTTTATATTGTACTACAGGGTGCACTCTAAGTCGATAGCGGAATTTTGAGTAGGCTGTCTAGTAGTACACCCTGTAGAAAGCATGTAGAAAGTACTAGAAGACTAAGCTAAAGCTATATTTTATTCTCACTATCCTGTCCATCCAAAGGAAGCCTTTATTGAAGAGATAGTTCATAGCGATATTACCGCCTACTGTATACCGACGAATTAATTTAAGATAGTATAAAGTGTACAATAAAGAGTTCTCTGACTAGAGCCGGCAATGAAAAAAAAAACATAATATTATTTTCTTTTTGTATGCATTTTTTGCTAAAAAAGAGCCGTCATATAATAATCCTTAGGTTGAACTATTTATAGGACCTAAGGTGTAGATTCCATATCCTAAAACCTATGAATAAAAATTGTACAAGTCAAAAGTGGTCGTTTTTTTCTTGTGCAGCATTTATTAATTTTAACAGTATTTATTCAAACATACAAAAAGAAGATAACAAATTTTTTTTTAGTGGCTTTAAATTTATGTGAACAATTTAGGTACTCGTATTTTAAAATATGTTTACCCCCACAGGCACGTTCTCTCACTAAAGTTGCATCGGGCACACATTGTATAAACTTAGAAACGGGTTTGTTAGAGCGCCGGCACGGAATGCAAGAGGTTGCGGCTTCAAATCCTGTCCAGAGCGAATTTTTTAACCTTATAATAATCTTTGTAAAGTTCCCTAGCACGGGATAGTGCTTTAGAAAATACAATTTTTTTATTAAAACAACGGAAAAACTCACGAGAAAAAAAAAAGTCTGCGCGGACGAAGTCGCGGGCAAAAGCTAGTAAAAAAAAAAAACTAGGTTAAGTTAGGAACTTACCCGGCATTTGACCAATCCAAGTTCCACCGTCACATTGCTTTCCACAAACACAACCGATTCGTAAGCTTCAACAAGTAATTTCAACCACAACACAACAACACCAGCAACCAACTTTGATTTTAATTTTCACTTCCACTACCGCTTTTGGATCACTTCTCACATCAGCCCCTGTATTCTATAAAAATAAGCACCGGAAATCTCACATTATGAGTTGTCAAAAAAGGTTGTTAATTTCACGACTGTGCAGA
Source organism: Zelleria hepariella (assembly GCA_949319315.1). NCBI lineage: Eukaryota > Metazoa > Arthropoda > Insecta > Lepidoptera > Yponomeutidae > Zelleria > Zelleria hepariella. The sequence goes on from OX439388.1 coordinate 3,713,200, forward strand.
CTTTTTTACATAATATTCGGTAAAAAAAAAGTGCTAGTCCTCAAAACCGCTTTAAACCGAAAAAAAATAATCGATAAGAGCTATTTTACCGCAAATAAATCGGTTTTTAGGAATAGTAAATGTGCGTTTCTAGGATCTATTTTACCGCAAATAAATCGGTTTTGAGGAATAGTAAATGTGCGTTTTTTTTTACAGAATAAGCACACAGAACACCTGTAGCTAAATTTAATACGTTTTACACACCACGCATTACTTCGAAACTTTCCACCTATATTTTCGTAATTTTCGTCTTTTTCAAGTGGAGAGAGTGCGTCCTACTCTCCCGTGGGCTGAGAGCAAACTGGCGTCCTTCGCTGAAATTCAGCTAAAACCGCGGCGCGAAGGCTCGGCAGATGGGAGGCTTATTGCTGTTGACTGATCTGATATTATACCGGGTTAGGAGTGGTGATAGAGCCACAGGTTTATTACTGGCTTTGGCCTTTGCAAGCTCTTTAGCGGCAGGTTGCGTTTCAAGGCATATCAAATTAAATAAAACTAAGGCCTTTGCATCTACGTAAAAAAAGTAAGATGTAGCCTGTACAATTGTACATGTCCCACTAGCTGGGCAAAGGCCTTCTCTCAGAGAGAGAGTTCGAGCTTAATCACCACGCGTGCTCAATGCGGGTTGGCGATTTTTGCGTTAATGCCTCACACGCTCAGGATTCCTCACGATGTTTTCCTTCACAGTCAGCGAGTGGTATTGCTACTACAAATTCATAAATGTACGTAACTTTGAAATTAAACAAGTCATAAATACATGCCCGCACCGGGAATCGAACCTAGGACCTTTCACTTCAGAGTCCACTGTTCTACCCACTAGACCACCACCGCTTGTGCCGCACCGCATCTACGTAATGAGATGATTTATACAGCGTCCAGTGGCACATTCCCTCACACTAGATAGGCAGATAGACCGCGCCCGATAAGAGCTGCCATGGGATATCTTAGCGTGTCGTTGACTGTATCTGTAGGTAGGTACTTACATACAAGAGCTCGAGGGCGAGACTAAACTCAAAGCTATTCACAGCGAGACATTTGTATTGATGTGGTTTAATACAGGGTGTTAAAAGACCGCCAACAGACCCGAAAGCCACGCATACTAGACACCAAAACAAAGTACTTTTTCAATAAATTATTGCTGGGAAATGATTTTGGTTTTTTAGGTTATAATTTTGAAAAATATTTTATGACGCAATGGATGTGTAACGCACAGAAGTGATATTGCGCAAGCGTAGGTATAAGTTTATGTTACCTAAGCTTGAAGTGCCGATGTTCTGAATACATTGCGGGATGCAATTTTAACTTCGTTTTCTGTAAGAAATATTCATAATTTTGATATGGCTTCTTGAGAAGTTATGTTAAGAACTAGATACTAAATACATTTCAGCAAAAAAAAAGTTTTGAAAAGTCCGACTTTGAACCTCATTATCTCGGAAACCGTTGATTTCCCAGGCATAGTTCCCTGGGCAAAAATTTTCGTTATGATGAGGACAAAATGTGGTTTCCCGCTTTGTTGGCGGTCTTTTAACACCCTGTATATGGAAGCCATGATCTACCGATGGATTCTTCGGCTTTCAAACACGTGTCTGGGCAAAAGAATAGAACGTAGGCGATGACGTAGATAGATGTGGATACCTTGCCTATTTGGTAACCAACACCTGTAATAATAGTACGGTGGGTTCCGCACATAATGCCCCATACCTACATAATAGAGGATAAAACTAAACGGAAATGAAACTTGAAAAAAAGCTTTTTCGCAAATAGCCTTTTTAAAGCTCAGCCGTTGCCGCTCTTTTTTGCGACTTAAACTTTCATTTTCAGGAATTAAAAAAGCAATTTTGCCCCGACAACTTTGTTGCACAAAAGCTTCTTTGTAAGGTCTCAATCCAATTTATTTCAGTTTTTGTCGTGAGGAATTTCGGTATAGCTTTAGGTACACATAATTATAGGCAGTGCAGTGATTAGTTAGAGAGCTGGTGACCAATCGAGATATTTTTTCGTACAAGGCTAGGAGTTGGTAGGCTGAGACTTCGCTGAGTCTGGGAAAAATATTTTTTTGGCACGGTCGCGGTTGAAAGTTAGATTTTTTCGACTTTGAAAGTTTAAATGTATGGGTTCAGTATTTTTTTTTTGTCGTTCAAGGCTAGAAACTTCTAGGTTAGTTGTTGAGACTCCGTTGAACAAGAAAATATTTGTTTTTTTGGCCGAGCGTGGTTGAAAGTTTGATTTTTGTAACCCAAAATTCACACTTTCTAGGTTATAAAAAACAATATTTCTACCGCGTTTGGCTAGTAATAAATAGTTATTTCGTGAACAGCGGAGACTAAAAAGGCAGCCTAAAAACTCCCAGCCTTGTAGACAAAAAAGAAATGACTCAACCCATACATTTAAACTTTCAAAGTCGAAAAAATCTAACTTTCAACCGCGACCGGACCAAAAAAATATTTTTCCCAGACTCAGCGAAGTCTACTCTATCAGCCTACTAACTCCCAGCCTTGTACGAAAAAATATCTCGATTGGTCACCAGCTCTCCAACTAGATACCAAAGTGGAACTATACAATAAAACCGTTATCAATATTTAGATTAAAAGCACCACGCAAGCGCGTTATTGTGTTATTGCAGTATCTGTTTTCAGTACATTTTGTATTAGGATCTCCATGGAGTTACACACTGCTGCGGTAAGAAAGCCGCAACGTTCCTAATACAACATGTACTGATAACAGATATCGCAATAACGCATGCGGCACTACCGATCGGTAAAACGCGCCTGTGTGGGGGAGTCTTTAGGGTGGCATTAATAGTCGTCATCTCAAGTTCGAGCTCAAGTAGGTGAACTTAGAAAACCAAATCACCAACTTGAGACCTTGGCTAATGTCAATGTCAGGCTCAAGCTTAACATCCACTCAAGCTTGACATTAGCCAAGGCTTGAGCATTTTTTTGTTTTCTGAGATCACCTACTTCAGCTCGAGTTTGAGATGACGACTATTAATGCCACCTTTAGATCTTCTATTTAAGTAAGTAAGTAAGTAAAATGTTTATTTATGTACGAAATTATAGTTCTTACAAGCTAAAATTAAAATTACATATAGTCTTGGCATCAAAATGGCCTCCGCTCAGCATTATGCCTTGGTCAGTGGAATCCAACCAAGACGCTGATTTTCAGCGGATACCTATTCTAAATTAAATTTAACTTAATTAAACATTATTAAATAATTAACATTATACTGAAGTATTTAAAAGAAACCAATTAAACTTTGTAGTGCTTTTATACCTGAGTGGTCATTAATATTTATAACAGACTAATATCAAGCTGTAAAATCTGTGCATTGCTAAAATGAAATCCAAAATATAGAACAATAATTGAAATGTAGAACAATTAAATTAGGGTATGATTTAAGCTATCATCAATTTATTATGTTTTGAATGTTTTAAATAATAAGGTTTGTCCGCAAAATAATAGATCTGTCATCAAAGTGTAGTCGCCAAACAATATAAAAACAATTTTTATAATAAATCACATATAATCATCGGGATATTTTATCAAGTATCAAATAAATAGGTTTGTACTTATTTTAATAGGTTTGTCCTAATAACTGTATAATCAAATTAAGGAAAAACGGTCATCAACAAAATGAAATATGTAACTTAAAAAAATCATAAAGATCCAGAAAAATAATGTTTTTGTATCTATGAATTTAACTACTATCTTACATTAGGTACTTGTATACTGGTTGTACACACGACAGCACGTCAGACAGTACATTTTTGTTGCAAAGTCACCAAAGTAAGTGAATAGAGTGCACGCGTGTAAGGGTTGACGTGCTGTCGTGTGTACCTATTGTTGTACCGGCACTTTCTCCACTAGTGATTTCTCAACGAGCTATGATAACATTATTGGAGGAGTTGCATCATCTTCACCACAACTTGATGCCATGATAATACAACGTGTTACAAAACATCCTAACTCTTTTTACAGGGTGTAACCTACTGGTCAACAGGATGTCAATTCTGTAAAAAAAAGTTGGAAAAAACAATTTTTATTTTATAACCTCAAAATTTAAAATTTTTCATAACTTTTTGTTTTTGGTATTAGCTCAAATTTAAAAATATGTTTGTGTGTGTAGGTGCAATTGCATAGCTTTGAGTTGTTAAAACATTGTAAAAGTCAATGAAAACAATATTTAAAAAATACTTTTCTCCCGCCACAGCGTTCACATTTTATTAATTTAAAAATCAACGGAACGTCATAGAGCAAAAAAAATATTTAGGTTGTGATCTCTATCACCGGGTGCTATTATGCTGCGCATGATTGGTAAATTTTCATAGCGCGCCAATTTGGCTCCGCCCCTTTGATCATTTTTTAATAAAATTTATGAACTGAACTATTAAATTGGTAACGAATAGTATTATTTGGAGAATTGAACGAAATAATTTGTAACTACTGTACTGATGACAAAATGACAAATAAAAACAAGTCGCAATCTGCGGACGATAATCAATTTATTTGATGACAGATCTACTATTCTGAATACGGAGCTGTTATTTTGGGAATAAACCTATTATTCTGAGAACAAAGTTTTTATTCAATGGATGCACTACAATTATATAGATAATCCATCTCTTTTTCTGCGAACAAATTGACATTAATTTGGTAATTTATACCTGGCGACACTTTTTATTTTTCTGAGAATGAAAATATTTCGTGGTGATAGATCTATTAATTTGATGATACAAGTTGATGACAAATATAAACTTTGATGACACAAAATATAGTTCCCATTAAATTACGCCATGCGCTTCCTTTGTGTCTGTTTTGTCGCGTTCGCATCAACTCAAAACAAAAAAAAAAGTCACTACCTTATTTCCGACGGGAGCAGGGGGCGAATTCTCGGGAATCTCGCACTCGACACATCTCGAAGGACAAATCTCATGTCATGGGACTAATAATAATTCTCGAGGAAAAAATCTCAGTTTGCGGCAAACGTCACATATCCTATTCTAAATAAATAAATAAAATGTAAATAAATACAAAAAATTAAATAAATAAAAACATAAATAAATAAATAAAAAAATAGGTAAATAAACAAAAAAAAGAAAAAAGAAATCAATAAATTAATCGATCAATAAAGGAGGGGAGGCCTTTGCCCAGCAGTGGGACACTATCCAGGCTAACTAAAAAGAAAAAAAAAAAAAAAGATTTCTGCGAGATGTTGCCTTTTTCCGCTCGCCATCAACTCGAGTGTTCGGGAGCAGTCCAGCCCCTGTATTATCTAAAATATCCACCGTAAAAATAACGGTTTTTAAATGTAAAAAAATAGATTGTTCTTTTCAATAAGGGCTATTTTCGAGTGTTTTGACGCTCGGAGGTTGAGTGGAGTTTTTACATAATAGAGGCGCAGATCGATATGACATGAGATTTTTCCTTCGAGATGTGTCGAATGCGAGATTACCGAGAATTAGCCCCGTGAGTGTTATACCGAGATGTAGAGATTACAAATGACGTCCATTCCGCAAGGTCGGAGCACTCTGGACCGCGTCCTTTTACCCTTGGGTTGGGTCAGAACAATTCCATATCCATATTGTGGTTATCACCGTCGCTTTTTACCCGCCACATTGAAATGGTCGCTTCGAGGAAATTCCACTTTGGTTTAAAAACAAAGGGGGTTGCAATTCGGTAGCATTTTGTTTTCATCAGTGGTTGCCTGGAAGAAATTGCTATTAGCATTAAGGCCGCCAATTGTACCTAAGTATTTTTTTAAGTTTAAGTATTTTTTTCTTGTCTTTATGTTTATTAGTGTACAATAAAGAATATTTTATCTTAGTAGCTTTAACGTGTTGCAAACAACTGTGGCCAAACTTTGAGTATTTTAATGGGGTCTTTCTATTCATCAGTACGAACGTCTTAACTTTTGGCGCTAGAAAATCAAAGGCAAAAATAAATCAGCTGTTCACATTGTCAGTTACTGCCACTACCACATTATTTATTTTATGGAACAGCAAATTTATTTTGTGCCCCTATTTCTTTGGTCGTATGGTAAAAAAACATCCAGTAGTGTGATATAAAAACAGTGATTTATTCTACAAATTAGACCCGTACGTTTTTTTAATTTTTTTATGTGTGTTACCTCAGAACTTTTTTCTACATGAACCGATATTGATTATTCTTTTTTGTTTGAAAATGAACACTTCACATGTGGTCCCATAAAATTGTAAAGATTTGATGAAGAACTTCGGAGATGGAGAGCGGAACTCTTCAACGGACGGCAGAAAATCACTCGGAATCAGCTTTTTTAGCAGCGAAGTCGTTTTTTTGTTAATTTAAACTTTAAAAATTATCGGTTGAAATCGTAAATCGATTGGAATGTTAACTCTTGGCTCTCTTATAGAGTTATTGCGTTCATAATTTTGTTTATTTATTGCTATTTATTAGCTTCCAATAGACTCTTTGAAGTATGGTTGTGTCTATTACTCAACAGAATGGAGCTCCGCACCAATATTTGCCCGTTCATTTTCCTCTAAGGCCGTCCGCACGTAACGAGTGTTTACAGTAAACATGTTTCTATTATCAGAAGCTATAGTTGTGAAACCGCGCTTTGGTGGCCATTCATACACTTCACGAGGCGAGGCGAGGCAACGAGGGAAAATTGGACAGCATCTTTTAGCCTCTTACGCCTTTGCATCATGTGGAGTCTAACAAGTGTTTACAGTAAACTAGTTCTATTATCAAAAGCTATAGTTGTGAAACCGCGCTATGGTGGCCATTCATACTCGTAAAGTACACGAGGAAACACAGAACTTGGGAGAGGGGACAGCGCCTTTTAGCCCCACTCCTTTGCCTCACGTGGAGTCTAAAGATTGTTTAAAGCAAACAAGGTAGGCAATTGTATATTTTAATGCCCCTCTCGGCCAGATGTGTTTATTCTTTCTGTGCATGAATTATTTATTGTCTTAATGTAATGTTGTGAAACCGCGCTGTGATGGCCATTAGGAGAGGTTTTAACAATGTAGGTACTCTGTGGGAGAGGCAACGCGGAACTTGGGAGAGCGCAATAGCCTCTTACTCATACGCCTCGATAAGCTGAACAGAAGTCAGCGACTAAGGATAGTCAAATTTTTCTCGGGAAATGATTTTGGTTTTTTAGGTTATAATTTTTGAAAATATTTTATCACGCAATGGAAGTGTAACGCAGAGAAGTCATATCGCACAAGCGTTGACATAAAGTTGTGTTACTTACGCTCGAAGTGCCGATGTTTAGAATACATTGCGGGTTGCAATTTTAACGTCATTTTATGCAAGAAATATTCAAAATTTTGATATGGCTTTTTGAGAAGAAATGTTAAGTACTCGATACTGAGCAAATTTCTGCAATAAAAAAAGTTTGATAAGTCCGACTTTGAACCTCATTATCTCGGAAACCGTTGATTTCCCAGGTATAGTTCCATGGGCAAAAATGTTCAGTATGATGAGGACAATGCGTGGTTTCCCGCTTTGTTGGCGGTCTTTTAACACCCTGTATTCGGCTAACGCTCGCAAAGAAAAGCGAGAAAATGTAGAGTCGGTTTGGTCTATATAAAAAGTTTTAATTAAGTTATATTACAAGTGTACGAATCTACCTAAGTAACTCTACATTTGCTTTTGCTAGGTGGCTACGAAAACACGATGGCGCTTGTAATCTTATTTGAACTTTTTAGCTACCATCTTCAATCTTTTCTTTGGCCCTTTGTAGTTCTTTGCCATTATAACATAACTACCTCACTTTAGGCGCGGTCGTACCCATTTACTTTGAAATCGATTGACTGAACAATACATTTCAAGTTGTAATGGTGCTTTTATGTAGCTTCGCGGGTTTATTGACCGTAAAACGCTTCTTTGCTTCGCAGAGATTTTTAGTCCCGGGTATTTTGGGAAGGGTATGATTTAAGCTATCATCAATTTATTAAGTTTTGAATGTTATAAAAAATAAGGTTTGTCCGTAAAATAATAGATCTGTCATCAAAGTGTAGTCGCCAAACAATATAAAAACAATTTCATACATAATTTAAACACAGATTTTAACGGATTTAACACTCGTTTTATTAACTTTTTTACATTTTCCCAACGTTTCGAGACCTTTGCAGGGCTCGTGGTCGCGGTAGACTGAGGTGACAGCTGTCTTGTATGTCATTTGTTGATTGAAACTACCCTCGGTTATGAACATAATTAGACATTGACTACCCCCGTTACGGATACAAATTAAAAAGTAAAAAAGTATTTTTAATAACGTTCCTGACTACGGAGAAGAGCTCCCAGTGACGTGAGATCGTGTAGATGTGACCATGGCTCGAGGTTTCAACCGATGGAGGATCGGTTCCCAAACTGAGGGGATGTTACAACTACTATATTTGTTAAAATTCGGATATTTTTGAATTTCTATTGCCTCCCGTAGCAGACGAGGATGGTATCGGTTTTCCTTGGCCAAAATTTTAGGTTTATCAAAATGAATATAGTGGTTGGTTCCCTCGAGTGTATGTTCACAGACTACAGATGTGGTTGAGCGTTTATGTTTGACGTCCGCCATGTGTTCTTTAATCCGTGTAGAGATGTTCCGTTTCGTTTGGCCAATGTACGAGAGACCACATTCACAGTCGAGCTTGTAGATGCCTGCGTCTTGTAAAGGGATGTTGTGCTTGACAGGTCGTAGAAATTGGTTTATCTTTCTGGGTGGCTTGAAGTAAGACTTTATGGAAGCACGTTTCAAGATATTTCCAATTTTGTCAGTCACTCCTTTGACATATGGGAGTATTGCAGGGCGACGCTCAACTGTGGCCGGCTTCACACGTTGTCTGCGATGGGGGCGCGGCGCTTTCAGCATGTTGGCACGAAGTACCTGCTTAACATGTTTGACTTCCGCAGCCCGGTGGTTACCATCGCAGATGCGGTGTGCTCTCTGTAACAAGGATTTTCCCACGGTAGACAACTGACACGGGTGATGGTGAGATTGACCGTTAAGGTACCTATCAGTGTGAGTCTTTTTTCGGTAAACTGTATGACTTAAGGTCCCATTTGGATTCCTGATTATTAAAACATCTAAGAAAGCCAATGAATTGTTGGCCTCCAGCTCCATGGTGAACTGTATTTTGTTATGAATGGAGTTGAGATGATCTAGGAAGGCAGCAGTTTTACTAGTTGGAAGGATGGTGAACGTATCATCTACGTACCGTTTATAGAACCGTGGTGTGATAGGGGCTGTTCGCAGGGCTCGATCCTCGAAGTCTTCCATGAAGATATCGGCGACGACGGGGGATACAGGTGAACCCATGGCTACACCCTCCACCTGCATGTAGAACTCCCCATTCCACACCAGGTAGCCTGATGTTAGGCAGTGTTCTAGTATTTCTGCATATTCCGCATATTGTCCTGATAACTGTATAATCAAATTAAGGAAAAACGGTCATTAACTAAATGAAATATGTAACTTAAAAAAATCATAAAGATCCAGAAAAAGAATGGTTTTGTATCTATGAATTTAAGTACTATCTTACAGTAGGTATTTGTATACTGCTTGTACGGTCGGCCACGATCTCAGATACCCCATGGCAGCTCTTATCGCGCGCGGCATAAGGGCGCCAAGCGAACAAAAAGGGGTATCTGAGACTGTGGCCGACTGTACCTATTGTTGTACACACGACAGCACGTCGACCTTTACACGCTAGCACTCTACTCGGTTACGTTACGGGCGACTTTACAACAAAAGTGTACAGTCTGACGTGCTGTCGTGTGTATTAGCACTTTCTCCACTAGTGATTTCTCAACGAGCGATGATAACGTTATTGGAGGAGTTGCATCATCTTCACCACAACTTGATGCCATCATAATATAAAGAAACTATTGAGAAATCAACTAAAACCAAAAACCCTAACAATAATCATATAAAATGCACTTGCAACAAGAAGCACGGAATCAAGCGAATGAAGTAAACCGCCAACTCTCGTACACACGACAGCACGTCAGTCTGTACACTTTTGTTGAAAAGTCGCCCATAACGCAACCGAGTAGAGTGCTAGCGTGTAAAGGTCGACGTGCTTTCGTGTGTACGACCCATCGCTGCGCATGATTGGTAAATTTTCATAGCGCGCCAATTTGGCTCCGCCCTTTGATCATTTTTTTATAAAATTTATGAACTGAACTATTAAATTGGTAACGAATGGTATTATTTGGAGAATTGAACGAAATAATTTGTAACTACTGTACTGATGACAAAATGACAAATAAAAACAAATCGCAATCTGCGGACGATAATCAATTTATTTGATGACAGATCTACTATTCTGAAGACGGAGCTGTTATTTTGGGAATAAACCTATTATTCTGAGAACAAAGTTTTTATTCAATGGATGCACTACGATTATTTAGATAATCCATCTCTTTTTCTGCGAATATATTGACATTAATTTGGTAATTTATACCTGGCGACACTTTTTATTTTTCTGAGAATGAAAATATTTCGTGGTGATAGATCTATTAATTTGATGATACAAGTTGATGACAAATATAAACTTTGATGACACAAAATATAGTTCCCTTTTGGGAATATTAATTACCGACATTTTCCGGCTCATTTAGTGCATTAGGTATTTGCAAAATGCTCGTGGAATAATGGCCCTCGGTATCTGGTATTTTACCTCTTTTCGGTTGGACCTATTTTAGACACCTGTAACCACATTGAAATTAAAATGAAAACGCCAACTGTCAGGTACCTATATCAAGTATAATTTCTATCTCTTTTAGTCGTTGTGCCTAACTTAAGTATAATCTTTTTTTACTGCTTTAAATAACTAGTGAAAACAATGCCACGAAGTCGAAAGCAACGGGATAGCAAAAGCGCTTCATCTCCGGACAAGGGTATAACTATGCGGACTCTAGGACCGAGAGATGCCGAGTCCGCAGCAATGTCAGAGCATACAAATGACAACCCAGTAGCAGGCAGCTCCTCAGAAAGACCAGAGAGACACGCAGAACGAAGAAACAGAACGAATTTCAAAACCACACTAGAAAGGCGACAAAACTGGTGGATGCACATTTACAATCCGGAGACGAAAAAGTTCCTCGGCAGAACTGCAATTAGCTGGGTCCAAATCATCTGCTACACTATTATGTACTTTATGTTTCTGTGTGCCTACACGATGTTATTTCTCTACTTATCATTGCACATCATAAAAAACACAGAAAAGTTCGAGTCTCAAAGGATATTCCTGTCAACATACGCCGAGAACGGCGTCGGGCTCTCCGCGACCCCTACGGCTGTCAACAGCATCGGCAAGGTGATTTGGTACCACAAGGGAGATCAGGCGCAAATAGAACCCTACGTCAAAGCGCTGGATGACTTATTACACGGCAGTAAAGTGAGGAGAAAGAGGCAAGCGAACGTAGCTGATTTAGGTCCATGTGGGACCTCGCCATACGGTTACGGCGACCATCCATGCGTAGTCTTCAGGATAAACAAGGTACCAGGGTGGGCGGGAAAGCCTTTGACGCCAGAATCGCCGATGGCGAAAGCCACCCCCGCTGAGGTTCAGAAATGGATATCGTCAAAGCAGATGTTATGGCTCCACTGCAGTGGCCACTACCCATGGGATAGCGAGCACATAGGTGAGATCAGATACTACCCAGATCCACCAGGAATTGACCCAAATTTTTACCCCCAAAACATGAGCAGTCCATCACCCTTGGTTGCTGTACAGTTCAAGCGATTTACCCTGGGAATGTCCTTGGTAATTCAGTGTCATTTGTGGCATGCTGGTGGAAACTCGTCTGTCAGTTTTGTCCTTTATGTGGCTCCTAGCCAAAGGTTCTATCTTCGAGGGAATAGGACAATGTCGAGCGAATACAGTTTATGAAGAGCTTGTGTTTTCTATTACTGATGAACGATATGGATGAAGCGGGCTGTAAATAAAACATGTGTAGAGGAGAGGATAGTAATAGTACAATATTTTGTAAATAAGATTCCTAAATAATTCATGTTGTGCTCTTGAAGTTCTTAAGTAAAGTTGATACTTTATTATGATAACGGCTTCGTTTCATTTGTTTTTGGGGCACGTAAATGAAAGAAAAAAGTAGTGCCTCGTATGAAAGCCTAGAAGTTGTTTTATTTTTCATGGTCAAAATAGGAACCCGATTTCCATCTGGAGCCATAGTGAATGCCAAGATGGAATCTGCCGAATTAACATATTTCCAAAATAAAATATGCTGTGCCAGTCCAAGTAGAGGAACTGAAATAAAATCTAGAGATCGATGCCATAAAGTGAGTACCGGATCCATAATCCAGTTTGGGCCCAATGTTACGATATCACTCGATCCCGAATTCGATCAACCGTCCTCTCATGTTCAGATACGTTTGTCGCGAATCTGCAAATAAAATAAACCATAAAACATTTATCATACAGAAGTTCCGTGTAGCACAGTGTAGGTCTTACAAAATACTAAGATCGTAAATTTTCCTGATGTTGAAAACTAGACTTTACATCAAGCAAAATTAACTTTGCGGCGGGTTAGGAATTGCATGAATTAGGTTTTTATATGAAGAATTACGTACTTTATAACAAATCAAAAGCGCAGCCGGTAACCTTTTACGTGAATTAAACCGTTACGGGTGACTGTACTTTATCTAACTACTAAATTCGGAATTTAAAAAACCCTTTTAATTTTTATACAGGGTACTTATTACTTACATAAATGTCCTTTAGTACCGAAAGGGGTATTAACATAACAATATAAGTAACTTTTACAATGGGACCAACTACAAAATATACAAGGTGTTAAAAGACCGCCAACAAAGCGGGAAACCACGTATTGTCCTCATCATAATGAACATTTTTGCCCAAGGAACTATGCCTGGGAAATCAACAGTTTCCGAGATAATAAGGTTCAAAGTCGGACTTTTCAAAACTTTTTTTCTGCAGAAATGTATTTAGTATCTAGTTCTTAACATACCTTCTCAAGAAGCCATATCAAAATTACGAATATTTCTTACAAAAAACGACGTTAAAATTGCAACCCGCAATGTTTCTAAACATCGACACTTCAAGCTTAAGTAACATAAACTTATAGCTACGCTTGCGCAGTATGACTTCTGTGCGTTACATTTCCATTGCGTGATAAAATATTTTTCAAAATTATTACCTAAAAAACCAAAATCATTTCCCAGCAATAATTTATCGAAAAAGTACTTTGTTTTGATGTCTAGTATGCGTGGCTTTCGGGTCGGTTGGCGGTCTTTTAACACCCTGTATAAAAAATATGTAAGTAGGTATATCAGCTGCTCCAAACATTTGCTGTAGATGTGCGAATTTGAGTAAGGAACAGTAGATATTTTGTTCGTCCTTCTGTATATTGCTTATCTCGAGAATAAACTCCTCACAGTCTGAAATAGGCCAAGTGACGGCTTCTCAGAACGTCCAGACATCTATAAAAACTAACCAGCATAACTCGACCTCTCCCTATGCTCTACTATCTATTAACAAGAGCTAGGTCTGACGGGTCTGTCGGTATTGGCTGGGCATTTAATTTATTTATTTACTTACCCTATAGTAAAATGTATATTTATTGGCATCGGAAAGCTTTTCGTTATTCGGGTCGTGTGTGAAAATTGTCTTTTTTTGCTGAATTTTACTCAAAATAAAAGAACATACAAAAAACATGTAAGTAATATCGAAATATCACAATACAGGTACCTAATATGGTTTCTAAATTCGGCACATACCTAAGTACCTACAATAGGCGCCTTTAAAGCTGAGTACTTCAATAGAATAGAAATCACCACATTTTCAGACGGCAAAATAATTCAAAGTGATACTCCTCTACTCCTCTACAAAAAACATGTAAGTAATATCGAAATATCACAATACAGGTACCTAATATGGTTTCTAAATTCGGCACATACCTAAGTACCTACAATAGGCGCCTTTAAAGCTGAGTACTTCAATAGAATAGAAATCACCACATTTTCAGACGGCAAAATAATTCAAAGTGATACTCCTCTACTGTGCAAGAACCCTAACAGAAGTTACGAAAAGCAAATGTGCGGAAAAATCGCGTGGCAGGGTTAATGGATAACCCTTGTCGAATGTAGTACCTAGTATCCATAAAATAATTGTTTAGTCTCTCTGGATATGTGTTAAGCACAGTCGTAGACTGTAAGTATTAAATATTGGGAGAAGACTGGTAGGCATCATCACTCCACTCGTATTTAATTAAAATCTAAATTTAGGGTTCCGTACAACGAAATAAATATTCCATACCTCAAAAGGGAAAGCGGAACCATTATAGGATCACTCGTACGTCTGTCACAGCCAATTTGCTCTGAAACTTCTAGACCGATTGAGTTGAGGTACACATACCTATTATGTAAGTCATTGATCCAAACACGGACGTGTATTGTAAATAAATTAATTTTAATGCCCAGGCTAGAGAAAGTCCCTCTGTCTCCGCCTTCAAAGCCAAGCTGAAAGAGCACTACCTTTCTATGTTATAATTACTTTAAGTAGTATCTACCTACGTATTTATGTATGTATATTATAATATGTATATAAGTAATGTTTACATATTTATCTTTATATATGTACTGTAGTATTTATATTAGTATGTAATCTATCTATTGTGCACTTTTTCCCCTCCCACTATAATTCGACATTTCTCCACACCAAGGGTTGACTGGAAGAGATTTCTTCAGAAATAAGTTCGCCTTGTACACTATTACTTTTCTTTATTTTATTATCTAAGATGTTATGTTTTTGTGTGCAATAAAGTATAAGTATAAGTATAAGTATGAGCTACAAGCCAGCTAATAGCCTGGGCATTATTAAAAATCATTTATACAGAGGCACGAGATGCAAGTAATGCGTGCGAATCAAACAACTTTTCATACAACTAAGTATAGCGAGGACAATGCTTGATGTAAGCCACCAAATTCAAAACGATCGAATGTCGAATAAATTGTCCACCCTTGTGGATAATGAACTTTTCCGCGCGGATTTCGAACAATAAAGAAAGCTTTTCCGAGCCAGTGAGATGAAATAGTTATTTACTTTCCGAGTATGCAAAACTATTGTCAGCGAGTGCTTGTATTCAGAAGCACGAGACGCAAATAATATTGCATCCGGGCGAAACACACAACTTTTCATCTCACAGAGCGAGGAAATTATTATGTTAAATGCAAGAAAAACAATAGACCACTAGGTACCTAAAGGTTACCTTAAGGTTAGTGAAATGAGTTTCCTTCTTCTCTGCTTTTACAGATGAGTGAAAGGAGTTACTTTATTTCTTTTTATGCACCATGAGGCGTCGCGTTCAAATTTAGAAGCGCGCAAAAATGCAGATAGTTTAAAATAGGCTTTTCCACGTATGTTTATAGTAACAGCATACTTTTCGAGCCTGGGAGATGAAAAAAGTATTTATTGCCTCGTTATTGTATGGAAATCATCCAAGCGACTTCGTTAGCGGTAGATAGTCTAACCTAGAGAGATAGAGCTCAATGTGTCGGTAGGTGGAGTAAACCTGCCAAACTATAATATCTCCTTAGGACTGTAGTGTAATAGACATGCGCGAAACAGTGCACTTCGAAGTCATGATATATTTCATGACATTTCATACCGCGTGATATTACCTTATATCATGGCACCAAAAATGACACATGATATCATGGTATTTCTTCATTGCAGACATGAAACATAACATGACATCATGGTATTTCTTCATTGCAGACATGAAACATGACATCATGGTATTTCTTCATTGCAGACATGAAACGTGACATCATGGTATTTCAGCACACTTTCATTGCAGTACGTACAGTCTGCTGAAATGCCATGTGTCATGTTTCATGTCATCTAGTGTAATGAAATGCTATGTGCCATGCTTTATTCTCTCGTGTAATGTGTAATATTTCATGACACCGTTGTGTAATATGTCTTTTGTAATATTACAAGCATTACCTACACATGTCTATAGTGTAATGTTTATTGCTTATGTTTAAAGCTTGTTCATGTTTGTTTTGTAGGGACAAGCTCTTTAGCACTCTCGGGAGCGAACAGTATCTAAGTAGAAAATATTTCGGCGGTACATTCAGCGCATTTCTTTTTGTTCGGTTGACGTACCTACTTATGCCGCGAGTGATAAGAGCTACCATGGAGTATCGTAGCATGTCGCTAACTGTACCTATCTTTGTTTGTATTAATGAAGTTAGGAATCTATTTCTTAGGGGAGATGCTGTTGGGTACCTACACACGACAGTTCGTAGACGCTTAAACGCGTGCACTCTACTATTCAATTACGTTACGGGTGACTTTGCAACGAAAGTGTAAGCGTCTACGTGCTGTCGTGTGTACGTACAACGTGGAAAGTTAATTAATTTAGTTATGGAATACTCGTAGGCACCTAATAAAGGAATGGGATAAGTATGTTGCGAACTAATTAGGTAGGTAGGTCTCTGACTTTGTCAACTTTTTGGGCACGCAATAAAATAAACCCATTTATTATTACTTACTTACTTTTAGAAGTACCTTTTTTTATTTTCGTTAATAGTCGTAATAATTAATGATAATGTGGGTATAAAAAGTAAGTAAGATGTAGCCTGTACATGTCCCACTATCTGGGCAAAGGCCTTCTCTCAGAGAGAGAGTTCGAGCTTAATCACCACGCGTGCTCAATGCGGATTGGCGTTTTTTGCGTTGAGGGTATAAAGCCTCATACCCTCAGGTTTCCTCACGGTGTTTTCCTTCACCATCAGCGAGCAAATGTATACAGGGTATTAAAAGACCGCCACCAGAGCGGGATACTATGTGTTACCTACATCATTAACTTGAGGAACATTTTCCCCTAAGGAACCATGCCTTGGAAATCAATGGCTTACCTACGAGACTATGATGTTCAACATCTGGGATTTTAAAACTTTTTTTTTTGCGTTCAGTAATGTTATTCCCAATTTCAGTAATTTTATGAGCTGTATTATACATAAATATATCAATGCTGTTTTTCTTATCTTAAAAAGCGATGAAATGGTTTCTAAGAACGTATTTTCCTAGGTATCGTTTTGGATTTTCCCACACTGAAAGTCCATCTCAACGCGCCACCTGTACCTGGTCAGTTGGCCTCTCTGTAGAGCACTACGCATATTATATTTTATGATCAAATTTCTTTATGATAGATCTTTTTGGTTGTTTCTGAGCTGCTCTGAGGGTCTGAGTCACTTGTTTCTTCTGCCAATATGTCTTTTCCTCCCGATCTAAGCAGCCTGTGGCATCAAAGCATTAGAAACCATACTTGTACACGTCACAGGGCTTAATTTAGCTCGCCACGGGTAGCGGCCGACATTCAATTAAATGGGACCGCCCCGTCATGCCATAATTCAGGCTTAAATTGGCTGGGGATGATTGCGAAGTGACCTTTTTATTGTGTAATCTTATCGAGTGCGTGTGGAAAGTGTTTTTTTCAAAGAAGGTAGGATCCCATTCTACGTAGAGCCCTGTATTGTCAAATAGAATCGAATAGAAGATGATTATTCGTTTTCACAAAAAGTTGGTAAGTAGGGCCTATGGCATACTGTCCTGTCAAATGGAGGGGTTCGTTTCACTTACCAATAAGTAGGTATCTACCTACGTAGTAACGTGTACGTTGAGCCATGTCAGTGACTGTCAGAGGCCTTTTGGGCGGCCTAAAAACTTTGGCATCAGGGGTGGCCACTACCTCATACGATTACCTACCCAGGAACGTATTCTTAAATTTTAACTAGCTTCCTAGGAGCGTGTAGCAGTACAAACAAATCTGTTGCTGTCTCGCGCGTGCGCAAATAATGAGCGATATGGTACAACCTGAAGAAAATCTACAAAAAAATCTACGGAAAATAAAAAAATGCGCATTTAAAAGCGGCGGTAAAAGACGTCTGGTAAACCTGATGTTATAAGCTCCTAAGATCGGTTAGGTCATTAATTCTTTATTATTACATAGACGAGTCGCTAAGCAGGCATAACCCCTTTTTGTTCGATTGGCGCCCTTATGCCGCGCGAGATAAGAGCTGCCATGGGGTATCTGAGATTGTGGCCGACCGTACCTACTTTACCTACTTTACGTAATCATGACTAAGGTTTAGGGTAAGAGGATGGCCGACTCTGTCTGTTAGTTATTGGTCTATAAGGTAAGGTGATTCCAATAAAATGCATTTTGATTTTTACGCAATAATTTATTGATAAATAACCTATTGATTCAATTATTTAATTTATACCTCGCACTATGTCATAACTTTAAAAACTCGTTGAGATTAAACGAATTTTAGGTTCCTTCGTTAGATAATTAAAATAAACTAATTAAATGGTTGTCAATTAATTCTATGGTTGAAATATACTTATAAAATCAATAAAGGCGCAATATTTTCAAACTAATAATTAAAAAATATAAAAAACAAGAATATCTATAATGTAAATAAACAAAGCCATTCATGGGGTGACTTTATTAGACTTTTAAATATTACTTTTTTAATATTATGTTTTATCATTGGCACTAGCTATCTGTATCACATTAGGACCTTGCTGAAATTTTTTTCACGAGTGTTATCTAAAATAATTTCAAATAATTACGTTAATTAAAGCGATAAAATACCTACTTTTACAAACCAATTCAGATGGTCTATTTCTTTAAAAGTATGTTTTAAATCTATTTTATATGCTTAACAATTAAGTTTCGAATAAAAGAGAATTGACTTTTAATATTAAGCTTTACGTAAGTAATATTAAAGTAGGTATTTGAGAAGCAGCTATTTATTTACAGTCAACAACGCGAATAAGTAAACAGATTTTACTCTACCTAGATGTATGTATAACCAGTAATATCAGTTCACAACTTTAACCTCTGTTTCGAGCTCAATATGATTGGTATACATTAACTTGTTGCCCATTTTACCTCTTTACCGTATTTTTTATGCCTGGATCATACAATGTTGTACCTACTGAACATGAGGTTTTTTTTACTTAATTTTTTGATCATCATCATGCACGGTTCAGGCATAAAAGACAATTTTATTAAATTTTGACCTCTACTGATATTTCTCTGTTATGTCGCTACCAATTCCAATTGAGGACAGCAATACTTGTCTTAGGCTTTATCAAAAATAGAACGATTAGATTAAGTAGGTAATACATATCACAAAATATATCCATTGCTATAACAATTTCACTTTGTTTTCTTTATAACAGTGTTAAAAGCGGTTCTTTGAAGTAAAAGAGTTAGCATAAGAGCAAGTGAGTAATTTAATACGCCACATACAAAAATACGAAAGAATGTAATTAAAAACAAAAACTATCAGAAAAAAGAGCATCAAACAATTTGAAAATTGTATTAAAATTGAAACTTAATTTTTAAAAGTGGCGATGTGTAATGTAATTTGAAATAATAATAGATACCTTCATAGAAACTAGTAACAACTTCAGTAAATATCTGGACCACTCTAGTCGAGGTATTTGAATACAATAGTTTTATAAAAACAGCCAAGTTTGCATTGAACAAGTCAATGCAACAAAATGTCAAGGTAGGCTCCAGATACTAATATAATTTTTGCACTATACTTAAAAAAAAAAACTCTATCTACCGCTCCACGTGCGTGATAACGTGTTATTTTATTTTGAGTAGGTTGAGCCTACGGGATTAAATCATTTGCATGCTTAAAGCGAATAAAAGGAGCGTATGAAAATGCAGTAAGTATAGAAAACAAAATAATATAAAACATTCAAAGGTGCATTCAAATTAGAGGTCCTCTATTTTATATCATTTGTTTTTATTAAAGAGAGTTCATTGTTTTACTCATGCCACATCAGTTGTTTTATTTCTGTTTTATAGCAGTCAAAGATGTGCCGTTATAATATTGAAATAAAAAAACACTTATAAATACTTAAGGTATGTTTAGTTTTGATAGAAAGTAGCCGGACCTAAAACTAAAGATAAATGTTGGGAAAGTTACCTTAACAGTAAACCACGCGGTAGCTTGAAACACTCAAATTCAGTCGATAAAATCCTAACTTTAGTCATCTTATATCGTTAAATATATTACAGCATGCTTCGTAGATGCAATCATGGCTACTGAGACATTTAAATATGTAATAAAATATCATTATCTTAACGAGTTAACTGCATAAACTCTTTTATAGCTAAACAATGAAGTATAGGAGTTTAGGGTAAATAGATTCAGGCGATTTGGTTCGATAGTAAGCTGGAACACATGGAAATAAAATAGAAAATCACGACAACGTAGAAAGTAACAGTACTTTTCTCCATTTATTCGTCTATTTATATTGATTTTACGGTTTTACTTGCTATCTAGACGTTAAAAAAGTACGTAAGTGAAACCTTTGTCAATATACAATGTGCAGTGCCTACGAAATTTGATACTTCTAGGATCTTCGTGATGTCCTATTTGATTTGCATGCGAATCTGGGTTAATGATGAATAATAAATGAAATTATGTACATATAAAATCTATATACTTAGTTATAAATGAAATACGAAGTAAATAGAATGATGGCTTACGATAAGATTCAAGAACACAATAGTTATTCAAATATTCTAATCCTCGCCAGCTCCAAAGATTTATAGGCGTGGATGGCAATCTTACAACTCAAATTGTCATCTATGCGTAGGTATAGCCACTGACTATAATAAATCTGAAATTTTATTCTACGACTAATATTTCCTAATACACAAACGAGTACACTAAACAATATAATATTTCTATAAATATTGGACGAACATATTTTTATATACCATTCAAGTGAATGCAGTCTACTTAACTTTTTTAACTCAGGTAATTGCTTTCGTGTTATTCGCAGAACAGTCAGGTTCAAATAACATAAAATACGGAAAAATTGTGTGAAAAGTTTTAGAGTGAGTCAACTTTAGAAGTAACATTTATATTTTAGTAGGTTCCTTCTTTTCAATATAACTTTTGCAATACTTTTTAAACCAATAATTATATGGTATCAACTTCGTTTTGGCTCAGTTTTCCGTATTTTATCTATGAGCCCTATATTATGTATGAACTTACCTACTTTGACACTCACAAGTAGTATGTAAATGCAATATTTCCAAACACATTAAGTGCACTTCCGAAGTAATTAAAGATATGAACTGGCTATGATTAGCCTCACCACAGTACGATGGACACGACTTACGTTATTAAAGTCAATCTTAGTATTAAGGCCGTGCACATAATGCTAAATAAGTAACTAGACTCAAACTACAGAAAACAACTCTATGTAAAATGTAAACGTAAGTAAGTATATTAAAATTGCAGTACCTAAGATACGAGATATAAGTATTTGAGATTTCGTCCCCACCTTTACCTTTGATTAACACACTCTATAGTAAGTAACAATCACATTTAAACTTACACACCCTTATACATTCCATTTCAACATCAATGTACATTGCACAATCGAACACAATCTATTATAAAAATGACTCTTTTTGACGCAACTTTAACACCTCAACAAAATAGGAATGATAGAATCCCACTCTGATTATTAGGTCCTACTAATTTCGAGTACAGTCGACAGCAATCCGACCTGTACCCACACACGTCGCGGATGACTTTACAACAATTTTAAGAGTAAAGTTAACAGTGCACGCTTTTTCCTGAGTTAGGAACATCTTCCTATTTTGCATCAAAACCCTCTTCCAAAAGTTCTTTTCTTGAAGTGCGTATGTTATAATACTCTTTTGTATAATATATACACATTTCAAGTACTATATACTCTTTGTAGGACCAACACCTCGTTCTACTAATTATTATTATTTAACACTACCACTTTGGCTATGGGATCACAATTCGAAGCAGATTCGTGTAAGGTTTATTATAGGCCACCGACAGGTACTGTAGAGTATTAAAATTTAAGTACGTCTTTCGTAAACCAATAAGAAAGACAATCTAAAAAAGTTCGGTTTCTTTTTCAGAGTGAAAATCTTCCAATTTTGGCATGCACTTTTTTTCACCACACTGCCAATGTTTAGAATTTGACTCTAGATTCCGTAGATTCTGTTCAATAAGTCGTAAAACTCCTCGTAGACCCCAAAAAGCCAAAACAAACCTCAGATGTAAAGACCCGTAAGTAGAGTCATACCTATGACTATGAGTATGTTTGGTGCACTCAGGAATCCTTTGCTGAAACCGCAGTCCAGCTCTCTTGATAGAACCTGTAAAGGAAAATGTACTTACAACAAATTGTTTCAAGGATTTTTGTGTTTTATAATATAATGCTGTCAAATTGAATTGAATTAGTCCGCGCGCAAAGAAAAATGCACTAAATCGATTCCTGTATCAAATACAGTAAAAAAATCGAAAATTTTCACATATCAAACCCTACAATTAGTTGACTTCAGACCTATCTAACACTGCAAGTTTCATGTTGATATCCATAACAGATTATGAAGATATTTTGAGATATTTTGCTTGAAAAAAAGTGCGCCGCCTATTTTTTTTCAAGCAAAATATCTTCAAAACTTTTCATGAATGTCAACAAGAAACTGGTTGTTTTAGATAGGTCTCACCTAATTCTAGGGTTTGATATGTCAACATTTTCGATTTTTTTAGTGTATTTAATACAGGAATCGATTTTGTGCAATTTTCTTTGCGCGCGGGCAAAGAAAGTAATTCACTATGCCCAGCGCCTTAAAACGTATAAGTGGGAGTTGATCTGGGATAGTACAAAACAAGAACAAGCACACGTGATTTTAAATAATGAGTTATGGCTCCAGAGTGAAGTCCAAAACTATTCGGCTCCAAGTTGCCACATAATTTGCTACTTACATCAGCTAAAGTTCTGTTGTCAAACGAGGGACACCTGGCGACCCTGACGTCATCCCGCGTCGTTTTGCATTTCCACGGGTTCTCGCATAAGTACTGTCTTCTCTTTCGGTCCCAAGCTTCCACCCAGCTGTGAAGGAAAGTCACTTTTATCATCACGACCATAAAGATTTATAAAACACATCAATCATCTTTTAGGTATTTCTAATCGTTGTGACCGGACTTTCACAAATAAGTTGGGCTTCTAGTAATAAGTAGGTCCAGGGCGAGGTTCTCGACCCTCTCTGGCCATACACAAATGCTCCACAAAAGAAAAATGGGGTTGGAAGAAGCCCTAACCGGACTGTACTTGTGGTAACTAGACTGCAATCGTGGTAACCGGACTGCATTTGCGGTAACCATATTCGATCCCATCGTCGTAGAAGCCTTACAACAACTCCTGAAGTCACCGTCGTGGGATAAAGATGAGGGCATCATCACCATTATTCTTTAGTACTCACCCAATCCCATAATCGCAGACCAGCGGGTTGCCGGCCAGTAGAATGTCATGCAGGAATACGTGACCTGGCACTCCAGGCCACTCCCTCTGTGAGGGGTTGGGGACCTTCATCAGGTAGTTCTCTTGGAGGTCCAGGGCGAGGTTCTTGACCCTCTCTGGCCATACACTAAAGCTCCACAAAAGAAAAATGGGTTTCGAAGAAGCCCGGTTCAGGTTCTCGACTACAACCGCCAGCATCGTTGCGATCAATGAGACACTGTACTGTGATCGTGGTAACCGGACGGTATTTGTGGTAACTGGGTTGTGATCGTGGTTGGACTGGAATTGCGGTAACCGTATTCGATCCCATCGTCATAGAAGCCTTACAACAACTCCTGAAGTGACTCCTGATTATCATTATCCTTTAGTACTCACCCAATCCCACAATCGCAGACCAGCGGGTTGCCTGCCAGCAGAATGTCGTGCAGGAACACGTGACCCGGCACTCCAGGCCACTCCCTCTGTGAGGGGTTGGGGACCCTCATCAGGTAGTTCTCCCTGAGGTCCAGGGTGAGGTTCTTGACCCTCCCTGGTCTCCAGAAGACGCCGATGTCGATGTCCTCGACGCTTGTGTTGTAGAGGGTAAGCCGCAGGACTTTGGAGTGGACGCCCTAGGGAAGGAAAAGAAAGGTATTGATTTTCTTAAAACTTTTTTTTTCTTGTAGGTTGTAGTGGCAGAAACCGAGTATGCATATTATTTTGATATCAGAAATCTCCTACGTGGTAAACGTTCTTTTGTCTCAATTTTAGGAATGTCCTATCTATGCTTTTGTCGTTTTGGAGATTCTACAGGAAATCAGTATCACATCAATGATTACAATCTCTGGCTTCAACATGCATGGAGAATGCATTGATATGAATTCCATAAAATTTGTTTTACTTGCAGAAGTTTATCGTAGTATCACAAACATGGCCATTTGGGGATTATAGGTATTATCAACAGTCCACGGTCAACATATAAGTATTCGGACAGGAACTTCAGTGCCCGTCCAGTGATTGTAACATTATTCAGCTTGCAGAGCAACAGTCCGTTTATCTCTATGCCGAGGTTGATGCCGGGGTCATTCACGTCAATGTAGAGGTTCTTCAGCGACGGATTTGTGTTGAATATTTTACTTTCTACACATACAGGGTGGCCCAAACATACACGTCAAGCGAGACAGATGCTGACAGGCAATATTAAGCCTACCTGCAATGTTTTTTGTCCGAATCGACCAAAATAAATGAAAATCGATTGAAATAAAATTTCTTCCAACTCCAGTTTTTCGAATTTGATCGCAAATTAATTGAATAAAAGTCCCATAAAGTGACAGGTTTTTTGTATTATTCTGAAGAATGAGGCTTTGAGAAAGTTTTTGAAATCAATAAAAAGTCCTTCAGACCTCTACTTATTTTTTTCCCCATACTAACTATTTCAGTGATGTTTTCTCGAAAACAAAATATTTGGACTTTGGATCAATATTGCGGTATCTTCTAAAAGTCCATAGCTGATCATAATTTTTTTGGTCATAGATAATTTATTTGAGACTCTAAAGAATAAAAAATTTTGCCGAAAAGACGAAATAAAAAAAGTTACTAAATAAAATCGAATGCTAGGTAATTTTTTTCAAAAAAACCTTAAAAGCCTCATAACTTCTAAACGACAAAAAATGGCTGAACATACATGGGGGTGATTCGGGTAGCCCTCGGTGTCAGCTATCTAGATTTTCTCGCTTGACGTCTATGTTTGGGCCACCCTGTATATGGTCTTTCTAATGTTCAAAGGTACACTCACGCTGAGCAAGTATTCAGACAGGAACTTCAGCGCCCGTCCAGTGATTGTAACATTATTCAGCTTGCAGGGCAGTTGTCCGTTCATCTCGACGCCGAGGTTGACGCCGGGGTCGTTTACGTCAATTTAGAGGTTCTTCAGCGACGGATTTGTATTGAATATTTTTCTTATACATATACGTAGATTATTTTTCTAGTGTTGAAAAGTACACTTACGCTAAGCAAGTATTCGGACAGGAACTTCAGTGCCCGTCCAGTGATTGTAACATTGTTCAGCTTGCAGGGCAACTGTCCGTTCATCTCGACGCCGAGGTTGACGCCGGGGTCGTTCACGTCGATGTAGAGGTTCTCCAGCGAAGGGTTATAGGTCAGCATCTTGGGTATGTTGAAGTCTCGAGCGTTGGTGTAGGTGGTAAGTTTAAGAGTCCGCAGGGCGTACATTTTGTTGAAAACTCCGTGCTGGAAAGGCGAAGCAGTGATGAATTCATAATATTAGACAGACAGATGAAAAAGTTTTTTTTATCGTGGAGGTTGTCAAGAAAAACAAATGGGGGCTATATCGCTAAAAGTGATTTCTTTCAGATAAAAATTCAGAGTACAGAAACTTTCAACGAAACGTTGAGATACCCCATGGTACCTCTTACCTACTACGTGTGGCACGAGTGCGTCACTCAATCAAAATTAAACAAAAAGAGGTAAACATGTATAAGCGTGTCGCTGATCTTAGGTACAGTGAAATCAATTCAAAGACCTTTGAGAAAAGAACCGGCCATGTTCTATCAAAGAACAACTTACCTCTAACAGTTTGATTCTCAATCTAGTGACATCCAAATATTCAAGTTGTGACGACACTCCATAGAGACTGGTGTTCAGGAGTGCTGAGATCGGGTTACCGGAGAGAGATAGCCAACGGAGCTCGTTCAGTGAGTGTACGGCCTGAAATATAGAACCGCTAAATAATTCAGCCATAATTTCGTTGTACTATCTTTAATGGACAAAGCGAGCTGGGAAAGCCTACAACATCTTAATATGACTCAGGCACTGAGCGTCCGAGCTGATAACTGAGTCAGTACTGAGTGGCATACGAGTAACCCATCTGAATAGAGGTGCTACTAGAATAGAAGCTGAATAAAATCTGATGTAAGTAAAATTTTTAGGTCAGCCACGGAATGGGTCGACCTTCGGTGGATGGATAGACCAAAAGCTCGATGGGTCGATGATATTGAGAAAACAGCGGGGCAAGAATGCCTTCTGACCGAGGAGGTTGACGTGCAAAAGAAGTAGCCTACGGCCCGGTTTCTGAATTGAGAATTTTACTAAGTAAATACTTAACTAGCGTTCTGTCACGTTCTTTTGTGAGAAATTCGCAGAGGCAGAACGATATTTAAGTACTTGCTTAGCGAATTTCTCAAATCAGAAACCGGCAGGATGCCTTTACTCTATGAGCTTTACTCATGGGCTGGATAGAGAGATTAAAAAGCCAATTAAGATTACCTCGTCGAAAGACTCACCACGGGTATTGTCGTGAAGTCATTGTAAGACAAGTCGATGGACCGCAGGCGAGTCAGGTTTGCAGTGGTGTCGGGGGGTATCGACGGCAGGTTGTTAAAGGACAGGTCTAGGCTTTTCAGCTTCGGCAGCGGCATTGAGGGGATCTGAAACGAAAAACATGGTAACCAACGCAGTAGGTAAAATAGACCGAGATTCAATCGAGGTCACGGGTATGACCTATAGATATATCGTGTACCAAGAGGCGGGATAGATATAATCCCTAAAATGAAACGTTAGGAGATCCTTATTTTTAGTTGGATATCAATTAATTCGGTCAGGTTTTAGTGGGAGCGAATGATTACGAAACACCGCATTTTCATCATTGAAAATCGGTCCCGCAAAAATATAAGTTTCTCCAGTTCAGTCATTTATTTATTTATTTATTTATTTATTAAATTAGGAAAGCCAACAGAATCCTTAATAAACATTAAAATTATAATTAGGTACATGGTTTTTGGTCTGATAAGGATGCCAATTATAGGCTCACACAACATTCATATCGAATGAGGTAACCCATGTTTGAGACGACGATTCCGGGATTGGTGCAAGGAAATTGGTTGCTAAACATTCTGCTTCGGTGACCCGAGACGTTTTATCCCGCTTTCGACTAAACCCACTATGCTTTATTTCACTCAGCAAAATCAGATAGCAGGCGGTACAAGATAGCAGGATAAAACCATTTCCCGCGGTGTCATGCCACCGGGTCTGATTGCGTAAATCCAGATCAATTTAAGAAATTGTACTCACTGATAGCAAGCTAACGTTTTTGAGCCTCAGATGCAGCAGTTTCCTCTCCAGTCCCTTGAAGATCTGAGAGCCGCGCTCAGAAGTAAACGGTGAGTTGTTGCTGATATCGAGCCACTTGAGTCGGGGTAGCGCCGCAAATGAGCCGCCTTCGATCCGCACTAGGTGGTTGTCCGATAGATCTAGCCAGGCTAGCGACTGTAAGAAATGGGCAGGGAGTTAGGAGGGAAAGAGAAACATGGACGGACAGTAGTCCTTTGATAAGTTGCTTTGTTTGTTATCAGAATGGGAGCACAAAATCAAGCCTTCAACGAGGTTTACGCTCTTTAATTTAAGGCTCCGTATAAGGCTAACTAGCGCCACCAATGTTGAAAAAAATAGAAGTTAAAAACTAAAACCCGACTACTAAAAGGCTTAAAACAAGACCTGCTTATCCTTAAAATAGACTCATAGATAATTAATCGTAGTCGGAGGCCATCGGTTTATCAAATGCGAATGTTGTGTCCTCCGACTACGATTAATTATCTATGAGTCTATTTTAAGGATAAGCAGGTCTTGTTTTAAGCCTTTTAGTAGTCGGGTTTTAGTTTTTAACTTCTATTTTTTTTTGAGCTTTTTAGTTAGTTATTTTGGATGATCACCTAAAATAGAACCAAGAAAAGCAAAAAAAAACACATTTTGGAATATTTTGTTCTATTTGTTATGTTGACGCTACATGTGTTATACATTTTTGAAAAGGTCTTTTAAAGCCCTTTCATTTGATACCCATGACGATGGTATCCGAGAATTTTTATTTTTAGGTCCACCACTTTAGGGCGCAGCAAAGCCGCCATCTTGGTTTTTTTCAAAATTAAACTATCCTATGTTACCTGGGTGATTAAGACAAATCCAACGACACCTCATTTGTTGAAATCGGCCGAGTAGTTTAGGCTCTGCGAGGGAACAGATGAACACACAAACATACATACATACATACATACATACATACATACATACATACATACATACATACATACATACATACATACATACATACATACATACGCTGCTAAAATCATAACCCTCCTTTTTGCTTCGCGTAGTCGGGTAAAAAATCATATCTTCCTTCAGAAGAAGTTTCTGAAAAAATCCTAAGATGAGCTCATGCGCCATGCTTTTCTAGATTTTTAAGTGAAGGTACCCAACTCAATTTCTAGTCTTAAGCTAAAAAATTTTCGATAACCGCCAAAAACGGCCGCTTTTGGCGGTTATCGAAAATTTTTTAGCTTAAAAGTAAATTTCGAAGAGGGTATCTACACTTAAAAATCTAGAAAAGCATGGCGCATAGGCTCATCTTAGGATTTTTTCAGAAACTTCTTCTAAAGGAAGATATGATTTTTTTAACATTGGTGGCGCTAGTTAGCCTTATACGGAGCCTTAAGCGTATGAAGGGCGATATTTGGAATTAAAAACACGAAGCTGACTCGATAGGATGTCAAATTCTTTCGATGCAAACCTGGAACAAATTCTCAATTTTGAAGTTTCAAGAAATACCTACATAATGACCTAAATGTCTAAATTAAATTACGGTGCTACCAAAACAGTGCAGAGAAAACCTAACGCAGTGAATAAAAATCGTGCTACTGAGTAACCAAAGGGAAACTATTGCAGTTAGATACTTAGAACACATTTTGCAAAATAAAAATGAAAAAAAAGAAAAACTCTACATCCGAAAATATAGGTGTACGAATGCAAGGAAAATGATGACTTGACGATTGATAAGATGATTATGCAAAAGAAGCAATTTCCTTCTACGGATATTGCTTTTTGTGGTCGATTCGTAATTAGTAGGTAAGATGACGGAGTAAAGGGGCGAGGAAATGTTGAAAGGGTGATTCTCTACCTTGTACAGAACATTTTGCGCGTATTGCTTTTATTTTATGAGAGCACAACTTGTTTATTATTGATCGAGATAAGATGACGCTCTAAATGGGTGATGACAGCGAACTGGATAAGGCGATGATGAGTTGGACAGAAAAATCTGCAGATATTGTTTTTAGTGAAAAATTCATGAATCGACGATAATTTATAAGATGACGTTGTAAAAGAGCGATGGAAGGTTGAAAAGGTGAGCCTCTACCTTGTACAGAACATTCTGCGGGTATCGCTTGTTTTATCAGAGCACAAATTGTTTATTGTTGATCGACATAAGATGACGCTGTAAAAGGGTGATGATGAAAGACAGAAAAATCTGCAGGTATTGTTTTTAGTGGAAAATTCTTGTGTTAAATCGATGAATCGATGATGATTGATAAAATGTCGTTGTAAAAGGGCGACGAAAGGTTGAAAGGCGAAGCCTCTACCTTGTACAGAACATTCTGCGGGTATTGCTTTTGTTATAGCAGAGCACAACTTGTTTATTGTAAGATGACGCTGTAAAAGGTTCACAAAAAAAGGGTTGAACAGAAAAATCTGCAGGTATTGTTTTTAGTGGAAAATTCTTGTGTATAATCGATAAATCGACGATGAATGATAAGATGACGTTGTAAAAGGGCTATGAAAGGTTGAAAGGGTGAGCCTCTACCTTGTACAGAACATTCTGCGGGTATTGCTTTTTTTGGTGGAACACCCTCTGGTGGTCGCGCCTAGCGGTGTGGTACATATATTCGTCGTTGTAGTCCGGTTCCTCTGGCCAGTACTCGCCACCTTGCTCGGCGTTCTGTTACATGCAGGGAGGGACAACACGTTACACATTAGCAACACTACAGGGTCGGCCTTTTAAACTTATTTTGTGAACTTTTGAAGCCACAGAGACACATTGTGTGTTAAGAGATTTTCATCACGCAAACGCCTAATTTCTGCATATGCGATCATATTATGTAACAGACATTTTAATCTCCTGTCAAACTTATTTCAACTGATCATGTGCCGCTGTTTTGAATTAAGCGAAGAGTAATCACCTGTCACATTTGATCGCTGTTGCTGAAATCGGGCGTAAGCTATTAACAGTTTGAAAGGACGACCCAAAATGCACAAACTGGCCAAATGTTAGAGCAATCAAACGAATGAACAGTAAAGCATCCACAATGTTGATAGCGTGGCATGTAATCCGATCGAAAGAATATGTAATTGTGTATCTGCTTTGTGTTATGTTGGTTTTAAGTATACCAACACATTTTGGTAAAAACCCAGTCAAATAAGAACTTTTAAAGAAAACTAGCAGCCCGTCCCGGCTTCGCACGGGGTAGAAAAAGACATTTTAAGACTCATTTTTCTACACCTTCGGTTAAATTGTTAAAATTTTACCAAGGATACCTATTTTTTTTTTCAAAATGAAATGTAGCCTATGTCAAATTGGAAGAATGTAGCATTCTATTGGTGAAAGAATTTTTTAAATCGGCCCATTACTTTTTGAGCCTATTCATTACAAACATACAAAAATAGGTACAAATCTTTCCTCTTTATAATATTAGTGTAGATAAGCGGTTTCAACCTATTTGTACACTGTTACAAGGGTGATAGGTCATTTAAAGCTGCTTTACTGTTCATTTTATAATTATAGAGAAGTGTTAGTAAACTACAATCACACTGGATGTTCAATCATGACAAGAGACAGGGTTCAAAAACGTTACAGCACTTTCTGGCAAGATTCACATTGGGCAAGCTATGAGACTTCAATTAGCATTCGGTCTCTAGAATCTCAGACAAGGAGCAAAACGGGGTAGCATTTCCTAAAGGGAAAAAGCACTTTTATTTGTCCGGCAGCTTTATTACTAACCTCATTGTTAATCTCAGACTCAGTCCAATCACACAAATTGAGTTCAATTCACAAATTCCAGTTCAAAAACTTACACTGAGTCCAGTTCACAAACTTGAGCCGAGTCTAGCTCACAAACTTAAACTGAGTACAGTTCAAGAACTTAAACTGATTCCAATTCCCAAAATTGAATCTATCTGACCGTAACCACAAGGAAGAGTGATATACGCAGCTCGACAAACAAATTTCTATAAAGATCCAAATTAAATGCTGGTAAAGGCATCAGCCACATTTCCATCCATTTGTTAGTATTCTCAAAGTACCAAATCCAAACTTATCACACGAAAGCAATAACTTTCAGGCCCACATTGGTCCCAATACGTACCCGGAACCTTAAGACTAAGTCCGCCATGGCCAAGGCTGGTATGTTATTGCTACTAAGGTCCAGCTCCACTAAGTTACCGGCCGCTCCGGGTGATAGACAGTTGGTTGGCACCCTTGACAGCTCGTTGTGTGATAGGTCCAATCTGTTGGGAAGGAAGAATCATACATTTTGGCATACCCTTAGCCTCATAAGGATGTATTATTGTATTAGGATGTAAGAACCTGATGATTGTACTGTACACCTTGGTGTACAATCCACGTGTCTGATTGGGAATATTGATGATTTGGGCCCTAGAATGATAGTCGCAAACTCAGCTCTTGTTGATAATGTGTGAAAATTTAGACAAAAACCGAGTCTACTGCCATCTTAGCCCGGCAGATAATGATTTTATTTTTAAATATTTTTTCACGACTATAGCGCGAGTATTAGGTAGGCACAGTCGTAGGCACAGTTATCGGCACATCAACCAGCTGAATACGCGTGATCTTACAGGTAGGTATTTTGGACATCTCACGGATATAAAGTGTATGAATATCGACAAATACTGCATTAGCATTTAATACCTATGTATTAACAGTTACCTTTCTAAAGAGCTCGAAGGTATGAGATTGTCGGCCAGGTTTCGTATGTGGTTGTTGGAAAGGTCTACGGTGGTGAGCGTCTGCATATCGTGGAATATCTCCACTGGAAGCTCGATGATGTGGTTGTACGAGAGATCCACTATCTGAAAACACACCTAGATCATCAATCATAATCAATTTGATACAACCTATCATTATCATCATCAATAGACACTGTTGAAGGGAACCTTTAGTATAACTTTAGAAGAGACAACGAACTGCAGTGTCGTGATCAAATCTTTCATGGTTTATCGAAAATGAAGTTGGTAAACATCCCGATTTATCATCGCAATTGTTCTTCTCTATATTTATTTCCGGTAAGTCATTTGAATAAAATAGGAATAAGATAGAACAACCAGTTCTTGCAGTTCAAGAGCGCGCATAGACCATAAGTGACTGATCGCAATAAGATTTATTGTTGGCTGTTCATAATTGCAAGAACCTAGATCAAATAAAATTGATTAGTCGTGGCATTTACTGTCGTATAACAACATGACATACTTGAGGTCACGCTTGAGGTATCAACGTTAAAAACTAAGGCCTTTGCATCTACGTAATGAGATGATTTATGCAGCGTCCAGTGGCACCTTAACTCGCACTAGATAGATGAAGAGACCACTCGACGCTGCAGTGCCTAGGACATTGTTTCAGATGGACTACTCCATCAACGTTAGACACCTCAAATAAAGGAAGAAACCGGCGGCGAACGAAAAAACATTACTGAAAATTTTGCCCCAGTACTTACAAGATTATATTTAGGTAGGTATTAGGGAAGAAACAGATAAAAACATACCTGTAAACTCTTCACCTTCTTGAAGCAATCATACTCCAGGTCAAAGATGTAGTTATGAGACAGGTCAAGGTATTGCAGCATCAGCATAGAGCCAAAGACCTCGCGCGTTATGTTCCTCAGTCTATTGTGGGAGAGGTACAACTCGGAGAGGGTTAGGTCAGCGTGCCTGTAAAGATAGAGTCATATTTTGCAGTAAACCCAGGGCAGTATCTGAAATGACAACTCAGACCTCAAGTCTTCAAATAGGTAGGGTAGAGGCACCTAAAGTCGGCCACCCCCCAGTAGTCGACTAGGTAGGTATATCGTTCAAAACAAAAGTTTTCACATAAGTAACGGAAAATCTTCAATATGCGACGAATTCTTAGGTACTCCTTAGAAATTGTAGTTTACAACAACGAAAGCCTATTTGCTTCAAAAAGTGTTTAATGCTTAAAAAAGATCATGTCAAATTGGATGTTTCTTTCAAAACAATAGTATAATTAATTACAGCAACTGTGTTGTATCAAAACGCAACCAAAAAATATTGAGGCTGTTGGACAAGTTGCCATTTGAAACGACGCTTTAGTTTATAAATAGTAGATCAACTTTGAGAGAGAAACGGCCAAAAACCTATCTCTTAATCGTAAGTCGTAAGTAATGACTGTCTTAGGTCGAGAAGATGTAAACTGCTAAGAACGTAATGAAAACCGCTTTTGTACCACTGTTATCCTAACCAACAAAAACACACTTAACTGAATTGAGGCCCAGGAATACATCTTCTGGTATATTCTTACCTGAAGTAGTACGGAGCGATGTAGGTAATATTGTTGTGTGAGAAATCCAGCACTCTAATGTTGACCGACACTGTTGCTAAACCTGAAAAGTTTTGATTTAAACATAAGAAACACGTTAGCTGTAAGTGTTGAATAAATTCGATAAAAGAAGACTAGAGAGAATAACAACAAAATAAAATATCTACAAAGGATAGAAAAAAGTAAGAGAATTAAGAAAATGACATCACCTTGCTGAGGCATATCCTCGTCAGTCAATAAGCCTGAGCAGTTGGTTAGAAAGAGAAAGAAGAAGAAAATGAGACAGGAGATAAAACAGGTGAAAGTCGAGATAATCAAAAAGAAATTTAAGAAGGCAAAAAAATACAAACGATTAAAAAACATCGAATTCAAAATTGCAAAAAGAAATTAAAGCTACGACCGTGCACAAGATAATTTGGTGCTTTAAACTATGCGATTTTGTGTTTTGCAGAATAATATGTACAAAAACAACCTCTATTTCAACTAAGCATAAAAAACTAATCCAAAAGCAAAACTACTTACTCTGAGCCTTGGGTGGGTAGAAGTTGCCGCTGTAGAAACTCGGTGCATTGGAGTCGAAAAGAGTGACAATTTGGTTGTGTGACACGTTGACTTTCAACGCCGTGGCCGACCCAACTTGGTCGAAGATCGAGAACTTAAACGAGTCTAAGTTATTGTAGGAGAGATCCAGCCTGGAAATTAATGTTCAGGAATTAAGGCCTGTGGATATAATTATGTGCTGGGTTAGTATAGGTACTGGGCAAGCCTACTCCATGAAAAAAACAATGACCCAGGCACTGCAGGGTCAGAATGGTCCGGAGTGGTGCAAGACTCTGCTGGCTCGGTCACGTAGAAAGAATAGGAGGATCGGGCAGCAAAAAAAGCATACGAAGGACAACCTTCTGGACGTCGACCAGTTGGACGTTCCCAAGTATCGCTGGATGGACGAAGTCTCAAAGGATTTTCGCGAACTCCAGGTGGGGAAGATTGGAGGGAAGTGGCGCAGGAAAGCGAGAGATGGCGTATTTTGGTTGCTGAAGCCAAGATCCACTTCAGGTCGCTGAGCCAGCATAGTAAGTAAGCTGGTTGCTGACATCTCAGAGCCAC
Organism: Zelleria hepariella; assembly: GCA_949319315.1. NCBI lineage: Eukaryota > Metazoa > Arthropoda > Insecta > Lepidoptera > Yponomeutidae > Zelleria > Zelleria hepariella. The sequence continues at coordinate 3,748,096 of OX439388.1, forward strand.
TTATAATTGTCAGGCGTAGATTGTTTCCTCTTTCTCAAAGAAATGGCACTTATCATTGTCGGGAAAGATGAGACAAAGACAAGACTACACTTTACTCACTCTTTGAGAGCCGGAAGGTTCTGGAAGGCTTCTTCAGTGATTTCGTTGATTCTGTTTCCGCTTAGCTTAATGACTTTCAAATTATCAAGCCCTGTAAAGGCTCTCCTATAAATAGAATATATGAGGTTATCCTCTAGCAGGATGTATTGCAGTTCTCTTAGATCTACGAAGGTGTGTTGCTCGATCAGACGCAGTTGGTTTCCGGAGAGAGTTATGCTCTCCAGCTGTTTGTGGATGTCGCCCTGGAAATATAATATTTTGTTAATAATATGTAGGTTTGAGTATATCCGAGGGCAAGCATTTCAGAAGGGGATATTTAAAGGGTTATCGTGGAGAAACTGCTCCCAATATTCTGATTAGCCAACTTAACCAAAATTTTATTTATCATCTTAAATGAGGAGTGACGGAACAAAAATAGTTGAGTACAAAATGTCTAGATTCGAGTAAAATGCAAAAAACAGTTTTATTAAATACAATGATCCTATCGTTTTCTATCGTTTTTAACCATTTTTGTTCCGTCAGTCGGTTTTGAAGTGACTTTTGCATCGAAGTTAACTGATTTTGTTTGAGTATAATACCAGCATCGGGTAGGATTTAAAAAAATAGGGCCATAACATGCGTCATGCCATTTTTCGCCTCTTGAGTACTTAACTATTTTTGTTCCGTCTCTCCTCAAATCAAACTCTATTAGACTGACATTGTCTAATGCGCAGTTAAAAACCACTGAAGGTGTAACTGGGAAATTGGGCAGAGGTGTAAAGGTATAGTGATAATAGTGATGCAGAGATGCACTAACAATGGACTTCAAATCACTTGATGAAGGGTGAAACCTTCAATGACTTTCAGAAAGAATAATGTCATCGTAGAACCTAAGGGAAATGAGTTTGGACCCCACCTTAATAAAAACACATCAATGAAAAACTCAGTTCCACTACATACCTGCAAAGTCCCCTTAGAGAACTGCTCAATGCCATTGTCCTGCATGTTCAAAGACCTGAGCTTGTAGAGGAAATGAAAGGAAGTATCCGGGACGTTCTTTAGCTTGTTGTTGCTCAGATCCAGGTATTGCAGCTCGATGAGGGCCTTTAGGGGCTCGAAAGGAAGGATCTTGACTGTGTCTGCAAGACCGTTGGCGATTTTAAGGGTGGTTAGGCTGTGGAGCTGTAAATAGATAAAAACTCAGTTGTAAATTATATTACTTGTATATGCTTGAACTCTCTGAACAGGGGCCTATTGCATGAATCTGACAACGACGATTTACTATGACCATTTGATGTACCTAGATAAACTACATAGCCGTTTAGTATTTTAAAATACCGCAACGCAATGCATATCGAATTGTCATTGTCAATTTCACTAATTGTCATTGTCAGTTTAATGCAATAGGCTCAGTAAAATACTTGGTTTTAGGCTACTTTAACATCCTGTAGTTTATCACGATTTAATGATGAAAAAGTTACTCATGAAAACGATTCTTCACATAAAATTCATGTTCAGGGTCGTGCCTGTTTCATCCCTACTCATGCCTGTATAAATAAAGTAAGACGCGAAGTAAAAAAAAAGAACGATTCTCACCTCTGCAAAAGCAAACGGGTCAATAAACTCCACGTTGTTCTCCGAGATATCCAGCGTTTTGATCGTCCGAACATGCTCGAAGGCGCTGGACTCTATCCTGTTGATGGTAGAGCCTATAATCTTGAGGTCTTCTAGCTCTACTCCGAACTCTAGGAAGTCTTCAGCCCGGAGACTTCTTCTGAGGAGTTTGCTGACTGAGAGGAAGCGGAGGGATCGCATCCTGAAAAGTAAGTAGGTAAGGCGTTTGTAAGATGGATATTGTAAGGTAGACAGTAATACTGCCCCTCTACCCTTGACGAATTTTTCCAATACGGCCACAATATGACGCAATTGAAAATGAAAAAAAAAATTGTGTTTTTATTGAATAAAACAGCCTTACCTGTGAATAAACATTACAAAGTATTTAAAATCAAAGCATTACTATGCGAATTCAAAGAGAAATAAATTGAAAAACTTTTTCAATTTGATCGCAATACCGTCAAGGGTAACACCCCTGTTCTTGTCCTATTTGTTGTATGGCAAGGTCAACACAAGCGAACCTCGTGTTCAAGATTTTTTTCATTACAGTTAGCAACACTGGTGTTGAACATGTCTTTATTGTGGACTATGAGAGCTAAGCTCATGGATATAGATACTCAAAAAGCCTACGAGTGGTCGAGTCTGAGTGGTCACTTCACCAATCTACTGTGGGTAGAATTGCCACTAGTCGCTATTTAAATCTTCTACCACAAATGCAAAGGCCTAAGAGTATGGCAGGGCTACCATCGTTCGTCACTTTAATTAGACAACAGGGCCCTTAGCCTGTAACGCAATGGTGCCAAAATGGGCTCCCGGTTGACGGTTTCAATTACCATTTATTAATGCTGTCGGTCCAGTGTCGGTCCTTTTAATGTTTTTGTAGTACAGCAAAGAATATTATGAGTCTAATTCTAATGGATTAGTTCGCTGGTTGTAGGAGAACTATGAAACAATCCCGGTTTTGTCCTTCTACCTGGGACGCCATTGATACGCCATTGTGTTAGAGTATGTACCTATCTAATGTATGTTTTTTATGACGTAGGTAAATATTACCTTCTAACATCCTGCAGAGTCATATCGATGGACGAAGCGCCGCTGACGTCCAAAAAGAACAGTTTGTACTGGAAGTTACTGAACGAGTTGATCCCGTATTCTGACGGCATGCCCATGGATAGCAGGTTTATGTCCACCTGGGAAAGGAAATTGTTTTTTAGTCTAAAGGTTTAAGACTGTAAGAGAATTCACGCTAACGCAAAAGGTCGAACTTAAACTGGCATTGTTCGAAAGGAAAGTTCTGAGAAAAATCTTCGGTCCATCGCTTACCAAAGCTAACATGGAAAAGATCCAGATTGCATAAAGAGTTATGGAGCGGGCCATGCTAGGCATCTCACTCCTAGATCGTGGGCGAAACGTTGTCGACGTCAGAAAATGAAAGTCGAAGATGTGGGCGCGCGAATCTTACGACTAAAGGAAGATGGGCGGGGCATTTAGGTTTACGGGACGACGGACGTTGGACTACGGTAGTGACGGAATGGTGGCCTAGAATGGGTCGAACGGTCAGTGGGTAAACCTAAAGCCTGATGGGCCGATGATATTGTTAAGACAGCGGGAGGACAATGGACAAGATTGGCATTCGATTGAGGGGGTTGGCGTAAAAAGGAAGAGGCCTATGCCTAGTAGTGGGCTTTATTTATGGACTGGATAGGACTGGTAGCAATACGCTAACGGTGAAGGAAAAACATCGTGAGGAAACCCGCGGCTTAGTTGGCTCCACACGTATTGACTTGTCTTTACTGTGGGCTAGGCCGACTAAGCTGTCAGGATGGTATAGGTGCTGGGCCGCGTGGACTACAGAAAAAGGATATGTGCTTTACTTTGCTCCTAAGTGTAAAAGCGTGATAATATATAGCTTATGTGTTATTCTGATGTCTAAGCTATCTCTATTCCAAATTTCATTCAAACCCGTTCAGCCGTTTCAGCGTGAAAGAGTAACAAACATCCATCTATTCTTACAAACTTTCGCGTTTATAATGTTAGTAGGATAGTAGGATAGTATGGTAGTATGATAGTATGATAGTAGGAAGTAAGATAGTAGGAAGTACGATAGTAGGATTGGTAACCTTATTCTCCCTCAAATTGAGCGACCGCAGCGAGTCCAGCTTGTTCAGCATGAACTTGCTGATCATGGTCAGGTTGTTCTCCGACAGATCCAGGCTCTGCAGACTGTTCTCCAGGCCAGCGAAGGCTGCTGGGGACAAGTCTGAGAGACCGCAGTCCCGGAGCGAGAGGCTTTTGATCTTGGCGTTGCGGAAGGCGTCCTCCTGTAATGGGTTAAGGGTCGAGTTAGATGGGTAAGGTATGATAACTATATATACAAAAATAAAAAAAATACCCCCGACATTTTAGCTTTAAATTAGAGCATATCTGGAAAAACGGCTGAACCGATTTTGATAAATCATATCTAAGAACACTCGCTAGAAAACCAGCTACCAAATAAATAAAAAAAAAACGCCTCCAAATTGGTTCATCCGTTTAAGAGCTACGGTCTACGGTGCCACGGACAGACACACAGACAGATAGACAGACAAACATAGCTGTCAAACTTATAACACCCCTCTTTTTGTGTCGGGGGTTAAAGAGGCTGCTCAGTTCAGTTTATTTAAGACTGACTTTTGGAAAGCCATCTTTCCGTCTATTTGATCAACTCTTTGATCTTTGGTGGAAAACTCTACGAAACATTTTCCTAAATCGGGCAGAGTTTAGTACAGAGTTTACCTTCGGAGTAGGTAAGCATAGTGGTTTGATACCACAAGTGTCTGTTTTTGACTTTTCCAAGTTTCATTCATAGGTTCTAGGATCTTTAATCTGGGTCCTACGTCCTAAAAATATTTAAACCTGGATTGAGAAAATGTGCATAAAGGTCATAACGATATGAGATATAGCTTGTGTCTTGTACTTACCCTGATTTGATAAAGAGGATTGCCATCGAGGGAGGTTTGGTTCAGGATGTTGAAGTACTTGAATGAGCCAGGGAATAACACCTGGATTACGTTGTTGTCAAGCCTGGAATGAAAAAAAAAAACCACGGGTCTTGTATCTTCATTTACCAAGATACTTTTCTGCTCAGCGAGGCAGGTAATTGAGCTTGGAGTCAGTAGAGCAATTAATGACCTTGTAATATTATAGCGAGAAATTAAGTCTCGGTTATAGGAATAAAGGCTTTTAGGTAACCCAACGGTGATATTTTGTGGCAATGCATCATGATTCACGTTGTTGGTTGCGTTTGCAAGGGGCGACATCAGACAAGTGTAGTGGAACAGCCACATAGTAACATACCTAGTATATTTTCGGCATCATTAAAGTATGGCCATAAATTAGTTGCCGCAAGCTACGACCCTAATAGCCAATAACCGCAGACCAGTCGGTATGCCAAAATCTTTCATGCTACACAAATTAAATCACAGTTTTCACCAATTAAGGTAACTAAGAAAGCAATTTACGGATTGAAAAAGATTGTCACCTTATAAGGATGTAGATACGTAAATACTCCTGATCAATATTTCACTTACTTCAGATAATCCAAAGACAGCCTTATAGCGTTCAGCTCATGCGCAGGCGGTATCTGCTTGATGACATTGTTGGACAGGTCAAGGATCCTGAGCTGCCGCAGCGGAGATAACTCCTCATACGGGATATATGCCAGCTGGTTGTCTTGGAGATAGAGCTGGGAATAAAGAGAGAAATACATTGTAAGATAGAGAAACACAAGAAACACAAGAAACAAGAACACAAACACAAGAATAAGCTACCATAATAAGTAACACTCACTATGGATTCGTCCGCAATAAAAAAGTTTGAATTTGAATAGAATCAACAGATAGCGGTGTCACAATGAAAATATGAAACGATAAATGGATAAATAGAGAGCCTCTGCCTCTGCATCCACCTCTGCCTCTGCCTCTGCCTCTGCCTCTGCATCCGCCTCTGCCGCTGCCTTTGCCTCTGCCTCTGCCTCAGCCTCAGCATCAGCCTCTGCCTCTGCCTCTGCCTCTGCATCCGCCTCTGTCGCTGTCTCTGCCTCTGCCTCTGCCTCTGTACCTATATTTGTCTGGTATTTCTCTCTGTCTTTGTATTACCTTGTTCAACCGGTTCATCCCGTCGCGAAACACGCCGCTGTCGATGATGGCAAGGTGGTTGCCATGCAGGTCGAGGGTCTCCAGCATTGGCAATCCGGTGAAGGCGTCCAAAGGCAGGTTACTGATCGAGTTGTCTGACAGGACCAGCGTTTGGAGCGTGTTCTCGAGCCCCCGCCAGTTGTCGCCGGAGATGTCGGCTATTTCGTTGCCTGTGAAGTGCAGCAAGGTATAGGATTATTGTTTTGTCGGACAGCTTCGAAAAACGAGATAAACGAGAAAGCCTTTGCACGATTTGCGTGCCAATAACTCCAAAACGCAAAGAATAAGAAGCAAAGTGAAAGAGTTGTTTTATGACTGTTTACTCCATATCGTTTTTGAGGTTTGCTTTTTGTGGCATGATTATGAGTTTTTTGGCAAATTAATGACATGTTAACAAATCTGTGTTTTTTATCGGTTAATTGTTTCATCCACATTAGCAGGTTTCGATTGCCCGAAGATTTCAGTTTAAAACTTTTTACGCAACGTCAGTCAAGCGTGAGACCCACTTTTTTGACTAACTTCTCAGAAGAATAGGTATGCGACAATAATGAATTTACTTTACCTACTTGAACCTATAGATAGGTCGAAGCAAGTTTCGCCACGGATATTTTCTTTAACGAAGAGACAGGAAGAGGTAATTAAAGGAGCTCTGCAGTTCCTGATTGGATTATGTCACGTGAGTCACGCACCGCACGTCACGACTTGCTCTAATTGCCCTATTGAGCTAATTGAGGTGAAGTCTTTGAACTGCATATGACATTAATCTTCGGTGTCATAGAGTGCGGTGGCAGAAACAATTTTTTGTTACAGAAGTTTAGGGTTCAATTTAAAAATGTTTTTGATAAATAGCGCGCGTTAGGAACCCTTGAAACCGGCATTAAGTATACACCGTGCAATTTTAGTGGTTTTAAAGTCGAAGGTAGTTAGTTGCACTCGTGATTCTGAGCCAAATTTCAAAACGAGCGAAAAAAAAAAAACACTTCCCAATACAAACGGCTATCGCCAATCGACACCATTTGTATGGAGAAGGGTTTTTTTTTTCGCGCGTTTTGGAATGAAATTTTGTAATTTGGCTCAGAATCACCAGTGCAACAAAATACCTTCGGCTTTACCACTAAAATTGCAATTGCACTAAAAAAACACTAAAATTGCACGGACTATTTCAGGAGCATTATATTGACGTGGTTAACATTTACGATAATAAATTATTATTATGACAAGTATTTTTTTGGTTCGTTTTCAGTTTTATTTTAGGTCTTTCTGGAGCCTGAATGGTGCCAAAATATGAGGCAGTTGACGGCTTCAGTAACGATTTAATAATGCGGTCGGTCCTTTCAATGTTTTTGTAGAATACTTCAAAGAATATTCTGATACTAATCCTAGAGGATTAGTTCGCTGGTGGTAGGAGAAAAACGAGAAACCCCGGTTTTGACTACTGGGACGGCATCGACACGCGTTACAGACTAAAGCCTTTGGTGTGTAAGCTAACTCCATTCCAAACATCCAAATTCTACCGTATCAGCGATCCATCAATCCATTCAACCAAACAAACTTTCGCGTTTATTGAACGGGCGGGCGAAGCGAAAGAAGTTCACCGAGTCTACTTGAACAATCCGGCGTTTGTTTGTAGATATTATGTATGTAGGTATGAATATTTGAATGTATGTTTTTAAGTATGAATGTTCGGTCGACGATAACTTGAGTAAATGTAGTCGGATCGTCATGAAATTCGCTAAACAGGTAAATGAAGCAAAGATAATTTTTAAGTTCGAACATGAGCCAAATCGGTCGAGGGGTTGCTGAGATATGGGGTCGCGAATTCATAGTTCGGGGCGAACCACTAGTAATATAAGTGTGATGTGATAGTGTGATAGATTCTTACCCGACAAATCCAGTAGCCTTAACTTCTGCAGGTACCGCAGCGATCTACTGGGCACTGAAGTCAGCTGGTCTTCTTTCAGCTCCAGCTCCCACAGAGTGTTGTCCAGACCATAGAAGGCTTCCTCATGGATGCCTTCGAGCGGGTTCTGGTTGATGGCTAGCCTGTAGAGACCTGGAAAGAGCGGGGAGGCAACGTTATAGAGGCGATTTTATAGGTGTTTCGAACGGGGTTTTAAACAACGCAACTTTAATCTTTCATTTCTTGTTTTTCCTAGAAAGCAAAACCCGTGCAAGGGAACATTGAAAAAAATCGCTCGGGACAGGGGGTTAATTCGGAAGGCAAAGTTTTTTGTTCGAAAGTCCGTTATTGGCTTAATCTTATCTTTAGACAATATTGAGAAACTAATTTCAATATTTTTCATTTGGGTGGCAATAGGCATCTCCATACCGAAAATCACCCATCTGCAATGTGCCAATGTTAGGACAAACAAAAGTTGTTTAATCATAAATCACTAGTTGAGGCGGGCATTTCCCGCAATTATTTGTGTCTTGCTTGCTTAAAATATCGTATTTATGGTTTAACACTAAAATAAGCAATTACAGAATTTCTGCCATATACTTGGTCGCCTCATTCAATTAAGTTTCTTATGGCCTAGCTAATTGCGTACTTAATTGCCATTACTGTTTCTATTGTTAACTGTATCAACATGTTATTTGTCTCTATAATAAGGTCCTTTTGCAAAGCTTTATTTTTATTCTTATACTCGTTATTGATAGCATGAAAGGAAGAAAACACAACAAAGGAGGCCCTAAAGAGAAAACCGACTGTTTCTGTAACACTAGCATCTTGTTATTCAACAAACGAAATAATGTCATCGGCAGAGATGTATTTCAAAGGCTGCCAAAGCCGAAAAGAGGCTTTCCGCAGCACCCATTCAATTTGTAGGTAAATCGGGACTAGAGATGGGATTCTTCCCGGGAATCAACCCATTTTGGGAAGAAACGCGGAAAGTTTCCGGGAAGATTCCCAAAATGGGTATTTATGTGGGTAGAAACGTTTTTCATTGCAGTTATTGAACAAAATGAATCCTTTTACAGTTGTGTGCACTTATAAACAATAGATTGACAATAATTTTTACAATTCTTGTGTAAAACAGGCGTACTTTCGATTTTATGTGATGATTTCTTTAACTTCGACGAAAATCGGAAATAAAATACGAATTCTTCACGAATTCTTCATGAATTCTTCAATAATTCATAATCACAAGGCTTATCACATCAAAATTTTTTGAATTGCTACTAACTAGAACATAAATTATACAAGGTGGCAACATGGAACTCTTTTTTTTGGGCTGATTCCCAAAGTGCCGTCCAAACGATAACATTTTTACATTCCGTTGGAATACAGAACCGTTGCTGGCCAGTAATCTATCGGAAATTTTTGCATAAACTGGTAAAATCGCATCTTTAACTTAATTTCTCAAAACAAAATACTGAGTAGGTTAGTATAGGAGCTTTAAAAAATCCGGAGAAGTGCAAGTTAAACTTGGAGAGGGTTTCGTACATTCGAAGTTCATTTACGCACAAATGTTGAGAAACCATACCAAACCATAGATATAGGACTGTAGAACGCCAGAGTTGAGGAACTAATGCTACAAAAATAATATTAATATTTTACTTTGTTATAATTCATGTTCACATTCACACCTCACACCAGTTCACTTGAATTTGCTGACCTTACATTTTGTAATATCTTGATTTTACCAGAAGCTGAATCATAAATCATAATCATGTAGGTAGATCTCATAGTTGTTCTACACAATGTAATACGTAATGTAATATGTTAAACTAGTGGTTCGCCCCGAACTATGAACTCGTGACCCCAGTTACAAATGTGTAACTTGCCTTACGCCATTAGCGCAGGCGCGCGCGCGCTTTGCATATAAACTATACAACCCCATATCTCGGCAACCCCTCAAGCGATTTGGCTCATGTTTGAACTTAAAAATTATTTTAATTTTGTTTACCCGCCTACCAAATTTTATAACGATCCGACCAAATTTACTCAAGTTATCGTCGAACGAACTCTCATACAATACAAACATACATACAAACGCCGGATTGTTCCAGTAGACTCGGAGAACTTCGCTCGCTCGTTCAATATAATGAAATAGTGTTCTAACGATAATTACACTCTAACGGAATGTAGAAAAGTTTTTGTTCGGTAGCACTTTGAAAAGCAGCCCAAAAAGAAGAGATCCATGGTGCCACCTTGTATAATTGAACGAGCGAGCGAAGCGAGCGAAGTTCTCCGAGTCTACTTGAACAATCCGGCGTTTGTATGTATGTATGTATGTATGTTTGTATGTTTGTATGTTTGTATGTATGAATGTTCGTTCGACGATAACTTGACTAAATTTTGTCGGATCGACATGAAATTTGGGAGGTGGGTAAATGAGGCAAAGAAAATTTTTAAGTTCGAACATGAGCCAAATCGGTCGAATGGTTGCTGAGATATGGGGTCGCGAGTTCGTAGTTCGGGGCGAACCACTAGTTATTAATAATTAAGTTCTAGTTAGTAGCAAGTAGGAGGTAATAAGTCTTGTGATTATGAATTTTTGATGAATTCATAAAGAATTCGTATGTTATTTCCAATTTTCGGCGAAGTTAAAGAAATCGTCACAAAGAAATCGAAATTTCGCCTGTTTTACAAAATAATTGTGAAAATTATTGGCTTTCTATTGTTTATAAGTTCACATAACTGTAATCAACCCATCAATCAACCAATTTTGGAAAGAAACACGGAAATGCAGAAACGTTTTTCAATGTTTTTATTGAACAAAATGAATCCTCTTACAATTGTGTGCAAAAGACTGCCAATATTTTTTACAATTCTTTTGTAAAACAGGCGGACTTTTGATTTCTTTGTGACGATTTCTTTCAAATCGCCAAAACATTGGAAAATTTACTTACAATGAGAAAATTATTTGACTCGCTTCTAACTAGAACATTAATTATAAATAATTATACAAGGTGGCACCATAGATCTCTTTTTTTTGGGCTAATAGCTTAAATAACAGCGACAATTTAGTCCATACAAACAATATCAATCTCATTTAAGATGTTAATTTACTTATTTCACCTCTTTTACAAAAGAATTGTTAAAAATATTGGTAGTCTATTAATTAAAAGTGCACACAACTGTAATCAACCCGTCAATCAACCAATTTTGGGAAGAAACACGGAAAGGTAGAAACGTTTTTCAATGTTTTCATTGAACAAAATAAATCATTGTACAGTAAAGTTGTGTGCACTTATAAACAATAGACTGCCAATATTTTTTACAATTATTTTGTAAAACAGGTGGTCTTTTGATTTCTTTGTGACGATTTCTTTAAAATCACCAAAACATTGAAAAATTTACTTACAATGTTAAAATTATTTGGCTCGCTACTAACTAGAACATGAATTATAAATAATTATACAAGGTGGCACCATAGATCTCTTTTTTTGGCCTAATAGCTTAAATAACTGTGACAATTTAGTCCATACAAACAATATCCATCTCATTTAAGATGTTTTACAAAATTTACAATTGTAAAAAATATTAGCAGTCTATTGTTTATAAGTGCACACAACTGTAAAAGGTTTCTTCCTGTTTGGCTACAGGCTAAATATTAATTAAATCTTAGACATGAATTGTATTAAATAATCAGAAAAATTAACACATCCTCAACATAATCAAACTAAAACGCAACGTCTTAAATATTAAAATTACATTAAAATCTCTATTTCTGCTAACAAATCACGAAAGGCACTGATCCATATGGTTATTCATTTCATCCTGCTCAATCATAGTCAGACAGATCCTCCTCCTTGCGTCGGTATCCTCATCACTGAGGGTCGTGGTCATTCAAACGGAGCAATTCGTGTCGTACGATGCGTCGCCAGTTGTTCCTATCTGCCGCTAAGTGTATGGATCGTATATTGAGGTGTTGAGTGTGGAGCGGATTTGGTCGGTCCGACGGGACGGGCATCTTCCCCTTCCCGTCGATCTTCCTAGTAAAATCTGTTTTTCCAGGTTGTCACTATCTTTCCTGGCAATGTGACCAAAGTATTTGAGGACCCTACATGTGCAGATGGTCGCTCTTGCTCATCGCTCATTCAATGCTCATCCAATATCGACACGTTGGTACGGTGTTCAGCTCATTCAATATCGACACGTTGGTACGGCGTTCTGACCAATGTATGTCCAGCATCCTCCCCCGTTTTGTTAACTTTGCTTATGCTGTAGAATCGATCAATTGTTGAGGTTTGGCTATTAATTTTCTGTAGCATCAATAATATCTTACCTAACCAGATTATAGATAAGAAAAAGATAAAACATAATTTATTGCCAAAACCAAAACATCACACACAAAAAACACTATAACCGAAAACCGAAAGGTAGGTAGGGATAGGTTTTACAGGAAAACCTATAAAAAGTCCATGGTGTGGAAAATAACAAACGAAAATATTAATATTATTTTGTAGCATTAGTTCCTCAACTCTGGCGTTCTACAGTCCTACATCTATGGTTTGGTATGGTTTTCTCAACATTTGTGCGTAAATGAACTTCGAATGTACGGAACCCTCTCCAAGTTTAACTTGCACTTGTCCGGATTTTTTAAAGCTCCTATACCTACCTGCTCAGTATTTTGTTTTGAGAAGTTAAGTTAAAGACGCGATTTTACCAGTTTATGCAAAAATTTCCGATAGATTACTGGCCAGCAACGGTTATGTATTCCAACGGAATGTAAAAATGTTATCGTTTGGACGGCACTTTGAGAATCAGCCCAAAAAAAAGAGTTCCATGTTGCCACCTTGTATAATTTATATTCTAGTTAGTAGCAATTCAAAAAATTTTGATGTGATAAGCCTTGTGATTATGAATTATTGAAGAATTCATGAAGAATTCGTGAAGAATTCGTATTTTATTTCCGATTTTCGGCGAAGTTAAAGAAATCATCACATAAAATCGAAAGTACGCCTGTTTTACACAAGAATTATGAAAATTATTGTCAGTCTATTGTTTATAAGTGCACACAACTGTAAAAGGATTCATTTTGTTCAATAACTGCAATGAAAAACGTTTCTACCCACATAAATACCCATTTTGGGAATCTTCCCGGATATCTTCCCATTTTGGAAACTTTCCGGAAAGTTTCCGGCGGAAACTTTCCGCGCCGCCCATCTCTAATCGGGACACAATTTAAAAACACGGAAAATTGCTAAAGTTGTCTGCGACGGCAGAATAATGTGATTTTCGGAGCGCGAAGGGTGACGCTTCGACGAGAGAGAAGTAGATAAACATTTTTTTTAAATATTTTGAATACTTAAATATTTTTGCGTTTAAATATTTTTGAATAAATTATTTGTTTTTACCTTTGTGTTAGAATGTCAGTGGAACCGCACTCTTTGTTCGTTGTGGCATTTTACATTTAAAAAAAAACAATGCTTGCGGGATGCGATACGTTTTGAACTTCATCTTTTTCTGCAGTCACATTTTTACTCTATCAAATATCATCGGCTCATAAACCACCCCAAGTGGAATATTTACAAACCGTCTACCCCGAGGCAAATAAAATAAATGACTCCATAAAACGGCAAGGAAGTTTCGTAAATTAGGAAGGTTGGTTTCCCTCATCGAGTTTCAGGTCCTTTATCAATAATTCTTGAAAGGCGTTGACCCACCGAGACCGACATTTATTTGAGTGCGTGTGTCGGTGAATTTTAATGAAATCGCATTCATTTTAAATTTTGAGTTATTCAACCTTCATGTCCTTCAAGCTACTCTACAGACAGACTTAGTAGGTACAGGCAGATAAAACGGAACATAATGTAAGGAAACTGAGTTTTGTAATAGAACTAAATTGTCTGTATCTAACAATCTCAATAATTCAAAGAGTGCTCGGCACTGCTCGTACCAGTTGTGCTGGAAAAAGTGTACTCTGGACTGCAACTGCAGTTTAACCTCATTGATTGCCGTTATAATGTCCAGGGGTGCCTGAGTCTGTAACGCAACAATGGTGCCAAAATGGGCTCCCAGTTGACGGCTTCAACTACGATTTATAAATGCTTTCGGTCCTTTAAATGTTTTTGTAGCACAGCAAAGAATATACTGATTCTAATTCTAGAGGATTAGTTCGCTGGTTGTAGGAGAAAAACGAGGAAATCCCGGTTTTGTCCTTCTACTGGGACGTCATGCCATTGTGTTACAGACTTAAGCCCCAGATGACCAAGCACTTTTTGTGCTTTAGGCTTCGAGGACCTGCAATGTGCCTGTAACGATGCTTACGTTCGCAAACAAAAATCCGTCTCCGGTAAAATTGAGGCCAAAACCTCACCAGTGTGCTGAAAGAAGTGCGGCTCCAGCTCCCGGATGCTGTTGTCCTGCAGCTGTAGTGTGAACACTTTGCTGCTGTTGACGGCGGCCGGCACGCGCAGGATCGGCACGTGCATGCAGCTCACGATGCCCAGGTCGCCGGCTGGCTTCGAGCACGTGCAGAGCGCTTGGAACAGGCATGGCGGGTGGCCCGTGTCCACGTGCAACTGGGGAGGGAAAGTATAACTAAAACGGTTGTAGAAGATGAATCTGGAGAAGAATGGAACTGACTGTCATTAGCCAAGCAGCAAATTTTGTTTCACGACACAAAAATATTTTATTTTTATTTTTTCTACACTTATTTTTTTGTATAATAGCATAAGGTCCTTTTCCTCTTTTGGCCGAGATTCAACTGGAAATAGTTTCAAGCCTAAATGTGATCTACACACAGATTTTATAATGAATATCTAAGTACATGTGATAAATATCCCAAACACTACAGCGTCCGAGTGGCAACTTCACCCATATACTCGTAGTGTGAAGGGAGTAAGTTAGTAAGCAACTACCTACTCGAGATGCAACGTGGGCTCCAAATAAATGTTTCTACTAATTCACTGTCCTGCTACAATTTTGGTTTTTGCCCAGCAAGTCAATTTGTTTCTTTCCACCCTCATAATACACGTGTGTCGTGTCAACCCATTCCGTGAGTGACAGGCGAGACTTATCATCTTACTGACCGTCCTCCCAGCTGTCACGCGACATTGTTGTCGTCGCGTACACACGACAGCACGTCGACCCTTACACACTAGCACGCTACTCGGTTACGATACGGGCGAGTTTACAACGAAAGTGTACTCTCTGACGTGCTGTCGTGTGTACGTGCAATTTTGTTCGGGGCGTCTGATATCCGGTTCGAAGGGCCAACGGGTCTCTTGTTGAAGTTGGATGAGTTAATTATTAGTGTAGTAACTGAGATTTTTTATTTAAGAGTATTGTTTACTGCACTCAGGCCCGGTTTCTGAGTTGAGAATTTTACTAAGCACATACTTACGTATCGGTCTGTCACGCTCTTTTGTGAGAAATCTGCGGAGACAGGACAATACTTACCCATTTGCTTAGCAAAATTCTCAACTCATAAACCGGGCCTCACTCCTTTACCCACAAACTGAGAAAACGTTTGTCTATCTATACTTAAAATGTTCATCATCATCATCATCAGCCCACCTCTGCCTACTGTTGGGTATAGGCCTTTTTCCCCTCGCGCCACCTCTCACGGTCACGGCTCACGGACTTAAAATGTTATAATATTTTATTGATTTTGGTGTCAGTTGTTTTTGCACATTATAAACTATCTCTGTTTGTACGTTTCCCTTATCTTTGTTTTAATAATATGTCGAATAAAATAAATGGAAAAGTGCGGACATACAAGGTGTTACAAAAGATGCTAACTCTTTTTACAGGGTAATAGCACCCGGTGATAGGGATCACAACCTAAATATTTTTTTGCTCTATGACGTTCCGTTGATTTTTAAATTAATAAAACGTGTACGCTGTGGCGGGAGAAAAGTATTTTTTAAATATTGTTTTCACTGACTTTCACAATATTTTAACAAGTCAAAGCTATGCAAATGCACCTACACCCACAAATATATTTTTAAATTTGAGCTAATACGAAAAACAAAAAAGTTAAAGAAAAATTTCAATTTTGAGGTTATAAAATAAAAATAGTTTTTTTCAACTTTTTTTACAGAATTGACATCCTGTTGACCAATAGGTTACAACCTGTAAAAAGAGTTAGGTTGTTTTGTAACACGTTGAATATTAAAATCTGCAGAATCGATCGGCACAAAATAAACGAAATCAGATAATATACCTAGGTATTTAAGGGTAGCAAAACGTTTGTTTTCTATTTTCTGCGATTGTTTTATGTTAGGCATTTGCATCTCCGATGCTGGACACTGTCAGTGGCACGTCCACTCACACCAGTCACACAGTGTCAAGTGACCATGTGGACTATTGTGGTCGCTCTCTGTAGTGCCTGGGATATGATTCAGGTTTTAGATAAGATGAAGGCCAAAAGGCACACTAGCGCCTACAATGAAAAATAAATCATAGGTACACACGACAGCACGTCAGACTGTACACTTTTGTTGTAAAGTCGCCCGTAACGTAACCGAGTAAAGTGCTAGCGTGTAAAGGTCGACGTGCTGTCGGGTGTACATTAATTTGTCAAAATTAATCTGTGTAAACACATCTATGATCTACTTTGAATTTGTTCTTTGAAAACGGCTCATTATTGTAGAGAAATATGTATAAAAAAGTGTATAAAACAACAGAACTACATATAATAGGTACTAGATACTAGTAGGTATCTACGGTATTTTGAATTGAAAGGGCAATGAGCCGGATATGAAATTAATTGTAACAATGAAAAGGACTGCGTGCCTGTGGTACTTCATTGAAAAAAGGCCCTATTCTACGTAGATTTACAATAGGCGTTACGCTTGATGATGATGATAAGTGGTTATAAAGCTTATCGACTACAAAATTCCATTCGAACCGATCCCCATTGAAGTTAAATAATTAGGTTAAAATACATCAAATCAAATTGAACTTTCAACGCTACGTATTGGAGCTGGAATTCAGAGAGGATTTCAGTCCACGAAATTTTAATCAAATTACTTCAAATAATTTAGTAGGAAGTTAGTGGTCTAGCGAAATGTTGCGTTGATAGTATGATCTCAATTCTCGCCAATTAAATTTTGCTCTTTGCTCTGAAATGCTGTAGGTTGTGGTTTTATATGATTCCCTGAAATTGTTTTGGAATCAGATAACGCCACAGTCATCATGCGTATACCCACTGAGTTACACTGAATAAATTATATTTATTCATTTAGAGTAAATCAATAAGTAGAGTGATTTATTATTAAAGCTTTAATAAGGGCTAACTAGCGCCATCAATGATAAAAAATCATGGCTTTTTTTATAACCCCCTTTTTGAAAAAGTTATACAAAAGAGTTTTCTATATTACTAATAGCAATTTTTAGAACCTAAAACCTGCAATCTAGGAACAACAACCTAGGCTACAATTTCATTTATGCCAAAAACGGCCGTTTCTGGCAAAAGTTAAATGGTAGCCTAGATTCCTGGGTCTCGGCTCTAGGCTGATAGTTCTAAAAATTGCTATTAGTAATATAGAAAACTCTGTTGTTTAACTTTTTCAAAAAGGGGGTTATAAAAAAAGCCATGATTTTTTTATCATTGGTGGCGCTAGTTAGCCCTTACTTTCAAATGTTATAATTTTGAAATTGTCATCTAACAATAATCACGATCTCAGAGTTGAAAGCACCGTCCGGTTTCTTAATTTGAAAAATACTTACTTCAGTATCGTTCTGTCTTGTTCTTTTTTGAGTAATCTTAAGAGAGTAGAGATGGAAGGTTCCATAGCTGATCCATAAGTGCTTAGTGAAATTCTCAATTCAGAAATCGGTGTATTTTATACATTCCTCACTCAGCATTGGGTGGCGAATTGGCGATTTAAGAAGAAGAAGAAGAGGTTGAAGAAGAAGAAGAAGAAAGTACTCACATCTAGTGCTCTCGCCAAGGACGCCCATATCATCAGCACAAATGTCACCACAACCAAGGCATAGCCGAACTTGACGATCGCCATCAGACTCTGTAACAATGGAAAGTAAGCTTTAGTTGGGTGTGATAGGGTATACTCCTATTTCTTTTTCTTGCCTCGAGGTGTTTCAAAACCTCAATTTCACCAAAATATCTTAATGTTTAATGCTCAATGAGCTCCGAAAACAAAGCAGATAAAAAACATAGCTCTCCTTTTGAACAGTCGGATAAAAAACACCAGTAGCATTACGGAGACCCCTAATAACATATTGCCAGGTTACTAACCCTAATATGGACATTTTCTGAAATTAATATTTTTAATTTAGCGATATGACTGTAAAAATAATTTATTATTAGAATTTAAAAATAATTAATTTAATATTTAAGACTATTATAAAAATAATTTATGTACACACGACAGCACGTCGACCCTTACACGCTAGCACTCTACTCGGTTACGTTACGGGCGAGTTTACAACAATCGTGTACACTCTGACGTGGCTGTCGTGGTACAGTCGGCCACAGTCTCAGATACCCCTTTTTGTTCGATTGGCGCCCTTAAGCCGCGCGCGGTAAGAGCTGCCATGGGGTATCTGAGATTGTGGCCGACCGTACACACGACAGCACGTAGACGCTTACACGCGTGCACCCTATTCGGTTAGGTTACGTACGGGCGACTTTACAACAAAAGTGTACACTCTGACGTGCTGTCGTGAGTACAATAAATAGTTCTTTATCTTTATGTATCTATGTGCTTGATAAATAATCCCTTTGTTTTCATTTGTCCCACGTGCGAAGAAAACACTCATTGCGATCTTCAACGGATCACACAACGAATTCGCGAGTAAACTGTATAGCGCTCTTCATTTCGTCTGAAAGGCGCCTTCGCCCTCCTAATGAAATGAAGTCGGCGTAATCTATTTAGACTAATGAAGATGGGCTGTGTGTGCAGACTTGCAGTAAAGCGTAGCTATGTTCCCGCACCTCAGAGGGGTTTGCTATACAAGGTGTTGCAAAAGTACCTAATTCTTTTTACAGGGTGTAACCTACTGGTCAACAGGATGTCGAATCTGTAAAAAACAGTTGAAAAAAACAATTTTTATTTTAGAAACTCAAAATTGAATTTTTTTTATACCTTTTTTGTTTTTAGCTCAAATTTAAAAATATGTTTGTGCGTGCAGGTGCATTTACATAACTTTGAGTTGTTAAAACATTGTGAAAGTCAATGAATACAATATTGAAAAAATACTTTTCTCCCGCCACATCGTTCACATTTTATTAATTAAAAAATTAACGGAACGTCATAGAGCAAACAAAAATATTTAGGTTGTGATCCCTATCACTGGGTGCTACTACCCTGTAAAAAGAGTAAGGTACTTTTGTAACACCTTGTAGAACACTAACGCGTAGAACTATGGTTTCATACTAAAAACACTCACCAACGACGGAGTTCTCTGAGGAATAGACAAAAAAGTAGAACTATGAGGCAGCCATAGTTTGCTTACCTAAGTTACGTTTTGAGCCACAAACTACACCAGATGCATAATGAAGGGCAAGGTCGTTCATTATCGTATGTAATCTAGCATAGCTACGGTGCCACAGAGAGGCACACAGACAGACACACACACAGAGAGACAGACACACATAGCGGTTAAACTTATAACACCCCTCTTTTTATGTTGGAGGTTAAAAAGT
Organism: Zelleria hepariella; assembly: GCA_949319315.1. NCBI lineage: Eukaryota > Metazoa > Arthropoda > Insecta > Lepidoptera > Yponomeutidae > Zelleria > Zelleria hepariella. The sequence goes on from OX439388.1 coordinate 3,767,528, forward strand.
AAATCTGATAAACGTTTTTAGGCCGAGAATACACGTCCGACTTTTATCTGATCCGATATTATTTACATCGGATCCGTTATTAATACAAATGTATGTTGGAACAGACTATCGGTTCAGACAATCGGATGAAAAATTCGGACGTGTATTCCCGGCTTTACGGGTCAACACTGGTGTAAAAAGGATCGTAAAGGGATCGTTGATTCTATACGTTATTATTCTTAGGCAGTTTCCTCATTCCCACGACGACGTCAAGCCTATGTGTGCCGAGAGAAATTGGATATTTTAAACCGGAGATTAGACTACATTTAGTATATCGACTGAACCACCTTTTGAATTCAGGATATTGGATTTTCTGTAGTCCTATTTTATGTAGTTCCTACATTGAATGATAATAATTATTAGGTACTTTACCTGCGCAGGTTTAAAGATAAAGATAAAAGATAAAATATTCTTTATTGTACACCAATATAAATACAGGCTAGGAAAAAAACCAGTTTAAAGATTTATTATAAGGTTTAAAAAAATTACTCGGGCCAGGACTTGAACCTGCAACCTCAGGCAATGCGTGCCGGCGTTCTACTAGCTACCGACCGGGTTTCCACACGATGTTTTACTTTGTATATCAGCAAAATAGCAAAATGCATTTAATAAGCTTTTATTAGTTTTTAGAGATTTAGATAGGTACTATATCATTTTTAAGGTAGTAAATACCTAAATGCCGAATGCTGCTAGCATAAGCTTATACTATAATAATACTCTATGTTCCGTTTTACGGCTTTTAGCTGTTTTCAGAACCTTTGATTGCCTGTATGATAGCATTTTTAAATTGCCATTTGTGTACCAAACCAATAAAAATCCTGATGCTAATGTAGAAATGCGGCTATGATGCCAAAACGATTATATTGAAACCCTAAGTCGGCCATTATTTAAGGCTTCACTGTATGTACCTACATATTACTTAGGTCAGGCACTGCAGTCCCAGTCACTTCTACCATCTGGGACGCTACATAAGTCATCTGAAATAAGGCCTAAGTTGATTGTGTATGTTGTAGGCATTCTTTTTTCACTAAGCCACTTAACAAAAGTGCCCCCTCTCATATAGTAAAACAGTAGCAACAAAACAAAACGGACTCTTTGTCTCAAACAAGTGTGCCGCAGTTAAAGCGATAAGGCATGTTTTCCACCCACATAGCGTTTAGAGACTATTGTACAAAACAAGAGTCTGATATTTTATTTTTATTTCCTTCGACTAAGTGGACTTTCAAGTTTAGTCCTACAATATAAAAGGGAAGAGAAGGGCGGTAAACGCTTTTCGCAAAGTGAAAACACTTCGTTTGGAGTTTCTTTACCGTGCCTCTTCTCCAAGCAAGCGAACTAGTGAAGCTGTTCAAAAAACATACGTCGATGTTGCTAAATATTAAAATGTTGATTTGACTTTAAATGTATTTTTTTTATTGCGTTAAGTATTTTTATGTAATAGTTTAAAGTACGTAAAGTAAAAGCATGTGGGCCGGTTTCAGAATTAAGAAAATCACTGAGTTCTATCACGTTTTTTTGTCACATTTACAGAGAGAAAACGATACTCACTTAACTATTATCAGAAATCGGAGGTAAAATATATATACCTACAGCAAAAATCTCAGGGTCGTATATACAAGGTGTTACAAAAGTACCTAATTCTTTTTACAGGGTGTAACCTACCTTTTTTGTTTTTGTTATTAGCTTAAATTTAAAAATATGTTTGTGCGTGTAGGTGCATTTACATAGCTTTGAGTTGTTACAACATTGTGAAAGTCAATGAAAACAATATTTAAAAATACTTTTCTCCCGCCACATCGTTCACATTGTATTAATTTAAAAATTTACGGAACGTCATAGAGCAAAAAAAAAATTTAGGTTGTGATCCCTATCACCGGGTGCTATTACCCTGTAAAAAGAGTGAGTGAGAAATGGAAATATTGTGTTCTTACACCGAAGGAAAGCTACTTCTCTAATAAATTTCGAAAGAGTGCAACCTAACTATCGTAGAATCATAACATTTGCTTCCCGTGTTTCCCGTATGCCGTACCGTCAGCGAAGCGCTAGTATAACCCATGGTAGCTCTTATCACGTACAGCATAGGGGCGTCAATCGAACAAAAAGGGTATCCCAACTCGTCTGTGCATAGGGTATTGAGCCCGAGCCTAGGCCAGTCTTTCACCTGTCATTCCCGTCAATAAAGTTCCAATTTGGATGCCTAAAATACAAAATAAATACAATTAATCTCCAAAGTTCTTCATCAGATCCTCACCATTGTTTTATGAGACCACGATGGGAAGTATACCCTTTCAAACAAAAAAGATTCAACAAACTCGATTCACGTGTAAAAAACACAAATAAAATAAACATACGTGTCGCATTGAGTTTTCCCTCCTTTTTGAACTCGGTTAAAAATCTACTATGCACAGCGAGGCTGAATTCGACGTGGCGCTATCAATAATGGATCGTAATCTCGGGTCCATTGAGTTGCAAATTGAAATGTATTGCTGTGGCAGACCTGGGGGCTTTATCCTGTGTGATCTAGTTTGACGGAGGATAGGCTATCTTTGTTGCTATTTCCACTCAGCTATTTTTATTTATGAAGCAAAATTGCCATTTAGAAATGAACATAGTTGAGGGGATTATGATACGCAATGAGATCTAATACAATTTATTGATAGCCGCCAGCGATATCCAGCGACAAAAAAATATTCTTCGATTATTATCGCCGAAATAATGAAGAATAATGTAGGTTCTTAGATACCTACGACCTTCGTATTATTAAGGTATCTATCTTTTTCACGACGCGACCCCCTTACGGTTCAGAAACCTTCGCGACCCAGTACCAGGGTTTTGTTAGTTATGTACACTTTTAAAACATAACCACGACCCCCAAAAATCCTTTTAAAGGAGCTTCACGACCCTACTAAGGTAGCTTGGCGAGACCAGGGGGTCGGGTCGCGACCCACGGGTTGAAAAGCACTCCGCCCACAGGAAAAGTTTTCTGTGGGCTAGGCCGACTAAGGTGTCAGGATGGTATAGGTGCTGGGCAAGCCTACTCCATCTTAAACAATGTCCCAGGCACTGAAGCGCCAAGTGGTCTCTTCACCCATCTAGTTTGAGTGAGGGAGCCACTGGACGCCGTATAAATCATCTTATTACATAGAAAAGATGCAAAAAGGCCTTAGTTTTTGTACGGTCCAACACCGTACATACCACATAGGTCGCGTGTTGCTGACATTGCATTGTGCAGCACACGCGCACCTAAACTCTACTCGATAGTCGGCTTTAGCCACTCGCCCAGACTACACTACTTTCTATAAACCATACAAATAAAATGTAAATACCGTGCATACAGTGAATAAACTCCATGAACTCTTAAACTACTTCTTCTTCTTCCACCACCGTCCACCAACTACTACTACAAGTGCTGTAAGACAGGGTGGGGTCGCACACGACCTGTCCTGCTCTTGCAGTTTTTTTTAATGCAACGAAGGTTTTCAAAGAAACGGTCACTCAGGACGTGCCCACCTGTCGAATCAGTAACTTGTGTTGTGAAATTGAAAATGGCGGCGTCCAATGCGGCTGCAATAATTTTTGCATCCCCTTGGGAGAGTATGCGGTTCCATCCAATAGCTATTAAAATAGAAGCCTTCGTAGGCTGTCGTAAAACAGATCTTATCTTTGAACTGAACTCGATCTCTACTTGTGAATTCTACCTATTACAAAGCAATAAAACTAAGGCCTTTGCATCTACGTAATGAGTTGATTTATTCAGCGTCCAGTGGCACCTTCACTCACACTAGATGGGTGAAGAGACCACTCGGCGCTGCAGTGCCTGCGACATTGTTTTAGATGGAGTAGGCTTGCCCAGCATCTATACCATCCTGACAGCTTAGTCGACCTAGCCCACAGGAAAGACAAAGTCAATACGTGTGGAGCCAACTTTACTAAGCCGCGGGTTTCCTCACGATGTTTTCCTTCACGGTTAGCGAGTGGTATTTCTACTACAAATTCACAAAAGTACGAAACTTTGAAATTAAACAGTCATAGATACCTACATGCCAGCACTGGGAATCGAACCGGGTACCTCTTGCTTCAGAGTCCACTGTTCTACCCACTAGACCACCACCGCTCTAACAAAGCAATAAAGGCCACGCAATTTATTAAAATACAGGGAGTTATTGAATTCGATGGACAATTAATGGGGCAGTAATATTTTAGTTATTCCATAGGTACATTAGGTGCGGTGGTGTGCTCTTCCTTAGGTTCTAGGAGTTGTTAGTATCGACCAAGGCTGTCAAAAAAGCTTTTTCTGAAAATATTGTTATGTAGTGAAGTTCGGCGCTAAAGACCAACAAACTTGAGACTTATTATAGGTAGGTACCCCGTGGTAGCTCCTGATTGCGAGCGGCATATACTGCGTGATACGAACAAAAAGGGATATCCTAGCGTGTCACCAACTATACCTACTTAGGTATGCTTCACCTAAACTCTAATTTTTAAATCGAGTCCACGGAATGACGGTTGCTAGTATGCAACTGTCAGATAAAGCCTTTGTAGCAACTGTCATTCCGTGGACAAATATGTGCCTAGGTAGGTACATAACAAAACCCCAGCCTGTAACTATCCGGGCAATCGAATAAGACAAAAAAAGGGGTCGATTGACTTATTGAATAAATATAAGAGAACGGAATAAGATAATGTAATATTCCGACTAAGTGTTTCGAAAGAATTGCCTCCCTCCAAATAAGAACGTTGTGCTTGTGGTAATAGGATCGTACAAAAGGTCCATCTTTGCACCGAGGCAAGACGCAAGTGAAATGAAAACTTGCGCACTTGTTTTTCACTCACTGGCTCTCCAAGGTCACGACAACAATGAACCGTTTTCAGCACTAATTCACAAAGCCTACCGGCGTGGCCATAGAAGAACCGGAATACGGTTGTCAAAATTAATCTGTGCTAAGCGAAATTTGACAGCCGCATTCCGGTTCTTCTATGGCCACGCCTGTAGGCGCCACCTGTGAAATGCTTTGTGAATTTGGGCTGAAAACAGCTTATTACTAACGAATAATGGCGGAAAGAGACAGATCTGTCTCTGCCGCAAATCAAGTAATTTAGAAAATGAACGTAAACGTAATTAATAGATGATACAGCGACCATATAGCGGTGGTGGTCTAGTGGGTAGAACAGTGGACTCTGAAGTGAAAGGTCCTAGGTTCGATTCCCGATGCGGGCATGTATCTATGACTTTGTTTAATTTCAAAGTTACGTACATTTGTGAATTTGTAGTAGCAATACCACTCGCTGACGGTGAAGGAAAACATCGTGAGGAAACCTGAGCGTTTGAGGCATTATACCCTCAACGCAAAAATCACCAACCCGCATTGAGCACGCGTGGTGATTAAGCTCTCTCTCTCTCTGAGAGAAGGCCTTTGCCCAGCTAGTGGGACATGTACAATTGTACAGGCTACATCTTACTTACAGCGACCAGTGGCATCTCATTCATAGTTCACAGTTGTGCTGGTAGTGCAGTGCAGTAAAGAAAGACATCGTAGGTAGCATGAATCACGATATTGGTCTTTATAGTTCACCCAAACGATATTGGTCTTTTTTACTTTCTGTGCAAACGCATATCATAATCCCAGACTCATGATTAAATCATGAAGCGGGGTACCCTATTCTCTTACAGTTTAGACATTGAAATCCTTTCTACATAATAACTATTATTATTAGATAGATCCCTTTAAAACAATAAAAATAAAGATGAACGCATGATCACGAAAATACTTTTTTGGCCGATCGAGGTTAAAAGTTCGAATTTTTTCCTTTAAAAGTGTAAGCAAATGTTTGGGTAGAGTTTTTTTCTTTACACAAGACTGGGAGTTTTTTGGCGTTGTCCTCAAACCCAATAAGTTAATTTTTATCCAATGTGAAGATATAAAACGAGGAAGCGCTCCGAATAAAAACCTCATCAAACGAAGAAAACTGTCGGACGCATTAACATTTTCGTTTCACAAAAAGTTTCATCGCCCGCGAGCGAAATTATTTTCGAGGAAACCCCATTTCCTTCTTCAAACATTATATCTCGGTACCTACCTATTTACCTACCTTGAAAGGCACAGTTAAACCGCGCATAAAGTTTCTGGTCATAAATGGATTGAGACAGGATCGGATTAAACGATTAGTTTGAGTGACCCATTTGAGCTATGGGCACTATGATTATACTTGTGTAGAATATTAAGCTGTACTACAGGGTGCACTCTAATTCGATAGCGGAACTTTAAGTAGGCTGTTTACTGATCAATATAAACAACTTGTACTAGGTGGCGAAAAAAATATCAGCTGTTTCATACATTTGGTAGGTACTGAGTCGACCTTTTGTATGGAACAGCAGATATTTTTTTAGCTCTCTCAACCTCGCATTGACTTCGATAATCAACTCAAATCCGCTTTGGTGGAAAAGCCACCTCTAGACACCTCTCAAGGCTCTATCTTCCTTGTCTCTGCTACATAACATAATAATATCTAACCTCCTAACGCCCAGGTTTTTTTCGCCCAAGTAGTGCTAGACGCCCAAAGTACTTTTAAAAGGTTCGCATGGCAGACGCCCAGAGATGTCGACATTCGAAAATGTACTTAAAACTGATCATACAAACGTGGGATTTTTTTGGGTGGATAAAAGATATGTAAAGAAGGTTTTACGCTAGGAAAAAAGACGAAATTAAACAACCTTTTAAAATGCATCTGGGCCGCAATCACTAGTGGAAATGAGTTTTGTATTTTCGTCAATTTTAAAGTTATTTGAGTGTTTGTACTGAAGAACGGTTGGTTTTCACGAAACTAAGAGGTACAAATTTACAGAAATCTAAAAATAATAATTTTTGTATTTTTTTCATCGAAATCTCTTTTTCAAATCTGCCCAGCAACCAAATAAATGGTAATATTTGTCTATTTTTTAAGTAAAATTGGCATTAAATACTATTTAATGTATAGCTGAATAACTAACCTTTACGGTGATAGTAAATAGCACTTGAATTAATAAAGTAATGATAACAATATTTTCAATTTTTCTTAGAGAGGGGCTCAAACAGCTCTTATTGTGATAGAAGCCCGCATGATTTTTAAAAGTATAGCAATGTTACGTAGCGCATATTTATTTTTTTATACTTGAATTAGTCTTAATTCAAGGAAAATTTAATTTATTATATTATAACGGTAACCTAATCGTTGTTTCTAGTAATAAGCAAATTATTGATGCTTTGTAGCAACATATATTTTATAATATTACAACTATTTACGACCCATAAGCCTTTTAAAATCTAAGCAAATGTTGGAACCCATAAGGCTTTTAAAATCTAGGGTAATGTCGAAACCCAGATACCTTCCAAAAGGTCTTCTTAATTTAAGAAGCTATATAAAAAAAACTATTGGGATTTGGTCGAAAATCTAAACGTTTTATGAAAATATACTTCCTCGGTACCACTTTCAACAATAAAAAATCAAACAATAAAGCAAAGATGGCAAAGAAAAACTATGAATAAATATTCATGTTCACGGCATGCCTTCACCTTCAGTCTCGTTTCGTCGAAAATGACAGATGAAATTTGATTCTATTGGCACCACTGACTGTCCATCGACAATACAGACATTACCGGAAACTTTCGAAAAGCAATATCTATCATTCCACATGAAATTTTATACTTTATGGGCAATTGAAAATGAGGGCTTTTTAAAAGGCCCCGGGGCGTCTGGCGGATGAAATCGAACAGAGCGCTGGGCGGCTACCACTAACTTGTAGAAGGATTTTTTTTATGCCTTTGGGCGCTAGGAGGCTAAGGTCTCTAAACAACATTTACTAAGAATCTCAGTCGATAGCAGTTAACACATCATCAACACTCACCATGGTTCCCGATGTGAGTGCACTTCACAATAAAACCTCGGCATTTGGGTCATTCACCGAGTAACAACCACAGAGGATGCTTGCAAAACGTATCCACTCAAATCCACTCACGAACGAATCACGTTAGGTAATCACTGGCCATCCGAGCACTGGCAGTTTTTCGCGACACAATGGCACTTCTAAAAGTTCTAAAAGACACTGTTCTATTTTCGAAAATTATTAAGAAAACACAAATGCATCAAAGCACGTCGCGAATCGCGATTGATCCAACTCCAATGGAACGCTGTTGGAAAATTTAAAATTGAAAAAGAATGTCGACGCTTTTTGTTTCGTTCTCAAATCAAATTGGGATAGCAATAATTTGCGCTAACATGGCGTTTTAAAACTCATTTTATCTAAGTATGTAAATAATTGCTAGATCAGCATACAATTACTTGGAAATGGAAGTCTGAAGAGGCAAACCTTGAAGACTTAGTCGTAAAAACCGCTACGAGCTACGTCTACAAAGTAAGTAGGTAATACGAACGGCATGAGGGCACAGACAGAGAAAAATACGAGTGAAGCCAAACATCAAAGCCTGTAAAGTCATGTTCACAATGTTGAACTAATCTAACATACATAGATACAGATAAAAAGTCACCGTTGTGTGTAGAGCTTCATTTCTAAAGGGGATAATACGACATATTTACCCCTACACGTCTATTACTTAGTTATTAATTTATCATGATAACTGATTTTAAAACTGTAACTACAGGGTGCACTCTAAGTCGATAGCGGTACTTTTAGTGAGCTATCTACTGAACCATACAAACAACTTGTACTAGGTGGCGAAAAAAATGGAGTGATAAAAATATCAACTGTTCCATACAAAAGGTCGACTCAGTACTGCGCCAAATGTATGAAACAGCTGATATTTTTTTCACTCCATTTTTGTCGCCACCTAGTACAAGTTGTTTGTATTGATCAGTAAACAGCCTACTTAAAGTTCCGCTATCGACTTAGAGTGCACCCTGTAGAAGTGATGAGGAATATGCTGGTCCTACTCGGGGGGAAGATGGTAGTTGGAGAGCGAGAAAGAACCAGGAAATCGAAGACCTGATTCCCGAACCCAAATAGGTTGTAGAAAAATAATGTACGAGTAGCTCCTATGTATGCGGCCAGCGAAGAAATATCATTGCATAGTCATGGCCTCGAAGAGTTTGATCCGAAAGTGTGGTCCGAGCTTAGCTTTATTGGGGCAAAATCATGTATGTTGAAAGGTTCAGCTAAATCCAGATTAGGCCGAAATTCGATCCGCCTGGCCTTCGTGAATTGGGTCAGTTACAAGTCGCGTCACCTAATTAGATAGCCTTATAACAGGGGTGATGAGTGGAAAACTGAAGGTTAATAATAGACAAGATTATAAAGACGAAGCTAGGGAAGAATTAAGGCTTCTACATCTACTGTAGAGACGGTAATACGGCGGCTAGTGGCACCTTCACTCACACATCATAATCAAGAGTGAAGTTATCACTTAGACGCTACAGTGCCTGAGATATTTTTTAGACTGACAGAACCGCTTGTGATAAGAGGTACAATCTCTACCATCCCCTCAGTCCAGGAAAAACAACGTCAATCATTTATCATCAGCCTGTTAACACCCACTGCTAAGTAAAGGCCTCTGCTCACGCCACCTCTTAAGATCCTGTGCCAGTCGCAACCACTGGTTGCCGGCTACTTGGGCTGTCATTGGACCATCTGGCTGGTGGTCTGCCGAACCGATCTCTTCCCCTCTGGAGGTCACCATCCTGCAATGGAATTCCATCCATCTGCCATCGGTGCGTCCTGCCAGGTGACCTGCCCACTTCCACTTCAAGGATGTTATGCGTTTTTCAATGTGAAGATCTGATGAAGAACTTAGGAGATGGAGAATGGAACCCCTCAACGGACAGCAGTAGATCACTTGGAATCACGCAGTAGCTTATTAACAGTGTACCTTTTTACCAGTGACGTCGTATTTTTTTTTTAAATGTTAATATTTCTGTCCCAATATGCCCCAAAAAATAGCATTTCAGTGGTCACTTCACTCTTCTACAGGGTGCACTCTAAGTCGATAGCGGAACTTTAAGTAGGCTGTCTACTGATCACTACAAACAACTTGTACTAGGTGGCGAAAAAAATGGAGCGAAAAAAATATCAGCTGTTCCATACAAAAGGTCGACTCAGTACTGCGCCAAATGTATGATACAGTTGATTTTTTTTCGCTCCATTTTTTTCGCCACCTAGTACAAGTTGTTTGTAGTGATCAGTAGACAGCCTACTTAAAGTTCCGCCATCGACTTAGAGTGCACCCTGTAGTGTGAGTGGAGGTGCCACTAGATGTCGTAGGTATAATCGTCTACAGTAGATGCCTAAGTCCTAAGTCTCTATAATCTTGTCATTATTCCAAGGCTTGGCTAAAATATAATCATGATTGAATGTAGATAGATAAGTGGCAATATTATTACGTACCTAATTGTTGGAAAATTGTCTACAATTAACATCAAAATATACTGTGATTTTTTAAATGATACTTCATTATAAACATGCAACGTTAAACAACATTTTTTGTTCGCGTCTCGAATTTTGTGTGTCGTCCTAGTTGGATCGCCTATCTATCTAATGTATTTTACCTACCTAACATTGACCAAAATGTACAGCAGTTACTGTTAGTGATTTATTTCAGTATTGCAGGTTTCTCCTATGAGAGAGTGTCCTTTTTAAAGTTTGTCATCCATGACGTTTCTGTAGCAACTGTATTTTTTAAAACTAATATTGCGAACGCGCTTTTTGGTGATTTTTAAAGGCAGCTTTTTCTCCAATAAATTCTGTGAATTTGACATAGGAACGACCGCCATTGAATCAACTCTACAATACTTTACATCCGTGATAGGAACCCCGGATGAAAGGTGGTATCCTGCGCCTCTATTCTCTAAGAAATCCACTCAACCTTTGAGCGTCAGTCAAAACAGTCAAAAAAGGCCCTTATTGAAATTTTTTTTTTAACATTTAAAAACGGTTATTTTTATGGTGGATATTTTAGAGAACATAGGGGCTGTATTAAGCAAATGCTTAGAGATCCTAAACCAGCGTTGCCCACCAGCTTGGTGATTATCGAAGGAGGAAATGTCTAAAACGCTACTTTCCGAGGAGAAGGAGATTTCAGAATTGCCGAAACGACGACTACGCTTAGATGGCTACGTTTCTCACATAGTTATATCGCGCACGCCGTCAGTTCTAAAGAAAGATTTACGATGCTTTTTCCCAAGCCACACCACGTACATACATTAAAAGGCAAGAAAGACGCATTTCTTAGGGTTCCGTAAAAGTAGAGTTTTGTGAAAATATATGAAGGACAGAATAAAGAAGGTGTGTTTACTCTGTCCTATGATACTTCACATTTTCCAACTAAGTACGAGTGGTACGCGTGCTAGAAAGTAATTATAATGTCATTTATTATTAAGATTTAAATTAAAACTATTGTAGCTATTACGAAGGTGACATGGTCACGTTTGTGTACCAAACCTTCAATAAAAATAAAGATTTAAAAAAAAAACTAAATACGAGAGTTTCTTTAGAGTGGCAAAAAGGTAGGTCTTGAAGAAAAAGTTTAAAGGAATTAATCCATAACCCACTAAACTTGTCTAAACGCCTGCTATTTATGTGCTTTTGCACAAAGCAATAGTTCAGAAGCGCTTCCTGAAACCGGAACTCTGCCCCTGTATTCTCTAAAATATCCACCGTAAAAATAACTGTTTTTAAATGTAAAAAAAGATTGTTAATTTCAATAACCCCTTGAGTGGCAAGAGCGCCTTTTAGTTGTCGTTTCGCCACCAGGGTGGATAGGGGCCATTTTAGAGTGTTTTGATGCTCAAAGGTTGAGTGGATTTCTTAGAGAATAGAGGCGCTGGCCGGATTTTCTGCTGGTAACCACTAACCTCAAATAATAATACCGTGTATAAAATCAACATCAATCAGTATCATATTTTTCTCATGTGCATTAGCTTGGTACTTTATTTTTGAATAACACGGTTGTCTGGGAGACTTCAAAAATTCCCTGCGAAATATTTTCTGGCGTACAATCTCTTTCTATTATATTCGGAACAGACGGAACCTCCCACTTGGTTAGTTTTGTCTGAGCCTCCGACAATGTATTAGGAACCGTGTAAATTTAAAAAGAAATACACGGACTGATCCCAAACAGTGAGGCGCGGAAGGTCTGTCTGGATTGTAACTACCTCGAACCAACTGCGCAAGATCGTCCCAAGTGGAGAAAACTTCTTCGAGCCCTATTTCCTTCCTGAGGGTTTAACAAGATTTAAGTAAGTAAAGGTACGGAACCCTTAGGGCACGCGTCACTCTCACTTGGCCGTTTTTTGCTGCCACCTGACCCTGACCTGCGCGCCAAGGTGACAGCAGCCTGCAGATTTGTGCCTCGCGTGTGCTGGCTTTCGTGAAGCCGACCCGCGGTATCGATTCTGTCCGGGTTTTGAGCTACCCGCTTATAGGGTTACCATTTAGGAATTTGAAAAGTCCTGGCAAAAAGCCGGACATTTCGATACAAGTCCGGACTATTTAGTCACAAAATGGAAACGTTAACCACTTAGTTGCAGTTAGTTACATTTTATATTTAGTTTTTTTATAAATGAGAAGTTTGTTGTTTTTTTTTATTAGATTACTTAATATGTAGTTTTTTACTAATAATACATCTAATAAAAAAAAAACCGGACAAATTAGAGGGCCGGACAAAGTCCGAACAAGAGGATAAAAGTCCGCACAATGTCCGGACTTATCCGGACGAATGGTAACTCTACCCGCTAATGTCGGTGGGTACAGTTGGGAGGAAAATTGTTTCAAACTTTGATTGTACTGTGTTTCAGCCACAAAACAGATTATTCGTCTTTTTTTTGGGTTTTAACCTAAATATCAAGGTGGTGCGTTTCTGGGAGCGTGAAGTGTGACGCTCTCAACGCGAAAGAAGAAGACCTTTAGGCAACTTTATTCTGAACACCATACCCTCTATTGTCAAAGGCACTCTTAACAGACATTTCTTCGCATTTTTTATACGAATCGCGCGTACATTAGATAAGTATAGATAACTCTGTAAAGAGTTGAGAAGGTGATAGCTACTGAAAAAAAAAACTGTACAGATTGATAATTATATAGATTCTCTGCAATCACCCCTGCTTAAAACACTGTGTAGTAAACAGACAGTTTTTAAGGTCATTTTGTGCACAAAAGAAGCCAACATGCATGTATTTCCAGGCTCATATTGAAGCCAACGTATCCCTTTTCTTTCGTGTTTTCATTTGCAGTAACATTTTAACGAGATCATTTCCCAAAAACAACCGTCCTCTGTGACATTGATATTCGGAGGCGTGGTAATGGAGTGAAGCCAATTTTGTACTGCAAACGACATCCGAGATCCAACTGTTTGGTAATTTTCTCTCATTTACTGTGAGTTTGTAAGTATGTAGGTTTTGAAGTATGCTAGGCCTCAGACTCGTTGATCGAGTACCGAATGCCGTCACCGCGAACGAAGGTTGACGATATAGGTAAAACTCGAGTCTCAAGTAGAAATGGGCAGGACACCTGGCGAGGAGGGAAGATGGCCGGTGGACCAAGGCAGTGATAGAGTGGCGGCCGAGAACTGGACGACGATCAGTCGGAAGACCAGCAGCCCGATGGTCGGATGACATTGTCACAGCGGCGGAGGGTCCATGGATGCGGATGGCTAGGGACCGTGAGAGGTGGCGCGAGGGGAAAAAGGCCTATACCCAACAGTGGGCAGAGGTGGGCTAATGATGATGATGACAAAGAATTTATTATTATGTAAATACGCGGATTGAACGCGGTGGCCCGTTCAATCTGAAGTTGACATGATCTTCGGTAAACTGCTCTATTTATTTTATTTGGATACGCACCAAACCGGAAAGCCTGTCATTATCTGCACGCTTTTATCTATTCCAGTCACAATATTATGCAAAGACTTTTGTAACAGTCTGTACCAAAATGTCCATTAAATTAGAGTAGACTAGTTCCAGCCTGTAATCCCCACGTATTTATGAGGTTTCTATTAAACAGATTATGTCCTATTTACATAGGCTTTATGTATTTATCTATAATATATATTGTGTAAAATACGTTACCTACCATATACGGAAACGCAGGTAAAGTAACGTTTGTGATAGTTGTTATACTCGTAAGTAGTTTAGTACTCATGCTATAAAGTTTAGATCACTAAAGATACTTAGTTCAACTTTTAAAGTCGTGTATCTCTAAGGACATAAATAATAGAAACATAACCAAGAAGATTAATTGATCAAAATTAATGCTGAATTAGGACTTTTGGGTAAATTGAAAATTGGTAAACTTTTCTCTCTACAATTTTCTTTTGATTGATAATGGTTTCAATTATCCCAATTTATTTTCCAATTTACATTTTAAGTAACGGACACCCTGTATAATCTTACACACTGTTGAGCATAATAAGTGTACCTATATGCCCAATACCTTAACGATGTTCTGCTAGACGATCTAGAGTCCTGTTTCATCGAAAGGTCAAATTTTTTCTTCAAGTAAAAATAAGCTCTCCTCTAACGACTTCCATAAAGGAGATTTATTCTCTTGCCCTCCTAGAAGGAAATATAGAACCTCTAACGTTTAATTCCCACTTTGCATCTTTTCACTTTTTGCGGAAACTGGCATTTATCAACCCATTTATGTAAACTTCTTTGGAAAACCCATGGTAGTCAACAGAGAGCAAAAGTTTTTATGAATATTATGTTTGTATGAAAATGAATCGACAGCTGTTAAGGTCTAGTTTAGTTTAGGCACAGTTTTCTCCATAAATCATGATGTGGAAAACGAAAAAGGAAGGCACCAATTCTCTTTGAGAATAAATCTAGGCTTTTTCGTCTCTCCCAAAAGAATAAATGAATTGAAAACGGCAACGGAGCGAATCAATGTATATTTTATACCGAAATTAGGTCAAGAAAACGGCAAAAGGCAACATTAAAGTCACGTTTAAGTCCTATACAAACACGGTATTGATTGAACCGAGGCAATTTCTGTGTGGACTGGAAAATGAAGGATACATCCCATTGCGTCTACAACATTTGATTCCATTTGCGATGAAAGAACCTACATCCAAAGCAAGGATATTTTAAGTATGTCATGCCTTTGATGCAGGGGTCAAAGGCATTTTTAATATATCATAAATCCTTTTAATGCACTAATAGGAAACACTATTTTAAGGCTCCTCTATCTCTACATAGTATAAAACAAAGTCGCTTTCCACGTATTTCTGTCTGTTTGTCACGCAACGCAAGATTCAAGATTCAAGATATTTATTTGCTTTGAACGGAACGGAACGGATCTTGATGTGGCTTTAATCGTCAGTTAGTTATGTTTTTACTGAAATTTTATTAGATGTCTAAACAGTACCTACCAGTACCATCTAATTTTCAAATCCAAATACTCTAGAATTCTAGATTGATAATAAGAAAGTGTTTTCCTTAATAATTTGATTCTGCAGGTCAAATCGTTGAGACAGTGAGTGAAATAGTTTGGTGAAATGGGATCAAAAAGAGGGACGCCGCGGTAACGTCTCCAAAATTAAGGTCAATTTGTTAGGATCGTTAGACGCAAGTTCGAGGCAAAGGTTAAACTGTCATATAAATAGTCTTGTTAGAACCAGGGGGACATTTTCCTAGGAAAGGTAATTGGGACATGGCGCCAGATGTGCTGACCTGATGAGTGATGATGAGAGAGTGTGCAAGGTGACATGTGGTTATTAAGTGTAGTAATCGTGATTAACTCGAATACCGAAAATCATCAATGACTACTAAAAAGGAGTCGGAATCGAGATTTTTCTTCAATTTAGTTCCGAATTCTTAGCGACAAATAAGGCTGGTTTTCATAATTTTTATTTTACTTTAGAATTTTCGCTTTAGTACGTACGGTCAGCCACAGTCACAGATACCCCATGGCAGCTCTAACCGCGTGCGGCATAAGGACGCCAATCGTGCAAAAAGGGGTATCCTAGCGTGTGGCCGACTGTACCAAGTATGACGCTTGTTTACTATGAGCAAAAACAAACGTGTTAATGAACTCGTCACATTTATCTAAGTATCGATTATTTATTTTATTAGCATACCTACTCCATCTAAAACCATGTTCCAGGCACTGCAGCGCCAAGTGGTCTCTTTATCCATCTAGTGTGAGTGAATGTGCCACTGCACGCTGTATAAATTATTTCATTACGTAGATACAAAGGCCTTAGTTAGCAAACCTACAGGGTAAACAGTTTCTAATTCTGAGCCTTGGTGGAGCCTGACTGGGCACCTTCATATCTTCAGTTCAAAAACCTTACTATAGTACTACCAACAGTAACTATGGTAGTGATACTCTATCGCTAACCAATTAACATACATTCGTACAAAGTAACCAGTAACGTTCCTGCAAACTTGAATGACATAATCACCGTACAGTGTCCTTAGTCATCTTCGCAACTTCAAACGGAAAATCAACCTTGCTACGCGAGCAAATAGGAGTCATACTGCCAAGTCTCGGAGGCGTAAGTACAAAACTACCTTATGCAAGCACCATAACTAGGTAAACATTAAGGTCAACTGGTCTCTTGAATGTTTGTAGAAACCACGCGGGTTTGGAAATGCGCATCTGTTGTTGTCTGGGCGAAGGCTGTGTTATAGTTTTAGATCACGTTTCATATTGTTTCATTGTGCTTTGTTTTGGCTTTGAGTAGGAATTGGAGGAATAAATTGTGACATTATGTGTTTGTTTGAAACTCTAAACTACTTTTTGTTTATATGCGGCAAAACATATTTACCTACTACAGGCATTGTGCATGAGAGCAAGATTCGTCGACTCGAGTAGGCGACATCTCGGACAAAATATTTTCAGACACTTTGTCCGAAATGTCGCTTTATTATTTTAATATTTTTGAGGCGACATCTCGGACACTAACAAATAAAGCTGTTTTGTACAGTCGGATAAAAAACTACTGTGATTATCCTCCTAGCACCTTATTCTATCTATTTAAGCCTAGTACTTTTTCATCAAAAATGAGCCGAATGCGATCTGAGTGCTTAAATTCAGGCTTTAACTGTCAAGGAAAACGGCTCATTTAAGCCGCTTTAGCTATCCTAAAATAGGCAGCTGTGGTAACGCTCTTTTTCTGTGTATTATATTTGAATACTTTAGTATCTGACTGTACGATACAGGTTCAATATTTTGAGAGTGTCCGAGATGTCGCCTCAAGAATATTTAAAATACAAAGCGACTCGTCGACTCAATCCGCCAATGAAAAAGAAAACATCTTAAAAATGTGTTCTTTTTTAATGCGTTTTTTTTGCTCAAAACGGGCCGTCAAATGAGGATCTCTCGGGTTAACCTACGACGAATAAATCCCGCACAAGAAAAAACTGCTGACGTCCGACTGAAACTGTCCGACTACCGCAGGAATCTACTGAGTTAAAAAAGCGCTATGCGTGTAGGGTATGCTGTAAGTTTATTTCATGTATGTTAAATTCCAGATCAAAGTAAACGTCAAAAATAATTACCTAATAGTGCATTCTGTAAATGAACTCTCAATATGTTGTGGTCATAGGTTCTACAAGTATTTCAATAAATTTAATAATTGTTAAAAAAAGTTTCAAAGTCAGATAGAGTAGTAGCAAGCAAGCAAGCAGCAAGCAACAAGTTATATGAACTCTCAATATGTGGTCATAGGTTCGATTCTCCATAAAGAATTGATCAGTAAACTCATTAGTTTCAAAGTCAGATAGAGTAGTAGCAAGCAACAAGTTAGTTTGACCCGTCCACAACCTTGGTTTGTGCAACATCTCTGAGCGATGTAGTTGCCCTTGATAAAACGTTCCCACGTGCCGATGTATCACCAGCGGCCTTAGTCCGTAACGCAATGGCGTGTCGATGGCGTCCCAGCAGAAGGACAAAACCGGGGTTTCCTCGTTTTTCTCCTACAACCAGAGAACTAATCCTTTAGAATTTGAATCGGAATATTCTTTGCTGTGCTACAAATCATTGAAAGGACCGGCAGCATTAGTAAATCGTAAATGAAGCCGTCAACTGAAAGTCCATTTTGGCACCATTGCGTTACAGGCTAAGGCCCCTGCACTGCATAGCGTAGCTGTTAGTAGCAAACGTAAGAATGTTTAGTTTATTCTGTGCTATAATATTGGAATGAAAACTATGAAAAGCGTTGGGTGTCTTCCGCCGCATCGCGGTGAAAATATCTACAGGGTGCAATCGAATTCGAAAGCGGAACGTTAAGAACGCCCTGAAGCAGCGATTTCCCATACAAACGTAGTTCCGGTTTAATTTCTAAACTACAGGCTGGATTTTACTGAAACTTGGTTTATATCAGTAGATGACCAATACGGAGGTTTGCAAATAGTTTTTATACTAAAAAAAATAGCCTGAAAGAAATTAGAGCAATGCGTTACTTTCAGCTGTTATTTACTTACATTATTACACTGTCTATTGAAGTCGAACTACCTTGGGAACATCAATAATGTATTGTACTTGTTAGAAAAAGATTTTTGAAATAGCTAATAAAATGTAGAAATGGCAGCGGAACTACGAAACAATTTGGGAAAATAGATCTATTACGTTATAACTACAACTACATACTCGCGAAAGGACACGAACACTAGGGTGGGCCGATGAAGTATGGCGAAAAAAAAAAAATCGAATTTACTAACCCAAGAGGTGTCAAAAGTTGCAGATTAAAGAGTAGATTCTAAAGGTATAATCAGGTTTTTAAAATTAAACTGTCTTGAGCCCTCTACCAGCTGTCAAAAAATCAAGTTTTTTTGAAATTTCAGTAAATAATCAGACAGCTGTTACTATTAATTCTTTTAATTATATATTACTTTAATAGTGTAGGAATAATTATAAAACAATAAAAAAAGTAATCATGCAAAGTTTTATTCAAATTATAAATGCAAGATACAATAATATCAACAAAAAAAAAAGTTTTCTTAGGAATTTTCAACTGATTTTTGTGGTCAAACTCGGGCATTTCGCCGCGAGATTTTAATGTGTTTTGTATCAGCCCGTCCCTCGCCGATTCTCCTATGACCCTCTGGGCAGCCTCTGTCACCAACATCACACACCTCTCTACACTTTGTGTATGGCAAAGGTAGTCAAGTCATGTGGTGGCAGTCTGTTTGTTTTAGCCATTTCTTTCTATTCGTCAATAGTATTTCAAGAGAATTGGCGGCGGTGTGATGTTAATATCTTGCCAATTTAGCAGATTTGTATAATCTGCAGCAAAAAAAGTTAATTTAGGCCTCTTTGGGGGCTTAAAAAATCGGATTTTACTGCTAGAAGCCGTTAACCTAGCGTTTTCAATTCGTTCTACAGAGCGAGCTGTCTCACATGTTCTCTCTCGATATAGAGCATTGCTATAAGCAAATTTTCGGGATGGCTGAAGTACCTATGCGTTCCTTTCTATCACAGGGTCAGTTATGGCTTTCACATTTTCCGGCAAATCCATTTTAAATTTAATCAATTTATAAATGTGATGGGCTCCGTCCTTTAATAGTGGTTGCGCTATTATGTAGAGCCAAACTGGTGCATAAACTTTCATAATGTTCACGATGCTCTGAATGTGCTTATGTATAGTCACAAAATGCGATTCGAAAAGGTAAGCCACCTCGAATGAGCCATTTTTCCAGGCTGCCGATTACCCAACTCTGGTGAGCAAATGCCAGAAGTAACCGCCTGGCAAATCTCATACAGGTATTTTTGGTCGGTACTAAGGTCTTTAATAGCATCATCTTCAATCTGTGGCACGTTTCCAGCTACTGGCATGTTATTCACCACAAAATACAAACTGCTAGTTTCATACAGCGAATTTGCGACGGAAATCGTGTCAAAACTCGTATTGTTTGATTCTGCAGTCACGTCAGAACTACTTTAAATAGGGTAATTACACTAATATAAGGCATAATATAGTGGGTAGTGCAATAAAACAGTAAACTAATCGTTGGAAAGTACATGAAAAAAATTACACAAATTGACTGAAAAATTACAATTTAATAAATATTAAATCGCTAGTAGAGGGCTAAAAGTAGTATTCTGGATTTTTATTGTTATTTTTCCTGTAATCTACATATCCTAATGCAAGTTTTAAGTGGTCTTGTCATACCAAATTCCAAAAAAAGTAAAATCGGCCCACCCTAACGAACACACGTAGACTCATACAGCCGCATTGCCTCTCAATTTTCCCGCGCCCCGTCTCGCTCTGGGTGAAACAGCTATAGAAAACAGTGTTTCACGCGCTTGCCCATCGCCGAGTTCCCACGGTCCTGGAGGGGCCTCTTAAGTAGGCTGTCTAATGACTGGCAGAAAAATATATCAGCTGTTCCATGCGCAGTGTTACCAGATTGGGTATTTTTCTCGCAATTCTGGGTAAAAATTTGGCTCCTGGAGAAATTTTGGAGAAAAGAAATCTTTGGAGAAATGTTTGGAGAAAAAGAAAACACAGTGGACAGTTTTGGATAATTATTTTTTTTGTTTTGGAACGCATCCGTACATTGCTCATGCATTTTTACGAACGCGTCCATTAGTTTTCGAACGCTCAGCTGGGCTGCTGCGTTCAGAACTTTGGGAGTTTTAGTTATTTGAATAAACTTTCAGTTTGTTTTATGTCAATACCATAGACAAAAAGTTTAGTTAAACTACAGTGAATGCCATTTGTTTGTAGTTTTACTGGTAGAGCCACTAACAAAAACATTGTCTTTGATACTACCAGGCGAAATATGCCGTAGAATAAGGGAAAAAACGAGTCTGGGCCTTTGGGTAAAACCATGGAAAATAGTATCGTTTTGGAGAAAAAATTATTTTAATTTGGGGAGAAACGGAAAAACGCATCTGGCAACCCTGTCCATGCGTAGGGTGGACTCAGTACTGCACCAAAATGTATGTAGACCGCACGCGAGACAGCAACAGATATTTTGTCAACGATTTATTCTCGGTGTACTAATTATATTTCCACACCGAAAGGTAAAAAATGGAGAGACATTACCCCATAATTATTATTTCTAATAACATCTCTATGAACCCATATTTAACAAATAAAGTATTTATATTTGTATTAGGATCTGGAATCTAAACCTAAAGCCTCGCGTTGATAACCTAACGTTTCGTTTTTAGCAAAAACCGCATCTAAAAAGAAAATATGATTCTTTTTTTCATTGGCGGCGCTTGTTGTGTTTAACAAGAAGACAAAATTATAGGATTCCTGAAAGAAGGGGTAACACAATGACTTGATTGCAGTGACATTAATTCCATACATGCACTTAAACTTACCATTGTTTGTGGTTACGTTACGACACGTTGTTATTTCATTCAGCACCCTTTATTCCCGACACGCATAAACGTGGCTGCGTATTACCAACGTACACACGACAGCACGTCAGAGCGTACACTTTTGTTGTAAAGTCGCCCGTAACGTAACCGAGTAGAGTGCTAGCGTTGAAGGGTCGACGTGCTGTCTTGTGTACAGAGGTAGGAATATTAGGTACCTTGCGACATCACAACGTATACGAATGTAGTCCTTACCACGCGCGTCACAAGTGCTAGTATCGAGCAAGGTATACTTCCTGGTCTGACTGTATGCCACACAGTTACGAGCAATTTATGTTATTGTAGAATTTCAGGGGATGTTTCTGAACTCTACACTGTAATTTCCCTGAGTTTTCTCGGTTGGGAAGCTGTTAATACAGTTATTTTTGTCGACTCTATGAATACCTTGAGGCCTTTACATATGTTTGATGATATCTCGAATCGTATCATCGAATCGATTAGGAGACAAAAGTTGAAATTAGTTTTGCCCATCAAGCGTTCACTCCACCAGAACCTACGCTGAAGTTCCGGCCAAATGAAAGAGAACTGGGAGGCGGCGGTCGGTAGGAAGACCTGCAATTCCATGGTCGGACGACATCGTTATGGCGGCAGAGGGTCCATGGTTGCGGATGGCGAGGGACCGCGGGAGATGGCGCGAGGGGAAAAAGGCCTATACCCAACAGTGGGCAGCGTTGGGCTGATGATGATAATGATGATGGGGCTTAATTGTTTTGAATCTATCGCGATACCTTTCAATTTGACGTTTGAAGGGTGCTGACGAATTTTACACTGCATTTATTTGACACATACTGTCATTGAAAGCGATTGAGATAGGGAAAGAAATTGCGACACGATTTTGAAGGATATTGAGTGAAGATAAATAGCATAATCGTTCACTCAAGGCTGGAAGATAGCAGCGTGGCGGGAAATTCAAAATTTTCACAGTTTTTTACATTTTGTAGCTAAACTGAGCTATTTTTGTTCAGCGATTTTTCGTTCGCAGAAATAACAAAGTATTCTTATTATTATTGTAAAGAATAGAACAACAATATATGGTCTACGAAAAGTTTTTTGGGCAGTGCCACTGCTTCGTAGACCAGAACACATAATCGACTGAATTATTGTTGTTCTGTTGTTTACAATAATGAAAAGAATACTTTGTTATTTCCGCGAACGAAAAATCGCTGAACAAAAATAGCTCAATTTAGCTACAAAATGTAAAAAACCGTGAAAATGTTTAATTTCCCGCCACGTTGCTATCATCCCACCTTAATGTCATTAGCGTTTTGACTGATTCGTTCTGTTAGAGATTGTGATTTAAAACTTAGAGTCGCAATCACGATCATGATCCCGATACCATTGAAAGGGATCGCGATAGATTCAAAAGTTAGACAATTAAGCCCCTGGCTTGTGACCGGAGTGCGTGGAGAGTGCTACACCGACAAAAATCATGATCACTGTACTACTAGAGTGGTTTGCCCCGAACTGTGAACTCGCATCGAATGTGAAACTTTTTGCTTAAACCATTCGTGCAGGCGCGCGCGTATTGCATAATATTAACTTTACAACCCCATATCTCGGCAACCCCTCGACCGATTTGGCTCATGTTCGAACTTAAGTTTTTTTTTGTCTTATTTACCCGCTTACTGAATTTCATGATGTTCCGGCCAACAAATCTTAAGAGGGCGTTAGAGCACCAATTTCCCATACAAACGTAGTTCCGTTTTAATTTCTAAACTACAGGCTGGATTTTGCTGAAACTTGTTTTATATCAGTAGATGACCAATATGGAGGTTTGCAAATAGTTTTTATAATAAAAAAAATAGCCTGAAAGAAATTAGAGCGGTGCTTTGTTCGCGCCGAAAAAGGGGTTACTTTCAGCTGTTATTTACTTACATTATTACACTGTCTATTGAAGTCTAACTACCTTGGGAAATAAGTTATCGTCGAACAAACATTCATACACACATACAAACATCCAAACGCCGGAGTAGTACTTTAACAGGAGACTCGGGGAACTTCTCTCGCTTCGCTCGCTTGTTCAAAAATTTTAAGTAACTGTAGAGCTTCCAACATTTTGTATGGCAAGTTACATAGTGACACCGCCGCCATTTTAAAAAAATCACGTTTTCTCAGCTTGTAACTAAACCTAGCTTATTAGACTGAGGAACAAAATATAAAACGAAAACATTCTTAGGAAAAATGTCTAAAACGATATCGTTATGAAGCTATTAGAGTATTAAGATCCGCTTTTCTATGGAGATTGAAGTTTTCAGTCCGACATTTTCCTATGGGGTCGGAGATTTTGATTTTAAATAAAATCTTCCAGCTTAGGACGAAACATATCTTAATAGACGGAGAAAAAAAAATAAGAGGAAAACATTCTTAGGAAAAATGTCTGAAACGATATACTTACGGAGATTTAGTGGTTTCAAAATTCAGTTTTGCCTAGAGCGAAACTACAGACCGCCATGTTGATAAAAGAAAAGTCTTGGAACACAAAACCTCAACGAAAAAAAAAAAACGACGACACAACACAACACATATTGAAGGTAAAGCATGTGTGCATAGGCCCGTAGCAGCGAATAAAGCTACAATATGTATTTGGTTTAGATTATTAAAAGGCCAGGGATTTTTCTTTTTTTTTTTTTAGTTTGTCCCTGCACGGGCGGGATAGCCGAAGGTCATCAGACCAAAAAGGCCAGTGATGAAAATTGCCCCAACTGACAGACAGCCCTTGCATCTACGTAATGAGATGATTTATACATCTTGTGACTTGCGACTAGCGGCTTAAGACTTAGGACTTAGAACTTAGGACGTAAGACCAAGGGCCTAGGACCTAGGACCTAGGACATAAGACCTACGAGCTAGGACTTAGGACTTAGGACTTAGGACTTAGGACTTAGGACTTAGGACTTAGGACTTAGGACTTAGGACTTAGGACTTAGGACTTAGGACTTAGGACTTAGGACTTAGGACTTAGGACTTAGGACTTAGGACTTAGGACTTAGGACTTAGGACTTAGGACTTAGGACCTAGGACCTAGGACCTGGTACTTGCGACTTAGAACTAAGGACTATGACCCAGGACCTAGGGCCTAGGACCTAGGACTTAGAACTTAGGACCTAGGACTTAGGACTTAGAACTTAGGATCTAGGACCTAGGACCTAGGACCTAGGACTTAGGACCTAGGATATAAGATAAAGACAAGATAAAGATAAAGATAAAGATAAAGATAAAGATAAAGATAAAGATAAAGATAAAGATAAAGATAAAGATAAAGATAAAGATAAAGATAAAGATAAAGATAAAGATAAAGATAAAGATAAAGATAAAGATAAAGATAAAGATAAAGATAAAGATAAAGATAAAGATAAAGATAAAGATAAAGATAAAGATAAAGATAAAGATAAAGATAAAGATAAAGATAAAGATAAAGATAAAGATAAAGATAAAGATAAAGATAAAGATAAAGATAAAGATAAAGATAAAGATAAAGATAAAGATAAAGATAAAGATAAAGATAAAGATAAAGATAAAGATAAAGATAAAGATAAAGATAAAGATAAAGATAAAGATAAAGATAAAGATAAAGATAAAGATAAAGATAAAGATAAAGATAAAGATAAAGATAAAGATAAAGATAAAGATAAAGATAAAGATAAAGATAAAGATAAAGATAAAGATAAAGATAAAGATAAAGATAAAGATAAAGATAAAGATAAAGATAAAGATAAAGATAAAGATAAAGATAAAGATAAAGATAAAGATAAAGATAAAGATAAAGATAAAGATAAAGATAAAGATAAAGATAAAGATAAAGATAAGGATAATATAGGAACTAGGACCTAGCACCTAGCACCTAGGACCCAGGACCTAGCACCTATGACCTAGGACCTAGAACTTAGGACCTAGGTCCTAGGTCTTCATCAATTACTCGCTTTGTTTGAGTAAATCACTATACACGCCTTGGTCTGCAATTAGTGCGCTGCTGGCCACGCTATGATGGCCTCGAGCTTAGCTTAGCTACGCTCTCGGCCCTTAAGCTTGGTCATCATTGCAGGCCTTGCTGTCCGCGCTATAAAGCTTGTCCATCAAGGGCTGCAATGCTGACCACGCTGTAATGGCCTTGAGCTGCGCTACGCTGCGCTCTGTCGGCCATCAAAAGCGCGCCAGAAACGCACCCATTACAGATCGCGGCAGTAATGTACTATTAATGATTGTAAGACAACATGAAACTTGAGAAAAATGCGACTCTAAGAAATAAAACCTACGCACATTTTGGAAACACTAAAGCCGCGTTTCCACAGTCAAATTACAATAAAACGAAGAATACAATTTACTCTATGACGAGATTGACGAGCACCGTCCAAGAGAGCCGGGGCTTCTGATTGGTCGGTTCTTCTGATATTTTGTCTATGAGCGCAAAAACATCAACTAGGACGGAGCTCTAATCGTCAAAATTGCCTTGGATGGAAATTAAATAAATGGCCGGCAGATCAGAAGCCTTGTCTTACTTGGACGGTACTCTCGTTATAAGTAATTCTACTGTGAATACGCGGCTTTAATATTAAATTGTTGATCTATTTTACATGCGCAAAGAGTTTTCTTACAACCAAGTTGTTTTATGCTCAAACAAATGTTTAAACCCTTATATTTCCCAAAGTATATCACTTTCGTATTTTTTACTAAGAATAGTTAATTTTTATAATTGCTTTCTCTGTCGATTGAGACATGTTTTAACGTTAGCCGAAAATATGCGATTTTTTTAAAATGGCGGACATTTGACTATACCATTAAGGTTGGATGGCTTGGTCTCCAATTTGGTTAGACTCAGAGAAACCCGTGGAGGGGCGCGACACGAGATCTAATTGGGATTTCGGATGCGCTCTCGGTTGCTACGGGGCGTCCCTATGCGTACAACTTTGTAGTAGATACAGTCGCCCGTAGTGGTTTAATTCAAGTAAAAGGTTACCGGCTGCCCTTTTGATACGTTATAAAGAACGTAATTCTGCATATAAAAACCTAATTCTTGCCATTCCTAACCCGCCGCAAACATAAAACAAAATTAAAAAAATCCATAGATTTTTATCAGGTGTCGTAATATTCTAAAGCCTCATTAAATTCTCATAAGACGAAAATAAACCAGGACATATAGACTTAGCTTTTTATGTAACCTTTTACGTGAATTGAACCGTTACCGGCGACTGTACTATTAACTTTGGTGTTGTTGGGGCCCTGTGGATTTGTTTACAGTGGGGGAGGGGTCCGGGGTTTCTTGCTGCTATTAATATGAGCTAAGGGAAGGGGAGAGTTAGGAAATTGTTATTAAATGATCTATGGAAGGGATGTGGGGAAAATTAACGCGGTTACATCCGTGATCGGCCCTTACAGTCATGTACCGCTGCGGGGCATAGGCCCGGTTTCTGAATTGAGAATTTTACTTAACTATCGTTCTGTCACGTTCTTTTGTGAGAAATCCGCAGAGGCAGAACGATATTTAAGTGCTTGCTCAGCGAATTTCTTAAATCAGAAACCGGCAGTTAGATCACTAAAAGTGTGTGTGTGTGTGTGTGTGAGAGGGTGTGTGTGAGAGAGAGGGAGAGAGAGAAAGAGAGAGAAATATTTTTTTATGCCCAAAATAACTAATTTTAAGAGCTAGATTCAGGACCTTAACTAAAAGTAGCGCCAACTAGTGAGAACCAAAACGGTAGCGGTTATTGACGCGTGAGTGGATTTATTTGAGAAAAGACGAGCTTTACTTGCGACCAGAGCGCCTCTATTCTCTAAAAAATCCACTCAACCGTTGAGCGTCAAAACACTCGAAAATAGTCCTCATTGAAATGAACAACCTTTTTTTTTAAATTAAAAACGGTTATTTTTACGGCTGATATTTTAGAGAATACACTGGCTGGAATCGTGGAATCGTAAAATTCCCCCTTTCAGTGTGAAATGTGGAGCGTTTGAAATGTTGCACGAATCACGAATCACAATGGAGTCGACGACTTTCGATGTTCGGATGGATGAACGTCAACGGGCAAAGCTATACAACGTGTTACAAAACAACTCTTTTTACAGGGTGTAACCTACTGGTCAACAGGGTGTCAATACTGTAAAAAAAAGTTGAAAAAATGCATTTCTATTTTATATCCTCTAAATTGAAAATTTTTCATAACTTTTTTGTTTTTGGTATTAGCACAAATTTAAAAATATGTTTGTGCGTGTAGGTGCATTTACATAGCTTTGAGTTGTTAAAACATTGTGAAAATCAATGAAAACAATATTTAAAAAATACTTTTCTCCCGCCACATTGTTCACATTTTATTAATTTAAAAATTAACGGAACGTCATAGAGCAAAAAAAAAATTTTGGTTGTGATCCCTATCACCGGGTGCTATTACCCTGTAAAAAGAGTTAGGTACTTTTGTAACACCTTGTATAACAAATATGTAGGTACGTAAGTATCAAGCATTGAATATACTACGCCCACCTACTACTTTCAAAATTTAAAATTCCCTCGAAATTTAAGTTTAAAATAAGCATAACTCATAAACGGCTGAACTGATTTTGACAAAACACTGGCTAGAAAACCTGCCTTCAAATAAAAAAAACCGCATCCAAATCGGTTCACCCGTTTAAGAGCTACGGTACGGTGCCACAGACAGACAGACAGACACACATTGCGGTCAAACTTATAAGACTCCTCTTTTCATGTCGAGGGTCAACAAAGGTATACGACCTATAAATTTGAGTAACCGCCGGTCTCTGATTTGAGAAATTCGCTAAGCAAGTACTTAAATATCGTTTTGCCTCTGCGGATTTCTCAAAAAAGAACGTGACAGAACGATACTTAAGTATTTACTTAGTAAAATTCTCAATTCAGAAACCGGGCCTAAGTAATTTAAATTAGGTGATGATGCCCCTGGGGCACGATGATTTTTATAATGTAGAGGTCGAGTCCTACCATTTATAAATGCCTAGCTAGACCGGATCACTCTGTAGTTGTAGTATTAAGGCTCGGTATAAGGCTAACTAGCGCCACCAATGTTGAAAAAATCATATGTCCTTTCAGAAGAAGTTTCTGACAAAATCCTAAGTAGAGCTCATGCGCCATGCTTTTCTAGATTTTTAAGTGTAGGTACCCAACACAATTTCTAGTCTTAAGGGTAGACGATAGCAAGGTGGCGGGAAATTCTAAATTTTCACAGACTTTTACATTTTGTAGCTAAACTGAACTATTTTTGTTCAGCGATTTTTCGTTCGCGAGAATAAAACCGTATTTTTTTCATTATTGTAAACAACAGAACAACAATGATTCAGCCGATAATGTGTTCTGGTCTACGAAGCAGTGGTACTGCCCAAAAAACTTGTCGTAGACCAGAACACATAATCGGCTGAATTATTGTTGTTCTTTTGTTTACAATAATGAAAAGAATACGGTTTTATTTTCGCGAACGAAAAATCGCTGAACAAAAATAGCTCAGTTTAGCTACAAAATGTAAAAAACTGTGAAAATTTTGAATTTCCCGCCACACTACTATCTTCCAGCCTTAATAGTGATAGTGATAGTGAATACATTTGAAGGGCCAAATTCTAAAAGTCCTCATGTCCATTTTTTACATTTTTAACTGACAACGCCATCGTGTTCAGTACTAAGAGCTAAACTCGGCCCTTCGTTTATTTATGTCAAAAAAAAATACAGTGTTTCTAAAATTACGATCAATAACATTTGCTCAGATGTATGGCACGACGGTAGAATACGAGTATTTCAGGACAATATCATGCGGTCCCCATTTCCTGTACGAAATTATCTTTTAAATCTGATTATTTCACGGTCCAATAATGACGTAATTAATCACATCACGAGGCGCAGTCGAGTGAAAAGGAGCTTTATTACAAAGGTCAGAGGGGTCAATTTGCAACACCTGTTACTATGCATCGCCCACGCGGAGCTCGGTTTGACGGATGACAAATTAACGCTTTTGAATACTACAATTTCGGTTGTTTCAGCTGTAGTTTTCTCGGTAGCGCACGATAGGTTTTTCTCTCTTATCAAAATCGGTTCAGCCGTGTATGAGATATGCTAATTTGAAGCTTAAATGTCGGGGGTATATACCTATATTTTTTAATTTAGTAGCTACATAAATGATTCATCCACGAGGTTAATGATAAATCCAAATACTATGACCAATATCGGTAATGGTATGACGTATCTGAAAAAACACGTGAATCGTCATGTACCTACGTTTTTATGTGGTTTGATAAATTATAATATCACGTCTCACCGCATAGAAACGCTGACCAAAACAAATGTTAAACTATTACAGTTTGTTTACCAACGTAGGTAAGGTTGTTAATTGGTAGTAGGTAAGATACAAAGCGATAATACAAGACCATTTGTGAGAGTAGTTCAACTGAAGCTCTTTTTGTTACACCCTGTATACACCGTGGAATTTTAGTGGTTTTAAAGCCGAAGGTATTTAGTTGCACTCGTGATTCTGAGCCTAATTCCAAAATTTTACTTCAAAACGAGCGAAAAAAAATAACACTTCCCAATACAAACGGCTATCGCCAATCGACACGATTTGTATGGAGAAGTGATTTTTTTTTTCGCGCGTTTTGGAATGAAATTTTGTAATTTGGCTCAGAATCACCAGTGCAACAAATACCTTCGGCTTTAAAACCACTAAAATTGCACGGAGTAAATAATCTCTACTTATACGGTCAGACACTACCGGGCTTTGGCTAATTTTATATTTGTGTTCTTCGATCCGCTTTGACGATGATTGAGATGAATGCTCATGACCGCACAACCTACTCCGCAAACCTTCGTCGATAGATAGTGTGACTAAACACGTCACAGGGGGGTCACACGGGAGGTGTGTGTATGAAGGTGTGTGAGGGTATGTGTGTGTGTGGGTCAGGGGTCAAAAATGTGTCATCACAATCAACACGGCGTAAAAATCGTAGTAAGTATTTGTTCAAACGAAACGTCCCACATACGCTCAGTATACAAGGTGTGAATCACCTATTACTGTGATTGACAATAGCCTAATCAGGGTCTGATTCATAGAGCGCCTTGCGTGCTTCATACCACATGGCAAGTGTTTTGTTTACAATGTACACTTTACACCATTTGGGCTCGTATAAAAAGTTTTATAAAGGTGTTACAAAAGATCCTAACTCTTTTTCCTGGGTAATATCACCCGGAGATAGGGATCACAAACAATTTTACCAGACATAAGTGGTCGATAATAACTAACATATCCAAAAATTATTAAAATTGGTGATCTAAAAAGTTCTGGGCATATTTTATGGGTTAATTGAACGAGCGAGCGAAGCGAGCGAAGTTCTCCGAGTCTACTGAAACAATCCGGCGTTTGTATGTTTGTATGTATGTATGTATGAATGTTCGTTCGACGATAACTTGAGTAAATTTAGTCGGATCGTCATGAAATTTGATAGGCAGGTAAATGAAGCAAGGAGAATTTTTAAGTTCGAACATGAGCCAAATCGGTCGAGGGGTTGCTGAGATATAGGGTCGCGAGTTCATAGTTCGGGGCGAACCACTAGTTTATTATTATGAGATGTGAACGCTGTGGCGGGAAAAAGTATTCTTTAAATATTGATTTCATCGACTTTCACAATGTTTTAACAACTCAAAGCTATGCAAATGCAAATACACACACGAAAATGTTTATAAACTTCGGCTAATACCAAAAATAAAAAAAGTTATGAAAAATTTATGGGGTTATAAAATAAAAATTTATTTTTTCAACCCTATTTTTACAGAATTGACTTTCTGTTGAAGAAGTGGGTTATACTGTACATAGAGTAAGGATGTTTTGTAACTTGTATTTGGTTAGAATTTGTATTAATTAGGTTCGAATGAGCGACTCTGCTTGTATCGCGCAGCAATTATTTATCTGTCCTCTGCTGCGAAAATAAAATATGACCTAACTGTTATCTTTTCGGCCTCTCTCGATTAACCTAAAATCTGCCTAAAATGAATATAAACTACTGATTAAATATTGAAGCTTCGATCACTCTGTCGGCTGGCGTAGATATTTCGACACTAAACCGAAGTTAAAATTAGGTTAAGGTGTGAAAATCGTGAACCGACTGCGATAGACGTAATGAAACTACAGGGTAAACTCTAAGTCGATAGCGGAACTTTAAGTAGGCTATCTACTGATCAATACAAACAACTTGTTCTAGATGGCGAACAAAATGGAGTGAAAAAAATATCAGCTGTTTCATACATTTGGCGCAGTAGTGAGTCGACCTTTTGTATGGAACAGCTGATATATTTTTCAGTCCATTTTTTTCGCCACCTAGTACAAGTTGTTTGTATTGATGAGTACAATGCCTACTTAGAGTTCCGCTATCGACTTAGAATGCACCCTGTAGTGTTACCGAAAAATCGATAGTTTTGCAATCGATTGTCGGACGCTAAGAACATGTACCCCATCGATAGCACAATCGATAGTATCGATACTATCTATAGTATCGATGTCTCTTCTACATAGTATCGATAGTTTCGTCGCTGCAAACCAATTAACTATCGATAGTATCGATTTTGAATGGCCCGGTTTCTGAATTGAGAATTTTGCTAAGCAAATACTTAACTATCGTTCTGTCACGCTCTTTTGTGAGAAATTTGCAGAAACAGGACGATACTTACCCATTTGCTTAGCAAATTTCTCAATTCAGAAACCGGCATTTATGTCGTATTTCGCGGGGTGTCTAGCTGCTAGGTCTGATACTGTTGCCCTGTGGAATGCTCTGGTTTTCAAATCGTAACCTCAAATTCGTGGAAGACTCCCAGTTTATTAGTTCACAGTGTAAGTATAAAATTAGCGCATGCGCCGTATGTGTCGTAAAGACGCTATAACGCGCACACCTAGTTAGTGAGGTTAATTCAACGTTCAAAAATATACTCATCGAGGTGTTGGGTGTTGATTATGAGATCGAAAATATACTCGCTTCCTGGGGTTTAAGTCTGTAAGGCAAAGGCGTGTCGATGGCATCCCAGTAGAAGGACGAAACCGGGGTTTTCTCGTTTTTCTTCTACAACTAGCGGACTAAAAACATTGAGAGGACCGACAGCATTAATAAATCGTAATTGAAGCCGTCAACTGGGAGCCCATTTTGGCACCATTGCGTTACAGACTCAGGCCTTTGGTTTTTTATGAACTGAAAACTTAAGGCCTTTGCAGCTGCGTAACGAGATGATTTATACAGCAGCGTCCGGTTTTCTTTATCAACTTACCTGATTGGTTAATAAATAACCTAATTAACCAACGTAAAGGATAGTAATATCAGACGGTAATAACAAAAGCTTGTTTCTACATAGAGCTAACATATTTTGAGCACTGACTAATGTAGAGTCTACAATATTTAGTATTCATAATAAGCTATTTTTTGTGCAAAAACATAGTATAGGTAATAGTTTAACAATTCATATTAATCATCGAAGGAAATACTATTATTTGGAGTAAAGAATACCCCACAATAACGGAAAAAATATTAAGAAGAATTGGGATAAAGTGACGACTTGTTATAAAAAATGCATAGTCTGATTTCTGAGTCAATTATGCCATATACAGGGTGGCCCAAACATAGACGTCAAGCGAGAAAATCTAGATAGCTGACACCGAGGGCTACCCGAATCACCCCCATGTATGTTCAGCCATTTTTTGTCGTTTAGAAGTTATGAGGCTTTTAAGGTTTTTTTGAAAAAAATTACCTAGCATTCGATTTTATTTTATAACTTTTTTTTCTTTCGTCTTTTCAGCACATTTTTTTATTCTTTAGAGTCTCAGATAAATTATCTATCACCAAAAAAATAATGATCAGCTATGGACTTTTAGAAGATACCGCAATTTTGATCCAAAGTCCAAAAATGTTGTTTTCGCGAAATCATCACTGAAATAGTTAGTATGGGGAAAAAAATATGTAGAGGTCTGAAGGACTTTTTATTGATTTCAAAAACTTTCCCAAAGTCTTATTCTTTAGAATAATACAAAAAACCTGTCACTTTATAGGACTTTTATTCAAGTAATTTGCGATCAAAGTCGAAAAACTGGAGTTGGAAGAAATTTTATTTCAATCGATTTTCATTTATTTTGGTTGATTCGGACAAAAATCATTGCAGGTAGGCTTAATATTGCCTGTCAGCACGGTCTGCATAGGAAATTCACGAAAAAAATAAAAAAAATACCATAAAATATTTTGTTTTTTTTTTGTTCTTTTTTTTTCATTATTTGAATTTCAAATTATTTTATTATCTAATTTACTTACAAAACATGAAGAAAAAAATAAATTTAAAGAAAAAAAATAAAAAAAGTCTGAAAATTAAATGATTTTATTTTTTTATTTTTTCGTGAATTTCTAATGCAGATCCTACTGACAAATGATTTTAAGCCGATCCGCAATGTTTTTAGTCCGAATCGACCAAAATAAATGAAAATCGATTGAAATAAAATTTCTTCCAACTCCAGTTTTTCGACTTTGATCGCAAATTACTTGAATAAAAGTCCTATAAACTGACAGGTTTTTTGTATTATTCTGAAGAATGAGGCTTTGGGAAAGTTTTTGAAATCAATAAAAAGTCCTTCAGACCTCTACTTATTTTTTTCCCCATACTAACTATTTCAGTGATGTTTTCACGAAAACAAAATTTTTGGACTTTGGATCATAATTGCGGTATCTTTTAAAAGTCCATAGCTGATCATTATTTTTTTGGTGATAGATAATTTATCTGAGACTCTAAAGAATAAAAAAATGTGGTGAAAAGACGAAAGAATAAAAAGTTACAAAATAAAATCGAATGCTAGGTAATTTTTTTCAAAAAAACCTTAAAAGCCTCATAACTTCTAAACGACAAAAAATGGCTGAACATACATGGGGGTGATTCGGGTAGCCCTCGGTGTCAGCTATCTAGATTTTCTCGCTTGACGTCTATGTTTGGGCCACCCTGTATAATGACTCAAAAATCTTATATGAAAAAAACTCTATACCCATCGAGTAACTCTATAAGCTAAGTACTAGGTAATGCTTATGAGCAGCTGGTTGTCATCCGTGGTTTTAACTTTCCCGCTAGAGTAGAACACCCCACAGTAATTTATTTCCAAACTTCCAAAGGAACAAGTAACTATTACATATAAGGTTTGAACCTTAATCAAGTTTATAAATCTCTTTCACACACTTACAAAAACTAAACAACTTACTTAGAACTCAAAAGTTTCCGCCAAGTCATAGGTAAGTTATTCACCACCGAAGTAGAGTCAACAGAAAATCATTTTTCGCACCTAAAATGCACAGAGTTTATGTTATTTTGAAATGAATGCCTAGTACGTTTACTGGGTCAACATACAACTTAACCAAATATATATTTGCACACCTAAGAGCCCTTATTATGATGTCCATAAGGTTGGTATCAGAGCGTTGGAAAGTGAAAGTAAACTTGGTGCGTCTGGCCGGAGTTTTTTGTATTCTCAACATGACCAATGTCAATATTACTTCAACTGGTTCTTACGCAATAGAGCCTTCGCTTGGAAAATCTTTAGAGTGACCGTTAATAGAATTAGAGCCTTGAGGCTATGGGAAAAGGTACCATTGTGGCGTGTGGGAGGAAAATGTTAGACGCGAGTGACAAAAATGTTATGGTAGGATTTGTTGCGAAACTTTAGAGGATTTTCTTTTATTGTGTACGTGATTATATCGTATGGCATGACTCCTCGTTTGTAGACGTGTGACCTGAAATTGGTTTAAAAAAATCGGGGCAAAAAATGTATCTGCTATTCGACACAATTAGGTTCAGTCGGCCACAGTCTCAGATACCCCTTTTTGTTCGATTGGCGCCCTTATGCCGCGCGCGGTAAGAGCTGCCATGGGGTATCTGAGATTGTGGCCGACCGTACCTACAGTAACTAACTATGAAACAGCAGTTATTGTTTAAACAGGGTGATGTTTCGGTCAGTGACATCCGACTCAGGAAAGATAGTTTTAGTAACGGTTGAAGCTAAAAGTTTTTTTATTCAAAAATTACCTTGTTCAATTTGTTCTATATTAACCGCAACGTGCCGACACCCACGGCCTTCTCAAAGCGCGCTCGTGAAGTGGCGCCCGATAGTGCGAGTGCGGCCGCAAGCGTTAGTATAATAGTGAGGCAGGCCACAATTGAATGATTTTTGGGTATTTTTCACTGAAATGTTTTTATTTTTTTAATATTAATTTTGGTTTCAGTATCGTGTAAATAATCACGCCTGAGTCGGGTGTCATTTTACAAAACAACACCTTGTATGTTATGAGTTTATGACTTATGACTGGTGCGCGAGATTCCGAGCCCACCAACACAGCAATTCGATTTGTAAGACAAAGCCGGGAAAAGGTCGTATGTGGGTCACATCACATTGCCCGTGCGTAAAAGCCTTCTTCATTCATTTAAATGGGCTTCGAAATCCCTTTAAGGAGTAATAATTCTTATGTTGCCTTGATGGAATAAAACATACAGGGTGAATTTGAATTCGTTAGCAAAACGTTTAGGAGTCCTTCTAATCCATCAAATTCGGGTAAGTTACGCGTACATCATTTATAACTCAAGAATGGCTGGGATTTTTATGATCTTTGAATTGTATCCACCCTGAATAGCCAAATAACATGGGAAAAATCATAAAAAAATTGGCTGCGCGGACCAAGTTGCAGGCAAAAGCTAGTAAATAACAAGACACAAGAAGAAATACCTCTAACGTTTTGCTGTCCCTTTAGGAAAATCGATTCGATGTAATTCGATGTAGGGTAAATACATTGTTGTAACTCAACATTGCATATACAGGGTGCACTCTAAGTCGACAGCGGAACTTTAAGTGGGGTATCTACTGATCAATACAAACAACTTGTACTAGGTGGCGAAAAAAATGGAGTGAAAAAAATATCAGCTGTTCCATACAAAAGGTCGACTCAGTACTGCGCCAAATGTATGAAACAGCTTTTTTTTCGGTCCATTATTGTTGCCGCCTTGTACAAGTTGTTTGTATTGGTCAGTAGACAGCCTACTTAAAGTTCCGCTATCGACTTAGAGTGCACCCTGTTTGAACAAAAATGGACCAAACAGGCAATGCCTTATTTTCAATGTTGAAAGGATAAGCCCGAGGAGAGCATCTTAATGGGTCATAAGATATTCTACCTCAAAGCTTGGAACGAAAAGCAAAGGTTCAGTAACGCTGTAATCGGGATAATAAATCATTCTATAAAACATCCGACCCAGCAATTTACAAGGGCCTAATATTATAATACAACCTTAGGAAGGAAATGAGGGTTTTTGTATCAGCTATTTGTCATAGAAAAGGCCGTTTTCCTAGCACCTTTCGGTGGTGTAAGGAAACTATGAAACGTGTAAGGAATTTTCAATATTGATTATGATTAGTGATTGCATTATTTTTTATTTAATATTAAGGTGCAGAAGAAAAGATTTAGTTTTGAAATAAAGGGACAAACAAACCTCAATGAATCGCCAATCAAACAGAAACAATCACTGAACACAGCATTTGTAACGAAAAACGTACGCAACTAGCAGTCTACTACTATCGAACCAAACTGCACTTCTTTCCGTCCGTGAACTTGACGTCATCCGTTGCTATAGCGATGCTCCCGAAAACCCTCCCCGGAGGAAACTCAACCCCACACACGCGAAAATCTTCTCCCCACTTCGGGAGAAAAAAAAAACAAACAATAAAAATCACACTGGCCGCTTTTGACAGCAAGAAGGCGACAAAACAAAAAAAGCGTCGACACTGCACCGTTATTCGAAAATCAAAGGAGGTTCCGAATGTTATTTTTCAAAAAAGGAATTGTTTTTCTTCTTTTCCGCGAGAGACGCGCGTACTGGCCGCGTCGAGGGGCGCACTACGTAAATGTCAGAGCCAGCGGCACATGTGCGGAGCGATCAAAGGGCGACTGCACACTGGAGGTGATTTTCTTTTAAACGGGTGACGCGTCAATTGGATGCCGTCAATCAGTCAGGGCGTGAGGTTGCAATCGTTTCAATTGCATCTTTATTGGTCTTGAAAGTCATAGGAATGGCACATTTATTTACCAATGCCAATACAAGGTGTTACAAAAGTACCTAACTCTTTTTACAGGGTAATAGCACCCGGTGATAGGGAACCCAACCTAAATATTTTTTTTTGCTCTATGACGTTCCGTTAATTTATAAATTAATAAAATGTGAACGATGTGGCGGGAGTAGTATTTTTTAAATTTTGTTTTTATTGACTTTCACAATGTTTTAACAACTCAAAGCTATTTAAATGCACCTACACGCACAAACATATTTTTAAATTTGAGCTAATAACAAAAACCAAAAATTATGATTTTTTTTCAATTTTGATGTTAGAAAATAAAAATTGTTTATTTCAACATTTTTTTACAGATTTGACATCCTGTTGACCAGTAGGTTACACCCTGTAAAAAGAGTTAGGTACTTTTGTAACACCTTGTATAATTAGCTTGTAATTTGTAGAATCTCGTTTATTTTTGCAATCGTAGAGACTCGTTTTGTTATGATTTAAAGCGTAGAATTTGCAGTGATCTTTAATTTGATGTACATTTTTATGTACACAAGACAGCACGTAGATCCTAACACGCGTGCACTCTATTCAGTTACATTACGGACGACTTTGCAACGAAAGTGTAAGCGTCGACGTGCTGTCATTGTGTACAACGTTTTCTGCTTACAGATGACGTGATTACTTATCAGGTCCCGCGGGTCAGAATGCCCGGAAAAACGGCCAAAGAGAAATTTAATCAATGAGTTCGTACCTCAGCGTACCTTTTCTTATAGACATTAATTAGCCTACAATTGTACCTATTGATCAATGACATTCTATTGATGTGATATTATATGGTTTTAACTAAGTTATATCTTGTCTATGATAAAAATTCTTTATTTTAAAACCATACTAGAACAACACGTTCGCAACAATGTTGCAGTACAATAACAATTTTCAAGGAAACCTTTTAAAAATCACCCTGGATGGCGAGAAATTTTCATTCACAAAACCATCAGTAACAAACAACTACCCCGGGAAATCGCCTCAGCCGTGCACGCGCCCTTACAGCGCGAGCGAGAGGCAAGATCTCAGGGGCAGTACATCCGCTTTCCTCTCGTTATGTAAGCACGGGGCTGCGGCGCCAACTCCGAGCCCGGACGGCTTGCTCCCTAACAATTCATTTACATGAGCACTCAGACAGGTATTTTTTTCCTTTAAAAAAAATCAGTGAGTCTTTTGATAAAGCAGTTTGAAGAATAATGTGACGGATTTTTTTTACTAGCACTTTTTGATACGCTATATCTCGAAAACCATGCGCTTTTTCGTAATTATGTATAGAAACAAAGTTGTGGAAAATTTACTAAGCTTTCATTCAATCTAGAAGTTTTTTTGCTAAGGCGCACCGTTTTTGAGTTGCGAGCGAAAAACTGAGAAAAGCGATCCGTTGGGAACGCACCGCCCGGACGCGCCCCGCGCAACTCCGCACCCCCGCCGTCGTCCAGGCACCCTGAGCTCCACGAACTGGGTTATTTCGCCGGAATTCGGACCTCGACCGGTGCCTTTTCAATTTTTATTACGCGTCTGCCATGTCTGCGTACGTATTTATTGTAACGGGAATTATTGTGGAGAATAAAAGGCAGCGTGATTATTTTTTTCAGGGTTTCGATGCTGATGCAGTGTGAAAGAAGCTGCCTTCGATTCGTGTGTCTTTCTCCTATAGGAGATTCCTATAGGAAGCTGAAAAAAGCTTGTAGAACTTGGGAAATACGTTTTTCAAATTTTCCAATGCTTTTATCTGGATGGTACACACGACAGCACGTCGACCCTTACACGCTAGCAATCTATACGGTTACGTTACGGGCGACTTTACAACAAAAGTGTACAGTCTACGTGCTGTCGTGTGTACAGCACGTCAGAGTGTACACTTTCCTTGCAAAGTCGCCCGCAACGTAAGTGTAAGCGTCTACGTGCTGTTGTGTACATTGAGCTTTACCTTCCTACTTCATCTGGTACGATTAGCGATATGCTAAGATACCCTATTGTAGCTCTTATTGTGCGCGGCATAAGTGCGTATTACAAAAAAGGGAATCTAGCGTTGACTGTACCTTTAAATTTTTATTACAATGATTGTTGTGGAGAGTGAAAAAGGAAAGGAAAAAGTTACGCTCGGTTGGTTTGTACTGGCTGGCAGATAATTGTTTTTAGGGTTCCGCATCATGCTCCGTTTTGAAGAATCCCTAGCGGTCTCCATCAGCTTATTCTCTTCTTCTTCTTCGTCGTTACTCTCTCGTCAGAGCGGTCGTGGTCCACATGTAGTATCAGTGGCTGATGTTGCGCGCCTTACGATGCCACGCCATTTATCTCGGTCAGAGGTTGCCCTGGTGCATTCATACAGTGTTTTCCCCACAGTGATCTTGATTTGGTCAGTCCATCACATCGGCTTATTACATCACATCGGCTTATTAGCTAGGTAATAGTTTTTCGTGTTTCAGGGTGGGCTCATGTTTGAAATATATTTAGGCATGTAAAACATAGGCTTGTAGTGGTTTAGGTAACCAGATAAGAGCAAATAAAATCTAATAGGTATGTCCTGTGCCAATTGATAGAAGTGTAAAGAAGCGTAAGCGTGGACTTATTTCATGAACTAGGAAGAAATAGAGAGGTCGCGCGAAACCCTCTAAGCCCCAGACAATCCCGCACGAAGGTATTTTATATTGTTTTATTAATAAAGTAAGTTAGACTAGTCGCTCTGTGAGCTGTAGTGTAGACCTCGCGAGTCTGTCAAGTCTGTGAAATGTTAAGTGGGGGCGTTGTCGAGCTGCTCTGAGCTTCGCTCAACGCGGGACTCGGCCTTCGGCCTCGGGACCCGGAGCTGATATTTGTACAGCTTGGCCATCGGCCTCGCGGATTGAGGTGTCTGATAATTTGGCGTTTGGCCTAAAAAGGGCCAAATAAAAAATTACAAATTCCCATAATTTGTACTAAGTAATCTGCGAAATGCGGCATGCAGAGGAGAACAGACATTCGGACACACGAAATATTTTTTTTCCTAAGCTGAAACGGAGACCCTGGCTAACTTCGCTCGCTCGGTCATAAAGAAATGATTGGTTTGTGTCAATAGAATGAATTGATTTGTGTCGTTAGATTCAATATTAGGTACTTTAAGGTACAAGGTCCGTTTGACTTACAATCGTGGGTTCCGGGTTTGATTCCGGTTGCACATTGCACCGAAAGCATGACGCTGCACAATCCAAGCATTTGAATTATTGTAACAGGCCTTGAATGGTTTTCCCTCTTCGTAGAAATACCTAGCTAGAGAGCAGGATGGACTGCAGTTTATCACGGTTTTGTCGATAAACATTTCTGTCGCGTGCACCTTCTGCTAGCGTAGCATGAGCAATGAGCATACGAGTAGATCTAATACTGCGCTAGCTTTCTTTAAGGATACGATATCTCTGTATCTCTCTGTAGATCTAAAGTATAGCAATATTAGCAATACATACAGGTGTACCGACTTAAAACCTACTACGCTAGCTGAAAGTAAAAGTGAATAGTGATTTATTGCCAAAAATAAAAATTCTAGATTGTTTTTAAATTACTTAACCAGTACACAGAGTAGTTCTTAAATGTGTTAAAAAATATATTAGTTAGAGTTCGATGATTTGGCAATGTGTCCCAAGCTCAGCATTTTGTCGTCATATAAAACAATCCAAACATATAATCCGTGCGGGATCAGAATGGCATAGTACCTTTTGGAACTGAACCGCAAATGACATTACTCGAGTAGGGTCAGTAAAAAAATTGTTGGTTCTACGTTCTCATAGTTCAGATCTTTCATCATATGAAATTGAAAATACACAAAAAAAATTAATGGTTGTAATCTAAAAGGATTAAATGTTATTGCACGTGATACTCGTAAAACGTAAGCAGACACCCACGTGCACAGAAAACACAAGCAAGTTTCGACGCGAGTTTGCCATAGAGAACTAGAGTTTGCCGAAATGCTGACGCTACAGCTGACAGGCGGACCGCGAGCGTCTCAGTTCCAAAAGGTATTATCCCATTCCGATCCCGCACGGATTATACTCGTACTTACTGTGTTTTCCGATCGACGCTGATTTTCAGCATGTCCCCAGCTGCAGGGTAAATAAAATAGAAACAAACTCTGCGGGTTGCAGTACGTACAATACCTGTCAACTAGCAAGGTGTCTGCCCCGCTAATACGACGCGAGAAATGGAACTTTTCAATTAGGTAGGAACCTCCCAGACCAAGTTTACTAATTAAAATAAGTCTGTCGCATTGAACTTGCACTTCTATTGAATATCATAATTACTAGTGGTTCGCCCCGAACTTTGAACTCGCGACCCCATATCTCAGCAACCCCCCGACCGATTTGGCTCATGTTCGAACTTAAATTCTCTTTACCTTATTTACCTGCCTACCAAATTTCGTGACGATCCGACTAAATTTACTCAAGTTATCGTCGAACGAACATTCATACATACATACATACATACATACATACATACATACATACATACATACATACATACATACATACATACATACATACAAACGCCGGATTGTTCCAGTAGACTCGGAGAACTTCGCTCGCTTCGCTCGCTCGTTCAATAATGATGTTCAGGTAGAGTTGGAAGCGTGGTAGACCAGTGGGTAGAATTGGTTGTTTTTTTATTTTTTTTTGTATTGCATTGTTT
This sequence comes from Zelleria hepariella, assembly GCA_949319315.1. Classification (NCBI taxonomy): domain Eukaryota; kingdom Metazoa; phylum Arthropoda; class Insecta; order Lepidoptera; family Yponomeutidae; genus Zelleria; species Zelleria hepariella. The sequence goes on from OX439388.1 coordinate 3,809,636, forward strand.
TTTTCGACATTGGGTCGAAAAATTTTCGTGCGTAACATTTAATCTTCAGCGTGACACTGCGTACCTTTGTACGCAGTGTATTTTTATTCCTTCTAAAATATTTTACCTTTTGGGAACCATTTGGGGATTTGGGTAGAATCGGTTGCTCTTCAAATGAGAGGTTCCCGATTCTGAAAAGCAGTCCCGTGCAGAGTTTGTAGTATTCGCAGAAGTTCCATAACTACTGCAAATACTAAAAACTCTACAATATTCCCAATAGTTCCATGATAGGAATATTACGAACTTTGTTTCCGCACTACTTCCATTGATGTGTGTGAAATACGACCTACGACATTAGGTACCTAGGTACTTTGCTTTTAAAGTTACATTATGTTTTATATCAGCAGTTCTACAAGCTAATTATTATGATTTATCTTATAGCTTGCTTGGATTTCTTTGACTAGAATTTAGATAGCTATTACTACTAAATTTAAAATATCTTCGACATTTTAGCTTCAAATAAGCATATCTCATAAACGGCTGAGCCGATTTTGATATAATATATCTAAGAACACCACTAGAAAAATGCTTTCAAATAAAGAAAACCTCATCAAAATCAGTCCAACCGCTTAAAAGCCACGGTGTCACACACAGATACACAAACAGACACCCTCACATAGCTGTCAAACTTATAAGACCCCTCTTTTTTGGTGGGGGTTATAAACCATGGCTAGGGGCTTGTCTGGCATCGGTAGGTAAGGTAGATAATATACCACGTATATTTTCAAACTTACGTACATTTGTGAATTTGTAGTAACAATACCACTCGCTGACTGTGAAGGAAAACATCGTGAGGAAACCTGAGCGTATGAGGCATTATACCCTCAACGCAAATATCGCCAAACCGCATTGAGCACGCGTGGTGATTAAGCTCGAACTCTCTCTCAGGAGAGAAGGCCTTTGCCCAACTAGTGGGACATGTACAATTGAACAGGCTACATCTTACTTTTTTTTTATTTGCCTAGCTTCTTTTAGGTAAACACCATTATTCTTAGTGCACTTGATCGATGTACTAACAATGGCAATGCTAAAGCATTTCCTACGCCAACAAAGCTCAGTAGAAGACATTTTAAACACTTCTCGCATCTATCTTAGTCTTTGCTGACTGCAACACATTATTCTCGGCCCTAGGATAATTAGTTAGGGATGGTGTTGCTAGGTGACCAGAATTGCAGGACAGTATCAATTTTAGGAGTTTGTGGACACAACCCTTGATTTTTGGCAGTTGCCAAAAATAAGTGAAAAAATATAATCACAAAAGTAAAAAATATTATGTTTTTCATAAATAGGTAGGAACATCATAATTATTCCGGCATCTTTTTATTTGTTTTTAAGTTTATTTCCAAAAGTGATTTCTATCTCTAATATCCTCTATGTAGTATAATGAGGCTTTACCAAAGAGCGTAGAATTAATGTTTTCAACCTCTACGTTTAACATTTGCTCTTTGATGGATCTGTTGAGCTCACTGCAGAAATCAGACTTTTTAATCTATTCCTACCGGGCTGCAAAGCCAGTCTTTTATCTAAGTAGGTTTACCCGCTATTTCTACGAGAAGTTATGTTAGTGTCATATCATCCCACAAAATGCAACTGCAGTAAGATAGATAGATAACTCTTTATTGTACACCAAAATTATTTACAAAGGAATTCTTAAAATTAAGGCGCTGTACATAGTGAATAGCCCGCGCGCCAAGAAAAATGCACAAAATCGAGTCCTGTATCAAATACACTAAAAAAATCAAAAATGTTCACATATCAAACCCTAGAATTAGGTGAGACATATCTAAAACAGCCAGTTTCGTGTTGACATTCATAAACGTTTTGAAGATATTTTTGATGAAAAAAAATAGGCGGAGCACTTTTTTTCAAACAAAATATCTTTCAATCTGTTATGGGTATCAACACAAAACTGGCTGTTTTAGATAGCTCTCACCTAATTCTAGGGTTTGATAGGTGAACATTTTCGATTTTTTTAGTGTATTTGATACAGGAATCGTTTTTGTGCATTTTTTTTGCGCGCGGGCTAATTCACTATGCCCAGCGCCTTAATCAGTCAGCATACAATTGGCAGCTTTATCAAATCAAATCAAATACTAGTCCAATTTTCAGTAAGGACTTAAAATTTCACTGAATGAAGTCACGTCGCATATCTTAGAGGGCTTTAAACAAATATTTTCAACTCCAATTAGGGCAACACTAGCACAGCAGTTGAAACTCGTAACATACTGTTCCTACCACTTGTGTGTCTGCATGTGTAAACTAATCCTTCGGGAGCTTACTACGGACTGCCTTACGTGCGGGAATTGTACTGTCAGCCCACCGAACTAAATCCCATAGAATCAGCATTGCGTATAAAATCACAATAAAAACTTGTCCTTACAGAAACAAATGATATCAGCAAAAGAACAATACGAAACATCATTTCGACCATACGTCTAATATTCGAATGTCAACCTTATTGCATTAGTGTACAGTTTTACTTTAATTGCATAGACTACGAGCAAATAAGCTCCCAAAGGCAGTTTGGGCATCTATTTTTCCAGACACATTTCAGAGTTCTATGTTGTATCTAGTATTATCCTTGATCGAAGTGTCAGCCGGACGAATTGCTATACCTTAAACAATTCTGTTAGGACGCTCGTAACTTTATCATAGGAGAGCTGGGAAGACTGGGATTTCGATCTTGTTAGGGAAAAGGGTAAGGCAGGGGCACGAATATCTCTGCTACCAGGGTTTTTACGTTATGATATATTTGGAATCACATCATCAAGTGCCATTACCCTGTAAAAAAAGTTAGGATCCTTTGTAACACCTTGTATCTATAAGTTTAGATTATTTTGCGACTTGTAGCCTTTGGCTTCATATACTTTTAGCGGAGCTTAGCACAAACAGGCAGACAGGACTCCTCAAGGTAGTAATAGAGGTAGAAACTTAGATCAAACCAAAAGTAGAAAGATACGTTACGTAGTTTCCGGCAAACTAAGGACTTGAACCCGTAGGGCTTGAACTTCCAGCAAACCAACCAATAAAACGATCGAGTCATCTCACTAGATAAGTTCACTCTATTCCACTAGGGCCCGGTTTCTGAACTGAGAATTTTGCCAAGCAAATACTTAACTATCGTTCTGTCACGCTCTTTTGTGAGAAATCTGCAGAGACAAGACGATACTTACCCATTTGCTTAGCGAATTTCTCAATTCAGAAAGTTCCGGCAGTAAGTACCTATATTTCTAACAACATTTTTAATGGCGTAGCTATACGTACATAGGGGCAAGGAGGGGCAATGTCCCAGGGCCCCCAAGCTCAGGGGGCCCCCTAGAACCCATGTTTATTTCTGTACAACAAAATCGGTGAATTTTCGAATTCTATAGTTTTTTTTTATTTACGTCTCTAACTGCCGGTTTCTGATTTGAGAAATTCGTTAAGCAAGTATTTTAATATCGTTCTACCTCTGTGGATTTCTCACAAAAGAACATGACAGAACGATAGTTAAGTATTTACTTAGTAAAATTCTCAATTCAGAAACCGGGCCTATAGGTACGGTCGGCCACAATCTCAGATACCCCATGGCAGCTCTTACCGCGCGCGGCATAAGGGCGCCAATCGAACAAAAAGGGGTATCTGAGACTGTGGCCGTCTGTACTATTTTGGCTTGATAAAACCTAAACAGTTTCGTTGGGGCCCCAGTTTGTTTTTCGTCCCGGGGCCCCTGGTTACCAAGCTACGCCACTGATGAACGTATCGTATCTTTCCAAGGGCGTCGCCAAGGGGGGGCAGGGAGGGGCAGCTGCCCCCCCCTAGAGATTCTAAAAAAGTTGCCAAATATAATGCAACCAAAGTCCTAAGTCTTTGAGATAATTTGCTTGAAGTTCAAGCCTTGAACAATCATTCCCGTACGTCGAAACACCAATTCTACTCCTAATATTCCGTACGCTCAACTACGCTCTGCTCTACTCTATCGTTGAAGCGGGAGAGGGGGAGTAGGGAAGCAACATGTAACCGCGCGGCGCTCGCGCCCTCAGCCGCCTTTGTTTTAGCGTCTGTCTGTCATTTATTCGTGCGTTAGCGTTGCCACTGCCCGCTTTTACGTTTGTTTTGTGCGCTATTATCACACAATTCATACTTTTCTCATTCATAGAGAATGAGAAAAGTATGAATTGTAGTAGGTGAAGTCAACTTGCCCCCCCCTGCTCCATCGGCTGGCGACGCCCTTGTATCTTTCTACTCTTTGATCAAACAAGGATGTCTTACTAAGGGTAGAACTTTATAACCTCACGGGCAGGAACTTCTGAAATCTTCAGCCAGTTTAATTACTAGGGTTCAAGAACTTGAGCAAAATAAAACGCAAGAGCAAACGTCTGAAATTGAATGTACGTTTTCCTTTAGTTTAGAACTAAATGAGGTTTTAAAAGAAAAATAGGCTGCATTCAGTAGTTGGTAAAGTGCCTACTTCTCGTAAATAAAAATAAATGCGTTTTCATAACAAATTCTAAGTTCTTCTGAATTCAATTAAACTAGTGGTTCGCACCAAACCGTGAACTTGCGACCCCATATAAACTTAACCCCATAATATCTCGGCAACCCCTCGAACGATTTGGCTCATGTTCGAACTTAAAAATTATCTTTTCTCATTTTCTTGCCTACCAAATTTCGTGACGATCCGACTTCATTACCCGACTACGCGAAGCAAAAAGGAGGGTTATGATTTTAGCAGCGTATGTATGTATGTATGTATGTATGTATGTATGTATGTATGTATGTATGTATGTTTGTGTGTTCATCTGTTCCCTCGCAGAGCCTAAACTACTCGGCCGATTTCAACAAATGAGGTGTCGTTAGATTCGTCTTATTCACCCAGGTAACATAGGATAGTTTAATTTTGAAAAAAACCAAGATGGCGGCTGTGCTGCGCCCTAAAGTGGTGGACCTAAAAATAAAAATTATCGGATACCATCGTCATGGGTATCAAATGAAAGGGCTTTAAAAGACCTTTTCAAAAATGTATAACACATGTAGCGTCAACATAACAAATAGAACAAAAAATTCCAAAATGTGTTTTTTTTTTTCCTTCTTGGTTCTATTCTGGGTGATAGTCCAAATGACTTACTAAAAAGCCCAAAAAAAAAATACAAGTTAAAAACTAAAACCCGACTACTAAAAGGCTTAAAACAAGACCTGCTTATCCTTAAAACAGACTCATAGATAATTAATCGTAGTCGGAGGACACCATATTCGCATTTGATAAACCGATGGCCTCCGACTACGATTAATTATCTATGAGTCTGTTTTAAGGATAAGCAGGTCTTGTTTTAAGCCTTTTAGTAGTCGGGTTTTAGTTTTTAACTTCTATTTTTTTTTAAGTACTCAAGTTATCGTCGAACGAACATTCATACAAACATACATACATACAAACATAAATACATACAAACGCCAGATTGTTCCAGTAGACTCGAAGAACTTCGCTCGCTTCGCTCGCTCGTTCAATTACAGAAACAGGATATAATTAAATTATAGTTTTCCGTTCATAACATCTAGTAAAATTATTTGCTCCTGGTTTCTTTTCTATATAGCGGAACATGAATCTAAGAAGGAATGAATACTAAATTGGGTAACTAAACTCCATTGAGATATTGGGTATCCAAAGTTAAGCCAAGCCAACTTTTGCTAGACAATTTCCCTGTGACTTAATAAATGGAGTATGGCCAGCTAATTTAACAAACCGTACCACACTTTGAAGTTTTTGCTGGCAGGTAAGTAAGTATATGGTTGAATTTAATTTAAAAAAATTGGCACGTGTACCTGTACCTACTTCTTAGTACGCTGAGAACGTACTAGCGAACCGGAACCTACATAATAAAGAAAGATAGCTAAAAAAATAAAACTTGCTATTAAATAGATATCAGATTTGAAGCAGCAAGCATGGACCTTCTGATTACATTTATCTTGCCCTATCTGTGTTGGCCAAGAGCATAGACTTACTACACCCAAGAGAAACAAAACAACTTATTTATTTTCATGAGCCAAAAGACCCCTCAACGTTTGGTCAACAAATTCCATCCAGTACCTAAGTACATTGCAGGCGTGTGCTGTGCGCCCAAACTTGTCAAAATCTTCGATTATCGCAAAAACGACCGTCTCTGTTGAATAATTGATACCTATATGATAGCTTTCAATCAAATCAAACTGTAATCACGGGCTGGAGACGCCAAACGCATTCGCATTGATCCCGGAACAGGACCATCAATCACTTTGACAATAAAATTAAATAGAGTCGCTGGAAACGTGACATAATTAGGGACGAATTAACCTGTTTATAACAGAACTGTCAGTGTAGGGTGGGCACATTGGGTCGATTCATTAAGGCTCGGTATAAGGCTAACTAGCGCCACCAACAATGACATTCTAATACAAAATTAAATGGACAACTCATAGGCGCTCGAAAAACGTAACTGCAAAATTGTGCTTAAATTCAGTGTAAGCACAATATTTTCATTAGACGTTTGATGACTACGCAGCTGACAACATGCCAAAATGTGGTACAAAAAAGTGCCGAAATAACGCCTTGACGATGCGAAATAAAGATGGTGTGACCTACCATCGGTTAATTAATATTATTTACATATGATAACAGGAGAAAAGGTACAAATATTAAGAGGTAACTATTAAATTTTCAATAAAAACCATTGATTGTAAACAAATGATCCTGTTTCTTTCTCTCCCGCGGGTCAGAAAGAGATAGACAAAATGATGCTTTAAGAACATAGTCAGAAAAGAAAACAATGGAGACTCCTTTTGTAAAGTAAAAATTGTAAGGACTAAAATTTTTCGCAGTTTTTGCTCTATCCTTAGTCAGTTGAAAAGGGGCAGGCATTTTCACTAACATGACAGTTCGACCTGCCAGTTTACTTAGTAAGATGATGGGATAGGCTTTATTTATAAATAATATAACTACCAGGGGCTTAAGTCTGTAACACAATGGCGTGTCGATGGCGTCTTAGTATAAGTAGAAAGACAAAACAGGGGTTTCCTCGTTTTTCTCCTACAACCAGCGAACTAATCCTCTAGAATTAGAATCAGAATAATATTTCCTAAACTTACAACAAAAAAAGGACCGACACAGCATGAATAAATCGTAATTGATGCTGTCAACTGGGAGCCCTTTTTGGCACCGTTGCGTTACAGACTCAGGCCCCAGGCCCCGCCACACTGATACACGAATACTTCACCCTCTTCATTCGGCAGAAGACCAAAGTCGAAGATATCTGGCTAGGCGGGAGTACCAACGGTGGACTAGGGCGTCACGGAATGGTGGCCTAGAATGGGTCAAAGGTCGGTGTGTAGACCGAAAGCTCGATAACATTGTCAAAACAGCGGGAGGACAATGGACGAGATTGGCATTAGACCGAGGGGGTTGGCGTGAAAAGGAAGAGGCCTATGCCCAGCAGTGGGCTTTATTTAGGTATGGGCTGGATAAATAAGTAGATTTGTATCACATGGTTTTTTAAACTTCGCTGTTATTATTTTCCTAGATGCTATGGAGCTATTCGAAAAGTCGTAGAACAACATTTGTTGGAAATCACATTTAGGGGTTGACATGTTTCAGGAAAAAAGCTATTTACAAATTATACTTACCTGCCTATTTTTCATAGTTTTGAATATAAACTGTTTAAAATAATATCCGCAACATGGATCAGATTTTTTTCCCATAACAAAAAACTAAAATACTTAGGCTATTGCTACTCCACTGCTATCTTTATTCCAATAAACTTCAAAAATCAACTTACGTAGCTTCAAACTGCGTGATTGATTTACATTTCCGCTTAGTGACACAATACATTTTGAGGGCTTGAAGTGTCAGCAGCAATGTAGAAACAAAAAGTCAGTCGAAGCATAATAGGGTGAAATTAGCGTGTGCCATGTTTCGACTTGGTTATTGTACGGAACAGTTTGTCCATTTGTATTGGAATGTCATTGGCCACCAATGTTAAAAAAATAATATCTTCCTTTACAAGAAGTTTCTGAAAAAATCCTAAGATGAGCCTATGCGCCATGCTTTTCTAGATTTTTAAGTGTAGATACCCTCTTCGAAATTTACTTTGAAGCTAAAAAATTTTCGATAACCGCCAAAAGCGGCCGTTTTTGGCGGTTATCGAATTTTTTTTAGCTTAAGACTAGAAATTGAGTTGGGTACCTACACTTAAAAATCTAGAAAAGCATGGCGCATGAGCTCATCTTAGGATTTTGTCAGAAACTTCTTGTAAAGGAAGATATGATTTTTTTAACATTGTTGGCGCTAGTTAGCCTTATACCGAGCCTTAATACGAGTATCAGAGACGGAAACTCAAATTAAATCAAAGCATGACTTTGCGAAGTCATTTTATGGGCGACGCGTTTCAGGTACGTATTACGATCTCGTATCCTACGAGTATTTACAAATATTTAAGGTACCTACCTACTCTTCCTCCGTGTCGCATAACAGTGGGACGCCCTTTAAACTGGTTAATTGAAGGCAGCGAACTGAAGTTCTCTGATTGAAAGGTACCTAAACAATCACGCACGCTAGATAAAGGAAAACTTCGTAACAAAACCTAAGTAGGTACAACACACCTCAAAGGTTAATAAAATACATGAATGGGGGAATACCTTGATTCATTCACAACAAAAAAAAAGAAGTTAAAAACTAAAACCCGACTACTAAAAGGCTTAAAACAAGACCTGCTTATCCTTAAAATAGACTCATAGATAATTAATCGTAGTCGGAGGACACCACATTCGCATTTGATAAACCGATGGCCTCCGACTACGATTAATTATCTATGAGTCTATTTTAAGGATAAGCAGGTCTTGTTTTAAGCCTTTTAGTAGTCGGGTTTTAGTTTTTAACTTCTTTTTTTTTTTGAGCTTTTTAGTAAATCATTTGGACTATAGAATAGAATAGAACCAAGAAAGGCAAAAAAATAACACATTTTGGAATTTTTTGTTCTATTTGTTATGTTGACGCTACGTGTGTTATACATTTTTGAAAAGGTCTTTTAAAGCCCTTTCATTTGATACCCATGACGATGGTATCCGATAATTTTTATTTTTAGGTCCACCTCTTTAGGGCGCAGCACAGCCGCCATCTTGGTTTTTTTCAAAATTAAACTATCCTATGTTACCTGGGTGATTAAGACGAATCCAACGACACCTCATTTGTTGAAATCGGCCGAGTAGTTTAGGCTCTGCGAGGGAACAGATGAACACACAAACATACATACATACATACATACATACATACATACATACATACATACATACATACATACATACATACATACATACATACATACATACGCTGCTAAAATCATAACCCTCCTTTTTGCTTCGCGTAGTCGGGTAAAAATGAGGAAATCACAACTATTGAACTGAACACCGTAGGTACTTAGGTAATGTAAGTACCTACCTACATCACGTAGGTCGTGATGTAATTACTTTTAGTACTTACGTTAATATCACAATAATTGCAGCTGGCTTGGCATGAAGGGCCATGTTTATGCCTCATTATGTAGTGCAGGGAGAGAGATTGGGACTTCGTCCTTCCAGAATTATCCTTGTAAGAAACAATAAATAAAACCTAGAATAATAGGCACATTAACATTATTATGTTATGTTATTTACATTACGATTGCTCAGCTTATTTTTCCTAGGGCAAGAAAAACAAGTTTGCTTTTCTGATTCTGCTGGATCTGGTTGAAATGTGTGTCGGTTTACCTTCTGAAATACTTACATTGTTAGAAACATAAATAATGCCTTATTCAAAACCTATCATATTCCAAGCCTTATGCCAAAAGAAAATCATAACAAACCAGCGCGTTTATTCTTTAAAAAAATCTATTGACGCAAGACATCCGGTTTATTGGCGAGAAAATAGCTCTTAATGAAATGAACAATATTTTTTACCCCTATTAATATAAATATTTACGGTGTTTAATTTTAGAGAATAATATCTAGGAATTATTTGATCGAATGGCTTTTAGGCCCGGTTTCGAAGTTGAGAATTTTGTTAAGCAAATGGGTAAGTATCTTCCTGTCTCTGCAGATTTCTCACAAAAGAGCGTGACAGAGCGATACTTAGGTATGTGCTTAGTAAAATTCTCAACTCAGATACCGGGCCATAGTCTACATACTCGTTCGTAAGTATTGCACCAAAATTGTAGAGTATTTTTTTAACTTCGCCTCGTAATCAATGTTTTTAATGACAAGTCCAGACAAACCCAACAGCATAATCGAGCACCTTCCCCGCCGGAGGCCCCACAAGGGCCAAAGACACCCTACTTCCTACGCAGGGCTTCCGTCCGGCCCATTCGTAACACGATTTGCGACAGTCCCGAGAACCACCATCGTAAGGCTTCCCTACTTTGTGATTAGCTATTGAGGTTGTTGGAAAAATGTTTTAAACTGTTGGGCTTAGACTGCCTGGAAAGTATTGTATTGTGTGTTGTGCATCGTGCTCCAGGGGATGAGAAAAAACGTAGAGGTAAAGAAGACCTTCAAAAAACGTAAACTTGAGTATTTTGGCCATATTATAATGCGCAACACGGCCGCACGGCGAAAATCCACTGTGTAAATGGCAATAGGTACAGCTAGGCCGCAGTGATTAAAGTAGAAATATTGGTGAATCGTGGACTGACTTACTGCTGTTTTGACGAATCATTCGTGGAACAATTCGGAAGGCAAAGTTTTTTGTTCGAAAGTCCGTTATTGGCTTAATCTTATCTTTAGATATTGAGAAACTAATTTCAATATTTTTTATTTTGGTTCCGTAGTTTGGAACCAAAATAAAACTAGCCATGCGGTGAAACGACCCGTGTAAGCGCACCATAACGGTTAAAGAAAAGGACTATTCGGCCACTATTATATACCTAAAGTTCTCATTGCCACTTACATAGAAGTTCCAACATATTACTAACAAACCTACTTGCAAATTAATCATAACTAGTTTACGATTAAAGTCACGGTAATTCTAATTAAGTTTCGGGTCCAAACCGGGCGTTGTACATAAATGCTAATTCCAAGTCCCGCCTGCAGCATGGAGCTACAACAACATAGAAGGAAAACAGAAAGCCAACTAGCTAGTTACTCGAGGCAATATCGGGAGTTAAACCGTATAGTTGGTAAAACTTGGGCGACCTAGAAAAATCGGACACGAAGGAATAAATAACAAAGTTGCAATTCGGAAGGCAAAGTTTTTTGTTCGAAAGTCCGTTATTGGCTTAATCTTATCTTTAGACAATATTGAGAAACTAATATCAATATTTTTTATTTTGGTCCAGTAGTTTTGTTTTTATGCGCTAAAATGTTTTGTTCCTATGACCGCCAACAGTATCCAGACCGTCGCGTGACGTCATAAAACCGTATCTTTAAAACGTTGTAAAATCCAAACTACTGAACCAAAATAAAAAATATTGAAATTCGTTTCTCAATATTGTCTAAACATAAGATTAAGCCAATAACGGACTTTCGAACAAAAAACTTTGCCTTCCGAATTCCCGGCGCATAACTTGAGCAAAAGTCTGCGTAGTGGGGATGAGTTCAAACAAAATTTAACCAATCGGGGCCGTCCGAAGCAATAGCAATTCCGTCGCGCCCCTTGTCCCCCGCCAAAGAGATCCAAAAATCGTTTACTGCGCAGTCAAGGTCATTTTTCAAGTTACACGCCGGCAACTGTATGTACGTGTAGAGTTTGTAGAGTCGGGCTCAATTTCATCAACACTAAATGTTAAAAAGTTTATGAATATATGTTTAGGAAAATTAGGAGATCGTTACTAAGACCTTAAGGCCTAACTTTTTACCCGACTACGCGAAGCAAAAAGGAGGGTTATGATTTTAGCAGCGTATGTATGTATGTATGTATGTATGTATGTATGTATGTGGGTATGTATGTTTGTGTGTTCATCAGTTCCCTCGCAGAGCCTAAACTACTCGGCCGATTTCAACAAATGAGGTGTCGTTGGATTCGTCTTAATCACCCAGGTAACATAGGATAGTTTTATTTTGAAAAAACCAAGATGGCGGCTGTGCTGCCCCCTAAAGTGGTGGACCTAAAAATAAAAATTATCGGATACCATCGTCATGGGTATCAAATGAAAGCACTTTAAAAGACCTTTTCAAAAATGTGTAACACATGTAGCGTCAATATAACAAATAGAACAAAAAATTCCAAAATGTGTTTTTTTTTTGCCCTTCTTGGTTCTATTTTAGGTGATCATCCAAAATGACTAACTAAAAAGCTCAAAAATATTAGATAATTAATCGTAGTCGGAGGACACTACATTCGCATTTGATAAACCGATGGCCTCCGACTACGATTAATTATCTATGAGTCTATTTTAAGGATAAGCAGGTCTTGTTTTTAGCTTTTTAGTAGTCGGGTTTTAGTTTTTAACTTCTATTTTCAAATGCCGACTTGAGCGCAGCAAGGGATTCAAAGTACTCAAGCTTAAAAAATAGTGTTGCTCCCGAGGTGATGCAAAATAACAAATTCTGCAGAAAAGAAAAATATGAAAAATAGAAGTTAATAAAAACTAAAACCCGACTACTAAAAGGCTTAAAACAAGACCTGTTTATCCTTAAAATAGACTCATAGATAATTAATCGTAGTCGGAGGCCATCGGTTTATCAAATGCGAATGTGGTGTCCTCCGACTACGATTCATTATCTATGAGTCTATTTTAAGGATAAGCAGGTCTTGTTTTAAGCCTTTTAGTAGTCGGGTTTTAGTTTTTAACTTCTATTTTTTTTCTGAGCTTTCTAGTTAGTCATTTTGGATGATCACCTAGAATAGAACCAAGAAGGGCAAAAAAACACATTTTGGAATTTTTTGTTCTATTTGTTATGTTGACGCTACATGTGTTATACATTTTTGAAAAGGTCTTTTAAAGTCCTTTCATTTGATACCCATGACGATGGTATCCGATAATTTTTATTTTTAGGTCCACCACTTTAGGGCGCAGCACAGCCGCCATCTTGGTTTTTTTCAAAATAAAACTATCCTATGTTACCTGGGTAATTAAGACGAATCCAACGACACCTCATTTGTTGAAATCGGCCGAGTAGTTTAGGCTCTGCGAGGGAACAGATGAACACACAAACATACATACCCACATACATACATACATACATACGCTGCTAAAATCATAACCCTCCTTTTTGCTTCGCGTAGTCGGGTAAAAAGCCAACGGTCTGAAACACGAAACACGTGGTTATCATTTCGATCAAAGAGGTTGCATCAGCGAACATGTAGGTGACTGAAGAAGGTCAAGAGAGCCTTCCGTTTCTTCTTTTACTGTGGCGTAGAGCTAATCGCATTAGTTGAAATGGTGGCATGGGACGCTCATGTATGTAAATGTAAACTATTCTTGTTTACATAGTAACTCTGGCTGTGGTAGCTAGTGAGTTGACCGGTGCGTGGACCTCTGGCTTGGGGAACCACCAGGGTCTGTAACGCAATGGCGTGTCGATAGGTTTCCAGTAGAAGGACAAAAACGGGTTTTCCTCGTTTTTCTCCTACAACCAGCGAACTTTCTCTAAAATTAGAATCAGAATGTTCTTTGATGTATGTCTACCTTTTCACCAGTGAAGCCGGTTTCGATTTTTTTCAGTTGATAATGAACTTTCGGCGGATTAGCGTAAGTGGTTTGTTTTGCGAATACTAGGTCTGGGCAACATCAGTGCAAAACATTTGTAAAAACTTTGCGTAGTAATCTTTGTTACACAGAATATAGAGCCAAATTGTATCGTTTTTTCGTCCCGTAGTCAGCCAAGTAAAAAGACAAGATACTACGAGAGAATTTGGCAGTGTACGCTTAAATTTAAGGACGATACATAAAGTAGGAATTATATAAAGGTGCTACTAGAGAACGCGCGTATAAGACTGAAGTGGTTTTTTTCATAAAACTTTACGCCCCGCCCGCCCGTTTCTCCGAATTTCTTAGCGCATCTTTAGGTAGGTACCTACTTCCCATACTACCATACTTTCTCATAAGTAAATACTTAAACAATACTGAATACTTCATCTTTTTCTTCTTAATACTTACTGTCTTATCGTAGTAAACACTACGATTTAAATTGCATCCAGACTTGTGACTTGATACTCCAGGGGGCGTATTTCCGAACCCGTGTTGAATTCGTCCCCGCGGTTGATTTTTTAGCTGATTCCCCTCCGGGGGCTTGAGGCGTAGATTGTCTATCAATCAGCTAAATGCCCACAGATGTGCATAACACAGATTGTATGAAACCAACCAAGTACATTTTATACTCTACATCAGTGTTTTTCAACATTTTTCATGACGCGACTCCCTTACAGCGGAAAACCTTTTTGTGACCCCAAGTTAAGTACACCTTTAGACCATAGCCGTGACTCCCAAAAACCCTCCTAAAGAAGCTCGCGACCCACCGGTTGAAAAACACCGCTCTACATTTTTAGAGCCATACACACACAGGGGTTCTTTCTTTCTAACCTCTTATCAACAAATTTTCGTTGAAAAGTCCATAGTCGATCTGCAGTCGACAAACTGCCGGTTTCTGAGTTGAAAAAATCACTAAGCAAATTCGTAAGTTCGTATCGTTTTGTCTCTGCAGATTTCTCACAAAAGAGCGTAACAGAACGATACTTAAGGGTCCGTATAAGGCTAACTAGCGCCACCAATGTTGAAAAAATCATATCTTCCTTTATAAGAAGTTTCTGGAAAAATCCTAAGATGAGCCTATGCGCCATGCTTTTCTAGATTTTTAAGTGTAGATACCCTCTTCGAAATTTACTTTTAAGCTAAAAAATTTTCGATAACCGCCAAAAACGGCCGTTTTTGGCGGTTATCGAAAATTTTTTAGCTTAAGACTAGAAATTGAGTTGGGTACCCACACTTAAAAATCTAGAAAAGCATGGCGCATGAGCTCATCTTAGGATTTTGTCAGAAACTTCTTCTGAAGCGAGATATGATTTTTTCAACATTGGTGGCGCTAGTTAGCCTTATACGGACCCTTAAGTATTTAATTGGTAAGATTCTCAATTCCGAAACCGGGCCTGAACCTAATATTTCATTTAATTTAATTTCATTTATTCAGTCACAATCTATATATATAAAAGGCTTAGGTTGACTGACTCATCACGCTACAGCCCAAACGGCTGAACCTATAAGTATGAAATTTGGACAAAAGTTGCGTTGGTGGAGGGTTCATTTAAGAAGCGATTTTTTTTTATTTAACCCTTAAGTGGGTCAAAATAGGGCTGAAAGTGTGTATGGGAAAAAATTTTTTTTTGGGCTTTTGTTCTTAAATCTTGCTTTTTTGTACTTTTTTTTTAAAATGACTTGACACCTATTTCAGATTTTTTCTCATTTCTATGTTCTTAAGGGTTAAAATGGGTGCCAAAGTTTTTCGATTTTTTTCACCAGTTACGATCAATGCTGGAACAAAACCGCTAATGCCACAACAGTGAAAATTTGACAATAGTTGTAATTTGTAGACACGCTAAGGGTTAAGACAGATTTACTTCAAGTTTAACCCTTAAGGCGGTAAAAATGGGGTCCAAAGTTTGTATGAAAAAAAAAAAAAATTTGTCCGGATTTACTTGCAACTAAGAATTCGTATATTAAATCAAAAATAATTAAACACCTGTTTTAGCTTTTTTCTCATTTTAGCCGTTTAAGGGTTAAACGAGGTTGAAACGTATGAATATTTTTCGTGATGTAGTGTAATCGTCGGGCCCAAACCATTTAAGCTACAACCATGAAATTGAAACTTCAGTAGCGTTTTATAGCAAAACTACCCACCATGAAGAAAAATATATAATTTTAACCCGTCAAATGCCCAAACCGGGGTTCAAAGTTTGTATGAAATAAAATTTTTTTATGGTCCGATTTACTTGAAACTTAGTATTTGTGTATTAAATAAGAAATAATTAAACACGTGTTTCAGCGTTTTTCAAAATTCTGCCCACTAAAAGGTTAAAAGGGGTAGAAAAGTTTTAAGATATTTCCTGATTTAGTATCAATGCCAGGCCTAAACCATTAAAGCTACAACTATGAAATTGAAACTGCAGTAGTGTTTTGTGGCAAAACTACCTACCATGAAGAAAAAAATTTAATTTTAGCCCTTCAAATGCCCAAACCAGGGTTCAAAGTATGTATGAAATCAATATTTTTTTTGGTCCGATTTACTTGAAACTATGCATTCGTATACTAAATCAGAAATAATTAAATACGTGTTTCAGCATTTTTCTCATTTCAGCCAATAAAGGGTTAAAATGGGTGGAAACGTTGAAGTTTTTTTCCTGATGTAGTAGCAATGCTGGGCCCAAACCATTGAAGCTACAACTTTGAAATTGAAAATGCAGTTGCATTTTATAACATTACTACCCACCATCAAGAAAAAAATATAATTTTAACCCTTCAAATGCCCAAACCGGGGTTCAAAGTTTGTATGAAATAAAAAAAATTTTTGGTCCGATTTACTTGAAACTTAGTATTTGTATATTAAATAAGAAACCATCAAATACGTGTTTCAGCGTATTTCAAATTTCTGTCCACAAAAGGGTTAAAAGGGGTAGAAAAGTTTGAAGATTTTTCCTGATGTAGTATCAATGCCAGGCCTAAACCATTAAAGCTACAACTATGAAATTGAAACTGCAGTAGTTTTTTGCGGCAAAACTACCTACCATGAAAAAAAGAATATAATTTTAACCCTTCAAATGCCCAAACCGGGGTTCAAAGTTTGTATGAAATAAAATTTTTTTTTGGTCCGATTTACTTGAAACTAAGCATTCGTATACTAAATCAGAAATAATTAAACACGTGTTTCAGCATTTTTCTCATTTCAGCGAATGAAGGGTTAAAATGGGTGGAAACGTTGAAGATTTTTCCCTGATATAGTAGCAATGCTGGGTCCAAACCATTTAAGTTAGAACTTTGAAATTTGAACTACAGTTGCGTTTTATAGCAAAACTACCAACAATGATGAAAAAAGTAATAATGTTAACCCTTCAAATGCCCAAACCGGGGTTCAAAGTTTGTATGAAATAAAATTTTTTTTTGGTCCGATTTACTTGAAACTAAGCATTCGTATACTAAATCAGAAATAATTAAACACGTGTTTCAGCATTTTTCTCATTTCAGCGAATAAAGGGTTAAACTGGGTGGAAACGTTGAATATTTTTCCCTGATGTAGTAGCAATGCTGGGCCCAACCCATTTAAGTTACAACTTTGAAAAACTACAGTTGCGTTTTATAGCAAAACTACCAACCATGAAGAAAAAAGTAATAATGTTAACTC
The DNA here is from genome assembly GCA_949319315.1 of Zelleria hepariella. Classification (NCBI taxonomy): domain Eukaryota; kingdom Metazoa; phylum Arthropoda; class Insecta; order Lepidoptera; family Yponomeutidae; genus Zelleria; species Zelleria hepariella. The sequence continues at coordinate 3,826,982 of OX439388.1, forward strand.
TAAAACGGCCAAAACGGGGTTCAAAATTTGTATGAAATTATCATTTTATTGGGTCAGATTAACTTGAAACTAAGTAGTCGTGTATTAAATCAGAAATAATAATTAAACACATGTTTCAGCATCAAAAAGGGTGGAAATATTTTAAGAGTTTTCCTGGTGTAGTATCAATAACAATGCCGGAACCATTAAAGCTACAACTATTCAATTAACATTTAACTACAGTTGCGTTTTATAGCAAATCTACAAAGCATGAAGAAAACAATAATAATGATACACCTAAAACGGCCAAAAAGGTTCAAGGTATGTATTTTTTTTTTGTTGGATTAATTTGATCTTTACCAATTTGGTCACACACATACACAACACATAGGTACACTTCCACGCTGAAACTGCACGACGGATTTGGATGACATTTGGAATAGAGATAGCTACAAAAATACACACCCATGACTCTATTCATGCTGAATTTGATAATGGTGAAAGATGTACCCAGGCAACTTCTTGTAAGTCTTCGCGGACGAAGTCGCGGGCGAAAAGCTAGTATAAAATAATTGTATTTGAAATTACTTAAGTCTAAAACTAGCACTTATAATAATTAAAATAAAATAGTTATAATTTCACCAATTAAAAATTTAAAAAGTATTTTAAGAGTGTGTGTTGTGTGTGTCTTATGTGTGGTGTGTGTGTGACTAGTGAACCTACCTAAATAATACGGGGTTTAAATTCTTGCACTGAATAGAAGTTTTTCTCGAGGAGAATAAGGGGACAGTGCTAATCATAAAACACGATCGGAAACAATAGATCCAGGAGGTACGACTTTCTTTCCTTCCTCTTTAGGCCAGATAACGTAACGCTATTATCCACTTCTGCCACAATTAGTCAGGTCATGGGTGATCGCCGGCCGAGTGCGCGCCGGCTACTGTGACCATGCCTGATTGTGGCTTTGAACATTTAGGGTGGTATTCTAGAACGCTACTTAAACTCAGTTCAATTTAGAACGCTACTTAAACTCTGTTTAAACTCAGTTGAAAAGAGAACGCTACTTAAACTCTGTTTAAACTCAGTTCAAATTAGAAGGCTCCTTGAACTCTGTTTAAACTTAGTTTAAGTAGAGTTTAGTAGTGTCGACTGTCGGTAAAACAGTGCATGTTTGATTTGAATATCCCTCCCTTCATATCAAAACATGCACTGTTTTATCGACAGTCTGAACTCTGTTTAATTAAACTGAGTTTATGTAGCGTTCTAGAATACCACCCTTAGCATCTTGTTATACAGCGTCCAGTGATACTTCCACACAATACAAGGTGTTACAAAAGATCCCCTTGTTACCCGCGGCTAGGCCGATTAAGCTGTAAGCTAAAAAACAATGTTTTAGGCACTGCAGCGCCAAATGGTCTCTTCACCCATCTACATAGTGTGAGTGAAGGTACCACTGGACGCCGTATAAATCAATCATTACGTAGATGCAAAGGCCTATGAATCTCATTCTAGCACCAGCTGCCTGACACCACGACAAACTATTCTATACTCCGTGCAATTTTAGTGGTTTTAAAGCCGAAGGTATTTTGTTGCACTGGTGATTCTGAGCCAAATTACAAAATTTCATTCCAAAACGCGCGAAAAAAAAAATCACTTTTCCATACAAATGGTGTCGATTGGCGATAGCCGTTTGTATTGGGAAGTGTTTTTTTTTTTTCGCTCGTTTTGAAGTAATATTTTGGAATTTGGCTCAGAATCACGAGTGCAATAAATACCTTCGGCTTTAAAACCACTAAAATTCCACGGTGTATGTACCTACCACTGTTTTCTTTTCGGTTCACTGTATGCAACGTTTATTGAACGAGCGAGCGAAGCGAGCGAAGTTCTTCGAGTCTACTGGACAAATCCGGCGTTTGTATGTATGTATGTATGTATGAATGTTCGTTCGACGATAACTTGAGTAAATTTAGTCGGATCGTAATGAAATTTGGTAGGCAGGTAAATAAGGCAAAGATAATTTTTAAGTTCGAACATGAGCCAAATCGGTCGAGGGGTTGCTGAGATATGGGGTCGCGAGTTCTTAGTTCGGGGCGAACCACTAGTACTACATCTCAGTTATATCCAACAAAATTAAATGTCGCTTACTTCCCATCACGTCACCGAAGTGATGGCGACCGACCAGAGGGCAATTCCTCAAGCAGGACGGGAGGTCGCGTGATTCACGTGCACTTGATTGCGTCCACAGCTGTCCGGCGCGGCGGACTTGCAATAAATACTTATACAGGGTGTTAAAAGATCGCCAACAAAGCGGGAAACCACGTATTCTCCTCATCATAAGGAACATTTTTGCCCAAGAAACTATGCCTGGGAAATCAACGGTTTCCGAGATAATGAGGTTCAAAGTCGGACTTTTCAAAACTTTTTTTTTGCAGTAATGTATTCAGTATCTAGTTCTTAACATATCTTCGTGCTTCGGAAGGCACGTTAAACCGTTGGTCCCGGTTGTTGTTGATTAATAACAATCGTTAAGCCATGTCAGAGACCCTTTGGGTGGCCTAAAAACTCTGACACCAGGGGTGGCCACTACCTCATACGATTACCTACCCTAACATATCTTCTCAAGAAGCCATATCAAAATTATGTATATTTCTTGCAAAAAACGACGTTAAAATTGTCACCCGCAATGTATTCTAAACATCGGCGCTTCAAGCTAAAGTAACATAAACTTCTACCTACGATAGCGCAATATGACTTCTGTGCGTTACACGTCCATTGCGTGATAAAATATTTTTCAAAATTATAACCTAAAAAACCAAAATCATTTCCCAGCAATAATTTATCGAAAAAGTACTTTGTTTTGGTGTCTAGTATGCGTGGCTTTCGTGTCTGTTGGCGGTCTTTTAACACCCTGTATATTAAGGCTGGAAGATAGCAGCGTGGCGGAAAATTCAAAATTTTCACAGTTTTTTACATTTTGTAGCTAAAATGAGCTATTTTTGTTCAGCGATTTTTCGTTCGCGGCAATAAAACAGTATTATTTTCATTATTGTAAACAACAGAACAAAAATTATTCAGGCGATTATGTGTTCTGGTCTACGACAAGTTTTTTGGGCAGTGCCACTGAAAATTTTGAATTTCCCGCCACGTTGGTATCGTCCGCCCTTAAGAGACCATATATTTTTATTTGGTTATTTACTAGATTTACACGAAATTTTAATTGAAATAGAAATAAAACTAACAACTTAACTACTATTTACAAGTAAAACACCTGCCCCAGATCGGTGCCCCGCGATATGGAGCCCAGAATGCTGGCGACGTTCCCTAACGAACTATGTGAACTTATGGAATGGTGAAGTAAAACATTAGTTGGCTCCGCGCGTTTGACACGTCTGAAGTAAATATTCTGAATTCCGAAGTGAATTCACAGATTTTGGAAAAAAAAAGCTATTGAGATGCCAAGGTAGAGAATTCCATGCAAACGTAGGCTCGCTGAAGTTTCAAAACTCGACGACCGAACCAAATACGATAAACAGAACTCCGCCATTGCGCTAAAGTTCTCTTGCTACAGAGTTGACAATGTTCGGGAAATAGGCAACTCCGTCCGTACGTACATATAGCGACACGGTAGGATACACCATGGAAGACCTTATCGTGTACGGCATAAGTGCGCCAATCGAACAAAAGGGGTATCTTTTCGTTTCGCTGACTGTAGGTACCCCAGTTTACCTACGTACAATCGATCCTGGGAAAACTTGCTCTACCTAGTTGGTTTTCGATACTTTATCATTCTCGAAGAAATCCAAAGTTTAGCCGCAGAACAATTTAGGTTATTATAGTTCACTAAAAAAATACGATCAAGCCCACATCATTGAAGGAGTAAATTTATTCGGATTTCAGAGTCTTATTAGTTACGCATTCCCTTTCACAATATTTGTCTTATCAAGCATCCTAAATACTGCTGAATGAAGCTCAAGAGAAATAAAGACTCAAGAGAGATAAGTAAGGACAGTTTGATGTTTACTGTCAAATGGGATAAATGCTTATAAAATCTGATATTACAAACAAAAACCGTACCCTCTCAGCCACGATTTTTCTGCCGTTCTCTAGGTATAATAAATATCTTCTTCTTGAAGTGCCTCTCCATCACAGGAGGTTGGCAGTCAGCTCCTTGCACCGCTCTCTGTTCATGGCTGTCCTGAATACGATTTTGATGCCGATCCATTCCTTGATATTACCTACACAGCCATGTCATTGTAATTTTCCTCCTTCTTTGCCATCTTTTTCTCCCCATTTCGCTCATCACTATGGTGAGAAACCTAGTTACTTCTTAAAACGTGTCCTAAGTAGGCAACCTTTCGCTGCTTGATGGTGCGCATAATTGAACGAGCGAGCGAAGTTTTCCGAGTTTACTTGAACAATCCGGCGTTTGTATGTATGTATGTGTGTTTGTATGTATGAATGTTCGTTGGACGATAACTTGAGTAACTTTAGTCGGATCGTCATGAAATTTGGTAGGTGGGTAAATGAGGCAAAGAGAATTTTTAAGTTCGAACATGAGCCAAATCGGTCGAGGGGTGGCTGAGATATGGGGTCGCGAGTTCGTAGTTCGGGGCGAACCACTAGTAAATATGAGTCATGCTAAATCACCTGTATCTAGTATGCCCTCTGTTACGCCTCTCGGTAACAACGGCTCTTCAATATTTGTACGGCTTCTTGCAGGCACAGAAATGTAGGTAAGGTATGAGTAATCCGACATACATTTGTTTGATACACTTTATTGCACACAAAAATAAAAAACTTAAATAACATTATAGTGAGAAACCGTGTACATTCCATGCGGTCTGTCTTGGTGTGGAGATCTAGACTAATTTAAGGTTCAACGATAGTGTGCCTCTGCTTTGTCGACCAAAACACAATATAATCGGTTGAATTATTGTTGTTCTGTTGTTTACAATAATGAAAATAATAAAATTTTATTGCCGTGAACAAAAAACCGCTGAACAAAAATAGCTCAGTTTAGCTTAAAATCGTCCAGCCTTAATATTGTTGTTCTGCTGTTTACAATAATGAAAATAATATTGCCGTGAAACAAAAATTGCTCAGTTTAGCTTCAATTTACAAAATAAAAAATAAAAACTGAAAAATGGGCTTTACCGCCACGCTGCTTGCTATCGGACGCAATATTAGAACTATTATTTAGTAAAATATACACAAAAGAACACTGTAAAAAGTCTGTTTTGCTACGTCGTGCTAAACCAGTTATATGTAGATTATTAAACGGAAAAAATGCCGAGTTTTGTGATTTTCACATCGTTTGTTTTCTTGTTTCCTCATTTTCACATAATATTATATTGTACTTATGAGCATAAAGCCCTCAAAAGTTGTACCGGACCTTTTTGCAACAGACTGTTTCATGTAAGAACAGATGTTAGCACAGTTTGCCAAAGTTTTCTTCCTGATCGAGAAAATATATCGGTTTTTAGAGTTGAATCACGGATTTTTCTCGACGTTCGCTCGCATGCTAAGGGTTCTAGATCCTTCGGTGTACCCTCCTCTTAAGGAAACATATTAAAATCTGCCTGCTAGCTATGCTCCATTCACACTGCATTTTTCAAACACATCCATCAAGTAAAATAAGCAGTCAAGCAATGAAAGCAAATTGTTCGTCTGCAAAAAGTTACTTTTTAATAAGGCAACCTCGCCCATTCTCGCGGGCGCTCAAACTTTCACGTTGAATGGGGCATATTCTCGACTTGCCGCAGTTAATATTTCATTTAGGTCTTTCTACAAAAAGCCAGCCTCTAGCCACGGACTAAACGTTAAAGAAGAACAGACTTTGTGGCTGTCTATTCGATGCTTAGTTTGCTTTTGTAGAGACTCCGAGTCAAACCACAGCAAAGGGAATCTTTTCTGCTGAGGCTTGCATTGCATTGCGCTTGCCTTTATAGGTAAAGGTACACAAGACAGCGCATTACGGGCGACTTCTAAGATTCTAAGAATCGTCAGTTAAAGGTTCGAAACTGTGCGTCTGTTCTCTAAAAAATCCACTCGCGCGTCAATCGTTAAAACCGTTTTTTTCACGGGAAAATAGCTGTTATTGGCAAGGACAATGTTTTTTTTTTAATTTAATATTGGTAGGTACCTAATTAGGCTTATTTGAAGATTCAGGTTCTGCGCCGCTATTCTCTAAGAAATCCTCTAAACCGTTGAGCGTCTTACTTAAATGAAGAATCTTTTTTTTTTACATTTCAAAACGGTGGATATTTTAGAATACAGGGGCAGAGCTGTGATTCTGTTGTTATTTCTATTTATTTCGTTCTCAGGCAAAACACAATTCTGCCTGAAAACGGGGTCGGTGGCGGACTCACGACCGCTCTGGATAAATTAAAGAATTGCAACTATGCCAGTTGTTATTGCGAGGCGGGAGGTGCTGACCTTTTGGACCCTTTTCTTTAGGCAGCGGACAAATGTTTGAGTTAAAGTCAGGTTAATTTCAGAATGGCATTTCTTAGGTCATTGCAAATTTCAATGGCGTAAAAGTGTTCTACAAGGTGTTACAAAAGATGCTAACTCTTTTTACAGGGTAATAGCACCCGGTGATAGGGATCGCAACCTAAATATTTATTTTGCTCTATGACGTTCCGTTGATTATTAAATTAATAAAATGTGAACGCTGTGGCGGGAGAAAAGTATTTTTTAAATATTGTTTTCATTGACTTTCACGATGTTTTAACAACTCAAATCTATGCAAATGCACCTACACCCACAAACATATTTTTAAATTTGAGTTAATACCAAGAACAATAAAGTTATGACTTTTTTTTTTATTTTGAGCATATAAAATAAAAATTGTGTATTACAAATTTTTTTTACAGAATTGTCATCCTGTTCACCAGTAGGTTACACCCTGTTAAAAGAGTTAGGATGTTTTGTAACACGTTGTATATTATGCCTATAAAGGGAGTTAACAAGAAGAGGGAACTGGCTGAAAGGGTAGTAGGCCATAATGGTACTAGGAAAAAAAAATCCATATCGCTTCTGGTGATAGATAACCTAGGCACAACTAGCGCCACCAATGGAAAAAAAACATATCTTATTTTTGGATGCGTTTTTTGCTAAAAACGAATCATCAAATGATAATCCATATGCTTTACTATTTTAAGGACATAGGTAGGTCCAAGATTCCAGATCCGCGGGTTTTATTCGTAGGTGTTCTACGTTTAAATCTAAACCTTAGGGCCTAAAAATAGTTAAAAAACGCATCCAAAAAGAAGATAATTATGATTTTTTTCCATTGACGGCGCAAGTATAACTCAGCATAACTAAGCATTACTTCATTGAAAATTTTGAAAATGGTCACCGTAGACCACAATAATTATTGTGCTGCGGTCAATTTCTTTCGCTTCGCTCGCTCGTTCAATTATTGTAAAGCAAAGTTCAACTGAAATCTAAATTCGTTTATTCATGCATGTCGACGAAGCGTTGCAAAGTTAATTAATTTTACGCCAAGATAAACTGCACAGTTCAGGAATCACAGAACGACTGTCAAAGTTTAGATTAGCATAACTCAACTTGGGCGCGACTCCATAAAACAACTTCACTCCGGCAAGCCTAACAGAAGCATGTAGTAGACTGTAGTAGACTATTATTGAACGAGCGAGCGAAGTTCTCCGATCCGGCGTTGGTATGTTTGTAAGTATTGTATGTATGAATGTTAGTTCGACTTATGTATTGCACGCGCGCCTGCGCGAATGGTGTTAGCAAAAAGTTACACATCGCGGGTTCACAGTTCGGGGCGAACTAGAGGTAAATTTACGATATCTGTACAGGGTGTTAAAAGACCGGCGACAGTTATAATACTACACACCATAACAAAGCACTTTTCCGATAAATTATTGCTTGGAAATGATTTTGGTTTTTTCTACACTAATCTACATCTAATATTATAAAGAGGAAAGATTTGATTGTTTGTTTGTTTGTTTGTATTGAATAGGCCCCGAAACTATAGCAGCTAAACTGAGCTATTTTTGTTCAGCGGTTTTTCGTTCACGGCAATAAAACAGTATTCTTTTCATTATTGTAAACAACAGAACAACAATAATTCAGCCGATTATGTGTTCTGCCCCTCTACCCTTGACGCATTTTTCCAATACGGCCGCAATATGGCGCAATTTACTAAATTTAATATTTTACAAATTAAGACGCATTTTGTGTTTTCATAGAATAAAACAACCTTACCTTTGAATAAACATTACAAAGTATTTAAAATCAAAGCATTACTATGCGAATTCAAAGAGAAATTAATTTTAAAACTTTTGCAATTTGATCGCAATAGCGTCAAGGGTAACCCCCCAGGTCGACAAAGCAGTGGCACTGCCCAAAAAACTTGTTGATGACCAGAACACATAATCGGCTGAATTGTTGTTATTCTGTAGTTTAGAATAATGAAAAGAATACAATTTAATTGCTGTGTACGAAAAATACTGAAAATTTGTAATTTCCCGCCACGCTCATTTAGGCTGATCCCCTAGGAGCTGTGTCCGAAGAAATTAAAGTTTTAACTACTGTGGTGCAACGTCTGTCGATTTGCACTGTTTCGCATATTTTATGAAAAACTCGTTTTAACTTTAGCTTTTTATGCAAGAGATCCGACGATTCAACCAATTTAATTTAAATAAAACAAATATTTAAGGGGGGCTCCCATACAACAGACATGTTTTTTTGCCGTTTTTTATAGATAATGGTACGGAACCCTTCGTGCGCGAGTCCGACTCGCACTTGGCCGGTTTTTTTAGGCTGATCCTCTACGAGCTATGTGTTCGAAGGATGAAAGTTATAACTACTGTGGTGCAACATCATGTTTGCGCTGTTTCGCATATTTTATGAAAAACTCATTGTAACTTTAGATTAGCTTTTTATGCAAGAGATCTAACCCACCTACCTACTTCATTGGTGTAAATGTGTGTCCCACAGCACGTGATTACAAGCGGGTAATTTATTTATGCGGCCGCAATTTACCTACCTAGTTAGACCGAAGTTAATTTGGCGTATGAACATGAGTAGCGTAGATTAGTTTAGGTTTTAGTTAGTGCCTCTCTCCTGTTTAAGTAATACTTTTAATTATTTCTTCGTTCAGATTTTAATTCTTACTTTCCAGCCAATAAGTAAAGCTCACTGCTGGGCATAGGCCTATTTCATTTTCATGCCAACCGACGTCTTAAAGCTCACTTTGAAAAAGCGCGCTGGGTCGATGATAGTGATACCAATTTTTTTTTTTTACGGTTCCGTACTCAAAGGGTGCCAAACGGGATCTTGTTACTCTGTCTATCTGTCCTAACTTTAAGGGTGGACGATAGCAACGTGTCGGGACATTCAAAATTTTCAAAAATGTTTACATTTTGTAGCTAAACTGAGCTATTTTTGTTCAGCGATTTTTCGTTCGCGGCAATAAAACAGTATTCTTTTTATTATTGTAAACAATAGAACAACAATAATTCAGCCGATTATGTGTTCTGGTCTACGACAAGTTTTTTGGGCAGTGCCACTGAAAAGAATACTATTTTATTGCCGCGAACGAAAAATCGCTGAACAAAAATAGCTCAGTTTAGCTACAAAATGTAAAAAACTGAGAAATTTTTTAATTTCCCGTCACGTTGCTATCTTCCAGCCTTAAAGCTGGGCCCTTAGCCTGTAACACAATGGTGCCAAAATGGGCTGTCAGGTGACGACTTCAATTACGATTTGCTAACGCTGTCTGTCCTTTTAATGTTTTTGTAGTCCAGCCAAGAATATTTTGATTCTAATTCTAGAGGATTAGTTCTCTGGTTGTAGGAGAAAAACGAGGAGAGCCCGGTTTTGTCCTTCTGCCGGGACGCCATTGACCCGCCATTGCGTTACAGGCTAAGGGCCCTGTATCTTAGGAACCGTAATTGGTGGCCAGTTGAAATTTTCACAGAATATGTTGTGTTATTATGGCGGATTACCCAACAAATAATAAAAATTAAATAATAATAAAAAATGAGCACGCGTGGTGATTAAGCTCGAACTCTCTCTCTGAGAGAAGGCCTTTGCCCAGCTAGTGGGACAGGTACATACAATTCTATATGCTGCATCATACTTTTTTATATAAAAAAATTAGGCCCTTCCTTATTTTTAATTCCCCATACAATGTTCAATCGCAAAGAGATAACACATACAAACATCAAACTTGGTATGATTATAGGGCTTATTAGGTATAGGTAACAACAAATAATAAGAAAAGTTCAAGAGCGAGTCGGACACACGCACAGAGGGTACGTGCAACCAGATTTTTTAAAATTGACCGGCGGTACGGAACCCTCAGTGCGCGAGTCCCACTCGCACTTGTTCGGTTTTATTTTCAAGAGACAACTTGGTTAGCACAGGCAGAAGGCTTGCTGCTCTCTGACAATGTAGGTGTAATAAGTCTATGATGTAGGTGGCTACCTATCTCATCTGAAAGAATGCTAAAATGGTAAGACGGCTTACTCAACCTAAAATCTGTCCAAGAAACTACTTAAGAACGCCCTGAAGCAGCGATTTCCCATACAAATGTAGTTCCGGTTTAATTTCTAAACTACAGGCTGGATCTTACTGAAACTTGGTTTATATCAGTAGATGACCAATACGGAGGTTTGCAAATAGTTGTTATACTAAAAAAAAATAGCCTGAAAGAAATTAGAGCGATGCGTTTTTCGCGCCGAAAAAGGTATTACTTTCCTGTTATTTACCTACATTATAACACTGTCTATTGGAGTCGAACTACCTTGGGAACATCAATAATGTATTGTACTGGTCAGAAAAAATAAGATTTTTGAAATACCTAATAAAATGTGGAAATGGCAGCTGAACTACGAAAAAATTTGGGAAAATAGATCTATTACATTACAACTACAACTAGATACTCGCGAAAGGACACGAACACACGTAGACTCATACAGCCGCATTGCCTCTCACTTTTCCCGCGCCCCGTCTCGCTCTGGGTGAAACAGCTATAGAAAACAGTGTTTCACGCGCTTGCCCATCGCCGAGTTCTCACGATCCTGAAGGGGCCTCTTAACATCATCATCATCAGCCCACCTCTCTCCACTGTTGTGTACCTAGGCCTTGCGTGCGTGCACTCTCACGGCCCCACGCCATACTACTAATACAAGATGTTACAAAAGTACCTAACTCTTTTTACAGGCTGTAACCTACTCGTCAACAGGATGTCAAATCTGTAAAAAAAGTTGAAAAAAAACAATTTCTATTTTATAACCTCAAAATTGAAAAATTTTCATAACTTTTTTGTTTTTGTTATTAGCTCAAATTTAAAAATATGTTTGTGCGTGTAGGTGCATTAACATAGCTTTGAGTTGTTAAAACATTGTGAAAGTCAATGAAAACAATATTTAAAAAATACTTTTCTTCCGCCACATCGTTCACATTTTATTAATTTAAAAATTAACGAAACGCCATGGAGCAAAAAAAAGTTTAGGTTGTGATCCCTATCACCGGGTGCTATTACCCTGTAAAAAGAGTTAGGTACTTTTGTAACACCTTGTATAATATACTGTGTATTGTTTACCACCCTAAATCGTCTACAATGAAGGTAGTACCTTTTTGTAGGTTGCAGACCAGTTGTGGGGTTTCTTGCGATTAGGTGGAAAGGGTCACCTAAAGTCGAAGGGTCAACATTATTATACTCCGTGCAATTTTAGTGGTTTTAAAGCCTTGTTTTGAAGTAAAATTTTGGAATTTGGCTCAGAATCACGAGTGCAACTAAATCCCTTCGGCTTTAAAACCACTAAAATTCCATGGTGTAGTATTACCTAGTCACTTAGTCAGCCGTTACCCGAGTGAGTGAAAAGGTAACGTAGGAACCTAAGTATGATGTGTACCTAGACCGTACTTGTATGTTTTGCAAGGATTAGTTTAACCTAAATAGAATAGAATAAGCGTTTATTTACTGACCATAATTTACAACTTTAAAATAGAACTTATACCTAATTAGAATTAGGAAGTCACTAACTTAAAAATACTACAGGTGGGACTACCTACACATAACTTGTACCTAATTTGAATTAGGTAGTCACTAACTTAAAAATACTACAGGTGGGATTACCTACACATAACTTGTACCTAATTAGAATTAGGTAGTCACTAACTTAAAAATACTACAGGTGGGACTAGGTACCTACACATAACTTGTACCTAATTAGAATTAGGTAGTCACTAACTTAAAAATACTACAGGTGGGATTACCTACACATAACTTGTACCTAATTAGAATTAGGTAGTCACTAACTTAAAAATACTACAGGTGGGACTACCTACACATAACTTGTACCTAATTAGAATTAGGTAGTCACTAACTTAAAAATACTACAGTTGGGAATACCTACACATAACTTGTACTTAATTAGAATTAGGTAGTCACTAACTTAAAAATACTACAGGTGGGACTACCTACACATAACTTGTACCTAATAAGAATTAGGTAGTCACTAACTTAAAAATACTACAGGTGGGACTAGGTACCTACACATAACTTGTACCTAATTAGAATTAGGTAGTCACTAACTTAAAAATACTACAGTTGGGAATACCTACACATAACTTGTACATAATTAGAATTAGGTAGTCCCTAACTTAAAATACTACATGTGGGACTATCTACACATACCTAACCCAAGTACCTAATTCCCACTGTGCGCAGTGGTCATTAAAATACCTAGGTACTTAGTAGGTACCTAGTGATGGTGTTCAATTTAAGCAGAAGAATTATTAGCTAGGTAGGTTCAAGTCTATTGTAGTCGTAATGAAGAAGACCCAATATTAAATACTTACTGCAAGGGAAATTAAACTCTATGTCCTTGTCCTTGAATACTTAATCCACTTTGGGGCTTTAGAAAACGGCAACAATGCCCATTAAGTCCCGGAAAATGTTAATAAAGAAAGAACTTTGCGTTTTAGAATCTTTTAATTGCTTCCCCAAGGCCTGCTTTGGAGTAAAAATAAGTTCAGCAGAGCATAAAAATAAACCGAGGTAGATAGATCGATACTGAAGTAAAAAACCACAGGTTCGATTCCCGGTGCTGGTATGTACAGTCGGCCACACGCTAGGATAGCCCTTTTTGTTTTATTGGCACCCCTATGCCGCGCGCGGTAAGAGCTGCACTGGGGTATCTGTGACTGTGGCCGACCGTACCCTTACTTCAATGTATTTCAAAGCTAGGATGCTAGGACTAATATTTTCAAAGTTACTTGCATACCTCCCTATTTTATGAGTTTTTAATAGCACTTGCTAACCGTGACTAACATTGTGACAAAACCTCAGCGATTGGGGCATATGTTCACCCCACTCGTGGTGATTAAGCCCGAACTCTCTCTCTCTCTCTGAGAGAAGGCCTTTACCTAGCTACTTAGTGAAGTTCTTACTTTTTTTAGAGATGCCTAAAAAAACAACGGGTTCAATAATCTAGCATGAATGTTCCGACAGTGGAACGTACGATGAACTATGAAGACTTTATTAACTAACAGACAGAGAAGCTTTTCAGCGGAGCTATTCTGAAGCTTACGATACCGATTCGCATGTTCGTTTGGTTCCACATGTTGGGATAATAATATCATCTTATGAATACGTGCAGAGCCAACTAAGTTACGAGTTCAGTCGTTCCTTCAACGGTGAGGATCGTACGGCACGGCTGCATCAATAACGCTTCCCGCCATCGAGTAGCGCCAAGTTGCTTACGTAGTCGGTAGCGGATAAAACCGTTTATCGAGACGCGTGCACCCTCAGTTGGATTCTTCATTTAATTCGGTCACTCTACAGGGTGCACTCTAAGTCGATAGCGAAACTTTAAGTAGGCTGTCTACTGATCAATACAAACAACTTGTACTAGGAGGCGAAAAAAATGGAGCTAAAAAAATATCAGCTGTTCCATACAAAAGGTCGACTCAGACTTAGAGTGCACCCTGTAGATATTATTAAAGCGTCAATCTCCTACCAACTCCAGTTTGTAGGGAGGTATGTGTTACTGTGACATGTACACACGACAGCACGTCGACCCTTACACGCAAGCACTCTACTCGGTTACGTTAAGGGCGACTTTGCAACAAAAGTGTACAGTCTGAGGTGCTGTCGTGTGTACCTAACCAATATACACCGTGCAATTTTAGTGGTTTTAAAGCCGAAGGTATTTAGTTGCACTCGTGATTCTGAGCCAAATTCCAAAATTTTACTTCATAACGAGCGAAAAAAAAAACCACTTCCCAATACAATCGGCTATCGCCAATCGACACCATTTGTATGGAGAAGTGAATTTTTTTTCGCGCATTTTGGAATGAAATTTTGTAATTTGGCTCAGAATCACCAGTGCAACAAAATACATTCGGCTTTAAAACCACTAAAATTGCACGGAGTAGAGAAAATTTTCTCTGACGCCATCGAGGTAGATAGGTTCTGATGGAATTAAACGCTGGATATGCGGCAGGAAACAAGAAATGGAGCTTTAATTAGGATTCAGTGTTCAGTACATGGATGACAAGCAGACACAAAACAATTTGATAGTCAAGTTCATAGAGAATATTGAACACAACCTTTTTATGTTTATCATATTCCTACAGGTTCCCTCATGCTAGACATGTCTATCTATCGCTCTATATGGGATGCCGTGGGCGTGCTACTACACGTTGGGCGCAAAGAAAAGTTAACCGAGAGTTTCTGAATCAGGTACGTAATTCCAATACACTCGCGAGCCCAATTTTCCCGGCCGGATGAATCGTTTTTTCAACGCAAACATTCGCCGAATATCTCGTGCGCATCTCTCACAATATGATTGAGTAATCGGGCTAACGCGGAGTACTAAACCAATGGCGTCCTCATGGGGGGCAACCCTGGAATGTCGGACATGACCGCATCAGTCACTTCTTTTCAGCCCAGTTGGAATAGCCATTCTTAATCGATTGGCAAAGTTAGCAACCACACTCGGGACCAACGGATAACGTGCCTTCCGAAGCACGGAAGCGCTCAGGGGCTTAAGTCTGTAACGCAATGGCGTGTCGATGGCGTCCCAGCATAAGGACAAAACCTGGGATTCCTCGTTTTTCTCCTACACCCAGCGAACTAATTCTCTGGAATTAGAATCCGAATATTCTTTGCTGTACTAAAAAAACATTAAAAGGCCCGCCAGCATTAATAAATAGTAATTGAAGCCGTCAACTGGGAGCCCATTTTGGCACTATTGCGTTACAGACTCAGGCCCCAGATGTTATTGGCTCTAGCGGTCATCATCCATAAACTGACCGCGCTCGATGTTGCTTAACTTTGCCAATCGATTAAGAATGGCTAGTCCAAGTAGGCTGTGAGCTTCGATCAAGGATAAAACAAGATACAACATAGAACTCTGAAATGTGTCTGGAAAAATAGATGCCCAACTGCTTTTGGGAGCTTATTTGTTCGTAGTCTATGCAATTAAAGTAAAACTGTACACTAATGCAATAAGGTTGACCTTCGAATATTAGACGTATGGTCGAAATGATGTTTCGCATTGTTCTATTGCTGATATCATTTGTTTCTGTGGGGACAAGTTTTTATTGTGATTTTATACGTAATGCGGGTTCTATGGGATTTAGTTCGGTGGCTGTGAGCGCTTCCGCCTGTTAGAAGCAACCCTAAAAAAGCATGACACGCTCTCCATCGGTTTACGACCACCAAGAGTGCTAATTAGGCCGGTGCACGTGGTAAACATTTCAGTTGGCCCGTCACGTAAACACCAGGGATGCGGTGCGGTGTACGGTTCAGCTGAAAAGTGGTTTCGGATGGGCGGACTTCTCTTGTAGTAATCTATATATATAAAAGGCTTAGGTTGACTGACTCATCACGCTACAGCCCAAACGGCTGAACCTATAAGTATGAAATTTGGACAAAAGTTGCGTTATATGGTGGAGGGTTCATTTAAGCAGCGATTTTTTTTTATTTAACCCTTAAGTGGGTCAAAATAGGGCTCAAAGTGTGTATGGGAAAAAATTTCTTTTTGGTCTTATGTTCTTAAATCTTGATTTTTTGTACTTTTTTTTTTAAATGACTTGACACCTATTTCAGATTTTTTCTCATTTCTATGTTCTTAAGGGGTTAAAATGGGTGCCAAAGTTTTTCGATTTTTTTCACCAGTTACGATCAATGCTGGAACAAAACCGCTAATGCCACAACAGTGAAAATTTGTCAATAGTTGTAATTTGTGGACACGCTACGGGTTAAGACATATTTACTTCAAGTTTAACCCTTAAGGCGGTAAAAATGGGGTCCAAAGTTTGTATGAAAAAAAAATTTTTTTGTCCGTATTTACTTGCAACTAAGAATTCGTATATTAAATCAAAAATAATTTAACACCTGTTTTAGCTTTTTTCTAATTTTAGCCGTTTAAGGGTTAAACGAGGTTGAAATGTATGAATATTTTTCGTGATGTAGTGTCAACGTCGGGCCCAAACCATTTAAGCTACAACTATGAAATTGAAACTGCAGTAGCGTTTTGTAGCAAAACTACCCACCATGAAGAAAAAAATATAATTTTAACCCGTCAAATGCCCAAACCGGGGTTCAAAGTTTGTATGAAATAAAAAAAAATTTTGGTCCGATTTACTTGAAACTTAGTATTTGTAAATTTAATAAGAAACAATTAAACACGTGTTTCAGCGTTTTTCAAAATTCTGCCCACTAAAGGGTTAAAAGGGGTAGAAAAGTTTGAAGATTTTTCCTGATTTAGTATCAATGCCAGGCCTAAACCATTAAAGCTACAACTATGAAATTGAATCTGCAGTAGTGTTTTGTGGCAAAACTATCTACCATGAAGAAAAAAATATAATTTTAACCCTTCAAATGCCCAAACCAGGGTTCAAAGTTTGTATGAAATAAAATTTTTTTTTGGTCCGATTTACTTGAAATTAAGTATTAGTATACTAAATCAGAAAAAATAAAATACGTGTTTCAGCGTTTTTCTCATTTCAGCCAATGAAGGGTTAAAATGGGTGGAAACGTTGAAGTTTTTTTCCTGATGTAGTAGCAATGCTCGGCCCAAACCATTGAAGCTACAACTTTGAAATTGAATGTGCAGTTGCATTTTATAGCATTACTACCCACCATCAAGAAAAAAATATAATTTTAACCCTTCAAATGCCCAAACCGGGGTTCAAAGTTTGTATGAAATACAATTTTTTTTTGGTCCGATTTACTTGAAACTAAGTATTCGTATACTAAATCAGAAATAATTAAACACGTGTTTCAGCATTTTTCTCATTTCAGCCAATGAAGGGTTAAAATGGGTGGAAACGTTGAAGATTTGTCCCTGATATAGTAGCAATGCTGGGTCCAAACCATTTAAGTTAGAACTTTGAAATTTGAACTACAGTTGCGTTTTATAGCAAAACTACCAACCATGACGAAAAAAGTAGTAATGTTAACCCTTGAAATGCCCAAACCGGGGTTAAAAGTTTGTATGAAATACATTTTTTTTTTGTCTGATATACTTGAAACTAAGTATTCGTATGCTAAATCAGAAATAATCAAACGCGTGTTTCAGAATTTTTCTTATTTCAGCGAATGAAGGGTTAAAATGGGTGGAAACGTTGAATATTTTTCCCTGATGTAGTAGCAATGCTGGGCCCAACCCATTTAAGTTACAAATTTGAAAAACTACAGTTGCGTTTTATAGCAAAACCACCAACCATGAAGAAAAAAGTAATAATGTTAACTCTAAAACGGCCAAAACGGGGTTCAAAATTTGTATGAAATTATCATTTTATTGGGTCAGATTACCTTGAAACTAAGTAGTCGTGTATTAAATCACAAATAATAATAAAACACATGTTTCAGCATCAAAAAGGGTGGAAACATTTTAAGAGTTTTCCTGATGTAGTATCAATAACAATGCCGGAACCATTAAAGCTACAACTATTCAATGAACATTTAACTACAGTTGCGTTTTATAGCATGAAGAAAACAATAAAAATGATACACCTAAAACGGCCAAAAAGGTTCAAAGTATGTTTTTTTTTTTGTTGGATTCATTTGATCTTTACCACACACATACACTTCCACGCTGAATCTGCACGACGGATTTGGATGACATTTGGAATAGAGATAGCTTACAAAAATACACACCCATGACTCTATTCATGCTAATTTGATAATGGTGAAAGATGTACCCAGGCAACTTCTTATAAGTCTTCGCGGACGAAGTCGCGGGCGAAAAGCTAGTAATAATAATAATAATAAATGTTTATTTCAAGAACCAGATTTTCATTACATAAGTTTCTGCTGGGGCCTCCTATTAAGTACAAAGTACCTGTATCAGAAGACCCCGCTCCCACACGTCCGTGACTGATTAACAAAATTAATGGTTGGATCTAGTAAACATGAATTGTAATTACTTAAAGAATAAGATAAAATTAAACTAAGAAAACGAAAAGAAAGACACGCGCAGGTTAAGCAATATAAAAATCAAAACTCAGGATGCGTGTGTGCGTGTGTGTGACAAGGGGTGTGAGTGATTGTATGTGTGTGTGTGTGTGTGTGTGTGTGTGTGTTAGGGTGTGTGTGTGTGTGTGTGTGTGTGTGTGTGTGTGTGTGTGTGTGTGCGTGTGTGTGTCCAGTATTAAACATTATTCAGGATTCGGTACGACAAAGATAAATGAAGTTAAGTTGTATTAGTAGTGGGCTGTGACGTGCGTGCTTGATGGAAATGGAGATCGATGGAGTGTTATTTTTTGTGTTTTTGTTTTACTTGACATTAAGGTTGAAAATCAGTAGCTTGGCGGGAAATTATACCTAAATGTTTAGTCCTTTAAAAACTGGGCTACGGAACCACAATAATTCAGCTGATTAAGTGATTTGTTTGGTTCAAAAACTAGTGTTTAGTAACCGGCCGGCGGCCAAAAAACCAAATTAGCATTTGGCGAAAGAACTGTACCTACCCTAGGTACTATTATGTGATATTATGATATTACTCATGTAATTTCAAGCATTTCAAAATGAAGCAGCGTAAGTACTTCAACAAATCGCAATAGATATCTTCAGAATTCGCAAATGTAAATAAACAACTATGAGTATTTTTGCACATGATATGCCCGAAATTCTTACGAACGCGACTGTATTGAAATGAAATGTAAATTATGAAGTCAATGATCCATTATGTTTTATCATAACATTTCCGAAAAATTGGGATAAGGAGGGCATGCCTGAGGAAATTATGGTAATTCAGATTCACCTCTTTAAAAAGCTACTTGATGTACCTCCCTAATTTTGTTGGGTAAAGATCCGACAGGCCTTTGACCATCTACAGGGTGCACTCTAAGTCGATAGCGGAACTTTAAGTAGACTGTCTACTGATCACTACAAACAACTTGTACTAGGTGGCGAAAAAAATGGAGCGAAAAAAAAATGCTGTTTCATACATTTGGCGCAGTACTGAGTCGACCTTTTGTATGGAACAGCTGATATTTTTTTCGCTCCATTTTTTTCGCCACCTGGTACAAGTTGTTTGTAGTGATCAGTAGACAGCCTACTTAAAGTTCCGCTATCGACTTATAGTGCACCCTGTAGTGGAAGTAGTGGGATAGACAATACAAACATCTTCGTTTTTAAAACTCGCACAATACCAGAATTATACCAATACGTGCGGAACCAACCAAGCCAAGGATTTCCTCAAGAACGTCTTACTTCATCTATTTATCTAGTGCTAAAAGTGAAAGTGAAAGTGAAAAAAACTTTATTGCCGAGAACACATAAAATAAAAATTTTGTAACAAAATTCCGAGCTATATGTATAGATTTAGTAGGGTAGGTAATACTTAGAGCTAAGCTTTAGTTGGGCAAATGGACTCATGCTCAGCTGTGTGCCGACCGGTGACAAGTCACCGGACGGCGCTGATTTTCAGCATGCGCCATGGACACAATAATAATTTAGGTACTTGAAGCAGTTTCAACGTTTTTTAAATTATACAAAAAACAAAACAACAATTTTTTTGAGAAAATAAAATAAAATACAACAACAGAAACGATTCAAAATTCCGAGAAAAACATAAACATAATCAAGGTTGAACAAATGATGTGATACTTATACATATAGATTCGCCTCCGATCAGTAGAGTAGAGGTTAGTCCCATTGCTAGTAGAGGTTAGTCCCATTGGACGCTGTTTATACAGGGTGTTAAAAGACCGCCAACAAAGCGGGAAACCACGTATTCTCCTCATCATAAGAAACACTATGCCTGGGAAATCAACGGTTTCCGAGATAATGAGGTTCAAAGTCGGACTTTTCAAAACTTTTTTTTTGCAGAAATGTATTCAGTATCAAGTTCTTAAAATATCTTCTCAAGAAGCCATATCAAAATTATGAATATTTCTTACAAAAAACGACGTTAAAATTGCAACCCGCAATGTATTCTAAACATCGGCACTTCAAGCTTAAGTAACATAAACTTATACCTACGCTTGCGCAATATGACTTATGTGCGTTACACGTCCATTGCGTGATAAAAATTTTTTCAAAATTATAACCTAGAAAACCAAAATAATTTCCCAGCAATAATTTATCGAAAAAGTACTTTGTTTTGTTGTCTAGTATGCGTGGCTTTCGGGTCTGTTGGCGGTCTTTTAACACCCTGTATATCTAACAAACATGCAAAGGTCTACGTTTTGCGTCTCGCAAGTCATAGCGGTAGTTGTTTAGAATTTTAGAATCATAAGTTGGAGTAATAAAATAATTTTGACTCGAAAGATAGGTGTCTACTCATATGCACTACTAAGCTCTAATTCCAAAAGCTACTGAAGCAATAAGGCGAAGATTCTCACAGTCAATAGCAGTGATTTCTTCACTAGATCGGCCGACACATCGAATCAAACACGCCGATACTTCAAAGACGACGAAAGATGCCGTGTTTATAAATTATTTACACAAGTTTCGCTTGTAACTGGCATTTAGAGCTTCCGTATTTCTTTCGAATATCTGTGGGTAAAGTCAGTATAAAGAAATCAATATAATGATCAGTATAAGGTCGACTTGCACCAAACTTATTGAACAGCAGTGCCCATGGATTGCAGTCGTAGAAAAAATTACATACCGTTGGACAAATAGACAGATAGCGATAGCGCAAGCCGTGCTATAAGAAAATAACTGTGTGCAATGAACGTGGACTGCAAACCTACCCCATCTAAAACATGGGAGGCTTCTGACTCTTTGGAGTCCTGGGGCCTTAGCCTGTAACGCAATGGCGTATCGATGGCGTCCCAGTAGAAAGACACAACCGCGATTTACTCGTTTTTCTCCTAGAACCAGCGAACTAATCCTCTAGAGTTAGAATCAGAATATTCTTTGCATATTGTACTACAAAAACATTAAAAGGACCGGCAGCATTAATAAATCGTAATTGAAGCCGTCAACCAGGAACCCATTTTGGCACCATTGCGTTACAGGCTAAGGCCCCTGTTAACTTCGACTTGGAGCCTAAAAAAATCTTATGCGGAAGTCTACGCGGAATCCCTTGAACAAAACTCAGTTTCCTTTATTTTATTAGCGGGTTTATTCTTACGTCTAATATCACATCACAAAGGCAGTCTATTGGGCAGTCGGTTGCTCAGAAGTGTAAACTTGGTGCAGTGGTACTTGAGCTCTTCGCCCACTGTCGTCATCTCAGCCACGTCTTCGGCTTGGGGCTCTGAAACAAAACAGAACAATATTTAGCTAGTAGGCACCTATAATCTACGAAGATAAGCTACCTAGGACATGTGCTCCGCCACGACAGGTACCGACTTCTTCAAATGAACATGATGGGCAAGATTGAGGGGAAAAGGCGTGCTGGTAGAAGAAAGTCGTGGCCAGCGTTGAACAACTGTTTCGCTTGGTAAGGAAAAAAAGATAATATGAAGAGCGGACGGCGAACCTCCATTAGTGGAGAGGCACGTAGAGAAGAAGGTACCTACAGACACGTCTTATGACGGCAGGACAAGACTAGCAAGGGAACGGGGATATTGGCATCACAGAGAAGAGGTCTATGCCTAACAGTGGGCGTCATTAATGCATCTACGTAATGAGATGATTTATACAGCATCCAGTGGCACCTTCACTCACATTAGATGGGTGAAGAGACCACTAGCAGTGCCTGGGACATAGTTTTAGATGGAGTAGGCTGCAGTGCCTGGGACATAGTTTTAGATGGAGTAGGCTGCAGTGCCTGGGACATAGTTTTAGATGGAGTAGGCTGCAGTGCCTGGGGCATAGTTTTAGATGGAGTAGGCTGCAGTGCCTGGGACATAGTTTTAGATGGATTAGGCTGCAGTGCCTGGGACATAGTTTTAGATGGAGTAGGCGTCGTAGGAAAGACGAGGTCAATACGTGCGGAGCCAACTAAGCCGCGGGTTTCCTCAAGATGTTTTTCCTTCACCGTTTGCGAGAGGCATTGCTACTAGGAATTCACAAATGCACGTAACTTTGTAAATGAACAAAGTCATGTACCTATTATAGGTATATTCGTATTAGAGCTATTATATAATAGTACCGGGAATCGAACGTGGGTTGTATGGTTAGAATACAAACCAAAGTTCTGCCAGACGGGCGGCGGGAATACCGGCTGCTGAGTGAAAGCGTAGACCACTTTGGCCTCCCTTTTGAGTCCTACATCCGACGAGTTCTCTTTCTTATTCAGCTCCACCCTGTACCACGATACTGGTTTCCTGCAAACAAAACGTAATAAACAAACTTCGTAAAACCCGCTTTTCGTGCAGTAAAGACCTGTGAAGTCCAGCCCGCTTTTCGTGAAAGAACCTAAACTAGTCGGCTACACCGACAAAACACGTGAGTTAAACCATTGATTTAATAGAAAAATGTGCAGTGCTTACGAAAGTATTTATGTCGGGCTACCGTGGTGGTAATTAATAGAAGTGGACTGTTACAGAATGTGGCTGATTTAATAGCGAAATACACGGAGAAAAAAATAGAAGTTAAAAACTAAAACCCGACTACTAAAAGGTTTAAAACAAGACCTGCTTATCCTTAAAATAGACTCATAGATAATTAATCGTAGTCGGAGGCCATCGGTTTATCAAATGCGAATGTGGTGTCCTCCGACTACGATTAATTATCTATGAGTCTATTTTAAGGATAAGCAGGTCTTGTTTTAAACCTTTTAGTAGTCGGGTTTTAGTTTTTAACTTCTATTTTTTTTTTAGCTTTTTATTAAGTCATTTTGGACGATCACCCAGAATAGAACCAAGAAGGGCAAAAAAAACACATTTTGGATTTTTTTGTTCTATTTGTTATGTTGACGCTACATGTGTTATACATTTTTGAAAAGTTCTTTTAAAGCCCTTTCATTTGATACCCATGACGATGGTATCCGATAATTTTTATTTTTAGGTCTACCACTTTAGGGCGCAGCACAGCCGCCATCTTGATTTTTTTCAAAATTAAACTATCCTATGTTACCTGGGTGATTATGACGAATCCAACGACACCTCATTTGTTGAAATCGGCCGAGTAGTTTAGGCTCTGCGAGGGAACAGATGAACACACAAACATACATACCCACATACATACATACATACATACATACATACATACATACGCTGCTAAAATCATAACCCTCCTTTTTGCTTCGCGTAGTCGGGTAAAAAATAGGTACACAACGTGGCGGCAAAAAAGTCAAAGTTAATTTCGAAGTGTCAAAAAAGAGTTCACTAATTATCTAATCTGTGGCGGCCCACAGAGCAATCCGCACAACACAACAAAATTAAATGTCAATCATCGATGCTCGACGTGGACCATTTAAGTTTCAAAAAAGTTAAGTGCTGCTACAAGGTGTTGATTTGTAAAGTGACACCCGACTCAGGGGTGATTATTTACACGATACTGAGGCAAAATAAAATATTTGTGAAAAATAACCAAAAATCATTCAATTGGCGGGTTCGTGTATCAGTTGGTCGGAAGTTTTGAAAGGCGAGCGGTCCGATATGTAGTGCTTTAGCAAACGCTAGTGGCTTGACAAATAAAGCGTGCTGTGCTGGGTTTTGACGTCAGCGAAGAATCAAAATGGCGCCCTTGCACCCTTGGTTTACATAGACAACGTTCTAGTGACGTCATTTACCGCTGTATTACGGCCGCTTCTTGACGCCACCGCTTTTGGAGGAAACCCTAGCTTTAGGTTTCCAACAATATGGCGTCTAGCATCCGCCATTTTGAATGTCAATGATGTCCAATGACCAAGGCAGCATGCCACCGCTTTTGAAGGAAACCCTAGCTTTATGTTACACTTTGGGTATCGGTGTTCTGTGTGGTACACTCACTTCAAATGATCCTTCACGATGTTGTTAGCTATGGGCGTGCATATTCTCTGCGCGGGTTCGTTCATCAGTTGTCCGACAGTCTTGACAGGCGAACGGTCAGACACATAGTTCTCTAACAGACGGGACTCCAGTGGTTTGAAGAATAAAGTGTGGTGCCGGCTTTATGACGTCAACGAACAATCAAAATGGCGGTCTTAACCACGGGGAAAATATCGTTGGAGCACTTGCATCCTTGGACGTTATTGGACTTCATTAACATTCAAAATGGCGGACCTAAGACACCATATTGTTGGACAAATGTGGAAATATCGTTACTTATGGTACACTCACTTCAAACCCGGTTCGATTCCCAGTGCGGGCATGTATCTATGACTTTGTTTAATTTCAAAGTTACGTACATTTGTGAATTTGTAGTAGCAATACCACTCGCTAACTGTGAAGGAAAACATCGTGAGGAAACCCGCGGCTTAGTTGGCTCCGCACGTATTGACCCGTCTTTCCTGTGGGCTAGGCCGACTAAGCTGTCAGGATGGTATAGGTAATGGGCAAGCCTACTCCATCTAAAACAATGTCCCAGGCACTGCAGCGCCGAGTGGTCTTTTCACCCATCTAGTGTGAGTGAAGGTGCCACTGGACGCTGTATAAATCATCTCATTACGTAGATGCAAAGGCCTTAGTAACTCACTTCAAATGATCCTTCACGATGTTGTTAGCTATGGGCGTGCTTATCCTCTGCGCGGGTTCGTTCATCAGTTGTCCGACAGTCTTGACAGGCGAACGGTCAGACACATAGTGCTCTAACAGACGGGACGCCAGTGGTTTGAAGAATAAAGTGTGGTGCCGGCTTTATGACGTCAACGAACAATCAAAATGGCGGACTTAACCACCATATTATTGTAGGGGAAAATATCGTTGGAGCACTTACATCCTTGGACGTTATTGGACTTCATTTACATTCAAAATGGCGGACCTAAGACGCCATATTGTTGGAAAAATGTGGAAATATCGTTACTTATGGTACACTCACTTCAAATGATCCTTCACGATGTTGTTAGCTATGGGCGTGCTTATCCTCTGCGCGGGTTCGTTCATCAGTTGTCCGACAGTCTTGACAGGCGAACGGTCGGATACATAGTGCTCTAACAGACGGGACGCCAGTGGTTTTAGATTGGCTGTGAATTGAGATGGAGGTCATTCTTCGCGCTCTTTAGTGGGTACTAAAGCGAAGACGAGAGGAGAGGAGTTGTGTTTTCGTACACACGACAACACGTCAGACTGTTCACTTTTTGTTGTAAATCGCCTGTAACGTAACCGAGTAGAGTGCTAGCGTGTAAGGGTCGACGTGCTGTGGTGTGTACATAAGAAACCTCGCTCAACTTTGCTCGATTCCTATAACCGTTCTTACGAACGTTCTGAAAGTTGAACAAGTTATTGGAAATCACATTTGTAAGTTAGAAAGATATTTATAAGGTTAAAAAATTCGGTCGGGACAGGACTTGAACCCGCAACCTCTTCCATACCGTGCAGGCGCTCTCTACCAATTGAGCGATTGAATTGAATTGAATCAAAAGTTACTTGATTGGTAGCTCAATTGGTAGAGTGCCGTGCAGGTATGCAAGAGGTTACGGATTCTCAGTCCTGTCCCAAGCGAATTTTTTAACCTTATATTAATCTTTCTAATGTTCCCTAGCACGTGTTAGTTGGTCCGACATGTTTCGACCTCGTCCGGAAGTCTTATTCATGGAGGAGGGAAGGACGACGCGTTCCGGACGAGGTCGAAATATGTCCGCTATTCCGATAAAATAAAAGTAAGCCGTTAAATCATAATAAAAATGCCATGTAGTGTAGATGTTTAGGTACGTACCAAAATCAGCTCTCAAGCAGACCTCAGCTCGATAAAGATGCTCGAGACAGACGTGCACTTGCGCGAACTTCATCAGCAAGTTTTTCCACGGAGTGACGTCTATTTCATCTGCTATAAGAGGGACTTCGTTTGTTGTCTGTGAAAGAAGTAAAAACATTGTTTTGCAAGCTTGTTTATGAAAGAAAAGAAAGAAAGAAAAAGACATTTATTGCAAACAGACACACCTCAGGTACACAAAGTAAAACAAACAAACTAAAAAACAGAATTAAAAAGACAGAAGACATAATTGGTCATGTAAAATGTCGCGGTTATGGTTATGGTTATGTTATGGTTCTTTATGAACGGACTTTAAGGACGCATGGACGGCCGCATGGACAGATGCATGGACGGATGGATGGATAGATTGTTGGAGGCACAGATACGTGGACGGATAAATAGATGGACGAAGGCATTGACGGCAGTTCTGATCTGAAACTGAAAGGTAAGCCGGTGGGAATCGGATTATATGGACCCTTCTCTACCGGTGGACAGTATTTACTGGACGAATGAATACTCAAATGGACGAACGGATAGATAGACGCACCTTCTTATCGCCAACAAGTCCATGTTTCTTCAGTGAGGCGAACTCATCCACGGATAGCTCGTTCGGGTCGTCATCATAGAACGATTCACAGTCCAACCTAATGGAGTGCTCGGCCGTGGTCGAAAGACTCTCGAATGGGTTGAGGGTGAAGTCACCACCACTCATCGTCATGTCTTGGATGGTCTGGTTGATTTGCTCGATCGACTCGTGGGTTCTGAGAAAAAGGAAACACATGGTTTAGGAGACAGAATATTCATTATTTACCCTAAACAGGAGATAATAGGTCGTATGGATTAGGATAAGGTAGAAATTTGTGTGATGATAGTAGCAAATAGCAAATCCTGTTATTTTTCTTCCTACATTTTCTGGGATTATTGTGTGTGGCATGAGTATAATTTTTTTTTTCAAGTTGCTTTTACAGAGATGACATCCTGTTTACCTGTAAGTTACACTATGTAAAAAGAGTTAGGATGTGCTATAACACGTTGTATGTAAGTAAATCTCATAAGTTTTTCCACTGTTACATGCAGTAGGTACAGTTTCGTAAAGTTTTAACATGGGTGCCATCTAGTGTTGTAATTTAGAACTTTGGAACTCAATAGTATTCAGAAACGCAGATGGCTTTGCGATAAGTACCTCACATTCTTCGTAGTGCTAGAATTTGTTCCAGAGATGTCGTTCTAATGGGTAGAATACAGGTAGAATAGTATTTTATAGCCACCGCAAATCTAAAATGGCGCACCATTGACGCCATCTTGGATTTGTCACAAAACTAGTCTTTTCCAATCGAGTTACTAAGAACATTCTATCACAATTATTTTTTACTTTTTACAAAGTATCACATTTGCTGAAATCAATCGAGTAGTTTAGGCTCTGCGAGGGAACCGATAAAAATACAAACAATACAGACCCTTTGAAATCATAACCCTCATTTTCGCCTGGCATAGTTTGGTAAAACGCATGAAATTGTGTCGTGCCTACCTGACCTGAAGAAGGAGTGTTCAATAAGCGACATGATGTGCGTGTGTTCCCACATAGTTTTCTCCACGCCAACATGTCCGACTAAAGGCAGTGCTTGAGCGGTTTGTTTGCACTTTGGACGCTTGAAGGTGGCCCCGGAAGAGAGAGAGAGAGAGAGAGAGAGAGAGAGAGAGAGAGAGAGAGAGAGAGAGAGAGAGAGAGAGAGAGAGAGAGAGAGAGAGAGAGAGAGAGAGAGAGAGAGAGAGAGAGAGAGAGAGAGAGAGAGAGAGAGAGAGAGAGAGAGAGAGAGAGAGAGAGAGAGAGATGGAGAGAAAGAGAAAGAGAGAGAGACTGAGCGTGAGCTGCGATAGGTGAAAATTTCTTGTGAACCCGATGGAATGCGATTATTTATAATTTTGTATCTCTCCACGGCTGCCATCTTGGACTTTTCAATTGTTGAAATCTCTCCAGCAGTTAGTACGCTTGTGCTAGGGAGCTAATGGACCTAAAAACATCATTCCTTCCTTTGTTCTTCGCATGATTCGGGTAAAAAGCATGAAGTTTCGTACCAACCTGACGTCACTAGTCCAAATCCCAGCGATGAAGAAGGAGTGTTCAATAAGCGACATGATGTGCGTGTATTCCCACATAGTCTTCTCAACACCCACTTGTCCAACTAAAGACAGTGCTTGAGCGGGGTTCGCTTGGAGATTCTTGAGCACTTTGGACGCTTGAGAGTGGCCGCGCGAGAGCTTGAGTACGAGCTTCGATAGATACGTTTTGTTGTTGGCGTCTATCTGTAATTTAAAAACAAATGGATGTCTATGAAAAATTTAAGTACCTATAAGCCGTGCCAATAAAGGAAACCATTTAGGATGAACTGCAAAACCCGCGCCCTAAATAAATACTTATGTAAATGTTACTTTTGAATTACAATTTCACTTCTGTCCTTATAATATAAAGTAAGAATCTGCAAACATCGTGCATCATGTTACAGTTACATCATTGAAATTGTTTGCAACATCGGTCGATATACATAAGCTTGACATGACTAGTACACACGTATAAAATGTGAAAATGTACACACGTATAAAATGTTCTTGAGAAAGATAATGTTATTTACTCACAAAAGGTCTAATCTTGCCCGATGATATGAAAGTCAGGGCCTGGACCAGCAAGGTGACCAACTCATCTGCAGTTTCGGAGTCTGAAAATAAAATAAAAAATCCATGTTAAAGGATTTATACAGCGTCAAGATGGGTGGAGTGACCATTCAATAAGATACTAGGATGCGGATATACATGAACTTCGAACTCCGCTCACTTCTGCCACTTTTGGCGATAAAAGATTTCATTCGTTGGTTCTAGGATCTGGAATCTAAACCTGAAGGTCCTAAAAATAGTTAAGCCTCGCGTTGACAACCTAACGTTTCGTTTTTAGCAAAAAACGCATCCAAAAAGAAGATAGAGAGAGAGAGATAGAGAGAGCACCGCATTCCGCTCGCTATCGACAGCAAAAAAGATACACACCCTTGAGTATATCGAAAAGGCAGTATACGAAGTCGTTGCTGGAGCGGCCGCCATCCAGTGCTTCCAAACACTGCTTCAGAGTGGTCGTATCATCAGTGACGCACACGCAGCCGCCGGCGGGACATTCTGCCGTATAGGCGTAGCTAGAAACTTCATTGAGTAGCTCGTTGAGTCGTTTAACGTTGTTGGGACGCTTGGCGCCGGGGAGGTCACGTCTGGCGATGCAATACAAAAGGTAACGTTACATGTATTCTATCTATTTATCTCTATCCAGCCCATAAATAAAGCCCACTGCTGGGCATAGGCCTCTTCCTTTTCACGCCAACCCCCTCGGTCTAGTGCCAATCTCGTCCATTATATTTACGACCATAAAAATGAAGAAGATTAGCTACCTAGGACATGTGCTTCGCCACGACAGGTACCGACTTCTTCAAGTGATCATGATGGGCAAGATTGAGGGAAAGCGGCGTGCTGGTACAAGAAAGTCGTGGCTCAGAAACATCATGGAATGGACGGTGATAGCCAGCGTTGAACAACTGTTTCGCTTGGCAATAGAAATCCTTTATGAGGAGCTGACGGTCAACCTCCATCAGTGGAGAGGCACGCCAAGAAGAACGTTTTAGTGAGTGAGTTAAGAGCTGTCATTCTTAATCGATTGGCAAAGTTAAGCAACATCGGGCGCGGTCAGTCTATGGATAGGTGAGCGCTAGTGGCAATAATATCTGAGCGCTTCCGCGCTTCGGAAGGCACGTTAAAACGTTGGTGCCGGTGGTTATTGATTAATAAAAATCGTTCAGCCATGTAGGCTCTTTGCACGGGCTAAAATATCATCTGACACCAGGGGTGGCCACTATTTTGATCAATTATAAGCGCTGAACCAAAATCACGCATCTTTCGCCCCTCCCTGAGACTGTATCTTATACGTTTATATTTTCAGCAAGCGTGTTCTATCCCGAATCTCACCAAAATATTTTTTATCTTATCTATCTTAACTATCTCGAGCGCAGCAGTGGAGAGTGTAAGAAAAACAATCTGACCTGATAAGAGAGCTCTCCAAGTTCACAGCAGCGAATCCTGTCACAGTCATATCTACCAGAAGTTGGTTTATGCTGTGCAGGGCACAGACAGACTTCCAGATGCTGTTGCAAGGACTTGCCAGGTGTCCGACGATTATTTCCTGTTCCTGGAATCGAGAGAGAAATGCTTATTTATTTATCGGTGTTAAGATAAGTGAGATTGGGACATTGTTTAGATGGAGTAGGCTTGCCCAGCACCAAGACCATCCTGACAGCTCAGCCCAGGCCATGTCCCAGGCTTTGCAGCTACCAAGTGCTTACTTCACACAGGTAAACTAGATACGCAAACTGGACGCTGCTGTCTCAACCATCTCATTACGTAGATGTAAAGGACGAAGTAAAGGAAATACAAATATTTATTTTTTAAACGGACATCAATGTTATTATTTATGATTTAGGATGTTAATAACGTTTATTGTTGTATTAATGTTACATGCAATAATAAAATACAAAAAATTCACAAATCTTCGTCAAAAAATTTGGGCAAGGCAATAAAAACATGACAAACACACACAAGTACATACACAAAAAAGTTCAAAACAAAACCAACATTAACCAAATATACCGCGCCGCAACACACCCGACACAAAGGTACCCATAACGCTAGCAGCATTCCCCCGCTGCACCGCCATGGAAATCCTCTGCGCCAGGTATGCCCCGGAACGGTAGTCATAGCCCCGGTTCCATTTCTCTAACAAAACCCCTCCTCTCCTCCCCCCACACCCCCATGGTCTCTACAGCTATGTTAATTAGGCAAATACCTACTGTATCCACTTTTAGGGAAGAGACTGCCCCCCCGACACAGGGAATCGTAGTGGGGGAGGTAGAGAACTTTCTTGTATTGTAAATCTTGTGTTTTTTGTTTCGAAATTTTATTCATATTCTTATCTTCATTTTGTATTAGGGACATAAACACAAAATTATAAAAAAGGTCTTAGTGAGATTGAGTACTATTACAAAAATAATTATGGAAATGTGAAATTAACTGGACAACCTTCGATCAAGTGAACAACATAACATTACTCACAAAAATAACTTTGCAGGTGATTATCGGTGTCTGTATCGTCTTGCCCGTCCATTCACAATGCAAGTCCGTGCTGTTACCGTAAGGTGCGTTGACTAGCTCCTCTGGTGTCCGAGCTATGTTACTATAGGACACTCCAGAGAGAAGGTACTTGCAGTCTATGTTTACTGTCACCTGTTCGAAATTAAAAGAAATTGAATGAAAAAGAATTATCTAAGTAGTGTAGAATTATAGCCTGATATTCTCTATCTGAGAGAAGTGAGATAATCTCTTTAAAAGAAAGCAAAAGGCAAACTCTTATTCTCACCAAATCTTTGCCCAACATCTCTTGCTTGGCGTACTCCTCAATCAGTTCATCAAGGTTGATATCTTCGAACGAAAATGTGCCTTCAAACTTTACCAGTCCTCTTACAAATTGGTCTTCAGAGGACTTGGTCATAAGCAGCATTGTCCTCTGCTCATCTGTTGGACTGCAGAGTATCCACATGGGTAGAGGGCTCTCATCTGCTACTTGCTCGCGGAGAGCATGATTGTAACGGTTAGCTATTTCTCTGGAAGTTGTAAAGAAGATTGCAAAACTTTTGTGGGAAGAATAATATTATTAAGGGTCAATGAAATTAATGTGGCGAGAAATGCCCGATTTAAATATTTTATACAATTTAAATATTTTTAATGTTGTGAAACAACAATTATAGAAAAATAGAACAAAAATATGTTAGTTGAGCTAAAAAACTAAAAACACTGAAAAAGGCTTTCCTGCCATGCTACTTTTGTTGACCCTTAAATGCCAAATTTCTACCTAACAGGACAAGACAAGGGAAAGTTAGCATTTTTTGTTTGCTGATGCCACAAACTAGTTTGGATAGTTGAGTTATCAAGAATGCCTACCTACTTCTACATTTACAGTACACTACACTGCCCGTTTCGAACCAGAATAAGAAGAAATTTCAATTTACCGGGCTTGTTCCAAAGATACGGGCAAATGTAAAGCTTCCTCCTTGCTCCAGAGTTGCGGCTCGTCCGTGGGCAGTGTCTCATCGAGGATGGTATGCAGGCTCATGTCTAGCTTGAGCGGAGAACCCGTTAGCTCAAATTCCTCTGAAAAAGGGTATCAGTGGAGCTGGTTAACAAATATTTTTTACTGTTACAAAGCTTAGGTGGAGAATTGGAGATAGGCAGGGCATCTGAGGAGGGGGAAGATAGCAGGTGGACCAGTGCAGCATCGCATGGAGTGGCGGTTGAGAACAGGGCAACGGTCAGTGAGCAGACCAGCAGCCCGGTGGTCAGACAACATCTCAAAGGTGACAGAGCATCAGTATTCTGTGGATGTGTGCAGCGAGAGACCATGGAGGATGGCATGGAGAGAAAAAGGCCTATACCAAGCAGCAGGCAAATGTGGCCTGAAAATAATGATCATCATCACCAAACAAAGCCTTGAGGAGAGACTGAAAGCCCACTGAAGCAATAAAATCCCAGTCTAGCATACATATAGATGCTTTTTTAATATCCACCGTAAAAATAACCCTAAAAATATATGTAAAAAAAAAATATTGTTCTTTTCATTAGGGGCTATTTTCGAGTGTTATGACGCTCGAATGTTGGAGTGGAATTTATAGATAATAGAGGCACAGGATTTTATCTACGTCATCCCCAGAAAATTACCTTTATTGTCATTGATGCTCCTTCTATTGCTGTCTGTGTGTGTAGTTTGCTTGGACTGAAAGAAAGGCACAAAAACTTGTGAGAATAACAAAAAGTAACACCGAGAATGCTAGGCTGTTAGGTCAACTAAAAGGAGGCTGGAATAGTATAATAATTATAGCGCAGTTTCCACGAGAAATTCTCATACCTTTACATAAACTAAAGCTACATCTTCGTTTGGGTTTTTTGTGAACATCCGAACATAACTCGGGCTTGTCTGCTTCTCAATTACGTATTTAGGAAACGCTTCAGAAATTGGCTCTAGTATTTTCACCATATTGTAGGAATTTCTCTGAAAAAACTTGAAATAAAATCAAAGCAAAGTTGTTGAGGAAATAAAATCCGTTGCGAGGGGAAAATCAAAATAAAGTGGGGTAACTGTTGCGTTATTCAACTTACAATCCAACGTCGAACGTTTTAAAACGAAATGCTATCCAAACGTTGCGCTCAAACTGTCAAGTTGCTCAGCATTGCTGTGTGTCGTAAACGTCAAAGTGAAAACGTTCCGATGTAAGCAAAATTTTACGTTTCATTTCACTTGACTTATT
The DNA here is from genome assembly GCA_949319315.1 of Zelleria hepariella. Taxonomy (NCBI): domain Eukaryota; kingdom Metazoa; phylum Arthropoda; class Insecta; order Lepidoptera; family Yponomeutidae; genus Zelleria; species Zelleria hepariella. Next base: position 3,860,579 of record OX439388.1, read on the forward strand.
AAAGATGTTTAAATGATTCCCTAGCACGGGTTAGTGCTTTAGAAAAAACAAAAAGTTATTAAAGATCTCAAAGTTTTAAGATATTTCTTTTACCTAGCTTTTAATTAAGTTTTGCTGTGCCCGACAAGTCCATAGAGTTCCTCACATGTAACAAAGTTATTTAAGATCTTATACACTTATGGTTGCAATAAAGTATTGAGTATTGAGTATAAGTGAGAACAGCTCGTCTAGCATGACTTAGTTAGACTTTTATAGTACAGTCGGCCACAGTCTCAGATACCCCTTTTTGTTCGATTGGCGCCCTTATGCCGCGCGCGATAAGAGCTGCCATGGGGTATTTGAGATTGTGGCCGACCGTACCTACACTTTTCTTGTAAACTCGCCCGTAATGTATCTAAGTAGAAAACACACGCTCAAAGGTAAACGTGCTTACCTATTAATTACCCCTTTTTACCCGACTACGCGAAGCAAAAAGGAGGGTTATGATTTTAGCAGCGTATGTATGTATGTATGCATGTATGTATGTATGTATGTATATATGTATGTATGTATGTATGTATGTATGTATGTATGTATGTGGGTATGTATGTTTATGTGTTCATCCGTTTCCTCGCAGAGCCTAAACTACTCGGCCGATTTCAACAAATGAGGTGTCGTTGGATTCGTAACATATATTTACATATACCCAGGTAACGTATATTTATTTTGAAAAAAAACAAGGTGGCGGCTGTGCTGCGCCCTAAAGTGGTGGACCTAAAAATAAAAATTATTGGATACCATCGTCATGAGTATCAAATGAAAGGACTTTAAAAGACATTTTCAAAAATTTATGACACATCAGACAATAGCGTCAACATAACAAATAGAACAAAAATTACAAAATGTGTTTTTTTTTGCCCTTCTTGGTTCTATTTTAGGTGATCATCCAAAAGGACTAACTAAAAAGCTAAAAAAAATTTAAGTTAAAAACTAAAACCCGACTACTAAAAGGCTTAAAACAAGACCCTTATCCTTAAAATAGACTCATAGATCGTAGTCGGAGGACACCACATTCGTATTTGATAAACCGATGGCCTCCGACTACGATTAATTATCTATGAGTCTATTTTAAGGATAGGCAGGTCTTGTTTTAAGCCTTTTAGTAGTCTGGTTTTAGTTTTTAACTTCTATTTTTTCACCTACCTACTCTAGGTGTACGTATTACGTCTAGCATGATGGAACTACTCAATGTAACTAAAATAATGCAGTTTGGTTCGATACTGTGGGTCTAAAAGTGAGTGCATAACTTGGAGTACTTACCTAGGTATTTTTTTTACCTCATGTTGAGTTAATTCTTATGTAGAGCTTGAGCCTGACCAAGCTAAAAAAAACCCTTCCACATTCTGGGGCGTGATGGGCATCCAAAGGTTGTCTGGTAGTCACTTTTAGTGGTGTAAGATCGCCAATCAATGTAAGTAACATTTTTTTTACGTAATAAATAACATATAAAAAAAAACTTACTTGGCTTTGACCCGGTTTCTGAATTGAGAATTCAGTATCTGTCACGTTCTATTGCGAGTAATCTGCAGAGACGGAGCGATATATTAGCGAATTTATTAATTCAGAAATTGGGCCTTTATGAGCTCTAATGACAGTGGCGCCAACTAGTGAGCACTAAATATAACGGTAGCCCTCATTAAACACAAAGGGATATCTTAGCGTGTCGCTGAGTGGAAGGTACGTACAGAGTTATTTTAATAATAATTAATCATGATTTACATTTAGTTGCACGTGGGATGCGCCCGCCTCTCATTAAAGTAGATAGAACCTTCATAAAGCCAGCCGATGCGTGGCTATCTTGCAGGAAATCAGCTTAGCGAATAAAATTGATTAGATAGTGTAATAACAAAATTTAAAAACCGACTTCACTGGTGAAAAGGTTCACTGTTGCTATTGTATTGATTCCGAGTGATCTGCTGCTGTTCGTTGAGGAGTTCCGTTCTCCATCTCCGAGGTTCTTCATCAGATCTTCACCATTTTTATGAAACTTCAAAATTGTCTAAGGAACGATTTATTAAAAAAAAAAATTGTCGAATTGAGCGCCTTCTCTTTTTTTGAAGTCGGTTAAAAATAAAGCTTTCCGTCGATTGTTTTTATTGTTTTAAAAATAACACCGTTTTAAGCTGTGACCTGAGACAAAATATTTATTAATAAGATAATAATAAAATGAGGCTTACGCCTATTATACCTATACGGTTATAGATATTTTTTTCTTGAAGTTATAGCAGACTACGCTTTTTCGTAGACTTCGTAGACATCGTAGCACCTCTACGTTAATTGCGCTACGCTTACGAAATATTGAGATAATAATATTCTAATGCCCTCACGCTCTTTTGTGAGAAATCTGGATGATGAGACAGGACGATACTTACGTATTTGCTTTGTGAATTTCTCAATTTAAAAACCGGTAGTAAGGCTCGTAATATCAATCACAGTTTAAACCAAAAAGGCTGGTTTAAACCCTTTCTGTCGATTAATTTTCGTACAAAATGCGAGGTTTAATCTATGGTCTGAGTAAAGTTTAAACTGTGATTGATATTACGGGCCTAAGGCTCGGTTTCTGAGTTGAGAATTTTGCTAAGCAAATGGGTAAGTATCGTCCTGTCTCTGCAGAGCGATACGTAAGTATGTGCTTAGTAGAATTCTCAACTCAGAAACCGGGCCTAAGACAAACTCAACACATGAAACTCAACATGAAAGTGACGCAGGGTGTAATTTTCAAAATGACAGATTTAGTTCCGATTTTGTCGTATGGTGGCTCTGTATGGTAAGTAGTTAGTTACAACATAACGAATTTCATTATCACATAAAAAATATAGGTATGTGAAAGTTTGTAAGTGAGTGTGTTACTATTTCACGCTGAATGGTTGGTACAAGAAAGTCTTACCTACACTACAGGGTGCACTCTAAGTCGATAGCGAAACTTTAAGTAGGATGTCTACTGATCAATACAAACAACTTGTAGGTACTAGGTGGCGACAAAAATGGAGCGAAAAAAATATCAGCTGTTTCATACATTTGGCGCAGTACTGAGGCGAACTTTTGTATAGAACAGCTGATATTTTTTTCACTCCATTTTTTTCGCCACCTAGTACAAGTTGTTTGTATTGATCAGTAGACAGCCTACTTAAAGTTCCGCTATTGACTTAGAGTGCACCCTGTAGTTGTCCGCGCGGAAGAAGTCGCGATACAAAATAAATACATAGGAAGGTAACTAATACTAATACTGTAGCTAAAAATAAATCTGCGTCGGAGTAAACTTTACAATTCCCCATCCACCGAATTAACCGAACCAAAAAGGTAGAAACGAAGGTAGAATAATCACGCAAGAAGGTTTTACACAATAACCGTAGCGCATTTTATTGTAAATGGCACAATAACGATTATTTAAAAGGGGCAAACCTATTTTACTCAGTTACTTACATTGATTGGCGAAATCCCATCTTGGGTCTGTGTGAGGTCAGTGGCTCTTAAGTATCGCGAGTTTCTTTAAACGTATGTCAGTACGTTTTGAACGATACCACCCTTACTAAATAAGCATTGAATAAGAAAAGTGCTACTAAAATGATTGTTTCTGGGATGTTTAAATTGACATAACTGAAATTACTGATACTATCTACGTGATATTGAAATTCGTTATATTGTATAACTAAGTAAACACATAGCCCGTAGAGGACCTGATAGCCTGGAAAAACAAATTATGACGGGAAAGGTGGAGGGAAAGAGAGCTCGAGGCAGACCACCCGCTAGATGGACGGATATTATAACCAAAGCCACGCAAAAACACCTGCACAAACTGATCCACATCGCGAGTGATAGAGCGCAATGGAGAACTCTACTCTCTGCCAACTTCAATGATGGTCACGATCCTCAGCATTGAGGGAACGACTGAATGGAATGGATGGAAATTACTGAAAGAAAACTTTTATCAGAATTTTCCTTACCTTATTTTCTACTGATGGATTATCATCAGTCACCACAAAAAAGTGCATTTATAATAAAGGTAACTTTGAAAATAAACTAAAATCCCTTATAGTTACATGCCACCACGGGGAATCGAAAATGGCACCTCACGCTTGTGAGGCAACCGTTTTACCTACTGGGCTACATCTCTCTCTTCTAAAATAGCTCTAGTCCCTAAAGCAGTGGTTCTCAATTTTTTTTGGTGACGGAACCCTTTTGGAAAGCGAAATACTTGACGGAACCCTATAATAAAACAATAGTTTTTAACCGACTGACCCAGAGGGAGGGTTATGTTTCTCGAGTGTATGTATGTAAGGGTGTATGTACTATACTATGACTAAGTTCGGCTGCTCCTCGTGAATCTTGATACGCCGCGTCAGAACGGTCTACCAGAGAGAGGTGTTTTGAATATTTTTTCTAAAAACTTGCGGAACACTTACAGGGGTATCGCGGAATCCTAGGGTTCCGAGGAACACACTTTGAGTATGGCTGCCCTAAAGTAATCGTGGTTTGTATTGATAGGTAAAACGCCATCTTAAAGTTGATATCCCACTTTAACCCTAATTTGGTGTACTTTTGGATGCAAAGGCCTTAGTTTTAGTTTTAGTTTTTCTACCGTGTGTTCTTAGATATGTTGTATCAAAATCAGTTCAGCCGTTTGTGAGATATGCTTATTTGAAGCTAAAATGTCGGAAGTATTTAGAATTTTAATTTAGTTGTTATACATTTTGTAACTGCCACCTCGTTTAAAGTCAACCGAAGGCCAACTACTTACTATTTTTAACCTTTTTTCCTTTCCAGCCAGCGTCATCAGCCTCGTCCCACGCTTGCGTGGCCCCGCCTACAAAAACGCCCATTGAGTCCCTATAAATGCTGGCAGCTTCCCTTCGGCTGATCACTCCGGTTTGCTGAAGTTTCGCGCGCTCTAACTTTGAACGCCCGAAAAGTTTGCCGCTCCGTTTTCGTCCTCGAACATCAGAAGAAAAAGAAAAGGTAGGTAAGTGTTTTTTTTTTAGGAAATCCAAATGTTTTTGTGGATTTGCCTGACTTAACCTAGAATTAATTAGATTTATTGGGATTATTTCCGTTCAAAAAAAAAAGTCGTGATAACTTTTATTATTACGTTTTATAAAAAGTAAAAAGTTTTTTGTAAACAAGTAGGATTTGAAAAAAAAACAGTGTTGGCAATCACGAATCAGTGAAGGCAAAATAAGTTGCATGATTGAATTTTCCTTTTTGTAAGCACGTATTTTTGTATGCTGCAGGGCTGCAGGCGTAAAATTATGTAGATTTTCGTTACCTACTGAGAAATTAATGTAAATTTTGGTTACCTACTGAAGTTTAATGAAAAGCGTCGCTTAGGAAGTAAAATACAATTAAGGGTCAACGAAAGTAGCGTAGCGGGAAAGGCACAATTTTCAGTTTTTTTTTTATGCACAAATTTCTATACTAAGCTCTTTTTGTTTAACAATTTTGTTTCACGCAATAAAACAGTAGGTACTTATTATTTTTATTATCTTAAATAGCGAAACAACAATAATACCGCAAATTATGAGATTTGCTCAAACTTCTAGGTTTTTGGGCAGAATCACTGGTTTTTCGAGCAACTAATCAGCTTAATAATGAAAATAATAAGTAAGTAGACTTTATGGTCGTGAAGGAACCTGCAACGACAAAATATATTTAAAATCATCTCCGAAAACCCAACGTCAAACTTCTCAATAAAACCTATTATACTCGTTACTACCTATTATTATCGGATTTATTATTTATTTTTGACGTTATGCGGAGCTACCGGCATGCAGTAAAATAAAAGCACCAGGATTTTGAACCGAGGTGCTTTTGTTTGCGAAGTGCTTAATCGACTCTGCGTAGAGCATAATGTTAAAAAAAACATTTAATATTACCTACAATATATTTTTTTATTTATTTAGCCACAAAAAACTAAAAATAATTAAATCAGCTGAACTTTAGATAACATTGAGAACAAAAGTACTTAGGTATAATAAATATTCAATCATTAAAAATGTTAGTGACACAAAATGTCACATTTTATTCATTTCTTTAGCATTAAGTATTATGATGTTGTAGCCTAATTTAAAAATCATTACCTACCTAACAGAAAAATTTTGTGCTGGGCAAAATGCTAAGTTAAAAACTTTAATCCTCAATTACGTTTTTCTACTTGAAAGGAGATTAGCTCAAACTTTCACAAAGTCTGCAAGATTATGTCATTATTAGATCTCGAATTCCTTGCAAAAGAGTGGTCTGAGTAGCTACCACGGGTGCGAAAAAGCTGTGCCGGACGTCTGTCTTGTATCCTAATACTATAGTAGTAAGGTTGTTTATCCGAATTATCACTTTCAGTGACAGTGACAGTAAACACTCGTGGTAGCTGCTCTGTAAAAAGTAGGGTTGAATGCACTGTACATACAGGGTGCAATCGAATTCTATAGCCGAACCTTGTAAACAGGCTTTCTATGTACCCATCAATAGAAATACCGAAATATTTCCTTCCTTTGACCAGTGACTGCTTCCAAAAATCATCATCATCATCACAAGCAAATTTTAATATGGGGCCAAAAAATATAGGACAAAAAAGAGTCACCTGCAAAATACTTATACTTAATTAAGTAAATAGAGAAATACAGGGTGTTGTTTTGTAAAGTTACACCCGGCTCAGGGGTGATTATTTATACGACACAGAAGCAAGAAAAAAAAAAAAAAAAAAATGTCAGTGAAAAATACCCAAAAATAATTAAATTGTGGCCGCCCGTACTATTACACTAACGCTAGCGGCGAGTCGGGCGCGACATCGCGCGCGCGCTTTGAGAAAGCGGGGGTGTCCGCACGTCGCGGTTATTATAGAACAACTTGAACAAGGTGATTTATCCATAAAAACATTTTTTGAAAAAAAAAAAGAACGTTTTTAGTTTCAAGCGTTGCTCAAACTTGTCCCTGACTCGGGTGTTACTGACCAAAACAACATCCTGTATAAATAGAGGAGTGGGCGCTGATCGCTGCAACACAGGCTATAATCCTAGTGCAGCTACAGATGCTAATTTTGTGAATGATAAATTACTTAAAACGTTTTTTGTGCAACCACCCGTAAAAAAATTCTGAGAAATAAGTTGTTATTAATTCTTTATTCTTTAGTGGTATTAATATAATTTACTTATTATACTGTAGTATGCTGAAGTTTCCTATGATACTCTTAAATGTAAATTCATTTATTCATGCAAAACGTCAATAAAAAATCTAAAAATTCACAAGAAACACAAAAAGCAAAAAAAACATAATTTTAACCCCAATTCATTAAATAAAAAAAAATACATAACATTAAAATATAAAAAGTCAAAAATTAATTAAATACCTAGTCCACCCCTTAAAACACATCCCATGCAAAGTACAAAAAGAAAAGAGTTGTTTCTTTATAAATTGTATGTAGAGTTCGATTGTACTGGTAACGCAGAATTAAAAAAATGAGAAGAAAATGCATTAACTAAATTGACCTTTAAACCGCAGTATACTGGCTCCTAACTTAGTAAGCATGATTGGTGGCAATTTGAATTTTCCAATTTTCTTGCAACAAAGGTGGAAGATAGATGAAAAGTTAACAGGATAAAATCTAAGCCGGGAATTGTAAAACAACAGTCTTGATATTTCGATGCACAAGGTAGCAAAATTGTTTATTTTCTAAATTATTGCAGGAAGGAAGATGATAGGTACACTTGAAAACCCTTCTTAGACGGATGGTTTGTATGATTTTCATATTCTTTTAAAACGCCCAACCTTGCTGATGTCCTTGCAGAGGCCTCGATCTGACATGAATAAATAGGTAATTAATAGTAAGATAATGTGTAGGAATCTAATAAAAAGAGAAGATGAAAAATATAGAGAGGTAGAGCAGGGGGTCTACCGGCTATCACGAAGCCGATTACCATTGGCGAAAATCGAAGTTCGATTTATGAAAAATGAACTGGGTGGCAGTAAAATGAACTGGGTGGCAGCGCATTTTTCAAAAATCGAACTTCGATTTTCGCCAATGGTAATCGGCTTCGTCTTAGCCGGTAGACTCCCAGGATTTATTCATCATCATTATCAGCCAGTTAACACCCACTGCTGAGTAAGGGCCTCTTCATGTTCACGCCACCTCTCACGATCCTGTGCCAGGCGCTACCACTGTTTTCCGGCTACTTGGGCTATGTCGTCGGACCATCTGCCTGTTGGTATGCCAACCGGTCTATTTCCCTCTCAAGGTCGCCATTCCGAAGTGGATTTCGTCCATCTGCCGTCGGTGTCCTGCCCACTGCCACTACAAAGACGTTTAAATGCGTTTTCAGATGTCTACCACTTTTGCGCGGCTTCTTATTTTACAACGTTTGTTTATATGGTCCAAGAGCATAATACCGATCATTGCTCGCTCTATGGCTCTTTTGGACACGTTTGACTTTATTTATTTTATAACATGCTTGTCTCAGAACCATATGTGAGAGTGGTTTATAAGTTTATAACTTTATAGGTACAACAATAATAAGACGGGGTCAATATTTTCTTAGCTCCAAGAAAGAAGTAAAGCGACAATTTCTTAAGAAGCGTTTAAGTATCCATACACAATAGAAGAAATCGAAAGTAATAGAAAGTAGCCTAAGTTGCGTGAGATTCCAGCGAAATATTCTATTTCTAGCTTTGTACCGCGACTTCGTAAGCATTTTTGACTCCGATAAAAGAACCCGTCGTCATAAACAACTATATAGAAACCCGTCGATGTTAAATTAGCTGAAAGTGTATTGTCACCTCCAATATTATAAGGGTGATATTAATTGCTTTCTATCCAACTCTACAATTTATCGGTAAGATATTTTGTTTCTATACCTATCAAGTTTAGCCGCTAAGGGACGCAACACACGTAAAATGAGACCCGAAAATAATGTTTACCTTCCTTCATCATTTTAATGCGGTGTAATTTGAAGTGGCGTTGAATGAAATGAAAATAAACAAACCGCAACTGAAGCGGACTTAAAGCGCGGCGGTTTCATTACTAGCCAATAAATATGGAAATATTATGTCACGTAACCAACAGAAAACGTTGTCCACCTTTACAATTATTTTCTAAGACAGTCAGTATTTTCATGAGTTTTGGGTTTAGAGCGCTGAAAATCGTGTAATCGTAAACGTAGATCGAGTTTTTCAACCATACACCTCCAAACCCCTTATTTCATTCCGACTAGTTAACGGTAAACCTGACCTTATTTTGAAGTTTGGAAAATGAAAAACATTACTATTTTGAACATTTATAATAAGTTGAAAAAATTCACTCGGGACAGGACTTGAACCCGCAACCTTCCGCATACCGTGCAGGCGCTCTACCAATTGAGCTACCGAGTCAAGTAACTGTCGATGCGAATTTCTTCAACTAGTCTCCGTCAACTGGACGGGGGGCGCCACCTGGTGTGATTAGTTTGCACTAATCTACACCACCCAATGCGTTCATCTTTGCAGATGAAATGCTCATTGGAATTTTTGGTATTGCCTTTTTGGTATTACTATTTTGAATATTTTATAATAAGTTGAAAAAATTCACTCGGGACAGGACTTGAACCCGCAACCTCTTACATACCGTGCAGGCGCTCTACCACTACTTCTTGTACTACTAGGTACCTACTATTTTTATTTCATAATTACATTAAAATTCACATTATATGCTTCGTCCAAAAATAAAAATAAAAGAAATAATGTCAATAATAAAACACAAAAAACATGACAAAGAAAAAAAATAACAATAAGCCTAATAAAATAACAATAAGCCTACTCAAATAAACCACCCCGGGCCACATCCGATCCATTTTTAAACGGTTTTATTTAGCTAACCCCGTTTGTTTTATTCTTGGGTCATTATTTTGTATTATTATTTTAAGTGCAGATCGCCTACTTTGTATGGAAAATCAGCGGAATGTGCAAATATAGACGCTTCTATTTATGTGAAACAAAGAGATTACGAACCTAATTTTTTAATCGATACATCCAATGTCGAGGGTCTTACTAAAGTAAATAGATTAACATAATAATGTTTAGCGAAAGGATTTGTTTGACCCTTCGGTCAGTTTTGGTTGCAGATTATATTATCCATTCAAAGTAATATCAGGGCAATTTCATCTTGCTTGTTTATGGAAATTAAGAGACAACAAAAAAAAAAAATTCCCGATTTTTGCTCGCAACGCTGTTGACAGTTCTGCGCTACTTTTTGGAACACCCGGTCATATGGCAGAGAAAGGGGGCAAGAACCGAACGGGGGCCTTAGCCTGTAACGCAATGGCGTGTCGATCAGCAGAAGGACAAAACCGGAGTTTCCTCTATTTTCTCCTACAACCAGTGGACTACCCTCTAGTATTAGAATCAGAATATTCTTTGCTGTACTACAAAAACATTAAAAGGACCGACAGCATTTACAAATCGTAATTGAAGCCGTCAACTGAGAGTCCATTTTGGCACCATTGCTTACAGGCTAAGGCCCCAGATCGATGGAATGGTCGAGCCCTTTGATTACGAAACGAAATCAGCGTTTGATCGCCAATACTACTATAGCGAAATTGACATTAAAAAGTTAAAAATGCAAAGCAATGCTGTCTTTCGTTCGCCGGCTGCCATGAATTTCTGGTTGTTATCACAAAATTGCAGTCATTTCAGTTGAGAGCACTTGACAGAACTAACTGCCTAATTAGCAAAGGTATAAATTACGCAACACATAAATAACCAAATCGTGTTCGATTTGAAGTGGTATCATACTGTACCTTCGATAACGATAGCCATAGATCAGCGAATTATCTATATTATACATACAATAGGCACGCTTTCATAGAGATAGATAATTCTCTACAGTTACACACAGAAAGCTTGTGTGTCCAATCACGCTTGTCCTAAGTCCAAGGACTACCTCCAGCTCTCCGTAGTCTAATGGTAGAAGTGTCAAATGGTAACATATCACATTTTGCTCGTCCACGTCAGCACTGATTTATTAGCCCCAAGAGGTTTTTACTAAAGTATTTAAACAGTTTTTTTTGGGGTTCCGTACCCAAAGGGTAAAGGACCCTATTACTAAGACTCCGCTGTCCGTCCGTGTGTCTGTCCGTCTGTCACCAGGCTGTATCTCATGAAGCGTGATAGTTAGACAGTTGACATTTTCACAATGATGTATTTCTAACAAATTAACTATGAACAACTGCGAATGAACAACTATAACAAATGAAATAAATATTTAAGGGGGCTCCCATACAACAAACGTTTTTTTTTATGTAATAGTACGGAACCCTTCGTGCGCGAGTCCGACTCGCACTTGGCCAGTTTTTTAAACTTTCCCATCACCCTGAGGCTTATTCTTTTTTCCCGCAACATCCCTTTTATTTGCCTTTGTCCAAGTAAATTGCGTTGAAATCTTCATTCTTTACCGTAATGACTTTCTGTGCGTCTTTTTCGCGAATAGTTTCGTTCCAATCTCGCTTTTGTGCTAGAAAAAAACAGTAACAGGACTTTTATCCCTGTTTTGTTTCTAAAAACGTCAGGATTTAGGTTAGCATTGCTAGCCTGTTTCTAGGGCAAACGGAAAAACGTTTAGCGAGAATTAGTCCTTTGCTTATTAAAGTAAAGATTATCAAAGTTCCATCAAATTCTTATTATCAAAGTTATCTCAGATATCTGGGGAAAACTGATAGAAATTAACATTTTCCCTCATCTCTTTAGCAATTTCTTCGTCAGTGGTTACCTGGAAGAAGTTGCTATTAGCAATAAGTTCGCCAATTGTACCCTTATATGAATAATGATCATCCTTATAATATATTTTTAGTGCAATAAAGAATATTCTATTCTATTCTATTCGATTACACGTCTCATCGTTTTCCAAACTCTATAAGCATTATAATACATTCAGTAACGCTATAATAACCGTCTTCTAAGACCATTTTACTCCGCATATTGCCCCATACGCTTTGCACTAAACCAAAACCATAAAGTGGCAATGAGACTGTCTAAGTAACTACTTAGTAGTGCCTTGATACATACTCGTATTAAGGCGCTGGGCATAGTGAATTAGCCCGCGCGCAAAGAAAATGCACAAAATCGATTCCTGTATCAAATACACTAAGAAAATCGAAAATTTTCACATATCAAACCCTAGAATTAGTTGAGACCTATCTAACACAGCTAGTTTAATTTTATTTTAAGAAGCGGGAAATTCAAAATTTTCACAGTTGTTTACATTTTGTAGCTAAACTGAGCTATTTTTGTTCAGCGATTTTTCGTTCGCGGCAATAACATAGTATTCTTTTCATTATTGTAAACAACAGAACAACAATAATTCAGCCGCCTGAGGTCTGGTCGACAAAGCAGTGGCACTGCCCAAAAAACTCGTTGAAGACCGAACATATTTTGAAATTCCCGACACGTTGCTATCGTCCAACCTTACAATAAAAATTTCATTATTTCTAGACTCATTTATGCCACAGGACTGCAAAGCTAAGAACAGACTGCTTGTCCACGGGGCCCCAACGACCGAGTCACAAAAATAATTAGGCCCAAGCATTGCTTAATTTCAAACATCTGCCTGTGACTGAAGTACGTACCCTGAACATAATTTAACAGCCCCAAACTCCTAACGCCTTTCCTCCTTTTAGTAGCACGAAAATTTATAGAAAGGCCGATCCACAAGATAAATACTTTTTTCATCTCCCATGCTCGGAAAGTTTGCTGTTAATAGTAACTTACGATCGTGTAAAGGCCGGATTTAAACTATCTGCATTTTTGTGCGCTTCGAAATTTGAACGCGACGCTGGGACAGTCTTTCCCGCGCCCTATGGTGTTGAAAAAGAAAAAAACACTGGCCGTTTAAGTAGATGCCAAGTCCCGATAGAAAAAAGAGCCTTATTCATCGTTCGTTTACACGCGTATTTCAGCGAAAGTGATTGTTCGTGCCCATTCTCTATACAAGACTGTGAATGAAAATGGGGCATAAGCATATTTTAAAAATGTAAAGTCACGGAATAGAACATTCAGAAACGCGGTTTCTTCTTTCAGGTTTTTTCCATATTTTGTACACTATATTTATTTTTAGTACCAGTAAATAAAAAAAATGCTTCGCTTCTGTTTTATCAATACATTTTTTCAAACGATATTACTAATTAAATTTTTTATCTCCTACAAATTTTTAATTTATATGGTAAAAGTTCAGAATGCACCCGGAAAAAAAAACATTCTTTTATTTACATTTTTTTTGTGTCTGGATAAATAAACTTCAGGAAATTATTACTAAAACGAATGGTTTTAATACCAACGAAGCTGAAAACTTTAGTGCAGCAGCCATAACTACTTATGCATACTAAAATATGCTTTTACAAGGAACTTATTTGACTCACCTGTTTTGCCTGAAAGTAGTTGTCTATAGAGTTTTTCCCGCTTGGCTAACAAAATCATTTCCTCGCTTCTGTGAGATGAAAAGTTTTGTGTTTCGCACGAATGCAATATTATTTGCGTCTCGTGCTTCTGAATACCTCGCTACGCTCAGGTTTCTTTTTTTGAACCACTCGCTACGCTCGTGGCTCAATTTTAGAAACCTTCGCTAGCTCGGTTTTCAATACAAGCACTCGCCGCAAACAATAATTTTGCATTCTTGCATAACAAATAACTATTTTTTTAGTTAGCCTGGATGTTAGTGTCACACTGCTGGGCAAAGGCCTCCCCTCTTGTCTTTCACACATCTCTATCATGTGCCACCTCCGGCCATCCGGGCAAGAACTTGTTTAGGACGTCCCGCCATCGTCGCCTAGGCCTGCCGCGCCTTCGTTGTCCGTCATGTGGGACCCAGTCGGTGGTGATCTTTGCCCAACTGTCTTGGCTTATGCGGCAGACGTGGCCAGCCCAATTCCATTTGAGCCTATAAATAATAACTAATAATTTAAAATACCCCTGACATTTAAGCTGCAAATTAGCTCATAAATAGCTGAACCAATTTTGATAAAACATATCTAAAAATACTAGCTATAGAATCGGCTTTCAAATAATAAAAAGCGTATCCAAATCGGTTTAACCGTTTAAGAGCTACGGTGCCACAGACAGACACCCTGACACACAGCCAGCCACACATAGACATTGTCAAACTTATACCACCCCTCTTTTTGCGTCGGGGGTTAAAAATAAAAAGTACCTAGGTCCTTCATACAACTCGGTCCTTTATTGAACTAATATCTATCTATCCGCCGCATGCCCAAGCCCATAACCGAGTAGAGGCCTCTTCCTTTCTCTGACTTAAAAAGAGGAGGAGGCAAGCATTTAATATGCATATCAATACGCAATAAGCAATCAAATAAAGGTAAGATTAAGCCGCCCTTATCAAGGTTTTTAGCTCTATTTACACCTAATTCTATAGCGCTCTATGACACTCTATGTAGTTCAAAAGTGTGGAAAAATATAACAATATCATACGAATGCACATAAATTATGGCGCTCAATGTCAAGGCAGTAGATGAATAAAATTTTGAGTCAAAAGAATCAGTTCCGTCTTCAACGTGATTTTTCTCTACATTTTAATTTGCCTAGTGCCCAAAAAGCTTTATTGCTCGGCCCGCACCTACCTCAATTAAACAAAAGGGCTCATTAAAACAAAAAGGTGTAGACAAAGCTACGGTTAAAGGACCGCATGTAAATAAATAGCCTAATTATCTTAAAGAACTCTGGCGCCTGTGTTGTTGGTGTTGGTGAAAAGAAATCTCTTGTTTTTTTGTTCCATGTTGCTTTCTACGTTCCTGCTGGCCGTAAAAGTGTAAGAAAAAAATATGGAGCCTGTACATGTCCTAATAGCTGGGCAAAGCCCTTCTTTCAAAGAGAGAGTTCGGGCTTTATGATCTGAGGTTTCCTCACGAGGTTGTCCTTCACGGTTAGCGAGTGCCATTGCTAGGTACTAGTAATTAAAAAATGTACGTAACTTTGAAATAAATTATAGTCATAGGTAATGCCCGCACTGTGAATCGAACCTGGATCTCTCCCTTCCGAGTCCGTGGTTCCGCACACTGAGTCTAGGTCAACACCGCTATAAAATATTTATTTTTTATGCAAGGATGGAAAACCTACTATTGTTTGAAGCGAGCGATTGTATTAAACACCGAGCTAGCGAAGGTTTCTAAAACTGAGCCACGAGCGTAGCGAGTGTTTAAGAAAAGAAACCTGAGCATAGAGAGGAATTCAGAAGCACGGACGCCGCAAATTATATTGCACTAGCTGACCCGGTGAACTTCGTATCACCTGAAATAGTTTGACTCTCCGCGTCAAAAATGGCGATTCCAATACAAAATGACCAATTTTTATTTCTTCCGTTTTTCAGCTAATGCTTTAACTTTTCCCATATTTCTTTGCTTTTAAACCTACCCTGAACTATAATGAACTAAACAAAACAGTAAATATGCAAATCGGTCAAGCCGTTTCTTAGTTTTAGCGAGACTAATGCACGGCGATTCATTTTTATATATATAGATACGTGCAAAACACACAATCTCACAGAGCGAGGAAATTATTATGTTAGACGCAAGAAAAAAAAATAGACAACTAAGTACGTAAACGTTAGTGAAATGAGTTTCCTTTTTCTTTGCTTTGACAGATGAGTCAAAGAAGTACCTTTAGTTATTTTTATACACCATAGGGCATCACGTTCAAATTTCGAAGCGCGTACAAATGCATTGTTTAAAAACATTTGTTTTGCCTATTCGTATGTATCTAGTAACAGCATATTTTCTGAGCCTGGGGGATGAAAAAGTTTTTTTTCGTCAAACTAGGTATAAAGGATGTAGAAGGATGAAAAAAACGCTGTATTATTTTGATCTCGCTTTTACTCAAAGCATTGCTGCCTCTGGGCTTTACCTTGCGTATCTATCCGCAAATTCTGCTCCTCTCCGTATACCTATATATTCATTATTAGCACTCGATAATGTTTAAGTTGCAAGTCAAACCGACAATAGCTGGAACTCAAACACCGTCTCGGACAGTCCATTATTAACGTTACGACATACTACCAATCGCTTCGGAGCTTTTGGGCACACAATTTAACAATTTAATCATATTGAGCTACTTTTATTCACTGAAAAGCGATGATGGCCTAATTGACTGAACTACGAGTACTGCCTCGAAACGGTAAAGTCCCAGTGTAAATTCGCGTGGTGGCATGTTCCTGAATTTAGGTAATATCAAAGTTAAGTAGGTACATTTGTGAATTTGTAGTGGCAATACACCCACGTTCTAAAACATCGTAAGGAAACGCACAGCTTGGTTGGCTCCGCTCCACACCGTATGGACTAGGACGACTACCTAAGCTGATACATATAATTATGTTAAATATTTCCCAAACACTGCGACGCCCGAGCGGCCACATTCAGTTTCAAAATTAACTGCTTTCTACCTGCATAAAATATAATTCAATATCTAAAAATTTTATTCTGCAAACCTATGCCTTGCATCGGTTATCCAAAGATCACTGCTTCGCTTGACATTTCAATCCAATAGAGTTATCTCAGCGTGTATCAAGAAGCGCCGGTGACGCGTTATAAAGTCGTATCTCGAGACAAACGGCATCTAGGGAAATTATATCATAATAATAATATTATCAGGCGGCTGCAATGTCTCTTCAAAGGAACATATTCATGTGTCGCCCGTTCGTAGGATACTTGATGAGCTTGCTCTATCTTTACGCTCGAGAGGGAATGGGAGCAAAGGATTTTTAATAAAAGTGGTTTCCCGTTTAAACAAGCCCTAAATTAAAAAACGCAGCCTGGATTTGGGTATTTACTTCTTTTAAAAGAACTAGCTGGTTACCGCGCTCGCACTCTTTCAAACGGAGAAGACATTTTGCTACCCCTATAATTATCTATTATCCGGGTAATTCTACGGCAGAGCAATTCGGAACCCAAAGTTTTTTGTTCGAAAGTCCGTTATTGGCTTAATCTTATCTTTAGACAATATTGAGAAACTAATTTCAATATTTTATTTATTTTTGTTCAGTAGTTTGGATTTTACAACGTTTCAAAGATACGTTTTTATGACGTCACGCGACGGTCTGCATACTGTTGGCGGTCATAGGAACAAAACATTTTAGCGCATAAAAACAAAACTACTGGACCAAAATAAAAAATATTTAAATTAGTTTCTCAATATTGTCTAAAGATAAGATTAAGCCAATAATGGACTTTCGAACAAAAAACTTTGGGTTCCGAATTCCCGTGGCATTTTTTATTCAAGGGTTTTCAGATAATTTGATGTTCTCACATTACTTTAGAACACATTAGTAACAATTTTATAATCATGTAACAATGTTACTAATGTGTTCTAAAGTAATGTGAGAACATCAAATTATCTGAAAACCCTTAAATAACAAATGCCACGGGAATTGCATAATGCAGCTCTGCCGTAGAATTACCCATCCGATGTGATTGACAGAATTTGCAGATTTTGATATTAGCTGTACGTTTTTCTTTTTTGAAAATGAATTTGCAGCGCCCCGAAAAGAGATACAGCTGAAAATTTTACATACTTTCAACGTTTCGAACTTTGTAAATAATAATATAAGCTGCGATATCACTAACTGTGCTTACTGTGTGCCTATTGGTTAGGCGGTATATTTTTTCGTTCGTTGGTCTTCACACTCCGTCAGTTTTAGCAGGCAGAACCATAAATTTATTGGAGGTTGGCGACGTGTATATTTTATTTTACGCGTTTTTGGGTACTATAGGGGAAATACGAGAGGCTGTTGACCTTTGACTATGCTCTACTATTGTCTTGAATTGTACATAGTATTATAGTAAGGCTCATACTAAACCTATCTGTACAAGTAACTTCTTATTAAAATGGGCAAAAATGCGTGAATCGAAAAAAATAATGGGATTATTCATTTATTGATAGAGTAGGTATCTAATTACACTACCTATCTATCAATCTAGCCTATAGCCAGCTGCTGGGCATAGGCCTCTTTCTTTTCACTTGGCACAAACCTTATCTCGTCCATTGTTTTCCCGCTGTCTTAACAATAACATCGAATCATAGAGATTTTCGTCTGCTCACTTTTCGTCTGCGCATTTTGTTGCTGTCTGTGTCTTTTCCAAAATCTATGAATGCAGTTCATAATAATATAATGTTTTTCTGTAAGTTAAGGTACCCGCATTACTGCCCCGTTTTAAAAATCCAACCTGTATTGTTTGACTCTCTGTTACATATTCTTGACCTCAAACAAACAATTTTCGGCACACTTTTAACTCTTTGAGTAAAGTTTCTAAAGCAAATTCTGCTTCTAGGCATCTGCTTAGTGTCCATTATTTATGAGTTTAATTAATGAAATCCATTCTGATATTTTGCCCACTGCTATGCCGTCAATGTTGCCGACTTCTGGGTTCGAGGCTCAATATAAACTTCGCTATAATGGAGTAACGGGCTTTGTTTGGACCAAATTATTCGTTAATTATTACTCCAACTGCTTTAAGTTCGTATATTTACTTATCTAAAAAAATGCTCGGGTAAAAACTTGAACGCGCAAACTCACGTAAACCGTAGTGGTGTGAGCCAACCATCTTTGTCAAAATTTGCACTATCTCCACAATTTGTTCACAAACATTTCAGAAGAATTAATCTCCATAGAAACGGCTGAAACGTGCTTCCGCGCCTCTGATTTACAGTAAGTTCCCCATCGTGGGTTTTCTGGCAAAAATTCTGAGAAATTCACAAAACTTACAAAAAAAATCATATCTCCTAAACTATAAATTTTGAGCAAAATATTCTTCTTTAAAATAAGTTACGATGTCCTGAAAAAAATTTGGACCACTAAAAATGGGCTACTACCTACGTGAAGTAATAAGTAGGTCACTTGGGAATACAAGAATATGAGGATATTGTATTTTGGGAGCTATTATGTAATACATTAGCAGATGCGTCTTCCGAAGACTTCCGTCACTTAGGCCGTAATGGGTTGATAGGTATCACTTTCAAATCCCAAGACACTAAACATACATAATAATATGTTGATAATAATATGCATTAGTCAGATTTAGATAGTAGGTATGCGTGTTCTTTTCGTAGAAAATGTTAGTAGGTTATTAGGACATGATTTAAATAAAGATGTAAAAACAGTTCGCACGGAAAATCTGATCCAAACAAGGTTCTTTTGTTGATTGCCTTTCAATTACTTACAGAATAAGTAGGTAAAACAACACTGAATAGAAACCCCAAGGTACAGCGGATAGCACGTCAACCCTTACACGCATGCACTCTATTCAGCTATGTTACGGGTGACTTTGCTACGAAAATGTAAAGGTTTACGTGCTGTTGACTTTACTGAAAAGTTTATTTTCGACACCTCGGCAGTAACTTTTTGTTTTACAACAATGCTTATTAGGAGTAAGTATTACAAAAGTTTTCAAGGCAAAGACGAGCATTGAATAAACTTAAGTTTTAGAGAGTTGGCAAGTAGGCTCCGGACGAGTCATGATAAATACCGGGTGGTGTGTTGGTCAGTTACATTCGAAAAACCGAATATAGGTAACCCCCGACCAAAAAATCTGTGTCTGTTTGTACATGAGGTTGTATGTCGGTGGCATCGTAGCTCTTAAACGGTTGAACCGATTTGGATATATGCCTTTTATTTTATTTTGAAAACAGGTTTTTTAGCAATGGTTCTTAGTATGTTTTATCAAAATCGGTTTAGTTGTCTATGAGATATGCTTATTTGAAGTTAAAATGTCGGGGGTATTTTAAATTTTTAATTGAGTAGTTGTGTCCTCAAAAGGACCATTCCATTTTCCGTTCAAAATAATTGTATGTCCGTTGGCACGGTTGCACATGGTGACTTGAAAATGCTAACTTCCAAAGCTTTTATCCTATTCATGGCTATTTAGCCACTTTAGCCACAGTCCATCACAGGGGGTCTACCGGCTAAGATGAAGCCAATTACCATTGGCGAAAATCGAAGTTCGATTTTCTAAAAATGTACTGCCACCCAGTTTATTTTACTGCCATCCAGTTATTTTTTCATAAATCGAACTTCGATTTTTGCCAATGGTAATCGGCTTCGTTTTAACCGGTAGACCCCGTTTAATGATGAGCGAAAACCTATATTTTATTTAGGCAAAAAGCAGAATAATGTGTACTACTTATTAAGACACACGACAGCACGTCAGACTGTACACTATTGTTGTAAAGTCGCCCGTAACGTAACCGAGTAGAGTGCTGGCGTGTAAGGGTCGACGTGCTGTCGTGTGTACCTAGAGGTAATTCAGTTTCATTTAAATGTGCGAAAATTGCAGCAGGTACTGCCCACGCCTTGCACGTTTTATCGAAAGGAAAACCAGTTATTTATTGGGACCTTTGAATAACTCGAGACTGTGTTTATTGAAATCAATTTAACTATAAATAATATCAATCAATAATGAGAAAACGTGTTAATATTTCATCTTAGCCTTTGGAGCGAGCGTAAAAGCAATTTGTTTTACTTAAGCCGTAAAAGAAAGTAAAATAAAATAAATTAAGCCTTCATAAAGCTAGGAGCTCTTGAATCTACCTACGCCATCAAGTATGCCCCCTTATAACCCCTAGTAAGAACGTTTAAGTTTTCCTCGATAGTCATCAACACTTAACAGTTACGTACAGGTCCTAGGCCCTTGAGCTTTAAAATCAGGAACTCAATTCAAAATTCAATTCAATTCAAAAAGTTTACTGCAAAATAAGGTAACATTTTGTGTCCTGGCTCCCAAACTAGGATATCCTGTGCTATGGGTAGCCAGGCTTCTTCCAGTTTATCTTATTGGTATAAAATAGTACCTTAGTACAAGTAGCAAACTTAACCGCTTGATTGGCATAAAAAAAAATCCACTCTGGGCGTTTATGAGCCGAAGTAATACAAATTGGTTAAAATAAAGAATTTATTTAAGAAATTAAAAAACATCGACAACAATGAGCTATTTAAAAAAAAGATGTAAACAAATTGCGGGTGTTTTTGAACTAGTTTCCTAACAAGTGGGCGAGTAGGTTTCTGGGCACCCGCTCCACAACCAAAGCGGAACAATACAGATAAAAAGCGGTATGGGCAAGCAGGGGGTCTACCGGCTAAAACGAAGCCGATTGCCATTGGCGAAAATCAAAGTTCGATTTACGAAAAATTTACTGGGTGGCAGTAAAATAAACTGGGTGGCAGTGCAGTTTTCAAAAATCGAACTTCGATTTACGCCAATGGTAATCGGCTTCGTCTTAGCCGGGCCCTATAGTCTCTCCATACTCTCCAACTTACTGTAGTCTCTCCCCCCAGATGTTGACCAAGAGGATTCTGATCGCGTGTGCCCTGGTCCTGGCCGTGGTCTGCCTGGCCGAGGGTCGGGAGGAAGGCCCCCATGACATGGCTGATGCGCTCCGCATGCTACAGGAACTCGACCGCTACTACACACAGGCTTCTCGACCGAGGTAAGCGACTGGGTTTATACAATATCCATGTTCCGTTCCCGGGAAACATTGCCGGAAATATTGCCGGCAATGTTCCCCCAAACTGGGAATTTATCGGTAACTTTGCCCTAAGCTTTAGATATTTCAATATTTGTTTACGGAATCCTACATGGTTTTGGATTCTCTGTAATAATAAGTTACTAAACACCTAATTCATACGAATTTGATTGGTAGTACCGATTTTGGATGTCGGATTCGGGGAATATACATGGGATATTTTTGGATAGAAATAGGTGCGAGGAATGTAAAAAAAAAAATGATTGTCCTTATTTGGACCACCTTGTATTGTGACCCTGCTGTTTAAATAAAAGTATTGCTATACCTAGATTAGGGTGGCGACTAACAGCCACGTAACTTTGAATTGAACTAAAGGTAGAGCAAGTAACTTTACAGCTGGGGATCAAACCAGAAGCTTTTGAGGCAATAGCTTCAGCTTTGTGCACTTTGTCAGATAATTAGGGGCATTCTACAATATCGGTTTTGCGAAATTCAGCCGCTGCTTCCATAACAATATTGGCCTTGTTCGGGCCAAACATTGGTAACCCTGTTAGCCTCTGCCTATCAAAGTTAGGTTACCTGAGTGCAATCGTAGGACGTTTTACTGGGGGATACAAAAGCCAAAGTAATAGTTTTGGGGTGTGATACCTATCGCCGGGTGCTAAAAGAGTTAGGATCGTTTAGCCATCCTCTCTAGCTGCGGATACATTTCTTGGAGCAACTCTCGTTACTGTTTCATTTAAGTATTTGTTCCAAAAGGTATACCTAGGTAACTAATATCCGTGTGGAAAGCTGATGCATTATTTTGAGATTTGCTGGAAAAATTAGGTTGCTGGAAAAGTTAGGTGGCAAAGGTTGTCACTTCCACTTTGATCATAATAATTTCTAGCTTTTGCCTGCGGCTTCGTCCGGGTGGACTGCAGAAAAACGATCAATAACTTTAGTACGTATAGTAGTAATTTAGTCGAAGCCTTGCATCATATTATGGAGGGCAAAACCAAACCTTAGTTCAGAAATCTTAATAATTATGTGCTTGTTGTAGTGTGCCCTTTTTAACCGACTTCAAAAAAGGAGATGGTACTCAATTCGACCCGTATTTTTTTTAATTTGTGTGACCCGTATTTTTTTTTTATTTGTGTTACTTACCTTATTATTCTGTTAATAAGTGTAATTTACAACTGTTATGCTTCCCAATAAATAAAATAAAAAATAAATCAAATAAATAACTTTTTTTCTGGATAAGCCGATTTGGATGATTATTTCTTTGTTTGAAAGAATATACTTACCATGTGGTCCCACAAAAAAAATGGTGAAGATCTGATGAAGAAGTTCGGATATGGAGAGCGGAACTCTTCAACGGATTTTGCCTCTAGAGGTATAGATTTTGCTGATCGTTGAAAATACTAGCTAAGTGTGGTGCTAACACATGTATTACTGAGCTGATAATTTTTACTGACAAACCCCATAAGATATCAGTTTTTTTTTAAGTTCAACAATTTAAATGTATTTACTACTATGTGCGCATTTGGTAGGAAGTTTTTGTAACATACCTTTTAGAAATGAACTGGCGTGGGCAATAATGTTTAAGTCCCAAAGTGTATGCAGCGTCACACGACGTGCCTGCCTACGGGATTGACACGTAAGTGCCATGCAATGCTTTTTATGCAAACATGTTTTATTCATATTACTACATGCGTAGCGATGGCAGAAACGTGAGGCCACAGGTTCGAATCTCAGTGCAGGCACGTACCCATTAAGGGTAGACGATAGTAGTGTGGCGGGAAATTCAAAATTTTCACAGTTTTTTACATTTTGTAGCTAAACTGAGCTATTTTTATTCAGCGATTTTTCGTTCGCGAGAATAAAACCGTATTCTTTTCATTATTTTAAACAACAGAACAACAATAATTCAGCCGATTATGTGTTCTGGTCTACGATAAGTTTCTTGGGCAGTACCACTGCTTCGTAGACCAGAACACATAATCCGCTGAATTATTGTTGTTCTGTTGTTTACAATAATGAAAAGAATACGGTTTTATTCTCGCGAACGAAAAATCGCTGAACAAAAATAGTTCAGTTTAGCTACAAAATGTAAAAGTCTGTGAAAACTTTGAATCTCCCGCCACCTTGGTATCGTCTACCCTTAATTTAGTTTATTTCAAAGTCAGCGTGCCCTGCCCACTGCGTGGTGATTAAACCCAAACTCTCTCTGAGAGTTTGGGTACCTACTACCCAGCTAATTGGACTTGTACACTTTGTAGGCTACATCTTGCTTACCTCCTGAAAATGTTGTATTAGGGAAGTTCTCATCCTGCATTTTATTGGAATTGGCCATCTTTTCAAGAGCTACGAAGCTACAAGACAGACAGTTTGACAGGCCCCGTGGTCACTTTTGGCGATAAAATATTTTATTCGTAGGTTCTAGGATCCGGAATCTAAAGAGATTCCTAAAGAGATCTAAGATCTGGTCCTAAAAATAGTTAAGCCTCGCGTTGAGTTTTTAGCAAAAAACGCATCCAAAAAGAAGATTATGTTTTTTTTTTCCATTGGCGGCGCTAGTTGTGCCTAGGTTTGGGCCTTAATGACTGCGCCTAGAGAAAAGTACGATGTTTCATGTACATTCGACAGCACGTCAGCCTGTACGTACAGTTGTGTTGTAAAGTCGCTCGTATCGTAACCGAGCTTCGATCAAGGATAAAACTAGGTACAACATAGAACTCTGAAATGTGTCTGGAAAAATAGATGCCCAAATTGCCTTTGGGAGCTTATTTGCTCGTAGTCCATGCAATTAAAGTAAAACTGTACACTAATGCAATAAGGTTGACATTCGAATATTAGACGTATGGTCGAAATGATGTTTCGTATTGTTCTATTGCTGATATCTTTTGTTTCTGTGGAGACAAGATTTTATTGTGATTTTATACGTAATGAGGAATCTATGGGATTTAGTTAGGTGCAACCGAGTGAAGTGCAGGCGTGTAAAGGTCTGCGTGCTGTCGACTGTACTATTCTCTCCGACCTGCGCCATTGTAACGCGGGTTGAAACGCAATTCCGCACTTGATGTGGCAATACAAAGAGCGTATTCACAAAGCCACGGTCATTTCCTGCCTGCCGGGGGTGTGTCAGTGTGCCTCGGTAATTGTCGGTAGGAAACCGTAGAAGCACTGCCTCAAAGGGACATTTACCTATGTGTGATGCTTGTCTCTCAATGTAGGAGGAAATCCTGGCTAAGAAACCTACGGGACCGGAGTTGAACGGACCGGGATCGCGAGTACTGCCCAGCTATTTCGCCTCGCGAGAAAAAAAGAGAATTTATGGTCACTATTATCATTTGTATCGTACCTACCAGACATTCTGTTCTGATTAGTTTGTCTACGGACTATCTGATGAAAGCTGGAAGGACATTCTAACACCCTATTTTCAGAATTAGGTACACACACACATCACAACTGAACACCTATGTTCAAACGAGACAGAATATGAACAGTGAAAATTATGCACTTTACAACACGCTAATTTCATAAGTATCATCGATCATCATCAGTTCCTTTTATCACTAATCAGTGACATAGGGCTCTTAAAACAGTTTTCCAATCTGGCCGATTTTCCGCCTTCAACACAAGCTCGGTTATGCTTATTCCAAGAGTGTTAGCCTCCTGTTGCACTGATCGACGCCAGGTAGTTTTAGGGCGCCCCTCTCTTTCGTGTTCCAGTTGGACACCTATTTCATAAAAAACTAAGGCCTTTGTGCATCTACGTAATGAGATGATTTATGCAGCTTCCAATGGCACCTTCACGCACACTAGATGGGTGAAGAGACCACTCGGCGCTGCAGTGCCTGGGACATTGATGGAGTAGGATGTTTTAGATGGAGTAGGCTTGCCCAGCACCTATACCTACCATCCTGACAGCTTAGTCAGCTTAGCCCACAGGAAAGACAAGTCAATACGTGTCAACTAAGTCGCGGGTTTCCTGACGATGTTTTCCTTCACTGTTAGCGAGTGGTATGGCTACTATAAATTCACAAATGTACGTAACTTTGAAATTAAATAAAGTCATAGATACATGCCCGCACTGGGAATCGAACCGGGTACCTCTTGCTTCAGAGTCCACCGTTCTACCCACTAGACCACCACCGCTTCATAACTATTGTTATTTTTAAATGCTGTTTACAAGTGAAAAGCACGGAAAATCCGTAAGAAAATGTTCCTACCAAGACATTTAACACTCGGCTGTCGATAGAGGAAATAGATACGAGTAAGTTAAGTAGGTATGTAGTTACTTCTGTAAAAAAACATGAGAATACGGAACAAAATAGTATATCAATAGGTAGTTTTAGTTGGTTTTAACTGTTAACTGTAGATAGTGGAGCCCAGAAATCAGTGGCAGAGTCTCTACAAACATTGCGGGCTCAATCAAACGGACCAAGTTGTGCAAGGTAACTTATCCATAGGTAAGCATATAAGAGTTCCAGTAGTGTTTGTAATGTAAGTATTTTATTTTTAAGTATCCTACTGGAAACCACAAGTAGGAAAAAGTAGTGAAAGTTTTCCAGTCTCAGTTCAACTTACTGCAAACAAGAAGGTATAAAGAATGGACTCGATTGTACGCGTTCTTTCCTAGTTTTGCTTTGTAACTAGTAGTTAGAGAGCTGGTGACCAATCGAGATATTTTTTCGTACAAGGCTAGGAGTTGGTAGGCTGATAGAGTAGACTTCGCTGTGTCTGGGAAAATTATTTTTTTGACACGGTCGCGGTTGAAAGTTAGATTTTTTCGACTTTGGAAGTTTAAATGTATGGGTTCAGTATTTTTTTTTGTCGTACAAGGCTAGAAACTTCTAGGTTAGTTGTTGAGACTCTGTTGAACAAGAATATATTTGATATTTTGGCCGAGCGTGGTTGAAAGTTTGATTTTTATAACCCAAAAATTCACACTTTCTAGGTTATAAAAAAGAATATTTCTACCGCGTTTGGCTAGTAATAAATAGTGATTTCGTGATCAGCGCAGACTAAATAGGCAGCCTAAAAACTCCCAGCCTTGTAGACAAAAAATAAATGACTCAACCCATACATTTAAACTTTCAAAGTTGAAAAAATCTAACTTTCAACCGCGACCGGACCAAAAAAAATATTTTTCCCTGACTCAGCGAAGTCTACTCTATCAGCCTACTAACTCCCAGCCTTGTACGAAAAAATATCTCGATTGGTCACCAGCTCTCCAACTATAGCTACTTAGTTTGTATTGCATCAACTAGCTTTACTCCTACGAGTATGATAGAGACTTACATAGAGACCTACTTGCACATACGCTTCTAAACTTTGTCATTTTGTTAATAGTTATTGAATCAACATCTCTATTGAATAAACAGACCTTCTTTATTTTGAATTTGAACTTTGAATGGTTGTGGACGCTTTTTTAATATGGGAAGTATACCCTTTCAAACAAAAAAAGAATCATCACAATCGGTTCACGCAGAATAAAGTTCTGAGGTAACAAACATAAAAATAAAAATAAACTTTGGTTTGTACGAGCAGTCGAGCACTATATTATAATTTAATCATAATTACATAATTCAAACATAATTAAAGTTAAATAAAATGAGTGTTGAATCCGTTAAAAATTGAGTTTAAATTATTTTAAAAATACAGATCGAATTGACCCTCCTTTAGAAGTCGTTTAAAAAAACCGTGTAAATTGCGGCTTGGTTGATGCTTGGTTGGGTGTTATTGTCTTTCATCCCGGCACGTAAATGTTTAAGTGCCGGGAGAGCCTACACTACGCTCTCTAAACATGTCCACTACAGTAATTTCACTAGTAGTAAATTCAGTACGGATGAACTAACAGACACTGTATACCTACCTAAATAATTTAATATAGATAATATGCCTTAGGTTTTTAGATTGTCAAAAAATAATGGTCAACACATAAACTAAAGTCTGATTTTTAATTCCGTAGAATCCTGACATTTCATCAGTGTTGCTACTGAAAAAGCTCTTTACCGAAAAAGGGAACAATTTGACCCATTTGCCGGGCAATAAAACATGAAATGGTAGTTATTTTTTATGTTTTACCTAGAAAAAGATAAATCTAAATATTTACTTACTCAAGTGAACTGATACAAACATAACAAATATTTCAATATCACGAAAAATATATCAAATTAATTTAAATTACCATATTTCATTCTTTAGCTGGCATCACCGTCAGGTTTATTAAACCTTTACAAAAATGAAGTAAAAAAAAATTGCCATAGATTGTTCTGTGTGTTAGCCGTCACGCGTCGCATCTGTCACATTGATTGATTTTCATTCGACTTCTTTGAATGCTCGAATGCGCTCGGTGTTTGCTGTTATTTGTGTTCTCGGTGTTTGCTGTTATTTGTTGTTATTATCTTGTTATATTTGTTAAGTTTCTGTTATTCTGTTAAGTTTTTTCTTGTTGACTTCGTGTTGTGTTGTACCCTGGACGATTTGATTGACACAGCCGTAGACTCATTAATCATTCATGTCGGCGATGATGATGATGATGACGAAGATAGTGATATTAGTGTGAATGAATGATGATCAGAGATTTTAATAAAAATATGTTTCCTTTACTTGTACTTTTTTACTGTTTGTGATGAAAAGGGACGTAATTATGACTGGCCGTAAATCCCCTTTTAATTTGGAGCACCACACTTAATAAAATGAATACATTCACTTACAAATAAAATGTATAGACTCAGATGTTCCAACTCGTATTGAAATTGAAAAATGTGCCCGACCAAAAAGGTTTGTAATCTCTGACATGTCAAAAAATGACAGCTGTCAGAATTCTACGGAATTAAAAATCAGACTTTAAAAAAGTTATTGTGTTAACACTTTTAGTTTATAAATTGATATGTACCCTTCGATCAAGGATAAAACTAGATACAACATAGAACTCTGAAATGTGTCTGGAAAAATAGATGCCCAAATTGCCTTTGGGAGCTTATTTGCTCGTAGTCTATGCAATTGAATTAAAACTGTACACTAATGCAATAAGGTTGACATTCGAATATTAGACGTATGGTCGAAATGATGTTTCGTATTGTTCTATTGCTGATAGGGTAAAGGAACCAATAGTCGGCCACTTAGTGAAATGTGCAACTTCAAAGTCCATTATTTCTGTTGTTGGAGGTTCTAGAAGGACGTAACCAATATTAATTGAAGCTCCGGTTACTTAGGTTTCAGTAAATAAAACGATTATTCTTCCAATTCATACTGCGATGGAGAAAATTAGCGTTAAACAAAAAAACACTAATTTCTCTTGTACTCGGCCGCCTATCCCCTAAAGTCGGCCATGAGGTAGCCAGTGGTCGGCCGCACCATATAAGGTATGAAAAAGCAATTGCTTGTGGCCGACTTCTGGGTTGACAAAATTTCTTCGAGACTAAGTCCAAAAGTCGGCCACATAGTAGGCATTTTTTTTGGTGGCCGAGTATAGGGTTTTTGCCAAAATAATATTCTCAATGCTTTGTGAACTCTATACAGAAGAAAAAGATATGTGCAACCTGTCAATTTGGGCTGCTTACATGAAATTTACAGAAATTCCATAAGTCGGCCGGGGGGCCGAGTACTGGCATTTGTATGAAATTACTGAACCCAATAGTCGGCCCCCTGGTTTTTTTAATTGATATCACAAATGAGTAGTCCACCTGCAAACAGCGCTATGTTAATTTTTTGTTTTTTTTTTATTATTGCGGCAATGTTTAAACCGTTAAAAATGGATTCCTCCACATCAATCATTCTCTTCTAAAACTTGCTAAGTTTCCTACAAAACGGCGTTGAATATTGAGTACTCTTGCAAAAGTCGCTATCTTAAATGACGTTCCACCTACAAAAGTTGCTATGTTACTCATTAACTTGCAAACACCGCTATCTTAAAAGTTTTAAGTCACAGATGAGCTGATTCGTTCACTGACTGCGGTCGTTTTTAATCTGATTCCTGGCTAGCAGACGGTTACATTTTACAAGAATTTTTTACACACGGTGACAATGTAGAGGAAGAAACTTATATTAAAAATACTTTGATGGCTGAAGAAGTAGATTTAAGAGAATATGTTGTAAAAATAATGTTAAATGGGTTCAAAACTATTATAACAATCATTAAAGCTGTTTATTTCCCAAAACAATGTTATTATTTTCTGTCCTAGTACTATCTTATTATTTTATTTTGGTATATTGCAAAACTATCTATGTTGAATACATAGAATTGCAAAACAATATAAACGCAATTGCAAAACTGTCCATCTTATTTTTTTACACTTGCAAAACCAGCTTTGTTAAAAGTACACTTACAAAACTGTCTATCTTCAGATTAAAACTGTCTTTAAAAAAATATCTACAATATTGTAGTTTGATTCTCTGATGAAATCTTTATCGTAATATTGTTAATTTTAAGATATGAGCAATAGATCAAGTTTTTCTCATCTAGTTCTTCCACAAACAGTTTTTTTTTTATTTGTGATTATTTTTACTTTTACCACATAGCGCTGTTTGCAGGTGGACTACTCAAATAAGGGTTTATTTAAGTTATCAAGAGGTCAACAATTAATTAAAGAATGAGAATAAAATAAAACATGGCATACCACAGTACAAAAGACGGCAAAAATCTTAAAGATTTGAGACTCCCTTCAACTAGCAAAAAAAGATGGCGGACCGTGATTCTGAATCGCAAGTTATTAAAACGTGTTTTTTTAATAAACACAAGTTAGTATAAATATAACAAAATATTACAGGTATCGTTAATTAATCAATGAACCATAGAAAAATACAGATAAAGCTATATGTTAAAAACTACACTAGTTATTGAACTTTAAACCCGCAATGGCCGACTACTGGGGGGAGGCTGACTTTAGGCGCCTCTACCCTATCATTTGTTTCTGTGGGGACAACTTTTTATTGTGATTTTATTCGTAATGCGGATTCTATGGGATTTAGTTCGGTGTATGTACATAACCCTATTGTTATTGAAGTTTCACACCAACTCAATTATCCAAACTTCATTATTACAACATATCCGAAACATCACAGGCAGGTGAAGCAGGTAACCTTTCTATTTGAATTAGATGAATCTCCGTCAGATTCGATTAACCTTTATAATTTAGTTTGTTGGTCCTTCGGATGTGAAATAGTCGCTAGTTAGATTCGAATGTCCCTACACAATTTAGAATAGATATTACTAGCTTTTGCCGGGACTTCGTCCGCGCAGACTTATTTTTGTTTCTCGTGAGTTTTTCCAGAGTTTTAATGGTTATTCTTCTATTCGGGGCGGAGAGAAATCCAACAAATCAATTTCTATTTGAGTTTATAATATAAAAAATGCCTTTTCGGCTTTTTTTACTAAATTGACATCCTGTTGACCAGTAGGTTACACTGTGTTAAAATAGCAATGTTTTGTAACACGTTGTAGTATTTTCATTCCAACTCCAGTCAAGCCAACAAAGCGTGACGCACGCACAACTCTAAACCCTCTATCACCCTCTCTACTGTAGTGCCATACCGATAACGGAGGATAAACCGTATCGGGCCAGGGGCCTTATTCTCGGGCATCTCGCGTTCGACACATCTCGAAAAAAAATCTCATATCATGGGGCAAATTCTAGGGAATCTTGCATCTCGAAGGAAAAATATCAGTTTGCTCCAAATGTCACATCTATGACCACAAAATCATAAATAAATAAATTTAATTAAATTAAATAAAAAAAACATTAATAAATGATCAAATAAATAAACAAATAATTTAATTAAATAACTAATCAATAAATAAACAACTAAACAAATCAATAAATAACTAAACAAAGAAAGAAATAAAGAAAGACAAAGAAATAACTAAGGCATGACATTTATTATTTCTGCGAGATTTTACGCTCGACGTCAACCCGACTGGTCGGGAGCGGTCGAGATGGAAATGACATGACATTTTTCGTGACATGACATGAATCTCGCAATTTCCGAGAATTAGGCCCCAGCTGCTCAGTCGGTAATTGGCTAAGCACTCGAGCAACTCGTTAAACAGTGCACACGACCGTTAATATCAATAGACGAGTGTTGGTTTAGTCATGAGTAGGCTGTACGATACTTTAGGACAGTGGCTTTCAACCTTTTTTCATAGCGCGACTGTATTTAGCTATCTAGCCCATTAGTAAAGCCCACTGCTGAGCATGGGCCACCTCAATAGTTCGCTTTTGACTTTTTTTTGTTAGTCATGACTTGCATTTTGGACCTGTTCATGGAAAGTCCAACCTCAAGGCTTGCTGTATTAAGCAAGCAAAATTATTGTTTTGTAGCTCAGATGGGGTGAGGATAGAAGAAACGGGGCGCGGATAAAGTAAAACGTCATTTCGAAGCAAAACGTCCCACGTCTCTTCTGTGTTTCTAGCGCCTAACACGCATAAGGGCTATGATTTGTGGATTATGTGTACAATTTCAGATTAATTTTGAGCTTTTTGCTTTAATCCCCTGTGATTTATTTCTCGTTATGATCTTATTTGTATGTAAATTAACATGCACGTGATATAATGAACGATTCCTTTTTCAATATCATTGCTTTGTCATTATTTTTGCTGGAATTACAATATATTACACAAGAACTCATGGGTTTTTAACTGTTTCGCAAATAATCCTGAATTTATTTTGTCAATCGATTAAGCTCGTCCTTCACAAACAACAATTTCCATCAAAATATGGCAGCCAGCAACAAATAGGTACCCTTATTTAAAATAACTTATTTTATTCCTTACTTATGAAATAAACTAAAACTGTAGATTTACTCGTATTCTGTACATCCCACTGGTTGGGCAATGGCCATCTCTGAGAGAGAGTAGCAATACGGCGCAGGAAAACATTGTGAGGAAACCTAGGCATAATTACATACCCTTAAAGCTAAAATCGTCTACTTATTATTTTTAATGCGTTCACGTAGCTGAATGCATTTATAAACTTTTAACACTCTAAAATGGTGCATAGCCCGCATTGCAAAATAAGTGTTGCATTACAAGCAATGCACGTCCGAAAAAGTCTTTAGGTTACATAATTTTTCCATTACTGGAGGAACACTTTCTACCCACTCAGTTTTTTTTTATATATTCAGAGTTTGTTACCATAAAGTTCCCCTTGGTTGATACCTAGCAAGATTTTTACAAAATCTGTTAAAAAGGAGTAAAATTAAATAACCTAAATAAAAAATATTTTTAGTTTTTAAGGACTCCAAGGTCACACAGAATGGTGCGTACAATAAATGTACCGATAGGAGCTTACTTACCAAATGAAAGGTGTTCCCTGGGTGTAGTACTTAGTACTACTCGAATACAGTTTTTTTTATGTAGCCTGTATTGCATAGTTTCCCACTGGAGGGCAGGGCCTCTCAGCCCAGATACATACTATTACAGTATACAATATATCACATATTATTCTTCTGTGGTACAGATACAATACCTAGTAACAGCGGTTTGAATACCAAGAAAAAGGTGACTAGTTATGTCACTAGTGGAACCAGTTGATTTGAAGTTGCTTGTAAGAGTATATTTGGTTTGAGCCATCAGTTTCTAGTAATTTTATACACTCTTCACTTATAATTTATTAGGTCGATGTCAACCTATTAATAATAATTACAAACAAAGGAATTACAGACAAATAGAAGTTTTCAAAGCAAAAGTTCGTTACGTTAACGAGAGACCGACTTGTGATCGGGTCTAAGGTCTTAACGAAATTATAAAATGTAAAGTCGAGTATTAATTAACTAAACTAATTTTAAGGGTCTGTTTGGTGATGTTAGCTTAACAATTATTTTGTTTATGTTCATGCGTTCAAAGAGATCGCCATAATCTGACACGTTGTACTGTCTACGACTCTACCTTTTCAACCCTGATTAAGGTTATTAAAGTTGATTAAAACTCTGATAAGCGACAAATCTTAATGAACGCTTCTGTGCGTCGAAAGTCACGCTAAACCATTGGCTATGCATGGTTGTTATTGAATAGTAAAGGAGTCATGTCAGATATTACTGGTCAAACTTGGGCGTTCTCAAAATCTTTAACACCAGGGGTGGCCACTTCCTCATTTTGGTGTAAAAAAGTTCTTGGAACTAGGTTTTTTGTCCCTGAATAATAAAACATAAAGTTAAATATAGATTTTTTTCTATTTCAAGCTTCAAACTTTTTTTTACGCGAATGAACATAGTCTTCTGCTGAAAATGGGCCAAAAACAATGAAACAAAGTAGGTAAGTAGCGATAAGTTGGACACGGAATTTCCAAATCAGCTTTGCAAAACTTTTTACTTACGTGTACAGGAAAAATGAAATTTTATTCGCCGAAAGCTGTATTTTCTTATAAAATTACTGTGAAATTGCGCTTCTGTCAGGTACCCAGACGAATTTTTTCTTTACTTAACCTTTTTTTTAAGTTCCTTATAAATAAAGTTGGATGCGGATGGCGAGGGAGCGTGCGAGGGAACCTTGCTTGTCATTTACCACCAGTGCTCGATCGAAAAACGGCATAATAAAAGAATGTATTAATAATTTTAAGCAACATTGTATGTTGCAAGCAGCTTACCGTCTTACATCCTTGGCTGAGGAATAAAATTGAGGAAGTTATTGAATAAACAAAAAATTAGAAATAAGTTTGTCAAAAACAGGGAATCAATCGATTTGAAAGCATTGTATCTTACCCCATGTAGCGTGATTGCTACGAATGTTACTTAAAAAAGGGGCTTATTTATGCTCTATGATTTTATGCGTTTATTTACTAAATCCTGGTTTCTGAATTAAGAAAATCATGACATGTTATTTTTTGTGACATCTGCAGTTGGTGAATGTCTCAATTCGGCAATCGGAGGATTGACAGTTAGCATCAATTAAATTGCCACCAAATATAATCCGCGTAACTTACTTGCGCACATTTTCCACCATACTTTGGAAATTGAGAAAATCTCTGCAAAGTACCTACAAGATGCCATGCCAGGCATTGTCTTACACGAGTATTTAACCCTTAAATATCAAATTGTTTCATCGTCAGAATATAAACGCCGTGAAGCAAAAATTTCCTTGAAGTACACGCTAGTAATTTTGTACCTACAAGGTAGTGATGTGCATAAAATAATTGTTATATTGTCGGTTGATATCGATAAAGATTAAAATTGTTATAAGCATTCAATGTTTATTATCATGGATCGATGTTGATTACTAAACCACCACTTCGGGAAATAAAATTGGAGGTTATTGAACTTCATTCTAATACGAAATCAACCCATAACAGATTTCCTGAAATTAATGCGGATGTAACATGAACGTCATTGTACCCACAGCAGATTTGCTTTCTCGAAA
Organism: Zelleria hepariella; assembly: GCA_949319315.1. NCBI lineage: Eukaryota > Metazoa > Arthropoda > Insecta > Lepidoptera > Yponomeutidae > Zelleria > Zelleria hepariella. The sequence goes on from OX439388.1 coordinate 3,895,429, forward strand.
GTTTGTTTAAAAAGATCCCTCGTCAAATTGTGTGGTAGTGATGTATTGAACATAAAACTGTGGCGGTGATATGCGTTCCCAAACCTTTCTATATCGATATTGGCAGGATTGGCCGACGCGACGTCGCGAGTGGTGGTGACACTGACGACCCAGACTCATTGAATCGCGCGATGCGACTACTCCAGCTGCATATGCTAGATCGCGTTTACTCCTACCACACGCGACCAAGGTACGAAAGGGGCTTTATCAAATTAGGCGATAACTTACGCTGAAACTATGCCAAAGTAAAGCATAGTTTCTGAGAACCTAGTTGTTAAATAGAATTAAAAAGTGACTGTAAAAAAAGCAATACTACTAAAAAGTAAAACATACCGGCATCCTGAATACTATATTCATATTATATTTTTGGAGCTGTGTATTTGTTTTTTTTTACCTTCAGCATGAAAGTTCTCGGTTCTCAAGTAGTTTTTTTCGCCTTATCTGAAGCAGCTCCAAAGTATCGATATCGATGTTACTCGTGATTAAATGTTCTATACATCACTACCACTCTTAATAATAGAGAGATGTTGTTTCTTATTGCCTGCATGCGTATCGATGTTACCATTTGGACCCTTTGATTTCTTGCGGTTCGCAGTGTTCACAGAGCAAGAAATTAATACCTATCTACGTTTGTTTTGATGCTTCTAGTTAGAATTAATTCTACTGTGATATTGCGGTAATTTGATTGCAATTATATCTGAAAATTGGCGGTGTGTGTGTGTGATATTTCGCTCCGATAAATTAATGACTCTCTATGCCTTTTATCGAATGATTATACACCGTGGAATTTTAGTGGTTTTAAAGCCGAAGGTATTTAGTTGCACTCGTGATTCTGAGCCAACTTCCAAAATTTTACTTCATAACGAGCGAAAAAAAAAACACTTCCCAATACAAACGGCTATCGCCAATCGACACCATTTGTATGGAGGAGTGAATATATTTTTCGCGCGTTTTGGAATTAATTTTGTAATTTGGCTCAGAATCACCAGTGCAACAAAATACCTTCGGCTTTAAAACCACTAAAATTATCTTACGTGCGTGAGTGTTTAGTGTTTAGAGTATTTTAACTACATTGATGTGTTTGAATAGTATGTTATTTATGGAGTAGGCGATGGTTTTGAAGCATTTGGTACATTGAGTATTAGAAAAATCCAAATCCAAAATGTACTCCTTCACCGTTAGTGGGTGATATTGAATGTTACTTGACAAATAAATTAAACATTATTTTAAACGGCACATTTACCGGATTTAACCCTTAGTCAACCGCGACCACAAGCCTAGCAAATATTTCGAAAAGTCCGCAAAAAATTAAAACTAAACAAAACAAGTGTTAAATCTAAAAGTTTACTTTAATTTAATACATTGGAGTCAACGGAATATGCTAGGATCACCTAGAATCGAACCTAACATGGATTTAGGATTGATTTGCTAGTGTGTAGAGCGATGGACTAATGGAGTCTCCACTGGAAATCTGCGGCATAGTTGGCTCAGCTCGTATGTATTTGACCTTGTGTGTAAGTGCTGGGTTTGTCTGGGCAATACGTCCCTTGTCCCAAATACCTAAGGCAGCATCTGAGTAGTCCCTGGAACCATGTCGTGCTATGCTGTAGACATAAAAAATATCTAATGTATGAGTAAAATATTTTGGATATTCAACAACTATCCAAATTGGTTCAAGTTAATTTTAAATTCGAATAAATTTTAAAAATTAATAATTTTGTTTACAGGTTCGGCAAGCGGTCCGATGCTTTCACAAACTGGGCCAAAGACCTTGAAGTAAGTCCATTAGCCGGGTCTACACCGGACGATCCAGTGCGCTCCGATCGCGCGCAATCGGAACGCGCTGGATCGTTCTGTGGCCTTAGCCTGTAACGCAATGGGGCGTATCGATGGCGTCCCAGTAGAAGGACAAAACCGAGATTTCCTCGTTATATATTCTCCTACAACAAGTGAACTTATCCTCTACAGGGTGCACTCTAAGTCGATAGCGGAACCTTAAGGAGGCTGTCTACTGATCAATACAAACCACTTGTACATACTAGGCGGCGAAAAAAATTGAGCGAGAAAAATATCAGGTGTTTCATACATTTGGCGCAGTGCTGAGTCGACCTTTTGTATGAAACAGCTGATATTTTTTTCGCTCCATTTTTTTGCCTCCTAGTAAAACTGGTTTATATTGATCAGTAGATAGCGTAATTAAAGTTCCGCTATCGACTTAGAGTGCACCCTGTAGAATTAGAATCAGAATATTTTTTGATGTATTGCAAAAACATTAAAAGGACCAAAAGCATTAATAAATCGTAATTGAAACCGTCGACCGGGAGTCCATTTTGGCACCATTGCGTTACATCCTAAGGCCAGCAAGCCTTTGTCGCGCGCGAAATATTTCAAAATCAAATTTTTCTTTCAGGTTTTAAGTATTTGCCAGTCTGCTAATTATTTTAGAAAATAAATTGTATTTTGTGTTTTTTATTTATTTGAAAGAATATTTTTAAAAGGCCAGCCATATTTCCAAGAGAGAAAGATGCAATAAAGATTGCCATGAAAGTAAACTTTATACAATAATATCAGGATGAATAGAATATTTTATTTGCCAATAACAGCTGTGAGGAATATCATATCAGACTGTAAGATTCCAAGGATTTACCCAATAGTGGTTTTATTACTTTATCGAGGATAGCAGCTTACTTATAGAAAAATAATATCAAAGAGTTCTCTTCGGCTTTTGTAGAGCTACTTTTCACCTGGGCCAGGCCAGAGACAGATTAGTCTCCTTCCGCAATTTTTCAATAATAGGGATAAATTCTGTAAAAATATTCTAAACAAATATTGCCACAGGTTTAAAAAGTGCTTACCTCATTAAAAAAAAAATGACGTCACAAGTTTGTATTTTCATTTTCATTTGACTAACATGTCATGCTGCCTATTTTAATAGTTTTCGTCAATGACATTCCAATGTTTTCGTGACCTTGACATACCAAAGCTAAAGAGTTATTTGATTCTAATAAATTATGAATTTATTACTGTTCTGTTCTATTGAACTGTATTTAATATTTTTATTTGGTTGTATTTTGTTTCGGTTCGGTTCTTGTGAAACTATTGCTGCCTACAGGTACGGCGAGGGACTAAATAGGGACCTATTTGACATAATACATAAGAAAATAATGTTGCTTAAAAATATGAACCCCTGTTTAAATCTCATATCTAGACCCTAAATAGCACACATTTTGGTGTAATGTTGGACAAAGCTGTTTCATGATTAGGTACACGAATACTGCTTTAAATTTGTAATATAAATGCCTACCATCAATAATAGATAATTCAAAAGTTATCAAGCAATTCATTGTTTGCCTCCAAGTGTTCTAAGCTTGGCACTACGTTTTGGAAATATTCTGAAAGTCGCTCTTCATTTGAACTGTACCGTGAAATTTCGAATAAAACTTACCCAATCGCTTGACTTGGGCTATTCTTGTGGAGAATAACTTTAGCTTTGATTTCGTGTGTTTCATCAAATTATACAAGGTGTTACAAAAGTACCTAACTCTTTTTACAGGGTAATAGCACCGGTGATAGGGATCACAACCTAAATATTTTTTTGCGCTATGACATTTCGTTAATTTTTAAATTAATAAAATGTGAACGATGTGGCGGGAGAAAAGTATTTTTTAAATATTGGTTTCATTGACTTTCACAATGTTTTAACAACTCAAAGCTATGTAAATGCACCTTCACACAAAAAAATATTTTTAAATTTGAGCTAATAACAAAAACAAAAATGTTCTGAAATATTTTTCAATATTGAGGTTATAAAATAAAAATTGTTTTTTTCAACTTTTTTTTACACATTAAAATTTGACTTCCTGTTGACCACCCTGTAAAAATAGTTAGGTACTTTTGTAACACCTTGTATTAGCTAGCTTTGACATTTTATTAATGGAAATATTCACGGTTCTCGATTCAGAGAAAAAACTGAGGCCTTTTGCATCTACGTAATGAGATGATTTATACAGCGTCCAGTGGCACTCACTCTCACCACACTATCTACCACCCATCTGGGTGAAGAGACCACTCGGTGCTGCAGTGCCTTTAGGGAATACATTGAACCAAAGACGGTCTGTATTATTGTATCTCCTTTTTCACGTATTATTATTTTTTTCCAGAAACCAGACTTACCGACTTGGTTTACGTACGGGCAAAGGAGATGAGGGGAGCCAGCATCGCCGGATCCATCAAACAATGCCAAAGTCACTGAATAATTGTATTTAATAAAAAAATAGCGACAAACATCATAACACTGTACCGGACTCACTAGTACTCTTGAAAGTTAATTAAAAATAGCGTTAATATTATTAATGTATCTTGAATGCATATCTAAATGTCCTAAATAAAAAAAAAACATTATTACTGATATAGAATGTAATAAATAACTGACTCTAATATTATGTAGTTACTAAGGTTACACTTCTTCGACTGTTGGTTATTTATTTTTAATTACTCTTTGGTATTTTTTAATCTTCACCGGCCAGAGGACATTTATAGATCCCACTTTAAATTGAACTCTATTGCTTCGGAATAGAGTCCAAAACCAATGAAAATGTTATACTACCTCTGGGCGATTAAAGGTTAAGATTGCAAGTCTCGTTTTTTTTATCGAGGACTCTTTTTAGTGTTTCTTATATTTATTTAAGTGTTCTTGAATTTCAAGCTGTATTTATTTTAATTCGTCAAACTCTACAATATGCTTAATTAATAAGCGTTATACCGATTTGTGTGCGCCAAAATGCGGTGCCAAATATAATTGTAATGTTATGAATACAAGCAATTGCAAAACCAATCATTTTAATATTTAGTTTTATTCACTTTATTCACTTAAAATACTACTCTTAAAAAAATAAGTTGTTCTTGATTTATGCATGATTGTAGGTGATTGGTGGTGATTGTCCACGAAACTGCATTGTCAAAATTCCTAAAAATGTGCTTGGAATCCAAAATAAAAGTACAAAATAACCAACACATTGAAAAAACAGGCCCAAAAAACATTGGTAAATCTACTCGTAGTATGATGAGCCATAATATATTGACCACTTTAAAACTTAGCCAGAGAAATTGCTCTTTTTTTGGTTGTGTAATGGATGGTGTCGGCCGGTATCAGACAACCTACGTACGTGCGTGTAGTGTTTTCAAACGTGAATTACACCATTTACACCTACATATTGGCCATAGAGAAATGAAATTGCATTGTATGGTCAGCCAAGGTTCTGCCGCTTCTCTTGCTAACTCTTGTTCCAAACAAAGTAACCAAACAGTTTTTTGGTTCTCCTGTAATGGCTCTTGCAATGGTTCTGCAATATGTTTAGCAGTTGTTAGGACAAACCCGGTTTTTCTCCTATATTGCTGAGCCTATCGAAACACGACTGCATTACAGACTTGAAACCCTGAGAGTTAAACAATGAAGGTAGGTACGGTCGGCCACAGTCTAAGATACCCCATGGCAGCTCTTACAGCGCGCGGCATAAGGGCGTCAATCGAACAAAAAGGGGTATCCTAGCGTGTGGTTGACTGTACTCGCATAATAGCTAGAGAGCCGGTGACCATTCGACTTATTTTATCGTACAAGACTGGGAGTTGATAAGCTGATAGCCATCTTTCCCAAAAATAGGGTTCTTTGGGGAAGATGTTTTTAACTTAATTTTGATGTTTCCACTGATCCCGGGATCGGTGGAGACAACTCGGCGGGATCCGTGGAGACATCCATCTGATCCCGGGATCCGTGGATACAACTCCATTTTTAATGGGCACTTGGAGGAAAACTGACAAACATAAAATAAAAAAAGATATAATAACAAGAATTTTGAATATAAAGAGTTCTAAAATGGGTTAATAACATATTGTTAACGCCCAAGTGGACCCTGGTAGAGACACCTAAACAACGAATACATTGCACTATAATTTACGTTTACTAACATCGCGGACGACATAATTCTGATCGCAAAAGTAAATATTGTAGATTCAACAAAAGAAGTAAGTCAATATCTAGGCGGTATTATATATTTTTGAAGAAATATTTAAACGAATTGTGTGTCTGACACAAGAGTGGCAAAATAACAAAGAAATACAAACACTACGTGACTTTGACGCAAGATAATGGCAAAATGGCCTACATCAAAGTACAGTCAACCAAACTCAATCTACCCCTATTTTAACCGACTTCAAAAAAGGGGAGGTACGTACTCAATTCGACGTCGTATTTTTTTAAATGTGAAGAAGAAGAACTTTTATCTCAATTTTGATTCGATTTTGATGATTATTTTTTTATTTGAAAGGGTATACTTTCCGGGTAGTCTCATAAACAATGCTGAAGATCTGATGAAGAACTTTGGAGACTCAAATTGGAACTCCACAACGGACAGCAGTAGATCACTTGGAATCAGTGAAGTAATATCACTTATTTTTTTATATTTTATTTTATTTATTTTTTGTTTATCAAAGCTATTGTCCAATAAATAGTATTTATACACCAAGTGATAAAGTAACGAGTAATATTGTCGCCAAGTATACAATAAGCAAAGGATAGAAGAAAATGTGAAAGGCATTCTGCTCAGTCGATTATAAAAAAGAGTCTTTTGAACAATCAGGGAAATAAGTAGACGTAAATAGAAGTTTTATATGTAGGTACAAATGTTTGTGAAAGAATGTGATTTAACTCAGGTCCTACAAAAGGTATAAAGGCTCTTTGTCCTGGAACAATAAAGGTACCATTAATCCAAAACTACGAAACTACCTACTACTCATTACTTAGGTACGGTACTTACTTTGATACAAAGTTCTTGGTGGGACGATTTCATCATAGCCGATATGAAATATTTAAAACTGTCCATTAAAACTTTATATTGATCTTTATTTGCGCGGAATTCAATCCCTTAGTTTTTTTTCACTTGAAGGTTTAAATGCTCTCTTTGTGGTCCAGTAAAATGGGCAATCCGAAACAGTTTTCGCGTAAAAATATTTTGGAACTAGAGTGAACAGTAGAGTCAACTAGTATACATCCTAGCTACAACCTTATACATCGAATTGTCAAAAAGACTTATGAAACTGAGTAGCTACCACGAGTGCGAAAAAGCTGTGCTGGACGTCTGTCATGTATCCTAATACTGAATTAGCCCGCGCGCAAAGAAAAATGCACAAATCTATTCCTGTATCAAATGCACTAAAAAAATCGAAAATGTGCACATATCAAACCCTAGAATTAGTTGAGACCTATCTAACACAGCAAGTTTCATGTTTTAACCACAATAGATTGCAAAATATTATGCTTGAAAAAAAGTGCGCCGCCTATTTTTTCTCAAGCATCTTCAAAACGTTTATGAATGTCAACACGAAACTGGCTGTTTTAGATAGGTCTCACCTAATTGTAGGGTTTGATATGTGAACATTTTGTTTCATTCAATTTGATTCAATTTGTTTAGTGTATTTGGTACAGGAATCGATATTGTGCAATTTTTTTTGCGCGCGGCCTTTCACTATGCACGGCGCCCCTAGCAATTGCTACGCTTCGTAGCATGTCACCTACGGCGTAGCACTGCTACGAGGGATCTCTACGAGCTCTAAACAGCACGTCGACGCTTAAAACACGCTAGCACTCTATTCGGTTATGTTACGGGCGACTTTACAACAAAAGTTTACGCTTTGACCTGGTGTCGTGTGTACCTCAGATCAACGTTCACAATATCAGCATTATTACTTAGGCCTTTGCGTCTACTAAATGATTCATTTTATACAGCGTCCAGTGGCACCTTCACTCACACTAGATGGGTGAAGTGACCACTCGGGGCTGGAAATGGCTGAACATGGGGGTAATTTGAGTAGCCCTTGGTGCCAGCTGTCTAGATTTTCACGCTTGAAGTCTATATTTGGGCCACCCTGTATATGAGCACTTTTTTAATTCGTTTAGTTTGAGTAGGTATTTGATATAGTAATCAATTTTGTACATTTTTATTTACGCGCGAGCTAATCACGAGACACGGCGCCTTAAAGTTGTTTTTGTTTTAGACCCATCTATTTCCACTTACATTTTGATCCAAGCTTTTACTTTTATTGAAATATTTTCTTCAGCCGTATAGCGAGTTTTTTTTCCTCTAGGTAAGCAAGAGGTAAGCTAGAAGCCAGTAGGTACCTAAGATTGCAACAAAATTAATAAAACAATATTTCCATTAGTGTTATTATTTATAATAATTCCTATCATTTAATTCTGTGTTCAGTACATCCATAAAGTAAACGTCTAGCTTAACTTTAAGCGTACAGTAAAATCTTTATTTTCTCATTAAAACTATATGTACTTACTATGTAAACTTACGCGAAAAGTTTTTTATACAATTACAAATTGACAAGAATCATTTGCTCAAGCACCTAGTATTATACAACCACACGCTTTTTACATCAAAATAGTTTATGCTCGGTTTTTAAAAGTTTTCATAAGATGAGATTTGGACAAAAAAAATCGGCTGTAGAACAAAAACATTTAGATGCAGTTTATTAGAATAAAATCTACTCAAGAAAGTAAATCTAAACACTAAAAAGGGCAATACCTGATAAATATTTAGATACTTACGATAGAAATATCATTTAACTAGAAGTATAATTAATCCAAACTAGGTAGGTATAGAGTTAAGGGTAAACCGTGCATGCATGCTTAGTTACAAACGTTTATACATACATACATACTAGAAAGTAACTGAAAATGCTACTTCGATAATGGCTACAGTTTGCACACACTGGCCACTTTTTGTATACAACTTCACGCGATTTCGAACTCATCCAGTTGTTAATGCAAAAGTACTTCAATGTGTGCAATCTTGCATTTTCAACTAGGTAGAAATCTACAGACAAAATGGTAAGAAACTACAATTTTACACAATATAAATAATGACAGAAGTCGATAGATTAGACGGATGGAAATTCTGGGGGCTTTAGCATTAAAATAGTTTTTTACTAAAACACTAATTTTCTCTATTTATTTTTATAGATAGATTTTAATTCTAGGGAATAAGTATAATAGTTCTAAGGAATTCGGTTGTTAATTTTGAAAACTTTAACAATTAAACAAGGAGACATCGTGGGACATTTCTTTAGTAAAATTAGTTAATGTTTTCATTGTTTTACAAGATGAACAAAAACATTTTCATTGGCACTATTTTATTATTTTGTTAGATGTATGTCCAGTACTACAGAGATTCAAATTGCCATCATTACATCCTATTAGAATTTATGAATATCTACTTTACCAGAAAACTAGCCATCCTATATTCGTTTCTGACTAATGCAGGTCCACTACGAAGCTAGACATTTTATACGAGACACTAACTAGAAAGTAGGTACAATACATAAACACATATGAAATGAAGATAAATTATCAGTACAATATTAACCATTACATCTAGGGCTTTGAGCAAATAGGCGATTAAAGAAGATATATTCACAAAAATCCTGTTAAATACCACGTAGCCTTAATTTTCTTTATTTTATATTTACAGCACAAACATACCTACATAGGTAACTCTCAATAACTTGAAGCTCACGCAGACATGACGCAAATGGTTCCATAATCATAATTCATACGCAACTAAAGTTGTCTGTACGAAACCATTGCGCAATGAATGCACAAAAGTGGCATGTATGCGTGTGCTGTTATTGAACAATTTAGTGCAAACATTAATGTTAACAATTAACAATGACCGTGCTCTATTCGGGATTTGGAATTTATTGATTCACAAAATTACGAAGATTGACATAGTAAATGCGACTGAATGGGTTACAAAAATATCTTTCGCTGAACTTATTTTAATATCTTACACAATACATAACAATGAGATTTATAAAGAACGACTTTCGTTCGAACTTGTCATATTATGGTGTGCTAGTATGTTTAGTTTGTGCACTTGAAGTTTTTCTTCTGATTTTGCGTTATCTACCCCTGTGCCCTCTTTCAATAGTTCCCAAACATTATTTTTGTCCAATATTTCATAGCCGCCTCTATTTTCCGGCGCTATATCGGGTTTTGTACTGGAAAATAATGCTTTGGATGTTTCAGAGATGGGTGTTGATGGTATTTTGTGTATTTCTTTGTTGACTGACTTTATTGGTTTGACTTCGTATTGGGTTATATTTTTGAGTTTTGTATTGTTTGTCTTAATAACTGTACCTTTGCTCTCATTTTTGGCCATTTTAGTAAGTGTACCATTGATTTCTGGCGCTGGTGGTTTTATCTGTTGATTGTCATTTGGTTTTTTTGATCGATGAAAAATGTTTTTGATATTGCTGTAAGTGACAGCAGCAATTAGATGAGAGGCTGTTGAGGTTTCAGCATTTGTTGACGTCGTTGAATGCAGACCAATATCTTCCGTTGTGTTGAGATTACTCACGATTATATTAGTAATTTTAATCGGTGTATTAGTTTTGTTAAGTTCTTCAACTTTATTCGTATGTTCCTCATTCGTATCTTCCTCAGTTAGTTTAATTGTATCTTTTATAGCCACTGGTTTTATATCTATCTTTTTCACAACTTTTATCGGTTCAAAAATTACTTTTGTAGTGTTCACTTCTTTCAATTTATTTTCGAAAGGCTTAGCTAATGTTTTATCTGCCATTGAGGCATTCATGACTGTAGCAAAGAACTTCTCATGTTTATCTCCATAAGTTGACTTTAAAGTTCCTTTCCTCCTTGGATATGTCTTTTTCTTAATTTCAGTATCTTTCTTTGGAACTTTTACTGGAGGTTTTTGGACAATCAGTTCGCCTTTGAATACAAGCGGAAGCAGATGATTGTCTGTTTTCTGATCATCCGTTTTGTTTACGTATGTAGCTGTTGGTATGATTATGGGATCATTACGCTCATGTTCTTTTTCAGTTGCAAATACCTCCGTAGTGATGGCCATATCTTTTGTTGTTGTAGTTTCTTGAACTAATGAAACTGTTGCAGGGGCTTCTGTTGGATTTGAGGAAGTCACTTCAACTTTATTTGTTGTTACTTCTGGTGTTGTCTTTTCAGTTGAAGTTACAGTTATGGATACTATCTCAGTTGTCGTTGACGTTGTAGTCGATTTCACAGCCTTGATATCTTTTTTGACTTGATTTAAATTAGTCACATTTGATGTGCGATAATCATGCCTCTTTTTATTGTAACCTTCACTGCAAATTCTTCCACACTCACAGATGTTATCAATATTAGCATTCGTTTTCAAACTAGCAAGTTCAGTTTTATCAAACCATGTTATGAAATCGTCTTCAGTAATGCCTCTTAGTAATGGACTGCCAGATCGAGCATGGAAGAAGGTCTCAACAGCCAAGTCAGGTCTAGTCGATGGGTAGATTTTAGCAAATGCGGGTCTTAAGCCAGTGATCACAAAGTGCGATCTTGCTTGGTAGGTCACGCAGACTGGACAAGCTGAGCTGATCTGTAAAAATAAAATTGTAAGAATGAGTTTTATCTTTGAAAATTATCTTGTTAATTTGGTATGTAAAAGGTAAGTTTGACTTTTTCACCTAAAAGAAAGGATTGTCAAAAAAATAATAATTGGACAATACCAACATATTTATTTATCTTGGTAGATAACAAAACTGTAGCACCAAACAAACAGAAATTCAAAGTGTAGAGAGCCGTACAAACTTACATTAGCGAACACGAACCACACCGACTCCCCTCTAGACCCGTAGTGCAGATCAGCGAAAGAGGCTCCGTCAGAAACCACAGGGTTCACCGAATGCAACTCGTAGCCAGAGAACAGTGATACTTCTAGCCGCAGGATGCCGGAGCGCTCCTTGCCTTTCCACCTGCAGAGAAGATGGTTCAGTCGAGTTTCGATAGATGGCGTTGACTGTCTCAAGGATGGAGATATTTTCTGGTATTGGGTAGGTAGAAAATGTAGCATGATGAAAATCTGTTTTCACTTTGTTTCCAGAACAATGGCAATAATAAGTCATCGACAATAAATGTAAAGGGCTCACCTGAAGCAAGACTTGATGTTCAAGGTGGGTAAATTTCCCTGCAGATCTTCGATGCTACTCCGTTCAGGTCTGATCTCTTCAATGATGGCGGACTGGATGTTCAGGAGGGTATTCTCTGGCTTCGGCGTATACGTGGAGTAAGTTATTGTGCCCTGGAAATGTATAAAGAGATTAAAACGTGAGAGTAGTACCAGCTGATCTGCAATTTTAGTGAGAAAAATAGATAGTCAACTCTTGGTTGTTTGTACACTGAAAGTTTTACTTATATTTCTACATTCTATATCATTCTAGCTAGTGTGGCTTCATGTGTGACTTCACAACTCAAATGGGTTAACTTTGACTTGAATTTTGACTTGACATGACGTTGACTTGACTTTAACTTGGCTTTGACTTTCATTTTACTTTGACTATGATTCAGACTTGACCTGACTTTGACTGTTGACTTGACTTGACTTGACCAGTCTTCATCAACATGATAAACATTGTAATATCTCTTCGTACAGACTTTACCAGTGACTTATCACGAACAAAGGAGATAATCCTCGTGGAAACATAGGTACGTAATCTTTGTCTCTGCGCTTTAAATTCGGTCGGTCATTTCCGTCATTTCAGTCACATTTACGGTCATTTCTACCTATTAGCACCTTTTGACAGTTTACTAGTATCTTGGAGCCTTTGGTGAATTCCCTCTATCAGCAAAGGTACAAGTAGCGTCACGAGTTATGGGCGCTCGATGAAAATTGTGGGGGATGTCTGCGCATACAATCGCCTTCTGTCTACGATACAAAATTACTTCTGCGCATTCAAGGTCAGTGCTCATTACTCATGATACCTACTACCTGTAATCAATTTGAAAACTTCAACCATCGAGACCTACCTGCACAGTAGCACATCCAGCCCCGGTTGCATATACGAACACCTTAGTCGGTAATCCAGGCAGTTGAAGCGGTCGCGGCGGAGTCTTCGCTCGCAGCTCCAATGTGTCTGTCAGTTCCATGCCTGCTGTGGCCAGGGAGACGGTCAGGGCTCGGTGTCTGGAAGCAAGATAATTTAAAGTTAGTTAAAAGTGAAAGTGAAAAAATATATTGCCAAGTTATATCGGTACATAGGTTCGAACATTTAAACATTATGTCATTTTCTATAAGTAGTAGATGATAATTACGGTCTTCTTTCAGAAAATGGTGGAAGTAGGTGGCACCTGGCAGGTGCGCTGATTGCAGATGAACCAGCAAACAGAAAAAGATGAATGAACTCACTAAAGATTATTTTGAGACCGAAAGAGATTAGTTGGCAGGACGCCAGACGATTTCGCACCCCCGCTCAAAAACTGTCACAACTCAAAAATCATGAAATTTCCATTCTGTGAAGAAATGAGCGTGAAATATCTTTATCTATCATCTAAAAAAATGTCAGAAGTGTACCTCTAAAACTTTCCGGAAGATGGCGTGAGTGACGGTTTATTACCAACGGAATATTCTGTGTTTCGCGTCAAAGACAGTGTCACTTTCAGAGTTGAGCCAAGGTGGACGTGTGCATGTGAGAAAACGCACTGACCGTTTTTTAATTGTGACGCTGTATTTGATTAAAGTAAATCTTATAATCTGTTTAGGTTTTCTCGTAGAGAGAACTTCTTTATTTTGGGACTGTTTTTGACAAAAAGCAATAGGAATAAACTAAAATTAAGTCTATTAAACAGTCATAATCCTAAATAGAGTCAGTTTATGTGCAGATTACTAATGTGCATTTACCAGTGCTTTATCGCTTGTGTCGGTTTATGTGATTAAAACAGAAGAAAACTGTAATGTTCGGCTGTATTCATTTTTATTGAATCGATTTTTTTAAAACATAATGTAAGTTTTTTTTTCGACATGGAAAATTCATCGACATGGAATCTGCAAGACATGAATGCACGGAACCTATTGACTTCGTGTTCTTTTCAGATAATTGCTGTGGGCAGAACAAAAACAAATTTGCCTTAAATATAGTAAGATGAAGCCTGTACAATTTTACATGTCCCACTAGCTGGGCAAAGGCCTTCTCTCAGAGGGAGAGTTCGTGCTTAATCACTACGCGTGTTGGCAATTTTTGCGTTGAGGGTATTATTCCTCATACGCTCAGGTTTCCTCACAAATTCACGACGTCTTCCTTCACCGTCAACGAGTGGTATTGCGACTACAAATTCACAAAATTAAATAAACGTAACTTTGAAATCAATTAAAGTCATAGGTACAAGGCCGCACCGGGAATCTAACCTGGGTCTCTCGTTTTCGAGTCCATTGTTCTACCCACTAGGCCACCGCCGTGCCATAAATATACCTAGGCAAAGATAATTATTACGTCAAAGCCAATTTGTTGCTCATCACGAGTAATGAACCAATGTCATTCATAATCTAGTGCCTCTACTCTGTCTAACATTTTTTTCGCTTGTTTACCTAACTAGGTACCTACCTAGACATAGGTTTAGGGCCTCACTCAAAAGTAAGATTGATTTTTTTGCTTGTAAGTATCATGTCCTTTACTCACGGTACCGTGGGTTTAGGTTCATCACTCGTGGTGACTAACAGTAACTTTAACTTTATTTGAAGTACCTAGTTTAGTAAAAAATCATCTCATTCTTTGTTGTTACGCAAATTTTTATAATTACATATTGGTAAGATTTGAGTATTATTCGATTAAGAGGAAGATAATATTTTTGTTACCAAGATTTTTATTTCAGATGATTCTTTTGCTTATTCTTTAAGATTTCCAATCCTAGCCTTAGCTACCTTAGTACAAAACTGCCTTAAAATTTAGGCGGAACCTCCGATTGGTTAAGCTAGATACGGAGCCAATTTGGGGACATTTTTTTTATCATTTAGTTATTCCTACTTAATTACTTCTCTTAAGTAATACTATAATGTAACAACGATATAATATCGTGCAAGTGTTTGGAAAACTTTATTACTTTAATTTTCTCTTGGTAACTTGATACTTTTCTTCAAAAATTCCTTTGAATAACGACTTATTTTGAAATAAACTTGAAATTTTCTTTTCATAAAGTGTCACAACAACAAAATTTTGAGTTTTTTTTTTAAGTTTTCTCATTTTTGTTTTCAGTAATAGTATTGTGATTTAATATAAATAAAAAAACATTCTGACATGTTTATCAAAATACTGACCCATTTCCGAGATAAAGTCAAAAATGTAAAATTGATTGTGTCATTAAACTTTGTTTTGCCTCTCCTGAAAAAACACGAATTTTGGATTGTGACAATCTTTGAGCGGGGGTGCGATTTGGTCTTTACTCAGCAGTAGATGTTAAAAATGCAGCTCATATCGATGACGAGGTATTATTGTATCAATCTTGTATGAACTGATAAAAAAAGATATCAGGATCTTGCTTGAGACAACCACAATACCAGTGCTATTCCCAAATCTGCACTGTTAACCTCAAAACAATATCAACAATACAACAAATACATCATCATCTGAACTTGTTAGTTTTTGTTTTGGAGGGTGTTCCGTGGACGAAAAGCAGTTTATCAAGAATGACTCATTCAAATCGTACTAATGTAGACTAAGGTCAACACGTTACTAAAACTATGGACATACGTCTGAAATAAATGATTTGAACTTCTTACCGGTCATGAGCTAAAGCAGCAAATTGCGCAGCGGCTTTTGTAGCGCTATACGCTAGACTGGGATGCCGCTGCAGTGTAGACGCGCGGTAGTAAAGGAATCTGGCGGCCGCTTCACCCTCTGCCAGAGCGCCTCTAGCGCAAGCCGCTAGAAGGACTCGGACGCCAGCCACGTATTGTTCCATTGTTACTGCTTCTATAAATTGAAGACGAAAATACTTTGTGTTGATTTGTTTGAAGGCCAAAGAAAAAGGTAAATTATTGTACGGAAAAATAAAGCTGCGTTTTGACCAAAATCATAGAACCAAAGTGGTTGGAAATCACATTTAGAAGCTGATGTGTTTCAGGAATAAAACAATTCAAAAGTTTTGGCATACAACTTGATTTGACTCCTAAAATCGGACCACTTTTCGCCTTTCAATGACAAATTATTGTTCAATTTATCCTTCGATCAAGGATAAAACTAGATACAACATAGAACTCTGAAATGTGTCTGGAAAAATTGATGCCCAAATTGCCTTTGGGAGCTTATTTGCTCGTTGTCCATGCAATTAAAGTAAAACTGTACACTAATGCAATAAGGTTGACATTCGAATATTAGACGTATGGTCGAAATGATGTTTCGAATTGTTCTATTGCTGATAACATTTGTTTCTGTGGGGACAAGTTTTTATTGTGATTTTATACGTAATGCGGATTCTATGGGATTTAGTTCGGTGAATTTATCTGAAAACAATTCGTCCAATGTACACTGTAAGTAAAGCCAACACCATACCGTAGGAAGTAGTCTTGATATTCCTGGAAGTCTCCTCGAGTAGCCAGTCGGCGGCGTCTTTCCGCGGCGCCGGCCAACCGAACTCGCCCTCCTCAGTCGTCGAGGCGTTCCTCAGGATGATCAGGGCTTCTGGGACGAGGGGGCTCCTGGAAGGTGGAAAAGTAAAGTAAAAGTCAACTAGTTGTTCGCCCCGAACTATGAACTCGCGACCTTATAACTCAGCAACCCGCCGACCGATTTGGCTCATGTTCGAACTTAAAACTCCTCTCTTTACCAAATTTCATGACGATCCAAATAAATTTCCTCAAGTTATCGTGGAACGAACATTCATACATACATACAAACATACATACAAACAAACATACATACAAACATACATACAATCATCCATTCAAACATACATACAAACATACATACATACAAACGCCGGATTGTTCCAGTAAACTCGGAAAACTTCGCTCGCTTCGCTCGCTCGTTCAAAAAGATCTTTATTGCACAAAGATGGTAGGTAGGTACAGAAAAGTTACATCCTTTTTTAAAATCTGTGCATAAACTAACTTAGGTAAATCTACGCAATTGCCAGGGGCCCCCCCTCGCACTAGGCTGAGCCTGTATCGCGTGGAACGAGTAGGTACTTTTATTCTGGCTAATTTGAGACCTCTCGGCACAGAATGTCACGTTCGCGAAATGTCACACTATTTTTTAAATCAGCAGAATAATGCATAATGTCACATTACCAGAATATCACGGTAGTAGAATGTCACGTTAGAAGAATTTCACGTTAGCAGAATATCAGACACATTACAGTTTCGACTTCTCCCTGGGGCTAATACAGTTTATAATACAGTTTATAATACGTTGACGTGTATCAGGATAAAGCTATTTAACAATTTATTACCCTGTATATTGCTTTCAAAGATCCTTTACAAATAATTAATTAACTCACCTGGCAAGAACTAGCGCCAAAACAGTAGCAGCAAGGGAAGCTGGTGACGTCAAATTGTGTAAATTCTTCTCCAAGTATGTTTGGGCTTTCAATGCCACATCAGCATCTCTCTGGAATCAGTGGAAAGTTAATTGTTGTATTATACAGCAATAGCAGGCAAACTGCTCAGCGAGCAATTACAAAACCCTTGAAAAAGATAAAGAATGGGTGAAATGTTGCTAGTATGGATATACCTAGATTAAGGACTTGGTTTTTGTCATTTGGTAAGTTAATTCAGTATTCATGATTTTCTTTCCCATACCTGATTTTCCACCCCAACCTCCAACAGAGTCGTTAGCGTTTCGGCCGTGACCTCCACTCTTCTCTCCCACTCTATCATCTCCTTGGTCAAACGCCCATCCTTGTCATAATAATAATACTCATTTACATCCACTTCAGCCTCACTACCATTTATCTTCTTCAGGTCAATAGGGTAGTAATCGACTTCTTTATCAGCGGGCAGCGGTGTAAACGAGCCATCAGATTGTTGTCTGTTCTGGATCCACTTTTTGATAGAAAGCAAGATCTCTGGGTCGACAGGGTAGTAGGACTGGATTTTGGAGAGTATCTCCAGAATGTGGATGGTTGACATGTGGCTGCTCATGGCTGGGTGGTCGCTGAAGGAGTTGTCGTTTTTGCGGAAGGACAGAAGAATTTGAACCTGGAAAAGAAAGTAACATTTCATGAGTGTTTTTAATTTTCCCAAGACTGAAGAAACAAAGAATCATCATTTCAGAAATTAAAGACTCCTCATTGATCGGTGGAATCCGAGGTGGTGGGTTTCACTGCCTTATACTAAATAGTAACTTATCCCGTAAAAATATATGGGGTTTAATAATTTTAAATAAGGGTAACTGACTGATGACAAAGATACGAAGCATCCAGTGAGATATTCAATTCTTGATTTAATCAACCAGCAATCCTCATCAAGCCTACCTGTTCAGGAATCTTCTTCAAAATCTTCTCCCTCTCAGACTCCTCGACCAAATGCGGTATATGTTCCAGCGCCAACAACGGGGCTATGCTCGCAGCCGCCGCTGACAGTTGAGAGTCCCTCCACACCTCCGCCCACTGGTCGGTGGTCTCCGACTGGAAGGTGTACAGGGGCAAGTGGAGGCCACCGGATATTAGAAGGTTGCCATTGGCCGAGCCTGGTACCACCCCGTGGGGCAAACCGAGTTCCAAGACCTGAGAGAAGCCAGCTTCTTCGTTGAAGTTCCATATTCTGGAAATTGACAAAATATATTTTGGTTTACTTTTTATGGTCAAATATTTTGCAGTAGTTTAATAAACTTTCCTGCTATTGCAACAAGACATAGGGTCAATTAATTATTAGCAACCATTAATTACAAGATCAGAATTTAATTGCATAGAATGGATAATAATGGAACTGATGAAAATTAAGAACTTAGAGTAAGTAAGGATTGTCTCAACATGAAAAATGAGGTTGTACAATGATGTTTGTACTTGTTGAGACACAAAACTGGTTGCAAATTATGCTGATGACACCAGATCCTTAATACAAAACAAACAATAAACCCGGACTAACCTGAAATCTGCCTTGTCACCCCAAAGCGCGCCGAAGCCGACGAAGTTGACCCTCATATCCTGAGCAAGCGGCCACACCAGTAGCCTTCTCTCTGAAGGCACAGCTCCTCTGCCCACTGATAGCCTGCCGCCTTCCCACCACACCCACCAAGCGCACCAGGAGTTTGAGGAAGCGCACTCGTCGTCTGCCTCCGTTTGTTCTGCACTGGCTAGGTGGACGTCATATCCTGGAACCGGGATGGGTTTGGGGATTAATAATCAAATGGGTGTAGGTAAAATAGGTAGGTGTGTAGTGTAGGTGTGTCACTGGCCTGTGATCGAAGTGCATGGAGAATGCTGCACCGACAAGAGGATAACTCTTAATTACTAGTGGTACGCCCCGAACTGTGAACTCGCGACCCCATATAAACTATACAACCCTATATCTCGGCAACCCCCGAACCGATTTGGCTCATGTTCGAACTTAAAAATTCTTTTAATTTCCTTTACCCGCATAACAAATTTCATAACGATCCGACCAAATTTACTCAAGTTATCGTCGAACGAACATTCATACATACATAAAACGCCGGATTGTTCCAGTAGACTCGGAGAACTTCGCTCGCTTCGCTCGCTCGTTCAATGATGATTTAGGTAAAATAGAAGGAGTGAGAAAGAAATTCAAAGGCCGTGACATAGCAACCGTAGACCCACTTTTAATTTGTCCACACTTGCTTTAGAGAATGTATGAAGATATTAACAGGTTTGTGATTTGGTCCATCTAGTTATTTTTGTTCCACGTTGAGTTTGTGTTGGTAACCTTATATTTTTAATTTATAGGTATTATCCCGAAAGGGAGTTTTAGCAGCGTGCAAATCCAATCCTGGCTACGCAACCTGCGCGAATGATTCCAGTAAAGTAAATACTCATTGTTTCGTTGGGCAGCTTGGAGGACGTGATAGTCAAACTGATCGCCAACCTCTGATAGGAGACGGCACGCAAAGAAGAGCATGCTTATCAAGCTACATTCAAACTCACCATGTTTGCCCCTTGCGATCCACACTTTGCTTCTCTCAAACACGACTCTGTACATCTCGTCGGAAGGTTCCTTGATGGACGACAGAGCCACATGAGCAGCTCCTTGGGCTTTCAGTTCCAGAACTAAACCAGCTCTGTTCCTCGGTGCCGCCACCCACTGCCACTCCCAGGATCCTCGGGATGAGACGGCCAGGTGCTCTGAAAGGTCAGGGTCATTTGTTTGCATTAGATTGTGCAAACAGACAGATCTGTCTAAACAGCCATTGTTTATCTATTGTCTTCTCGTTCTGAGAGTCAGGTGGTTAATGGAAATTGTGAGTTTAGGGAGTTGTAAGGAAAGTGTTTGTGACTGTGGTTGTAGCTTAAATCATAATACGTCTGACTATAGAAGAAAATATGTTGATAGAAAGTGGTTTTTGGATATTCCTCTTAGATGCATTATAAAATTATTGAACGCATAATTGCACTTTTCCGTTTTGGGATGCGAAACTAATGATGATTTCCATTTGAGTCAAGTCTTGGACATCTTCTGTATTACTGAAAAAATCAGAAGATAACTCACCATTAGCACAGAAGTAGGCACTCTGAGTATCGCTCCTATGAAGACCTTCAGGCAAGACCAGGACGCTGGCAGACCGGATGACGGAGCCCACAAGAGTCTCGTTGTTGAAAGACATGTAGGAGACGGAGCAGTTGTCTGCGCTGTAACCGGTCACTTCCACTGTAAAGAGGGAGAAGGGAAATCGTTAGCAGAAGTTCTGTACTTTAGGGCCCATGCACCATGGTATTAAAAAAAACATGACTATAATCATTATTATTCTTCTTTGCGTGCCGTCTTCTAACGGAGGTTGGCGATCAGTTTGGGTATCTCGTCCTTCGAAGCCGCCAAACGAAACAATGAGCCGGTGCTTTAACAGAACCATCATTAGAGAAAATAGCAGGAAATAAATTCGCACGCTCAGCACGCGTCATTATAATTGTGCGTTCTGTCAGCTGAAAATGTTAAAATTAATCGCTAAATGTTACGTGACGGAAGAAAAGAAAGATAAAAAGTTGTAGTCAGAAGCTCTACAGACCTAATGTCTGTTACAAGAAATTGATGGTGAAAATAGAGACTCAAGAATAAAACAATATTTGATTGGAATGATAGGTAAGGATAATGTCTGATTGATGGGTTTTCGTATAATTACATCAAGTCGCTGTTATTCAGTGACTGATCAAATTTCAGGAAGAGAAATAAAGTAACACTTTCAACACTATACAAAGAAATAACAAAAGCTAGAACAGAATCTATAAGCTAGACAGGATACGAGAAGGACGACAAACTTTAAGACTTGCAAGACGTCGTCTTTTGGATAAAGAATTTTTATTCCTTGAATTTTACGAGTTTGAAGAGAGCAGCACAAATGGGGTCTAGGTGGAATAGTCGTTCCAGTCTTGGGAGTAGAGAAGAAGGTATTATGAAGCCGGACGTGAACTTTTTAACTTTTTAAATATAAAAAGTAATTTATAAGTAAAAAAAACAAGTACTTTGATGCTGATAAAACTTGTCGATCGTCAGTTTAAGAAGGCTACAATTTATTGATAGAAAACTGGTACGACAGACTAGTCTATAGTTGGAGAGCTGGTGACCAATCGAGATATTTTTTCGTACAAGGCTGGGAGTTAGTAGGCTGATAGAGTAGACTTCGCTGAGTCTGGGAAAAATATTTTTTTGGTCTGGTCGCGGTTGAAAGTTAGATTTTTTCGACTTTGAAAGTTTAAATGTATGGGTTGAGTCATTTCTTTTTTGTCTACAAGGCTGGGAGTTTTTTGGCTGCCTTTTTAGTCTCCGCTGATCACGAAATCACTATTTATTACTAGCCAAATGCGGTAGAAATATTGTTTTTTATAACCTAGAAAGTGTGAATTTTTGTGTTATAAAAATCAAACTTTCAACCACGCTCGGCCAAAAAAACAAATATTTTCTTGTTTAACGGAGTCTCAACAACTAACCTAGAAGTTTCTAGCCGTGTACGACAAAAAAAATATACTGAACCCATACATTTAAACTTTCCAAGTCGAAAAAATCTAACTTTCAACCGCGACCGTGCCAAAAAAATATTTTTCCCAGACTCAACGAAGTCTACTCTATCAGCCTACCAACTCCTAGCCTTGTACGAAAAAATATCTCGATTGATCACCAGCTCTTTAACTATAGTAGACTAGTAACTTTTAATACTCTTCACAACCACTTTATTCGCTTTCACTTCTCTGCTTATTTTGTCTAGTTTAAATAGGTCGGTGGGGGAAAAAAGTTTTATTTGACGACAATATTGTTAAGATAGCGGGAAGACTGTAGCATGACACCTAAAAATAAAATAAAAAAAAAATGTCATAAACGGCTGAACCGATTTTGATGAAACATATCTAAGGACCATCGCTAAAAGACTTCAAATAAAAAAAAAACATCCAAATCGGTTCACCCGTTTCAGAGCTACGATGCCACAGACAGACACACCCTCACACATAGCGGTCAAACTTATAACACTCCTCTTTTTGAGTCGGAGGTTAAAGAAGAAGAGGCAGATACCCAACAATCAATTTTACTGAAGCTGGATTGATAGAAAATTTAAAGATAAAGATAAGATAAAACAATATTTATTGCCAAACCCAAACCATCACATACAAAAAACAGTCAACATTAGGGGGTAAGGTTTAGAATTATATCTATCTAGTGGTTCGCCCCGAACTATGAACTCGCGACCCTATATCTCAGCAATCCCTCGACCGATTTGGCTCATGTTCGAACTTAAAAATTAAGTCAGGGCAGGTACAGTCGGCCACACGCTAGGATACCCCTTTTTGTTCAATTGGCGCCCTTATGCCGCGCGTGGTAAGAGCTGCCATGGGGTATCTGTGACTGTGGCCGACCGTACACACACAATTTTAATAAACAATAATAAAAAGAAAAAAAAGAAGCCAAACAATCACTCTCCTTTTTCATTGTATGATGTGTGTTACTCGTAGTGTGACAGTTTATTGTGGATAAGTGTGATGAGATTTACAAATTTTCGGTTTGACACTAAACTTTGTGATGAAAATACTATGTTTGTCTATGCCTTGGCCTGTACTGGGAGTGGTTAGTAATAGAATCTAGGATGGCACAGGTCGGGCCAGCAGAGACACTTGGATGAAAGTGCACGGGATGTGGATTATTTTGCGTTTTTTACGACGGAGCTGTTAATATTTTAGAGCTGAAAGTTGATTGTTTTATAAAATAGAAGCTGGAAAAGAGCGTGTATAAAAATCACAACTTTAGATACAGCCATAATACTAACAACCTACCTTATTTTTACAAATGCTTAGGTGTTTGCATGTACGTAGTGACGCAATGAGATGATTTATAATATAGCGTCTGGCACAGGATCGTGGAAGGTGGCGTAAGCATGAAGAGGTCTTTACTCAGCAGTGGGTGTTAACAGGCTGATGCTGATGATGATGATAATTATAGCGTCCAGTGGCACCTTCAATAGGTGACTGTTAGACGCTGCAGTTTCTGGGACATTTTAAAATAGAGTAAGCTTGCCCAGAACAGAGCACATACCATACCCTCTTTGTTAAGTTGGCCTAGCCCTCAGCAAAGATAAATATTAGAGGTGCGCGAAACGCTTCAGTGAAAAGAAAAGAATTATATAGTTCATTTCCTTCACTGAACTAGTTCACTCTTTTAGTTCGTAGTTCACTTATAGTTCATTCATAGTTCACAGCTCATTCATAGTTCATAGTTCATTCACAGTTCATTTATAGTTCATAGCTTATTCATAGTTCATAGCTCAGTAGTTCTTTCACGTATCTTTTGACTCACGGTAGTCCGCGAATGACAAAGGTGACAAAGGCGAGACACATGAGTTACAGAATTTTGGTTCTTAGTGTGGTAGACTGAAGAATGTTTCTTGAAGAATGAACTACGTGGACTAGAGTGAATGTGATATCTAAAGATTTACAGAATTTTGGTTCTTAGTGTGGTAGATTTAAGAATGTTTCTTGAAGAATGAACTGCGTGTACTAGAGTGAATGCGATATGTAAAGATTGGTAGTGAATGACTGAATGAATGGTTTCACAAAACGAATGCATTCAATCGAAGCATTCATTTGCGAACTACACACCTCTAATAAATATTTCACATTTTTACATGCTCAGTGCCGAATTGACGTAGTACGGTCTGAGTTTGAGGTTTGAGGTCTGAGTGCGGGACGGCACCGGGCGTCATCGGGGCGGCGGAAAGAAGTGCGAGAGGCAGGGTCAAGTCTCTTCTTTCATTGCACGTATTGTAGGTACGTAGATATTCAAATCGCTAAAAATGACGGTAAATATCGCGAGAAAACCTGCGGCTTCGTTGGCTCAGCAAGTATTGATTTTTTTAAAGCCTGGATATTACTTTATAGCAACTTTTCTTTTTTGTGCGAAAACCGCTCGCTAGACCAACGATTTAATTGAGTGAGTGCAGCGACAAAGTTCTAAGACTTTAGAACAAGCGGTCTAAGGTGAGAGAAACCTTTATTACCAGTTGTAATACCCCAGGGGTCGTGCAGGGGACTTTGTCAAAGTTATTCAACAAGTTGGTACTTCGGGGCTCTTCCCAATCAGCCTGGAATCTATTGTTTTCTTACAAATAACAGGATAATGGTTTGATTTCTATTGTAAGTATATTATGTTGTTGCGATTGATGGTTAACGTAAAGCATTTTTTTTACTTGACTAATGTAACAGTTTTCATGCTAATATTATAACTTAAAAATGACTTTTAAAAGAAGTTTCTTATTGGACGCGTAAGTTTATTGATTGGTAGGTTAGTCTTGGATCTATAAACCCACTCCACAATAATTATTTTCTTCTTCATTTATTACAATACTCGCAATAATAGGTATAACAAGAGAGAAATGAGCACTGGACTCCTATTTCATTATGAATTTGCAGATTTGCTATTTCACCTCTAGAGGCAAGTTGTTGAATATGAAATTTCACAAGACAATAGATTTCTAAATCAGCAGGAAATACCCGTGGGTACCTAGATAGGGAAGTTTGAGATTGTTCGTGAATTTGCCGCGCTTAGAAACTGAATGCATTAAGCCGTGTCTGCTGGCTGCCGTGTATTCACCTAGCAACAATTTTATTGAGGTTCAAGGTGCAACACATTTTGTGACGTTGCACAAAAGCCCTAGACGTCTTTATCTTATTTATATAAAAGCGAAAAAGCGAAAATTTCACTCTTGGTCACAGGACTTTCAGGAGAGGTTTCTGAAACAATGTGGATAGAATTAGACAGCGCTACATTTGATTATTTATCTACAAAAAGTAGCGATACAAAAATGGTGTCCATCAAGTTGTAGATAAACCTTAATAATATGGCCAAACATAAGCTGGTTGACATGTTGTTCCGAATCTTCCTTCAACGAGTATCTCATTGAATGCTTTTGGTCTTGCTACGAAATATCTCATAGTCAATTGTCCCTTAGTGAATGCACGGCATAGACACCGAATGCATTAGTTAGGGCCCGGAAGGGGGTTGCTTCGATAATGAGAGAATGATTTTGTTTGTGCAAGGAAAGTTGGAGTTGATGCAGGTTCGTTAAACAGATTTATAGTATAGAGAAGGTCAGCCCAATTTGACTTACGGCTTCTCTAGCATAACATTTGTGTCGATCTCGAAAGCTGTTGTCCCAATCTTACTTTCTGGGATGGCGTGAATCACGTTACAAAGTTCTGTAGCACTCCGCTTTTCGACCGGCTATGGAGTATCTCACCCACTGAAATTTTTTTCTAGACCATATGCCGGTGGATACCGATGGATACAAGGCTGATAATATCAACTGTTTCATACTATAATTCGATACCTACTTGTACCAAATTTATGGAGCAGCAAACATTTTTTTCGAGTTTTTTTACTTGGTCCCATAGTAAATAAGTCAATTTAATAAGAGAAATGATTACTTTATTTTGGTGGACTTTTTATTTGTGGGTTTTTAATTAGGAGAGTAAGAACACCATCTTAGCAAAAAAACATAAATTAATAAAAAGTGCCAACAAAATTAGGTAAATTAGGCAATGACATTTTGAAATTAGGTAATAAAATACCCTATACATGCAAAGGCATAAGTATGCGGAAGGAAACTTTTTTTGTTCAGCTTGGGTTTAGAAGCCAATCTTCGATTGGATCTTCTGCACCTCTTTAATTTATAGTTACCTAGTTTGGTCAGAGTAGTAATTGCAGTTTGATTCCTTTGGTTTTGCTTGGTTCTTCTTCTCATTTGGTAGTTTTTAAGTGGGCTAACTAACTAGAATTTAAGTAGGTGCCTGTAACGTGAATGTGTAGAGAGTGCACACTTGTGAAGGTCGTCGTATTGTCGATTGTGCCTACCTACTAGAATATTAGATTGTTACCCGAGGGAGTAAAGAACTATTCTTTAGGACCTCTATGAGAAAATAAGTGAATGAAATTTACGTTTAGTTAGCTTCAGATACATTTATCACATTTATAAATTGACGTGTTTCAGGAATAAAACTATGCAAAAATTACCCTGTATAAATTGTTCCTAGATATTATAAAGACCGTAGTTTAACACATATTCCTTGTGTCCATGTTACTAAAGCCATAAAGCAACTGCATCCACTAATTGAACAGGATCCACGGTTTAGAATTTACTAGGTATCTCAAATACCTACGAAAATGCACGGTAAAACTAGGGCCATAAGTTTCCTTCAAAACTTCGTTCCAAAGTAAAGACCCCGTATTAGTCTAGCTTGCGTCTCATTTCTCGAGAGACGGAGCGAAGTGTGTCCGAGGCGACTCTTGAAAATCTCGGCGCAGAGACGGACGACTCTGTTGACAAGACAAACTACGGGCCGTTGATGTTTGGGCTCAGAATTTGATCCAAGCTCGACTTCTTTCGCGACTTCTTTCACGCGAAAAGGCTTTGACGTGAAATATGTCACAAAAGCTGACATGGCTACCCTCCGTGACTGATAAGATTATGAAGGAAAAAACAAGTCTATAAATGACAAAATACTGTAGACTTGAGTTGCGTTTCGCGAAAAAACGTGACACTAACATGACTTCCCGTAGACAGAAGGAGTATCTCGCGGGCAAGCGTAGATAAAACTCGTGTCACGGCCTGGCATCCTGTCGGGTCGATGGATTGTAATATTTGAATGCAAAACTTAAGCGTTGTTAGTGGTCAATTTCTATGGAAGCAGGTTGATTTGGAAGTCAGTGAAAGCTAAAACTACTTAGACCATAAATTCGTAACTGTGGCGACTGGCGAGCGAGAGCAGTGTTCAAGGATTATTATACAGAGTTAATTAATTCTTCTCCTTCGCATGCCGTCTATCTGCTATCGGAGGTTGGCGATCAGTTTGGTTATCTTCATTGAAACGATTCAAATGTTAACACTGCTAAAGACACCATAATTATAAGAACTAAGGAGAGAAAAGGCGCCACTGGAACAAAATTAAAAATCAACATAGTTTGTACGCTTTTTGAAAAAACATATTTTTTTGGCTGCCTGTTACCTAACTACGTTATAACTTATGTTTCACAAATAAATTATAAGATTATGACTATGAATATGGAAGCTGCGTCACGTTTTTTTTTTCAGATCAAATCGTGAGAGCCAACGGCAATAACTCCAAACTGAAGTCTCTTGCACAAAATGAGATTTTTCACCAACAAAAATATGCAGAGAGGCGCTCATTTAGCCATCTCACGGGTCTGAGGCAATATTACCACAGACTTATATTAAAATTTTAATAAGCAATAATGCTCTTGTCTTTTTTGCGTCAACAAATAAATAATCGTGAAACAAGTACACCAAAGAAACCATCGAATGGAATCCTTTATCGCCAAAAGTTGCCACTTTTAGCGATAAACGATTTCATTCGTAGGTTCTAGGATCTGGAATCTAAACCTTAGGTCCTAAAAATAGTTAAGCCTCGCGTTGAGAACTTACTGAACAGTTTTTAGCAAAAAACGTATCCAAAAAGAAGATATTATGATTGATTTTTAATTTTAGCCATGCTAGGCCTCAGACTCATGGATCGAGTACCAAATGTCGTCATCCGACGGCGAACGAAGGTTGACGATATTGGTGATCGAGTCTCGGGTCTCAAGTGGAAATGGGCGGGACACCTGGCGAGGGGGGAAGATGGCCGGTGGACAAGGGCAGTGACATAGTGGAGGTCGAGAACTGCACGGCGATCAGTGGGAAGACCAGCAGCCCGATGGTCGGACGACATAGTCATTGCAGCGGAGGGTCCATGGATGCGGATGGCTAGGGACCGTGAGAAGTAGCGTGAGGGGAAAAAGGCCTATACCCAACAGTGGGCAGAGGTGGGCTGATGATGATGATGATGATGATTGATTTTTCATTGGTGGCGCTAGTTGTGCCTACTATTGGGTCTTAAGGCTCAAAAGATTTTAAATACTTTTCTCTCGCAATTTGTGGACTGACAACTCCGGAAAGTGGATTAACAATTTGTCATTTGTTCTATCCACTGGAATTAAAACCACCTCCACCTCCGACACTTATGAGTCCGATGAATATCAGTTCATCGGACCCATTACATAGGATAGGTATCTACTCGTTTAAAAATCCCGTCACATTATACTTAATCGTTTTTTTGGACTAAGAAATTGAAAAGTGTACTTTTCTACTGCCATTTATTGCTGCTAGTTGTACCTTATTCAGGGAAAATACAAGGTCATTTTAATCCTTCGTAAAGAACTTATATTTTTTACAAAACGAAAAAAAGCATTTTCAAAACAAATTAACATATTTGTCCTTCAAAGAAAATTTCTGAGCTTTTAATTTCATAATCTCTTCGAGGTGCGGAACAAAACCTACTTTAGAAAATTCTTCCGTCAACTTCATTAAAATACTTTGCCCGAAAGATTAGACGAGTTTTAACAAGGCAGATTATAAATAAAGCCTTAAAAGGAATCCCAGGGATGTAAATTATTCTAGGCTTACTATTCGCCTTCTTCAGGTACCATCTCCTGTGACGTTGCAGCATGGAAATGTTCTGAGTTGCTCTTCAGCAAGATTTTGGAGCCATAAAGTTTTTTGGCGGGCAGATTTATGTATTTTTCTTGCAGAATTTTATATACAACTATAATAATATATAATTTATAATTTTATATTATTTTATAATTTTATATACTTATACGGACAAAATACCTAACAATCCCGAAAACTTGTGTTCGCAAAATATACACAGCCTCTTTACTGGCAACCTTTTTAATGTACATATAGGTATTATACTCGGTCTCTTCTTTTTCTTTTAATGTTGTTTTGTAATTTTGTTTTTATATTGATTTTCTGTTAGCCTCCAACTGTAACGTGTGTACTACGTTCTTCAGCAATTTTATTTATTTTTATTGAGAAATATCAGTGAAATTCTCTTCATAATGAGTAGACCTAAAGTAAACGACGTCGCTTTTAATATTTTTTTACTTGTAATTACCAGAAAGTAACTTCATTTACCTATTTAATTTAATCTACGGAATAATAAAATTATCGTTTTCAAAACATGCAAAATAACCCAAGGCCACGGGAATTTTTCCCCAAAGAAAATGTTTAAGTTCCTCACAATTTTCCCGTTTCTCAATTGCGATTTCGGTTATTAGGTTTCGATCACCATTAATTTTCCACCTCATTGTTTTCCCTTCGATTATTGCAAAGGAAGGAGAAAATTATTCAGCCTTTATTTTAACGATGGCAATTCTATCGTAACGGGTTTTTCATGATTGAGCTGACAGAATAAAGCCGTCGCTAGAAGATTTAGGGTGGAATTATAGTCGTTGGCTCAAGATCGAACTCAAGTAGGCGAACTCAGAAAAGTCATATTATGCTAATGTCAAGCCATGGCTAATGTCAATGTCAATCTCAAGATAGTGTCTATTAATATGCTGACAGCTACTCAAGTTTGACATTAAGTCAAGACTTGATAATTATTAGCATAATATGACTTTTCTGAGTTCACCTACTTGAGATCGAACTAAAGTAGGTGATCTCAGACGACTATTAATACCACCTATACACAGGGTATTGTTTACTTCCGTGTCCGGAATACTTATAATACGCGATCGACTTACAAAAAAAATCCCTTATAATCGCAGAATCCGTATTAGTTGACCCCAGTTCAGAAAGTAAAGTAAAAAACTTCGGAGATCTCGAAAAAAATAACAGGTCGAATTGAGTACCTACCTGGTATGGGAGCACAACATCATGATAAAAGTTTTATCCCACTATCGGGTAGCGGAATTTCGCTTCACGCAGTGTAATAGAGCAATATGGCGATAGCCGATAATGGGATAAAACTTTTATCGTAACATTTTGCTCCCCTAGCTCCTCCTTTTCGCAGTCAGTTAAAAAGCCGATTAACTGCTTTTAATTTAGGCGTGGGCCTGCTCAGCTATAGCGTACCTACTGTTATTCATAGGGGTGGTATTACAGAACACTTCTAACAGTTTAAACTCTTCCCGCCCAGTTGGAGCGATGATGAAACATTGCATGATTTGATTTGAATGTCCCTACCCTGTCGCTGTACTAGCCGACCAAGCCAACTAGGCAGCCGCATACAAACCAGGTGCCTAGTTGACTTGGTCGGTTAGTATGGACATTCAAATCAAAACATTCACTGTTTTATCGACAGTGCTACTAAACCATGACTATGCCTGTAAATATCAATCACAGTTTAAACCAAAAAAGCTAGTTTAAACCCTATCTGTCAATTAATTTTCATACAAAAAGCTAGGCTTAGGCCGTCTTGCACCACTTCTTAAATGCCACTTAAGGGTAGACGATAGCAAGGTGGCGGGAAATTCAAAATTTCACAGACTTTTACATTTTGTAGCTAAACTGAACAATTTTTGTTCAGCGATTTTTCGTTCGCGAGAATAAAACCGTATTCTTTTCATTATTGTAAACAACAGAACAACAATAATTCAGCCGATTATGTGTTCTGGTCTACGAAGCAGTGGAATTGCCCAAAAAAAAAAAAATGTATTCTCGCGAACGAAAAATCGCTGAACAAAAATAGCTCAGTTTAGCTACAAAATGTAAAAAACTGTGAAAATTTTGAATTTTCCGCCACACTACTATCTTCCAGCCTTAAGTCGCCATTTAAATCTACTTTTGTATGAAGATTTTAGTTAAATGCTGTTAAAACCACATTTAAGAAAGTGGTGCAAGACGGCCTTAATCCATGGTCTTAGTTTAAAAAAACTGTGATTATTATTACGGGCCTGAAGCGTTCTGTAATGTGGATAACACCCTTAGGATCTCACCTGTAATATTCTTTCGGCCAGGGGTATTGACAGCGACCCTGACAACCAGTTGGGTCCCGCCGCGCGGTCCGAGACGCAGGCGCTCGGTGACATAGAGGGCACCCGTGCTGGCGAAGGCTGCGCCGGCGC
This sequence comes from Zelleria hepariella, assembly GCA_949319315.1. Classification (NCBI taxonomy): domain Eukaryota; kingdom Metazoa; phylum Arthropoda; class Insecta; order Lepidoptera; family Yponomeutidae; genus Zelleria; species Zelleria hepariella. Next base: position 3,926,865 of record OX439388.1, read on the forward strand.
TCAGGGCTAGCAGGGCTGTTACCTGGAGAGATAAATAAATAAGGAGAATTAAGGCAAGAAGTCCAGTTCATTGTTAGACTACAGGGTGCACTCTAAGTCAATAGCGGAACTTTGAGTAGGCTGTCTGCTGATCAATATAAACAACTTGTACTAGGTGTCTAAAAAAATGGAGCGAAAAAAATTTCCGCCATTCCATACAAAAGGTCGACTCAGTACTGCGCCAAATGTATGAAACAGCTGATAATTTTTTCGCTCCATTTTTTTCGCCACCTATTACAAGTTGTTTGAATTGATCAGCAGACCGCCTACTTAAAGTTCCGCTATCGAGTGCACCCTGTAGTGGTTCGCCCCGAACAGTGAACTCGCGACCCTATAGCTCGGCAACCCTTCGACCGGTTTGGCTCATGTTCAAACTTAAAAAAATCCTTTAATTTTATATACCAGTCTACCAAATTTCATAACGATCCGACCAAATTTACTCAAGTTATCGTCGAACGAACAACATTCATACATACATACAAACATACAAGCCGTTGTTTCAGTTCTCGAATTCTGAGAACTTCTCTCGCTTGGCTCGCTCGTTCAATTACTATGGCCTTTGCATCTACGTAATGAGATGATTTATACAGCGTCCAGTGGCACCTTCACTCACATTAGATGGATGAAGAGACCACTCAACGCTGCAGTGCCTGGGACATTGTTTTAGATGGAGTAGGCTTGCCCAGCACCTATATATACCATCCTGACAGCTCATAAGAATACACAATCACACGTTCATCTTTACAGATAAAATTTATAATTGGAATCTTGTTGCCATGGCTTTTTGCGTCTCTATTCGTTTCCCTATCACCCGTGCTTGGTTTATTTGGTAGAGTTTGTACAATCAATCAATATCGCAATAAAAACACCAGACAATAAGTATTAGTTTCGTTTGGAGCTTTGTTACCATCGACAGAGAGATCTCCAATACAGAACCCGATATAGTGAGCTCACTGGAAAGATCAACCGACGTCGTGTTAGGTCAATAACACGCGCTTGCTTATGAAATACCTGAGGGCGGGCTATTTGGAAATGGTCCATTTTATTGGACCAATTATTATTACAAACTGTCACCACCGCTTACACATAAGCTGATTTCAAGTCAGTTGACATACTTTAAGTAAGTAATTTAAAAACCATTACTACTAACAAGACATTTGTAATAGCATACATAAACGTATAGAAACAAAAGACTGCAAGGCATACCTATTTTATAACTTTGTAGTTATCGTCCTGCCATTTGATGACCCTTAGTATTTTTAAGACTTTTTAAAAAAGCGAGTAAGTAAATAAATTATTTATTCACAATGAAATAGATACAGTGTAAATACAGGGTGTTAAAAGACCGCCAACAGACCCGAAAGCCACGCATAGACCAAAACAAAGTACTTTTTTGATAAATTATTGCTGGGAAACATTTTTAGTTTTTGAGGTTATAATTTTGAAAAATATTTTATCACGCAATGGACGTGTAACGCACAGAAGTCATATTGCGCAAACGTAGGTATAAGTTTATGTTACTTAAGCTTGAAGTGCCGATGTTTAGAATACATTGCGGGTTGCAATGTTTACGTCGTTTTTTGTAAGAAATATTCATAATTTTGATATGTCTTCTTGAGAAGGTATGTTAAAAACAAGATACTGAATACATTTCTGCAAAAAAAAAAGTTTTGTAAAGTCCGTCTTTGAACCTCATTATCTCGGAAACCGTTGATTTCCCAGGCATATTTCCTTGAGCAAAAATGTTCCTTATGATGAGGACAATACGTGGTTTCCCGCTTTGTTGGCGGTCTTTTAACACCCAGTATACATAAAAGCCTAGCTTAGAAGCTTAAGTGTTGAAAAATATAAACATTAAAAAGTATAATTTTGTGCTAAGACGGAAGTATAGAATGCATTTCTAATCACACAGATTAAGCAACACATTAACTAGTGGTTCGCCCCGAACTATGAACTCGCGACCCCATATCTCAGCAACCCCTCGACCGATTTGGCTCATGTTCGAACTTAAAAATTCTATTGGCCTCATTTACCTGCCTACCAAATTTCATGACGATCCGACTAAATTTACTCAAGTTATCGTCGAACGAACATTCATACATACAAACATACAAACATACAAACATACAAACATACAAACATACAAACATACATACATACATACATACATACAAACGCCGGATTGTTCCAGTAGACTCGGAGAACTTCGCTCGCTTCGCTCGCTCGTTCAATTAACAGTATAGGGAGCTGCTAACACAAATTGTCTCTTAGATGGCAATCCATACAGATGTAATAGCATTGCCGTTCAACTATAACCGCCAAGATGGTCTCAACTGGCGGTCGTTTGGGAAAAACCCAAATGAAATTCCGATCAGTGCTCGGAGTGCGACGTTCGCCATGTCGACTCGATTTCCACCTGTAGTGTGCTACGCGTATTGGCTGAGATATCCGGCCAACTTATTATTTCCCACGGGATTTGCGCGCCTGAAGTAGATCTAAAGGATTTGTACCGATTGCTGAGGGCAGGTCTATATTATTATGAGCTGATGAGAGAGTTGGCTGATGGAAATGTATTAGGTTCTTTGGACCGTGGAAATAATGCAGTTTTATGTACTTTACCTACAGCGGGGCTTTACTTTAAAAAAATCTGAGCGATCTGGTTCCTTTGAGAGGCAAAGTACAGCGTTCTCTTAGTAACGCCGCGCCGCGGGCTCTATAGGTACATTATTTAAAGGTCGTCTGAAATAAATAGCTTTCAATGTAATGATGAGACAGCCAGTTGCATTTATTTTTGGCTTTTTTAATAGTGACCATACACATGAAGGATTGCGGTGGTTGCGCCTGGCGCAGGATCGTGAGAGGTGGCGTGAGCATAAAGAGGCCTTTACTCAGCAGTGGGTGCTAACCAGCTGATGATGATGATGATGATGATGATGACCATACACAATATATAGAAAGGTGAATGTATACACCCTTTTATCCAAATGGGCAAGTAGAATCATCAAACTATTTATTTGGGATTAATTTTGTTCACGACGTCATCTCCAATGGTATAGTGGTAAACTCTGACACCATGGATGGCCACTACCTCATACGATTACGGACCTACCTAATGGCAAAGTGAAATAAAGCCCAGTTCTCCATGTCAATATCATTCTTTAATTTGGAACCCAAAGTTTTTTGTTCGAAAGTCCGTTATTGGCTTATTCAAAACTTTTGGCTGTTATAAGAAACTAATTTCAATATTTTTTATTTTAGTTCAGTGGTTTGGATTTTACAAAGTTTCAAAGATACAGTTGATGACGTCACGCGACGGTCTGCATACTGTTGGCGGTCATAGGAACAAAACATTTTAGCGCATAAAAACAAAACTACTGGACCAAAATAAAAAATATTTAAATTGGTTTCTCAATATTGTCTAAAGATAACATTAAGCCAATAACGGACTTTCGAACAAAAAACTTTGTGTTCCGAATTCCCACCCCGAACCCTTGACACATCACTCAAAAGCAAACCCAAACAGTTAATGTTTCAATCTGAAAACTTAATCTATCCATTCATCCGGCCGAACCCGGTTCGGATTTGTTTACAATCGACGTCGCTCATCGAATCCCGATTAGGGATCCCGTGGAAGTGCCGCGGACACTAAACTGATGCCACAGAAGTACCAGAGGACGTGAAGCGCTCACAGCCTTGTTGGACTAGCCATTCTATCGATTGGCGAAGTTAAAACACATCGGTCAGACCATGGATGGGTGACCGCTAGTGACAATTTAATTGAGCGCTTCCGTGCTTCGGAAGGCACTTTGAACCGTTGGTTCCGGTTGTTGTTCGTCAATCGTTAAGCCATGTCAGAGGTCCTTGGGCGGCCTAAAAACTCTCTGACACCAGGGGTGGCTATACGATAAAGAGGACCAGAGGACGTAATAAGACAGTAGTAGACTCGTTTTTCTTCTACCTACTCTTTCTTGACATAAATGTAGAGAAATGCCAATCCGAATGGTGGCTCATGGGTCGCCAATTAGTAAACAAAGGCCCGATAGAGTTATAATATTGTGAAGAATATCATGGTATAGGCTGGGACATACCTACTCTGCAAAGACCAGATCACCTCAACCCGAAAGTGGCTCTCGACTGGAAACCCGCCGAAGGCTCACGACGACCCGGAAGACCGTCCCAGACATGAAAGAGATCCGTTCTCTCTGAGACGAAATAGAACAACACTAGGTCAGAGCTACCCTCCCTAGCCATGAACAGAGATAAATTAAAAGGCCTTGTGCCAGCCCCAGCCTCCACGGAGGAGTAAAGGGATCAAAGAAGAAGACAGTAGACAATGGACAGATGCTAAGGCTTTTTATAATGATTTAACGGTTCCACTCACTTTTAGAGGACCAGTTTCGACTTCGTCCAAATGTCCTTAGTCATAGAAGAGCGCAAATGTTCAGTGATTACGTAATAATGCTGGCCATCTTTCAACTTAGGGCTCATTCAGGGACCGGCGGGCGCCGGGCGCGGTGTTCGACGCGATGTGGGCAAATCAAACATAATTGGCGATGTATGAGAGCGTTCATGGAGTAGTGGTGTCTCGCATGATTTGAGACACATCGCTGTTTCGATGTCATACGAAAGTTCGCGCATATTGTGTCATCGGATGTCGCCGCGGGCACCGCCCCGCCCCGAACGGAAAAAGATTGCGTGTCCGCACGCCGCCCCGTTTTTGAGCCCTAAAACTTTCATAATTCGGTAAAATTCGTCAATTTAATTCTGACCTTCCATATCTACCGCTGGCCCCGGGACCAGCAGCGCGAATTCCGGCAAATGGCGAGATTAAGCGCCATCGATCCCGGGTTTAAACTCGCATCAACTGTGTGCTTGCGGCGACTGCGTCGACGCGTCCCCAAAACTTTGCTTTTCGGGTAATAGAATAGATTTTCGGGGAACAGTTCCAGTGTTAGCTATCGGCGTGTCAGCAATAAGCGAGAGTTATTGAACACTATAAAAAGGATGCATATTTAGTCATGACTGTGTTCTGGCACGGGAAAGATACAGATTCTTGAAACTATAAAAGTGGGAAACTTAAGTCGTTGCCAAGAGACGCGTCGGCCAAAGGAGAAAAACCTGGCTAAGAAACCTACGAGAGTGATGTACGCAATCCTTTATCGGGTCGGATTTTACCCAATGATCTTAGTGTATTCTAAAAAAAAAAAACTATAGTTCTTGCTACACAAAAGCACTTGAAGAAGAAATACATTAGCGGTAGTATCTCACTATCTCTGTAGCTTACACTGGAAGATCGTCCCAAGTACCGGGGATTAAAAGTTGTCCCGGTGTCGGGTATTACGGGATAGTGCCTGATTGGTGGCGGTAATTGTTGGAGTTACTGTTCTGATAGATTGGTTTAGTTGTAATAGTTCGAGTTGTAGGTTGCTCAATATTGTAACCAAGAATAGGCAGACGATGTGATTATAAGTGAAAGGAGTTACGAAGTTCGACTTTAGGAACAATACAATAGAAATTATTTATCAACCAAAACACAAAGTTTACGACGGTCGATTCGAACAATATTTTTGTCCAAAAACATCTTGTATAGTCAGCGACCGACTAGGATACCCCATTTTCGATTGCCACCCTTACCTCATGCGGAATAAGATCTACCTAGCCGAACGTAAAGTTTAACGGGCACAATGTATTATTTCAACGCAAGTAGAGTTACTGTTTTCTTTTGAAAGGCAATCCTCGCCTCTCGTGAACGAGAAACTTTCCTTGTCTAAATGAAACCTTTTAATAACACCGAAAAAGTTCAATTTTTCAACCGGCATTAGGCGAAACAAGAGCAACACAGATCCGTCAGACAATGCCTTTTACTTTTTAGTCACGTCCCGTCCGAACCTTTTTTTTTCACCCGCTGAGTTATGAGTTATGAGTGATAATATTTATCGAGGCCGGGTCAGGCCTAAGTAAATATCATATTTTATATGTTATGTTTTTATTAGGTCAGTCAGTACCATCAGTGAAAGCTGTGTTGGACTACTATTAGGATTATTTTTCTGTACAGTGCCTCACAGTAGCTGCATTGACTTTGCTTGGTTTGATTTATGAGTCATAAATTATGACTAGCAAGCAACTAAAGAACTTGTGTCATTGTACCTCTAATTGTGCTATTGATTATCAAAATATCTCAATCATGGTACAAGAAACTTTTAGGACTTATAAGCTAGACCTATGTAAAAATTTCAGGGCTAATTAACATTCCTAGACCCGGTTTCTGAGTTGAGAATTTTACTAACCACATACTTACGTATCGCTCTGTCACGCTCTTTTGTGAGAAATCTGCAGAGACAGGACGATACTTACCCATTTGCTTAGCAAAATTCTTAACTCAGAAACCGGGCCCAAGAGTTTTAAGCCCTAGTTTCTATTATTAATTTTATAACACAAGAAATGTAAACTTTTAATGATTCGCGATATTCACACATAAACCAGAGAATAACATTTCTTGCAATTTTGGTTCGAAACGGGTCGAATCGCGGTTAGTTTAAGATAAATCATGGATCTAATTTGGCGTAGGTTAGCTGCCACCTTCATTTTCATTGTCAGCATTAGCGTTGGTGATAGTACCGACCTAAAAAGCGTCCGAAACGTGGAAATGCTCACTCTTGTTATGTTTATTTTGACAAAGAGAGATAAATCAGTTAGCTTAGGGCGAGGCCCCATTGGTGCGTTGCGCTGCGTTCCGTCGTCGTTGCGGACTCGTTTGAATCTGTCCATTGCGAAGGCTGAACTGAGCCGCAGATGCGCCGGCGTGTATACCTTCTTGCGTCGCGACGTCGTGCGTCGTCGCAACGCAGATGTGGCATACAATGCGTCGATCCGATGCGACGACGCAACGCAACGCAGCGCAACGCATTTGTTTTCATTGTAGTTTATCTAACTCGAGCACCGAGTGATTTCACAACACAAGGTTGCGGGTTTAAGTCCTGTATTGGGCGAAACTTTTTATGCTTCTTTAGCATCAGTAAATAGTTTAGCCGGATTATCATGAGCTGCCATATTGAGGATAATGTTATAATTATTAAGTAATAATAAAAATATACAAAATTAAAATTAAAAAAAAACGATTTCACTCGTGAAAACGTACACTGATTCCGAATAATTTGCTGCTGGCCGTTGAGGAGTTACGTTCTCCATCTCCGAAGTTCTTCATAAGATCTTCACCATTTGTTTCATGGAACCACATGGGAAGTACCCTTTCATCAAAACCGGTTCGCGTAAAATAAAGTCGTGCTGTAACACAGATAAAAAAAAATACTACTTGAGTACCTCCTCCTTGTTTAAATCTTTTCAAAACCGGGTCAGATTTCGCCCAATGACCTTAGGAATACAAATAGGCCATAAATTACTAGGTTTTTTCCCGCGACTTTAACCGCGCTGAAATTGATAACTAGTGAAAACAAGTCTAGAAGACGAACGGACTCGGCACAAAAGCTAGTGCATCTCTTTTTCTTCTTTGCATGCCGTCTCCTATCGGAGGTTGGCGATTAATTTCGCTATCTCGTCCTTCGAAGCCGCCAAATTAAATAATGAGCTTCTTATTCGGTGGTTGGATAGATAAGTCTTATACTCACATCCATACAATTGTTGATATTGTTCGTGATCTTCACATCGACCTCGACGGTTTCCCCAACCTTGAGGGCAGGTGGGAGCGAGAAGTCCAGCTGTATCGGCCTGAAGACGTTGATGGTTCTCGGGGCAGAGAACCGGAGACCTCGGTTGGACAGAGACAGTGCCCAGAGCGTCCAGCGACCTGCCTCGGAGGGCGCTGAGATGGTCACTCCATCGGTTGAGAGCTGGCTCCTGTTGGCAAGGAGAATGGGCTTTTTAGTCAAGGATGTAAGGGATAGTATGGTTTGTAGAGGGCTCTTGCGTCAACTAGGGTTAGCCAGTTAACTCTAAGTTAACGTCAGTAATCGTTGTAGCCAAATCGTTGTAGGGGTTGCTGAAATATAGGGCCGCGAGTTCGCAGTTCGGGGCAAAGCACTAATTATTTTAAGATGACTCATTTTTAGATGATGAATAAAGACTCCACCCATACTTTTTTTAAATTTTAATTTATTTAAATTTTTATTAAATGAATCTGTTTTATGAAACAATCTCACCAAACTGCAAAGCAGTTTTTTGGCGATACATTTACACTTTTAAAGTAAAAAAAAAAACAAAACATCAACCGCGACCGGGCATTTTTTTCCCATACTCTGCGAAGTCTACTCTATTAGCTTTGTATGATAAAATCAGTCGAATGGTCACCAGCTCTCCAGCTAGTGCATTATCAAGTTAGTAGTTTCCAATTAAGCTTTCAAAATGTTACATGTAAATAAAGAGGATTAAAACAGAAAGCACTAATTATTTTTAGATGTAAAATCATACCAAGCAAAAGCACTTTTTAACAGTAAATCTGTTCTGAGTATAAGGTACTAATAAAAGCCATCATCTGAAAACAAAATAATGCTTGCATCAAACCCTCTGTTCATAGACGAACCAAAGATAAACGTAGCTGTTCTACAAAGGTCTACGCCCGTAGCATTAGCTACGAAATAGGCTCTACGGCGTAGCTACGCCGTAGCACGTCTCGGGTAAGTGATTCGATGTTTTACGATCTACGCGCTCGCTGCTACTTCTACGTACAGACTACTAAGCCTAGGAGCGTTCTTGGCTCTTATTCCATAGCAATAAAAGCTGAAATGGCTGAAATGTAGATTGTTTTGTTATTGTCAGTATCATGGGAGGCAATACATTCACGTTTTAATAGAGCTTACGCTTCGTTCCACTGATCGAGTGCAGTCTATCATTTCAATTACTCGTTCATTTAACGCATGTGTATATTTTATCTATTAAGGTAGAAGTGAAGTTTCTACGGTAAATGAAAGGTGTAACAAGAGAGCTGGTGACCATATGACTTATTTTATCGTACAAGGCTGGGTGTTGGTAGGCAGACTTCGCTGAGTCTCGTTTTTTTTAACTGGTCTCTGTTGAAAATTCGTTTATGTACTCCATAAAGGCCACTTTCTGGGTTATACAAAATTCGTATTTCGTGATCAGCGGAATTTAAATAAGCAGCCTAGAAACTACTAGTCTGGAACGACAAAAATAAAGACTCCACCCATACTTTTTTTTTATTTTAATTTATTTAATTTCTTATTAAATGAATCTTATTTATGAAACAATCTCACCAAACTGCAAAGCAGGTGATACATTTACACTTTTAAAGTAAAAAAAAAAAACAAATCATCAATCGCGACCGGACATTTTTTTCCCATACTCTGCGAAGTCTACTCTATTAGCCTTGTATGAGAAAATCAGTCGAATGGTCACCAGCTCTCCGGCTAGTGTATTATCAAGTTAGTAGTTTCCAATTAAGCTTCTAAAATGTTACAGGTAAATAAATAAAGAGGATTAAAACAGAAAACGGAATCAGAATCAGATATACATTGTGAGTCCAAAATATGATTCAATGAGCTCACTTTAATATGGCTTTTAATAATATATGGAGTAAGTTTGCCTTACACAAACGTGGATCCACAGGAATGAGTCCAGCAAGGTTAATTAAAATTCTGTAAAGTTTTCTATGAACGAGTAGTTACATACACCGGTTTTTCCATGAGTCTACATAGTTTTTGAACTGGCTTGAAAATAATCAACCTACTGAGTACAGGAATAGTTTTTTATGAATAAATATAAAGTCACTTTATAATAACTCATATTAATAATACTTAACGCTCTATTTTACAGTAGTAATAGCTGTATTGTTAAATCAAGTTACTCAAAATCCGGCTAAGCGGGAGGATGGACGGCAGACTAGAGCAGTCAGCAAAGTGGCCTAAAATCGGTTGGAGGTCAGTGTGTAGACCAAATGGGTCTATGATATTTTCAAGACAGCGGGAGGACAATGGACGGGATTGTCATTTAACAGAGGAGGCTGGCGTAAAAAGAAGGAGTTGTGGGCAAGATAAATAGTTACTCAAAAGCTATTTAAAAATAGACAATATCATAGGTGCAATAATACTTCTAAATTGACGTTGCCTGCACGCCACTTAGGGGCATGTTGCCAACAAGCAGTCTAAAGCTGGCCTAATGAAATATCGCTTAGATATGAATCAAGGAGCCAGCCCAAATTATTTTCTACTCAGCGCAAATTAAATTTCATTTTAAGGAGGGTCCTTGTTCAGTGGTGCAAGCTATGAGCTCCGGGGTGTTTTATTGCGTCGAATTTAAAGGCATTTTCTGTTCAATGAGGAAGGAAAATGCATCAAATTACTGTGATGAAACACCATTTTAATCTAGTTACGTATCAACTAAACATTTATTATTGAGGGCTACCGCGCTTGGATTTGCCGTTAGAGTCGCTAGTGTTACGTAAGGTCAGAAAAGTCCCTTTTTATATGGGTTACGAGGGTTTATTTCTGATAAGAATAAAGTTGTGAATATTTTGCATTACCTGAGATTAATTGTGGCAAATAGTTGTTGTCCCGCTCCTAACCACTGCTTTGAAACGTAGATGCAATTGTTGTAACTATAAAATAATAGTGTAATATTTGGAAATTCCAAGCTCAGATTAAAGGTTAAGCTATTTTATTCGCCATCTCTTCTACTTTGCAGCCATTCATTAAGCTGGCAGTGTCAAAAAGCACCGTGTCTGAAAATCAACCTGCTTGTTCGCAGTTTCGTTCACTTGTCACGAATTTAGGTCCGTATTTCTTTTGATTTCAGCTGAACATTTTACAGCATAGTGGGCGACAACAGTTTAAGGGTGGACAATAGCAACGTGGCGGGAAATTCAAAATTTTCACAGTTTTTTACATTTTCTAGCTAAACTGAGCTATTTTTGTTCATCGATTTTTCGTTCGCGGCAATAACATAGTATTGTTTTCATTATTGTAAACAACAGAACAACAATAATTCAGCCAATTATGTGTTCTGGTCTACGACAAGTTTTTTGGGCAGTGCCACTGCTTCGAAGACCAGAACACAAATAATCGGCTGAATTATTGTTGTTCTGTTGTTTACAATTATGAAAAGAACTAGCTTTTGCCCGCGACTTCGTCCGCGCAGACTTAGTTTTTTTCCCGTTATCACAATAAAACATAGCTTATAGCACTCAGCAATAACGTAGCTTCCCATTAGTGAAGGATTTTTTATAATCGGATGAGTAGTTTTGGAGATTACCCCCTACATACGTACATACTTACAAACTTTTCCTCTTTATAATATTAGTGTTGATAGCTAGTGCCCACGACTTCATTCACGTGGCTAAAAGAAAAAGGATAAACGTGGTGATTTAGCAAATTGTACCTAGCATATTTTTTACCATCTAGTAGGTATGATGTACTTAAAACACACCCCCTGCACTATCAAAGCGTTGGCCCGAGATTTCGATCCCGTGGACCACGCGTTGTTGTCTGCTTCTACCAAACTGAACGGAGCAAAGATGCAGATACCTACTGTTATAGGCGTCTAACTGATTTAACGCGGGTTACCTACATTTCAAGAAACACTCAAAGATTATCTTTTCTTTTTAGCCCTATCATTATTTTGAGTCCGCTAATCTGCTACTCCTTATTGCAAACTTTCAGTCTGGGTTGTCTCTGTTCAGTTGGTCTCGCCCCAAGTCTTCGTGCCTTTGTGGCCTTTGTGGTCGTTGTGAACACTGCATCTACCGATGTTAGATAGCCCTAATGCGTAGTTTTGATACCCAAGTACACACGACAGCACGTCAGACTGTACACTTTTGTTGTAAAGTCGAATAGAGTGCTAGCGTGTAAGGGTCGACGTGCTGTCGTGTGTACATCTCGTTTGCTTGCGCTGTTTGGTGAATGAATATTTATCAGCATTCGCTGCAGTACGTCACAGGTCTCAACATCTCTCTGGCGTTCAATAAAACTGTAAAAGATCTCCAACAGAGCTAGTTAGCGTCACCTACTCGTACCCACAAAGTTACTTAACAGAGAAAAACTTTAAGAAATTTTATTTTATTTAATCGCATCATACCATTTCAAAGAGAACGATCATAATTATTGGGTTCTGACACCAGAAAATATGAGATAATATCAGGAGATACTTAACCATATTATTTCTATCACATTGAATAGTGTTTTTTTCTATGAGCTACTCTTCTGAAACACCCAACGCGTCTTCTTAGCATCTACGATGCCATAGTCTGAAACAACCGTTCTGAATCGTCGGTCTTATTCTTCTTTCGTGTTGAAAGTGTCACACACACACGTCGCGTTGGGGTCGCCTCCAGGAAATCCGATAAGCTGGACTGTGGAGCATCAGGACAGGTATGACGACGCGAAGTTGTCGGTATGATTTAAGATTGTAACAAAACATCTCTTCTAGCTCTATTTCTCACATATCTTTCATGCGGGCAACACCACCACGCAGGCCGTTCAGGGATTTTCACATGCTCCAATCATCTCGTCAGTCTGAAGTATGTGGAAAGCCTATCAGAGTTGTCAACAATGAATAGGCGACTATGATATTATGTAAATGTGCACCTGTCCAGTGTCCAGTCCTAGGTACAGTCGGCCACACGCTAGGATACCCCTTTTTGTTCGATAGGCGCCCTTATGCTGCGCGCAGTAAGAGCTGCCATGGGGTATCTGTGACTGTAGCCGACCGTACTTACTTAATGGAAATAAGGCGATCATGGAACTAATGTTACACCATCAATGGCTGATGTTATGCGCCTATGGTCGCTCGGGACTCTACACTTGCACAGTACGCACAGCTGATTTTTTGGTCAGAACATCGTATCTTTATTTTTCTTCGAGGTCTGGTGCATCCTATTCTTCCCTGAATAACCAGCAATCAGCAATGCACTCAACGGACGTCCCATTTCGTCTGGCCAAAAGATCTCAGGATGCAACCGCAACTTTGTAAAGAGCTTTGATAAAACTGCCGGATGCAGAGTTTTTAAAGTAAGGATTTATTGGCTCTTTCAGATTGTAAGTAGATATCACTGAACTTATGTTTTTTGCCTGTTTTGAGTAATTAAACTTGTAGATTTTTCCTTTATTGCTTTGTTGATATACCATTTTTGTGACAGTGACGGATGACAGCGATAATTAAAAACAACTTCTTCACTGTTGTGCATCGTTTGAGTTTTGCGGCACATTTGGGCCTGTTTGGTGCATTAAAATTCACCGTTGTTCTGTTTTCGATGGATTTACGAAAGTAAATAGCTCAACGCTACGCGATGACAGAGGGTCTTTGGTAAATGGTTGTGTCGTTCACTTTTATACAAATAGCCACTATATGATAATCTTTGTGTGTTTATTTTGCTCCTAAGCACCAAAGCGTGATAATATGTTGCCTATATGTTATTCTGATGTCTCAGCTATCTACATTCCAAATTTCATCCAAATCCGTCCAGCGGATTCCGCGTTATAAGGTAACAAACACACTCACTCACTCACTCACTCACTCACTCACAAACTTTCGCATTTATAATATAAGTAGGATAGGATACTGTTCTATTGCCGCAAACGAAAAATCGCTGAACAAAAATAGCTCAGTTTAGCTACAAAATGTAAAAAACTGTGAAAATTTTGAATTTCCCGCCACGTTGCTATCGTCCACCCTTAAGCTCAAAAAGCAATGGTGGCCTAGCGGTAGAACATAAGACTCAGAAGCGAGCGACCCAGGTTCGATTCCCGGTGCAGGCATGTACTATGACTTTTCTTTTCAAATATATGTACATTTGTGAATTTGAAGTGGCAAAACCTCTCGCTAACGGTGAAGAAAAACGTCGTGAGGTATCCCGCGGCTTAGTTGGCTCCACACATTGACTTGTCTTTCCTGTGGGCTAGGCCGACTAAGCTGTCAGGATCGTATAGGTGCTGGGCAAGTCTACTCCATCTAAAAAAATGTCCATGCACTGCAGCGCCGAGTGGTCTCTTCAGCCAGTGAAGGTGGCACTGGACGCTCTATAAATTAATAATCTCATTACGTAGATGCAAATGCACTACCTTTAATATTTAATTAAGACCTATCAAAATTAAATAGGCTTCAGGCATGCAATGTTGCATTTTGGACTACGCTAGCTTTCATTCCCTTGAAAATTAAACTTTAACCATCTTTAAATCGTTTACTCCACAAATGAAATCCCAACTACCATTACTTACCATTTCAAACTTATTCCTCGCAAACATAAATCCAAAATCTGCTGATACGACTGTCGGAAGGCATACCCGGTTCACCCGGGTAACGTAAGTTATATCCAGCCGTATTTAGACCATGCGAATGAAAGCCTAGATAGATAGATAGATAGAATCTTTATTGTACACCAAAACGAATTATAAGAGAACTTTCTCCAAACTAATTGGTATACAATAGGCGGTCTTATTGCTTAAAGCAATCTCTACCAGACAACCTTTAGCCACAAGCAGAAAGCCTAGTAGCATAGGTAGTAATTGGAAGATTAATTCATTTCCGTTCGACTTTGCCAGTTCCGCAAATTGGTAGCCCACAGGCAGTATGTCATAATATCCAGGTTTTCATCAACCTGTCTGAGAAGCATCATAAAAAGACACTGGATCAGGACGGCATAATTATTATTACAAAACACAACCTGGTAATATTAATACAATACCCAGTGATAGAGGGTCACATTTGCAATGTCTAATCTTTGCCGAATGATAGCTAAATGTGCCCATTTGTGTACAAATACGAGTACATACAAAAAAAAATGTTATCCGCCTCTCCGTTGTTTGTTACATGAAGTGCAAAAAACACAGATTCCTTGAGAAATTCTACTGAGGTTAGTGTGTTAGTCATTGATTTTCATTTTTACTTCATTCACATGGTTTAAGGTTCAAGTTTGCAAGGCTTTTTACGCTACGTTAGCCCAGTCTGCACCACACCAGACTTCAACGCAAGTTATGTCCGACGTACCGGCATGACAAACTGCACTTCTAGACACGGGCATCCGGTCAGTAAGCCGGATATCCGGGCCACGGTTGACCGGGTTTCCCGGGTTTGAAATAGGAGTGAGCCGGGCATTTCATCAGGCGCGCCTTTTAGCGTGGCGCGGTATGGTAAGTAAGTTTTATGATCCACACTGTGTGCTCTAGCTTCACTGCTCCTGCCCGCAAATTGTTAGTTATGTCCTGAAAGGTATAACTGTGGGTATATTAATTGACCCAGTAAATCATTGATGTTTCGTTACTGTTGGGTAATTTTGTGTCTAACTGACTTGTTTATTTTACGTGTGACCGTCGCATTTGAATTGTTGTCGTCTTAGAAAGATACATGTCAGCATCGATAATAACAACAGGGTCCTTTTATTTCTGTTTGTGCAAAACGTTACATTCAATTTCAGTAGATCCATTGACCAGATCCATTATGGATCTAGAAAACAATAAGTACCTAGTGAGAATGAATAAGATGCAATAATTAACTATTGAATTTTTGGACGTAGTCACTTTTTAAGTCTACACACTTGGTATATCTTTTTTCTAAACTTAAAATAACCGTAAGTATATAAAATATTTGAAAAGTCACTTCTATAATATTATTTTATGCAAAAATAGGAGTCTATTTTTAGATTTCACTTAGTGGGCGTTGTTTGACCTTTCCTCCTTTCCTATTTTTGAAAGCTTGGCATTTTCAGGAAGTACTCGATAAAAATATACTCAAAATTAATGAAGTTGCATTCATTAGAGATCACTGGAGATCACGAATCACAGGACTTGTGACTTTAATTCCTTGGTTAATCCACTTCTTCTTCGACCCCAACTGAGGATAGAGTTGGGGGAGTACTCTCAAGCTTACGAATTAGCTAAATAAAGGTAAACAAGCTTACTTGATTAGACTAGCGCACTTTGATTTGAGAAATATAGGTAAGAGTCAATTTTGAGTTTTTTTTTACTTAATATCAATAAAATTTTGTTGAGGTGAATGATGTTGCATTACTCAACAAAACCAAACAAAAATATAAAGATGGCAATTTGACCATATTTTTATAAAATGTGAGAAGGCACAAATTTTAATTTTTTTAAATTTTTCAGTAAAACCGAGATATTTTTGTTCCGCAATTTTTGTTCCACGACAATGAAACAGTTTTTTTTTTATTATTCTAAACAACAGAACAGTAATAATTAAGGTGATTTGTTTTTTAAAATGCAACCTCCTGACGCGACATACTTAACTACTAAGTTCTTTAAGACGCCATACGTCTCACAACTAGCGCCGCCAATGGAAAAAAAATCATATTATTTTTTTGGATGCGTTTTTAGCAAAAAACGCTCCTGCGATTCCTCAACGCGAGGCTTAACTATTTTTAGGACCTAAGGTTTGGATTCCAGATCCTAGAACTTAAGAATGCAATCGATTCTCGCCAAAAGTGGCCACTTTTGGCGAGAATCGATTGCATTCGTAGGAATTCCAATCCTGGAATCCAAACCTTAGGTCCTAAAAATAGTTAAGCCTTGCGTTGAGGAATCGCAGGAGCGTTTTTTGCTAAAATCGCATCAAAAAAAAAGATATGATTTTTTTTCCATTGCCTGCGCTAGTTGTGAGACGTATTTCACCTTAAAGTTTGGCAGTAGAACCCCTTCCTCGGTAAGGGGATCGGTTTCCTAATTAAACATGCTTCTTGTAACAGAGTCGAGCCAAGGTTGGCTGTTTGTGTAGCCTTCAAATTAATCAGGTAGAACGTGTGTTGATTAGTTCAATATTTGAGTTATTCGATCGAAAATTCGTGGGTTACACTGAAAGGGTAACGAGGTTTATACCTGCCTTGTATGTAAGTTATTTATTGAGGATCGGTTAATAATGAAACGATGACACGTTTATTAAAAAACCCCGGAACGCACATTGGGCATATTATGGTGTTGTTGTGTAGGTAAGTTTTGAACAAGCCGATTTTAACATACAATGAAGATAATGTCCTCATAAAACAATGCAAAGTCCATTGTGGAATCCATTGTGTGACCTCGAGGGGGGAAAAAATGGGATCAGATCAGATGGTCCGATGACATAGCCCACAAGTAAACAGAAAGCAGTGGTTGCGTCTGGCACAGGATCGTGAGTGGCGGCGTGAGCATGAAGAGGCCTTTACTCAGCAGGGTGAACAGGCTGAACATGAAAATAAAGCAGCCGGCGGCCTTCTTTTATTTCCTCGATATTTTTTCTAAAAATGCATGGTATCACGCCATAAAAATATGAAAACGAAATGAGTAGTTTGTCAAACATGAAAGTCGTGTTTCACCAAAAATTTATGTATAACCCGTGTCATTAAAGAAAACATTTAGGAAGGACTTTAAAACACACGCCCTCTCGCTCTTATTAATACAGTCAAAGCGAGACAACGCTAGGTTTTTAACTCCGTCCTAAATGTTCTCTTTAATGACACTGGTTATAAGTAACAGTAACAGTCGTTAAGGCTCGGTATAAGGCCAACTAGCGCCACCAATGTTGAAAAAATCATATGTCCCTTCACAAGAAGTTTCTGACAAAATCCTAAGATGAGCTCATGCGCCATGCTTTTCTAGATTTTTAAGTGTAGGTAGGTACACAACTCAATTTCTAGTCTTAAGTTAAAAAAAAATAAGCCAAAAACGGCCGCTTTTGGCGGTTATCGAAATTTTTTTAGTTTAAAAGTAAATTTGAATTTCTTCTAAAGGAAGATATGATTTTTTTAACATTGGTGGCGCTAGTTAGCCTTATACCGAGCCTTAAGTCCATGAGGTTCTGATTAAAATAATGCATGGTACATGCTCGCAGGGTGGGAGAAGATAACTTACGTGTAGTTGAAGCATTTCCACATCCACAGGCGGTCGTGGCTGGCTGGCGGTACTAGGTGCGCAGGAGTATGAGGCGATGGAGCTGTCCGTTGCCGGTATAAGACTCCGCCGCCGCAGTCGCCGCCTCCAACGAATAGGGAGACGCCTGCAGACACGAACTCGGGGCCTGGCTGCTCCTCATGCTCTGGGGTTGACCTGGTGAGGAAATAAAGTAGAGGTCATGTTAATCTGGTGTTAGATATGCAGTGCATCAGGCGCAGTTGATTTTTTGCGCGAAGTGAGAGCGAGTATGAAATAAAACGTTTTCCCTCAAACGTAAGTAACTTTTTATTGTACAGTCGGCCACACGCTAGGATATCCCTTTTCGATCGATTGGCGCTCTTATGCCGCGCGCGGTAAGGGCTGCCATGGGGTATCGGCCGACCGTACAATAAATACAATTTTCAAAATAAAAGAACTAATGGCTGTGTTATCGCTAAAAGCGATTTCTTTCAGACAACTTTTGGATGGACAGGACTGAGAGCGAAAATACAGTAGCAGCAGATGCAAAAAAGCGTAGATCACTTTCCCAACCACAACGCTGCGATAAAATGCCTAGGGTATCGGAAACTCTTGTGTGACAAGCAAGCTAAACTGGTTCCACTGATTTGTATCTATCATGTGGTTTGGAAAATACCTCATCATTTTCATCATCATCAGCCCACCTCTGCCCACTGCTGGGTTTTCCCCCTCATGCCAACTCTCGAGGTCCCTCGCCATCCGCATCCATGGACCCTCCGCCGACCCAACGATGTCGTCCGACCATCGGGGAAAATACCTCCTCGGTATCAAATTCAAATCACTTTATTGATGCCAGCATGCCAACAATATACAAGGTGTTACAAAAGTACCTAACTCTTTTTACAGGGTAATAGCACCCGGTGATAGGAATCACAACCTAAATTTTTTTTTTGCTCTATGACGTTCCGTTAATATTTAAATTAATAAAATGTGAACGATGTGGCGAGAGAAAAGTATTTTTTAAATATTGTTTTCATTGACTTTCACAACGTTTTAACAACTCAAAGCTATGTAAATGCACCTACACGCACAAACATATTTTTAAATTTGAGCTAATAACAAAAACAAAAAAGTTATGTTTTTTTTAAATTGTGAGGTTATAAAATAAAAATTGATTTTTTCTACTTTTTTTTACAGGTTTGACACTCTGTTGACCGGTAGGTTACACCCTGTAAAAAGAGTTAGGTACTTTTGTAACATCTTGTATAGTGGGGTGTCTTTCTGTGTAGTATACGGTTTACGAGTAGGAAGTCCAAGAAAACAGTGACATGTTGTCTACACAGATATCTGGAGCAGGTTTCTCTCTAACAATAAAACAACTTTGACAAACACATTTTGCCCCATAAAAAAGCGACGCCAAGAATCCACATCGACAACAACAACATAACCATCGAAAGAGCGTTCGTCTCAAATATATCATTACCGTGACAAAAGGGAGGGGATTCTGGCAAGATCTGTCGCCCATTCATCTTGGCACACGATTGTCGAAGAGAGAATTTTCGATGGAAATATTGGCTGCCTTCCCCTGATCGATCCTTGGCGCGAAATAATGAAACCGAATAACTGGCTTGGCGGAAATACTACAGCCTACAGCAGAGAGACATAACTAAGGCCTTTGCATGTACGTAATGAGATGATTTATACAGGGTGTTAAGAGACCGCCAACAAAGCGGGAAACCACGTATTGTCCTCATCATAATGAAAATTTTTGCCCAGGGAACTATGCCTGGGAAATCAACGGTTTCCGAGATAATGAGGTTCAATGTCGGACTTTTAAAAACTTTTTTTTGCAGAAATG
Organism: Zelleria hepariella; assembly: GCA_949319315.1. NCBI lineage: Eukaryota > Metazoa > Arthropoda > Insecta > Lepidoptera > Yponomeutidae > Zelleria > Zelleria hepariella. The sequence continues at coordinate 3,946,563 of OX439388.1, forward strand.
TATTCAGTATCTAGTTCTTAACATATCTTCTTAAAATAATAAATATTTCTTACAAAATACGACGTTAAAAAGTGAAGAGACCACTCGGCGCTGCAGTGCCTAGGAAATTAGTACGCTTGCCCTGATCTATGTTGATCTTTATTTATTTACTTTGCTCCTAAGTGATGATTTTTTTGAGCTCCAAGGCACTGCAGACCTGAGTATTTTGATATAAATTTCAAGCTGATACGTCCACGCGTTCTTGAGAAAAGGTTCTTGACAGACAGACAGACGGACAGACGGACAACAAAGTGATCCTATAATGGTTCCGTTTTACCTCTTGAGGTCCGGAACCCTAAACATCAATGAGTAGGGGGTTAGTGCAAAAATAAAGAAAATAAAGAATATTAGAAATACAGAAATCCGGAGAAGAACCAAACTAACTGATGTAGCCAAGGTTATAGCTCGAAGAAAGTGGAAGTGGGCGGGCCATATATGTCGTAGACAGGACCACAGATGGGGTAAAAGGTTACTGGAGTGGAGACCCAGAACAGGTCGTAGAAATGTGGGCAGGCAACCGATGAGATGGACCGACGACCTGGTCAAAGTGGCAGGGAAAGATTGGATGAGAAAAGCCCAAGACCGTAAAGAATGGAGTGCAATGGAAGAGACCTACACTCAGCATTGGGTGGCTATAGGTTGAAGAAGAGAAGAAGAGAAGAGAGCAAAAATAAATGCGTGTTGTGTGGATGCACTTTTTTTGGCTATGGCTATGGCATTGGCGTTCCTTGGTAGAATCATTCATGGGATAAATGTGTCCTGTGATCTATTTGACGCAATTCCTCTTCGATCAAGGATAAAGTTCGGTGCAATTCCCGTATAAATCCCAACCGTACCCTTCTGTCGCAACTACCCTGTGGTCTTAAGAAGTGTGTTTCAATGGAGAAATGTTTTCGAGGCATTTAATCAATCACGGATATTGGCAGAGTTTATTTGTGGGCAGCTGACGGTGGGTGATATTTATTTGGTGGGCGCGAGTGTTCAATTATCTGGATTAGGCTCGGTGTAATGAGTGATGGGTCCATTGGATATTATTTTAGTGGGATAATATTTGCTGCACGAATATTACGATAAAGATAGACGGCTCTGCTACGCTAATATGAACAGTGCCTTAGGCCCAGTTTCTGAGTTGAGAAATTCACTAAGCAAGTGGTTAAGTATCGTTCTGTCACGCTCTTTTGTGAGAAATCTGCTGAGACAGGACGATACTTACCCATTTGCTTAGTGAATTTCTCAACTCAGAAACCGGGCCTTAATCACGTATATTACAGATTAGCAAGCATTAAGTTTTAAGGTTAAGGGCCACCGTACTAAGAGTTAAGCTACCGAGCCAAGTACCTGTCGATGCGAATTTCTTCAAATAAAATGTTCCCTAGCACGGCTTACTGCCGATTTCTGAATTGAGAAATTCGCTAAGTAACCACTTCTATCTCTGCAGTTTTCTCACAAAAGATAATTAAATGACAGAACGATAATTAAGTATTTACTTAGTAAAATTCTCAATCCAGAAACCGGGGCCCTATTGCTTTAGTTAGATGATACAAAAAGTTATATGTTTTTAGTTGAGTTTTAATTATTTTTTAGTGTCGTACCTAAAATTGTGTTTTTTTTTTGTAGATTTCCGATGTCCTCATAAAATAACCTTCCATTTTTTTATCTTAAAAATACCAAATTAATACCTAATTTCATATATTCAATATTTCGTTGCTTACTTAAACTGTTTAACTTAACACCTCATACTTTAGTTTAATATCATCGTTGATAGCACAGACCTAGCCTGTAGTTAATAACTGTGTGACCTAATTAATTGAAACGTTTCGATGCAAAATTGCATTCGGGGAATCGGAGTATATTTTGGACGTAATTCGATATTGTCTCTCCGGCAATTTATTTATGAAAAGCACCTGCAACTGGGAAGCTTTATTACGGCAAAGTGAAAGGCTGATACGATGCAAAAAGCTCGGGAGTTGGGATGCAAACGCTGCTATTATTGGCATTTTGCGGGCTCAACAATATTTTATTTTATTATTAATAGTCAGCCGGTAGCGTTAAACAACGACCTTCCATTAAATTGCTTATCAAACATATGCACAACGAGCAAAAACTTATTTTAGAGTAGCAGTATCCTTTATTATGAAAAAGTATTTTTCGTTTAAATAATTAAATGGCCCTATGAGTATGTAAAGTTATGAAACAACATAAAATTATAATTTCCTTCTACTATTACAATAAACGGAGTATGTACTCAGTACTCAAATAAAACCTGAACACAGCCTGAACATAAAAGTCACAGAGCTGGAACAGTAAAATTAGAGCCTTTTCACACGAATGACTTTTCTTCCGTCAGTCGCATATGAAAGGGGCAAAGGAATTGGATCAAACAACTTATGCGGAAACCAAAAATACACATAACGTACGTTAAAGGAAAATTTCGCGGTCCACCGATGGCAATATATTATTTGACAATGTGACGCGTGTGACATTTATAGGATCTTATGCATGGACAACATTTGTCTCGAGATTATTGCATTGGTTCTCAATGTAACCCAATTCATTGGCATCAATTCTACCACTGCTCAAAAAGAGTCTCTTTATTGAACGAGGACACTCGTTGCACGATGATTTTTATTGAGCTCAGAACTTCTAAATTTTGTGTTATTGACAAATCGTATTTTATCGTGCTCTTGATACAATTAACGTTTGCGGCACCATGCAACTTGCCGAGTTTCATCTTTGATTTATAGATTTTCTAATTTAGGCATTTTTTTTTTGTTGGGTGTAACGCAATCGTCGCTAACTTAGCCATGGGATTGTTTACAGATTAACGATTATTCATTTAAATGTACCAGTTACAGATGTTTTATCTCACGAAGGCGGATGAGCCATACGTGTGTGTATTTGAATTTCGAATTTTTGAGTTACGCACACAAGAGCGTGCGTCTATATGCATTGCAACTACAAGTATGGCTCATCCGCCGTCGTGAGATAAAACAACTGTAACTGTGTGTGACGTTGCATCTGTAGAGACTCCTGTCGGGCGCACAGGAAACTGCTACATACTCTAGCTGTCAAATAGCTACTCGCTACAATCCTGCATCGCGCCATCAAAATATCTTTCTATGAGTATAATATATATGTAGAACATCCAACTTTGTTCAGTTGGACCCGGCCGGTCCCCAAGCATAAGATCTGCTTGGCGGGAAATTTTCCTTTATAGTTGAGGAGCACGATCAACCGCTCCTCCTAAACATCTATGTCGCTACGAGATAATTATGCCCACCTGTAGAGACCCTTACACTGACACACTGACGAGCACGCATCTTAGTAAATGGCTCTCCATGTACACACCGGAAACGTATTGCCATTGTGCTCAAATATTCTTCTGAAAAGGATGACAGAAGCGTGCGCTGCATGGTAAATGTGGTCGACATAATTCGAGTTGTCTCGGTTATTTCATGGAGCTTTTAGGAAGTTTTTTTTTATTGGTTTGGCGCAAATAAATCTGTCCAGTAATGTGCCTCATGTGTAACAATGTAAGCTACATGACTAAGGGACCGTAATAGAAATCATTGTGACATTATCTGTATTTTCAACAACATTACTTACTACACAAGTTATTGCATGTGATGAGATGTGTATCTCAATTTTGTAGCTAAAAACAATCACTACAGCATAGATTGTAGGTATGCTAGATGATTTATAGACCGCTGCATATTGCCTCTTTACTCACAAAAGTTGGATGAAGTGACCATTTGGACACTGCAGTGCCTGAGGTAGGTATGTTTGACTACGCAACCCTAAAAACAATAAGTGACGGCTCAAAAAGCGATACGTCTCGCTATCCATCAGGCGAACAAAAATAGAGACATTTTCCGCTACGTATCGCTTGAAAAAGCAACTATCAATATCGCGTTCGGTCCTCGCGTCGTTCGTTTAGTGAATAGAAAGAAACAGAGTCCCCCCTTTGTAACTAAAAAACGACTTTCTGCGACTACATAAAATACTATCAAGTAGTTGTTTGCCATCAGGCAAGTTTAAACATACCAGCTATGTTTAAACTTTTTGGGCAAACAATGTTTTGCTTTATGGGGCCGAATGTAGCGGAGTTTACAATAGAACAAAATCATGCATAATTAGAAAGCTTTCACTCTCGCTTACACTACTGTGCTTCGTACGAAGTTCGTATACCTATATCCTATCTCTTTCATTAGTTTGCTAGGTCTCGTCTATAATTTTCTCCATCTCCGGTCCCGATGTTCATTTCTGAGTTCTTCATAAAATAGATCTTTCATAAGACTGGTTACAAATTACTCAGGCATGGATGGATTTTTCGTACATAACTTTACTCGCGTAGGACATAGCGTGATGATTTATTTCTGACTTTAAAACACCCCTCTTTTTGGGCAAGGGGGTTAAAAAATAAGCTGGGCAAGAAATTGACCGTCAACGTAAAATATTAACGTAAAACGTAAATAAAGTAACGTATTTTGCTAGCGTCACGATGACCTAAAACCGTACGTTCCCATCTGTTCCATTTTACTCTGTGCCCCGCTTCAAGCGGCTTGATTAATGGCTGCGCCAGAAAACTCTTGAAAATCGCAAAAGTATCGCGAGTGGCTGCGAGCTGCGTTAATCATCCATTGATGCTCGACTTAAATGTGACGAGCCACCGCTAATCACTTAAAAATCAGCGGTGGGATCCGTCACTTTAGGCGGCAATAACGATGCTGATGATTGAGTGGGGAGACAAGCTGATGAAGTGGAAGGGATGAATTGTGAAGATTAATTGTTTTAAACGACAGCGGCGGTAGTATAGCTGTCGATTGCTGGACGGTGGTGGGAAGACCAGGTGCAAGTTTCATAAAACTACAATGCATAGTTTATAATGACAATTCGATGTACATGGAGTAGTCGTTTAGTAAGCTAACCTTTTTTATAACCTTTCTAATGTCTAATAGGCTACTCAATGTACATCAAATTGTCATAACTAGTGGTTCGCTCCAATAGTAATTGTGTCAACGGTCAGGTGGGTCTACGAATGTAGATGGCGAAAGACCGTCAAAGGTGGCGCATAGGAAAAAGAGCAGCAATCCAGCAGTGGACAGAGGCGGCTTGATGTGATGATAATAAGTTTGCTAGTTTGGAAAGGCGTTAGGTTAAGTAAAAAAAAACTGAATAGCGTGGCTAGAGAATTTCAGATGAGTTTAGCTAGATAAATTTTATGGCGCCGCGTGGTTTTGGATAAGTTTTGATACACCGTTTTGTATCGTACAATGAAGAATGTCCGTGGGTCGGTTAAATCACTTGAAACTTTATGACCGTGTAGCCTACAAGTTTAGAAATACGCCCGTTTTTGTTTCATTCAAATCGAGCCAGTACTTTTAAAGTTACGACGGTTTTAGTTTCCGTCCTTTTGGAGTTTTTCGCGCGAGCCCGGCAAACTCGCGTGACGTCACTAAACAGCTGGCACCCGACACATACACCGTAACACTCATTCAAAGGGCTATATCTTTGGAACCGTACTAGGTAGCCAGTTGAAATTTTCAGAGATTATGTTTTATTATAGTAGATTACCCAAGAAATAATAAAAATAATAAAATATAAAAAAATAAGAGAGGTCCCCATACAAAAAGCCTTCTTTTATACTTTTTGCTCTATAGAAAAAACAGTAAGGCATAGAAGCAAACTTGGTATGATTATAGGGCTTACTCCATAGTATAACAAAAAAATATAAAAAACGGTCAAGCGCGACTCAGACTCACGCGCCGCGGGCCCGTATAGGTAACCAGTTTTTTTATTGTATGGCGGTACGGAACTCTCAGTGCGCGAGCTCTACTCGCACTTGGCCAGTTTTTTTGTCTGTTTAGTCAGTGTTACAGTAGTTTTAATATAATATTACTTATTTATAACGTTAAAAATTCGCTAGGGACAGGTTTTAAAGCCGCAAGCTATTCCCTAGCACGGGTTAGTTAGTGCTATAAAAATAAAAATAAAATCGTATATTATTACTTAGCTATAGATGTGGATGACGGCTTTGAAAAATGACAATCCAATATAGCTTTATGATAGAAGTAAATAAATATTAATAAGTTATAAAAATAGTATAACCTAGGCATAGGTATATTTTTACTCATAAAAAATAGTGGGCAACCATTAACTCGTCTGTTTTAGGTAAGTTATCGGATTGTCATTTTTCAAAGCCGTCATCCACATCCATAGCTAAGTTATAATTTTTTTTTTGTTATTTTTAAAGCACTTACTTACCCGTGCTAGGGAATAGCTTGTGGTTTTAAATCCTGTCCCTAGCGAATTTGTAACGTTATAAATAAGTAATATTATATTAAAATACTACTGTAATACTAACTAAACACACAAAAAAACTGGCCAAGTGCGAATAGAGCTCGCGCACTGAGAGTTCCGTACCGCCATACAATAAAAATAAACTGGTTATACGGACCCTCGGCGCGTGAGTCCGAGTCGCGCTTGACGATTTTTTTTTTTTTTTGTTATACTATGGAGTAAGCCCTATAATCGTACCAAGTTTGATGATTGTATGCCTTAGCGTTTTTTCTATAGAGCAAAAAGTATAAAACAACGTTTTTTGTATGGGGACCCCTCTTATTTTTTAATATTTTTTAATTTTTATTATTTTTTGGGTAATCTACCATAGTAAAACATAATCTCTGAAAATTTCAACTGGCTACCTAGTAAGGTTCCAAAGATACAGCCCTTTGAATGAGTGTTACGGTGTATGTGTCGGGTGCCAGCTGTTTAGTGACGTCACAGTAGCTGACGACCGCGCGCTCGTCGCACAGCTACTTTAAAATTAAATATCTCGGGAACTATATGACGTATCAAAAAAATTTTTTCACCCAAAGTTTCCATTTTTAATAGAGTATATGGTAAGGTAGAAATCAAAAGTTGATGGTATTCTTCATTAGATAATTCGGAACCCAAAGTTTTTTGTTCGAAAGTCCGTTATTGGCTTAATCTTATCTTTAGACGATATTGAGAAACTAATTTCAATATTGTTTATTTTGGTTCAGTAGTTTGGAATTTACAACGTTTCAAAGATACGGTTTTATGACGTCACGCGACGGTCTGCATACTGTTGGCGGTCATAGGAACAAAACATTTTAGCGCATAAAAACAAAACTACTGGACCAAAATAAAAAATATTTAAATTAGTTTCTCAATATTGTCTAAAGATAAGATTAAGCCAATAACGGACTTTCGAACAAAAAACTTTGGGTTCCGAATTTTTGATGAGTTTTGCTAGTTAGTGTAGATGGATATGGAATCTACTCACGACTGATGGGGATCAAATCTGGAGTCAGGCGGTGCCCGGGCCCCTATCAGGCACATGGTGGAGTCCGGGGGCGCGAGCACCCGCAGCTGCAGCGCCGCTCTGGGGTACCACCAACGGCGCTCCTCGATTGCTACCGCCACCTGTTGATGGAAATAGGAGTTGTTAGGCATATGTCGAAGATTAGCTGAAAATGCCGCTGGCTCTGCCACTTCGTTGTTTCAAAAAGTAAGTTTTATCGTGATATTGCTATTCATGATTTCTTTGCGATTTTAGGGCCGAAGAAGTATTGATAAACCTACTGATGATTTTGAACAACTTTTGTTCTGACAATTTCCGACATAACCAAAAACAATATCATTGGTGTTAATTGGCGATGATACACATCATAAGACCACTTTTTTGGCTCTCAAACTACAAAAATATCGTTTTCTCGTCTTAAAGCGAGGCTCACCTTCCGGCTGAACTGCATTGAATTGAATGAGCCCTCTAGCCTAGGCCTTAGCATTTATATTTGCATCACTAGATAAACCCCAGGTTCTTGACCTGAACCCTTCAAAAGCAGAGGAAAAACGCTCTTATTTTATCTGGCTCCGTCTCGAGTGTTTCCTCCTAAAAGGATCAAAGGCCTGCAACGAACGATCAATGACCAACAAAGCAAAATAAAGAGATGAAAGAGGAGGACAAAAGACTTGATCTAATGGGGATAATGGACGGGAGAAAAGGACAGAGCTTAACTACGCTTTTAGACGACGCGATACTGAAACGATAGTTTCGGCGGCTGAAACAATTGGTAGAGACAAAGCGATGACGTAACACTGTTCAAGAAACTTTAGTTTGTTCCATAGTTAGTGTCAGTGAATTAAGCGATATTGGAATCAAATTTAGGTAGACCATCCTCATGGGGCTCCGAAGGATCATTAAAAAACTGCCGACAGACCTAAAAGGCACACAAAATAGACACCAAAACCAGGCACCTACTTTTTCCATAAATTATTGCTGGGAAATAAATTTGGTATTTTCGGTTATAATTTTGTCATAGAAATCATAGAGCGCGAACGTTGGCATAACATATGCTAATTACGCTCCAGGTGACGATGTTTGGAATACATTGCGCGTTGCATTGTCTCGGAAACCTTTGATTTCCCAGGCATGGTTTCTTGGGCAATAATGTTTGTTATGATGAGGACAAATGAGGCGTTTATGATCTTCATACGCACTTTGCCGCCTTTGATTCTATACACATCAAATCTGGTTTCCCGCTTTGTTGGCCGTCTTTAATACCCAATATACAAGGTGTTACAAAAGATGCTAACTCTTTTTACAGGAAAATAGCACCCGGTGATAGGGATCACAACCTAAATATTTGTTTTGCTCTATGACGTTCCGTTGATTTTTAAATTAATAAAATGTGAACGCTGTGGCGGGAGAAAAGTATTTTTTAAATATTGTTTTCATTGACTTTCACAATGTTTTAACAACTCAAAGCTATGCAAATGCACCTCCACACACACACATATTTTTAAATTTGAACTAATATCAAAAACAAAAAAGTTTCCAAAAATTTTAAATTTTAAGGTTAAAAAATAAAAATTGTTTTTTTCAACTTTTTTTTACAGAATTGACATCCTGTTGACCAGTAGGTTGCAACCTGTAAAAAGAGTTAGGATGTTTTGTAACACGTTGTATTAAGAGCAGAAATACAAAACCATGCTGCGACGCAAGTATAGTTTAAACGCACCCCACCTTGCGAGGGCAATTAGGCCGCTTCTAATAAAACCGTTCGAAATTACAGAAGGCTGTTAATTGTAACCTTTGACCGGCAATAAATAGCCTTTCATTAGAGCATCGCTGATTAAACCCAACGCTATTACCGCCCAGATTATATCGAAAAGGACCGAAAGGTAACGGGTGAATAGAAGGACAGGCGCAGGTCGCGCAGGGTTTTCACTAACGCCCATAGACGGCTCAGCTATTCTCTAAAGATCCTAAGGTTGTCTAAAGTATATTTTCAAAAAAATCCACTCACGCGTCATCCGTCAAAACTGGTTTGCGGGAAAAATGTATTGATCATAACTTTTTTTTTACATTCAATAAGTAATGGAAATGTTTACGGTGCTTATTTAAGATAATACAGGGAGTTAAAAGACCACCAACAAAGCAAAAAACCACATTGTCATCATAACGAACATTTTTATCCAAGGAACTATGCCTGGGAAATCCACTATTTCCGAGATATTGAGGATAGTCGGACTTTGAAAAATTTGTTTTTTGCAGAAATGTGTTCAGTATCATTTGTTCTCAAGAAGCTATATCAAAATTTTTAATATTTCTTGCAAAAAAACGGCGTTAAAATTGCAACCCACAATGTACTTTAAAAATTGACACCTCGAGCATGAGTTTAAGGCAACCATTGCGCAATATGACTTCTTTGCGTTACACTTCCATTGCGTGATAAAATATTTTCCAAAATTATAACATATGGAAAACGTATTTTGTTTTGGTGTCTAGTATTGTGTCTTTCGGGTCTGTCGGCGGTCTTTTAACACCGTATAGGGGCTGGTCCAACAAGGAAAAAATCCTTTTGCTCACAGTGGCCTTGTATTGTAGTGATGACGTCATGCATGAGCTACGCTACGTCGGATTGATATCTTGAAAGGTTTGGTAGAAGAAGAATTTCGTGGCTCAGAAACTCCAGTGAAAGCTAGGGGGTAGCCAGTCGCAATAAATAGAGAGGTAATAAATATAACGACGCTAAGAAAAAAAAGTATTGTGATTTTGAGAACCCAATATTTAAACCCGTTCCAGCGTATTACATAACTTTTTGTAAGCAAGAGAAATAAGCTATGCTTGATTTTACCTCAAGTCTCTACACCCTGTGTAGAGTTCTTTTGGATCATCTAAAACGTCCTTTTGATGTAACTATTCCCTTTGTGTCGCTGGCCTACAAATTCTTGTTAAAATGGTAATTTATTGATGAAAATATTTATTGCGGGGACAATGTAATTTCGGACCTTAATTTGGCGTTCATTGGACGGATTCTTAGAAGGTCATGTCATTGACATGCACCAATTTCGCTAAATACCAATGGAAATAAAAAATATGCAAATCATCAAACCAAAGGAGCTGGCACAGTCTATTTAACAATCAATAAAAACTTTAAGTACCTACATATACTTTGACCACCAATAGGTTCGCCAATAGGGAGCAGCTATGGCATCCTGGAAGTATCTAATTCGGAACCCAAAGTTTTTTGTTCGAAAGTCCGTTATTGGCTTAATCTTATATTTAGACAATATTGAGAAACTAATTTCATTATTTTTTATTTTGGTTCATTAGTTTGGATTTTACAACGTTTCAAAGATACGGTTTTATGACGTCACGCGACGGTCTGCATACTGTTGGCGGTCATAGGAACAAAACATTTTAGCGAAACAAAACTACTGGACCAAAATAAAAAATATTGAAATTAGTTTCTCAATATTGTCTAAAGATAAGATTAGGCCAATAACGGACTTTCGAACAAAAAACTTTGGGTTCCGAATTGCAGATAAGCAATAAGCCTATCTATTATTGCCACATCTACAGATATTGGGTCCATATACTTATTATGTATGGGTCCAATAAGTACCTCAATAGAAGTTAAGAATTTGCTAACATAAACTAAGTTTTTTTACTAACAAACTATGGATCCAGGTCTGAAATAAAATATATTGAATTGAATTGAATAAACTGCATCGGTCCCCAATAGCTAAAAGGCCAAGTCCTTGTCGCTATCAAAAGAAAACGTTTTAAATAGCCAATAAACGTAATGGTAGACTTATGGAATTTGTTACGGAAATTGCGACCAATAAAGCGGAAATGGGGTGGCTATTAGTAGATACCTACTAATTAAAATGGAAGAACGTCGTTATCAAAGAGAATATATTTTATCATCAAGTTGTAAAAGTGATAGAGTTTATTGCTCCAAAAAGTAGGCGCTATGGGTTTTGATTCGAGTGTTGTATATCCTATAGGTGAATTGCAAAAAGATAGATCTGCCAAAAAGTAGGTAATTAAAAGCAGCCTGGCAAAATGAAGTTGGAATATTATGTAGTAGACGTAGGTAAAATTCCTTGTGAATAAATGTTAAAGCTGAACTCTTATACTATGTATTTTTAAAGATATTACCAGCGGACTTGTTATCTTCCGCTCGCTGGATATTACCCACTTTTCTTCCCAAAAGCAAAACAACGTCTCCCAAAGCAGAAAATTCGCCCGATAAATTCAAATCCCTGCTATAGATAAGGCTCACCTGTCACTGGCACGCATCGCCGTGCTGGTCCTTCGAGCCGGATTGCGGGCGACCGCCCGGTGAGATTAAAATGTCACTGTCACACAGGACGCGTTTGGCTGTGTTGCGATCGGTATTTTAGCTGCCCTTTTTTTTGGAGCTCGTGTTATGTTATGTATTGTTACATTTATTGGGGTCTTACAATTGGACGCGCGATGGTGTTTTGGTGCGACAGATTTAAGAAAAAAAAAACCGGTCAAGTGCGAGTGGGCCGCGCGCACCGAGGATTCCGTACCACCATTCCGTGCCTACAGCACCCCATTTTTTTACAAAACAACAATTCACCACCCATTTCTCGCAAAGTGGTATAATAAAAAGACCATTTTGATATTATTATACATTTCAACCTGATTCCAACCTTTCAACATGACCTCCATGCGTTCTTGAGAAAAAGGTCTTGACAGACATACGAGTATACCGTGCTATTTTAGTGGTTTTAAAGCCGAAGGCATTTTGTTGCACTGGTGATTCTGAGCCAAATGCCAAAATTTTACTCCAAAATGAGCGAAAAAAAACCACTCCCAGTACAAATGTCTCCATTTGTATGGCGAAGTAAATTTTTTTTTCGCCCGTTTTCTATGAAATAAGACTTATGAAATAAGAGTTAATAAACATATTGTAAAGATGGAAAAAGGGGGAGAAGTATAATATAATAAATAATACCAATATTCTCCAAGCCGTATTCAGCCTTATTGATTGCTTAAGGATTCTTCATCTGATACTACGAATGTGCATCAGGAATATTATTATATCAACCACCCAGTTGAACCATTTCAATACCAATACGTATCCTCTATATCTGCAAACGCTTTACCTAAAATATAAACCGTGTATTTAGTTCCTTGGCATTCATTACGCTAATAAGTCAAACGTAGTTCTAGCTAATTATTACAGGGAATACGCTAGCATCATTCACAAACTATTACTATTAGAGAGTTAACTCACACCAAAGCTTCACAGCTTAACGAAACTCACCGATAGTTTGTTGATGAAAACATATCACTGAATGACTATTTATGGATAAATAAAGAACTGTGACATTAACGCAACATCATAGGCCCACTTAGTTAGCCTTGTTGATAGCCCACTTCAGATAGGAGATCCGAATAAAAAAAGAAAAGAATTGAATCTGGCGATGCATGGGAGTTGTATCCACCGATCCCGGGATCAGATGGATGTCTCCACGGATCACGCCGAGTTGTCTCCACCGATCCCGGGATCAGTGGAAACATCAAAATTAAGTTAATGTTTGTATCCTGTGATCCCGGGATCGGTGGAGACAACAAATTAAAAACATTTTTGTGGAAACTGATCACGCTGTACAGAAAGAAAAAAAAATCACGGATGAGATAATTTTCTTCCGCGAGTTTTTTACGTAAGTATGTAAGTATCGTCCTGCCTCTGCAGATTTCTCGCAAAAGAGCGTGACAGAGCGATACGTAAGTATGTGCTTAGTAAAATTCTCAACTCAGAAACCGGGCCTATGTCTATTATTTGTCTCACATGGCTAACAAAATCATTTCCTCGCTTCTGTGAGATGAACATGCTTCTGAATACCTCGCTACGTACAGGTTTCTTTTTTTGAACCACGCACGCTACGCTCGTGGCTCAATTTTGGAAACCTGCGCTAGCTCGGTATTCAACACAAGCACTCGCCGCAAACAATAATTTTGCATTCTTGTATAACAAATAACTATTGGTTCGATATATTTCTTTATCTTGGAAAGATAAGAAAAAAACAGAAGAAGATTCAGCAAAAAAACAAAAGAAGACGGTTCAGCTGTCATTTTCGGCGACCGCCTCACCCGCGTCCAGCACGCGCACGGCGCGCGCCGTAGGTCGCCGCGCCGCTGAGTAGGTCGGACTTGGTGTGCAGTTCAGCACCATTATTAGCAAAGCACGGCAACCTGTGAACCCTGAGGCATTGAGCCTAAGGCATCTACGACTTTATGTAGACTTAGTATCGGTTACGTTACGGGCGACTTTACAACCAAAGTGTATGTCCCGATGTGCTGTCGTGTGTACTTTTCCATCAAATATCTTTTCTTGCAAAACTCCGGAAAAAACTCGCGGAAGAAAATTTGTCCATCCGTGATCTTTTTTCTTTCTGTACAGCGTGATCAGTTTCCACAAAAATATATTTATTTTGTTGTCTCCACCGATCCCGGGATCACAGGATACAAACATTAACTTAATTTTGATGTTTCCACTGATCCCGGGATCGGTGGAGACAACTCGGCGGGATCCGTGGAGACATCCATCTGATCCCGGGATCCGTGGATACAACTCCTTATGTCTCCAATTGGCAATTTACAGGAATATTTAAATTGATTTAACCATAAAAAGGTAAGCATATCTATCTAGGTATCTATCCAGCCCATAAAATTAAATAAAACCCACTGATGGGCATAGACCACTTTCTTTTCACGCCAAAACAGCGGGAGGGCAATGGACAAGATTGGTGTTAGAAGGTACGAGTAAGAATACGTACAGATTTTTTAATAACTGTCCCGTAACTCTGTCAGAGGATCAGTCGTACTATTGGGCCAAGTGCTGCCCAGGAATGAATTGGGAAAATTAATAAATAGTAGTTTTTTTTGCAAAATTAATTATTGTTTATGAAGTCTTGTTTTTGAGATGTTTTTCTCTCCAAAATATATAATACCGCATTTAACCTCACTTTGTTCAGCCTCACTATGACACACATATTGAAAGTCTCAATTCAGAACACTTGGTCCAACTTCCATACAAAGATTGGCAATGTCCAAATGAAAAATCTGTTGTATGAAGACATGTGGATGCGTGTTGACTTAGTTCTGTTAGTAAATATTCTGCGACTAATCCCGTTCCAATCAAATCGTTCGAATCGGCCCAGAGCCGTTAGCTTTAATTAAGCCTTGATCCCATTCCTAAAGACTAGCCTTGCGACTTAATCGAGTTGATTCGGATTTTCCGTTCAGTTAACTTCAAAATTGAGACTTTGTTAATCTTAATCAAGTTGCTGAGTTGATACAGGCATTGGAGACCTTATTTATACATTTTCAAGTACCTAGCGTCTGTTCCTTCGGTTGCGTTTAAGGGATGAAATATTACGTCGGATAAATTGTGAGTGAAAAGCGCTGGGCATAGTTTTATCCATACCAGATTGCAAGATATTAAAAAAAAAGTGCGCCGCCTATTTTTTTTTCATTTAAAATATCTTCAAAACGTTTATGAATCTCAACACAACACTGGCTGTGTTAGATAGGTCTCACCTTATTCTAGGGTTTGATATGTGAAAATTTTCGATTTGTTTAGTGTATTTGATACAGGGCTCGATTTTGTGCATTTTTCTTGGCGCGCGGGCAGTTCACTATGCACGGCGCCTTAAACTTTCGCAAGGATCTGCTATTTACTACAAAAATATATAATTATTTTAACAAAAAACGTGCATAAGTGCACGTGCGTAAGTGTAAAAAACGTGCACGTTAAGGAATGATAGCTAATCATTTTTTTTTCATGATTTTCTTTAAAAAAATAATGTATGAAGTGTTTGCTATAAAACCTATTAACGTGAATAGATCCAATTTCCAATAACCCTGTACTACCTATATCAATAACAAAGGTATAGGTCAATATGGCTAAATGTAAACGGATATAAAGAAAAAATTACCGCGTTTACAAATTTTTACAATAAATTGTCTGTACTACAGGGTTTTTTTTAGGTCTATAGAGTTAATAGATAACCAAGTCAGAGATGGAAATCAAATATAAACAAGTAAGTGCTTTATTTAATTTTTATTTTAAGTTTACATTTGCCCCAGTAAACTTTTTTAAATATGCTCATTTTGGGGAAATTGTAAACGCAATTCTCTGACATGTATAACATCTCACAATCTTTATATCTACACTTCTACACTAATATTATAAAGAGGAAAGATTTGTACCTATGTTTGTATGTTTGTAATGAATAGGCTCAAAAAGTACTGGGCCGATTTAAAAAATTCTTTCACCAATAGAATGCTACATTCTTCCAATTTGACATAGGCTACATTTCATTTTGAAAAAAAAATAGGGATCCTTGGTAAAATTTGAACAATGTAACCGAAGATGTAGAAAAATGAGTCTTAAAATGTCTTTTTCTACCCCGTGCGAAGCCGGGACGGGCTGCTAGTCTTATATAAGAGGTAAAAGGAAACAAACTAAAATGTCCTAAAACCTCCTTGTGGTACATAACATCAGGGGTAAATGTGTTTTTGATGTCTGACAATGACACTTCAAAATTGCCACCATAGACCATAGACAATAGTTGCGTTTCGATATACGCAAAAATTTTTAAGAGCAAAATTGACGCAGTTATCGGGCGTGTCTCCATTTACCTCTGTTTACCCACACTGACTATACCAAATTAAGTTTCATTATGCATAATTTTCATAGCCTGGAGTGATAAATAAAGTAAATTTGACTCGTGAGTATTTGCAGTAAATTGGGTCTGGGTATCATCATTAATGAACGTTACGATCTGCCGTAAAATTGAACTACCTGTTCGGTCCTCGAACCATAATTTAAAAGTGCCTTAATGAACTATCGATGTCGATAGTAAATGAGGTGGCTTCTCAATCAAGAGAACCAGTTTTTTTCACCAATGTAATTATTATGACTCTGTAAGTTGCAACACATTTTGAACAAACTAAATTATTAAAAATGAAATAATACTTTGAACATTTCAATACTGTGAATCGCTCGGTAGCGGTGTATAGAAACATTATGAATCATCGGTACCTATCACTAAAATAAATACAAGAAAGGCAAGCATTATTATAGAGATTTTTTATATCCCATGAGAAAAGAACACAACCTTTGAACACTATAAAATATATATTTTTATATGAACAAACCTTCTGCATACTTATAGAACCCCATACAAGAGAATATAGTCAGTTTAAATAAGTTATTAATTATAAGCAATCAATTTTATTTTAGGCTGAAAGAAGTTCAGAATCACAATCACGCAAAAGCACGAAATGGTAGATTTCGTGCTTTTCAGCGACTAAAAAAAATATAGAGTTTATCCTTCCTGTCTGGAAGCACCTTAAAAGTTTTCGCTCTGTGTTCCATATAAACACTTTCCATGAGACACACTGCAAATATTGGCACAACATGAATATTTATGACTTTTTATTAAGTCAGTTGTTTGCGCCGAACATGTAAATGTTTGCACAAATGATTCTCTCTTTTTTTCTCTGAAATGGTGTTATCAAAGAGCGGATGTATGCAACATGTGAAAACTAGGTAAATTTTTCTTTACAAGTAATGCCTCAATGTACTATGCCCGCCTTAATAGTGTACACACGACAGCACGTCAGAGTGTACACTTTTGTTGTAAAGTTTCCCGTAATTTAAGCGAGTAGAGTGCTAGTGTGTAAGCGTCTACGTGCTGTCGTGTTTACAATGATGTAATGATGTGTTCATGGAACATGGAACAGTGTGCATATTCTGTAAAAATAAAACTGCACAGTTACTTTAGACTAGTCCATCTTATAAAGACACTTTTTTTTCGACATTATAGTTAAGCATTATTGGTCGAAAAAACGATTCTTATTTATATTTTCCTGCAAATAAACCGGTTTCGAGGACTTCAGAACGAGTTAAAAAAAATACAATAATTGGTAGATACCTCTTTATGCAGCAGTCGAACGTGGAAGCTAGCGACATCACTGACGGGCTCGCCTGCTGCCATGACGTAGAAAAATAAATTTATCTTTATCTTTATATTTACCTCTTTATGCAGCAGTCGAACGTGGAAGCTGGCGACGTCACTGACGGACTCGCCTGCTGCCGTGACGTAGAAAAATAAATTTATCTTTATCTTTATATTTACATCTTTATGCAGCAGTCGAACGTGGAAGCTGGCGACGTCACTGACGGACTCGCCTGCTGCCGTGACGTAGAAAAATAAATTTATCTTTATCTTTATATTGACCTCTTTATGCAGCAGTCGAACGTGGAAGCTGGCGACGTCACTGACGGGCTCGCCTGCTGCCGTGACGTAGAAAAATAAATTTATCTTTAACTTTATATTTACCTCTTTATGCAGCAGTCGAACGTGGAAGCTGGCGACGTCACTGACGGGCTCGCCTGCTGCCGTGACGTAGAAAAATAAATTTATCTTTAACTTTATATTTACCTCTTTATGCAGCAGTCGAACGTGGAAGCTGGTGACGTCACTGACGGGCTCGCCTGCTACCGTGACGTAGAAAAATAAATTTATCTTTATCTTTATATTTACCTCTTTATGCAGCAGTCGAACGTGGAAGCTGGCGACGTCACTGACGGGCTCGCCTGCTGCCGTGACGTAGTAGACGAGGAGAGAGCTCACAGGGGCCATGTCCGCCGTCACCGGGAATCTGGCGAGCAAGACTGACTTTAGGAAAATATGCAGACATCAGTGGATGCTGTTGATAAAGAAGAAGATAATGCAATTATTTAATGGAAAAAACCTTGGGCCTCGACATATGAGTCAGATGATTTTTACAACGCCCAGTAGGATCTCTATTCACACCAGATGGGTAAATTGCATTTGACGCTGCAGTGCCTGGGATATGGCGATATGGATTTTTGCTAACACCATTCGCGCAGGCGCGAGCGCATTGTATATTATTATAAACTGTATAACCCTATATCTCAGCAACCCCTCAACCGATTTGACTCATGTTTATACTTAAATATGATTCTAATTTTGTTTACCTGCCTACTTAATTTCATGACGATCCGACCAAATTTACTCAAGTTATCGTCGAACAAACATCTGAGAATTTCTCTCGCTTCGCTCGCTCGTTCATTAATGTTCTAGCTTTCAACTGGTCAATCCAAGCATAAGCCCAAAAGCTCTCGATGTCAAACGATTGTACAGGGTGTTAAAAGACCGCCAACAGACCCGAAAGCCACGCGTACTAGACACCAAAAAAAAGTACTTTTTCGATAAATTATTGCTGGGAAATGATTTTGGTTTTTTAGGTTATAATTTTGAAAAATATTTTATCACGCAATGGACGTGTAACGCACCGAAATCATATTGCGCAAGCGTAAGTATAAGTTTATTTTACTTAAGCTTGAAGTGCCGATGTTTAGAATACATTGCGGGTTGCAATTTTGACGTCGTTTTTTGTGAGAAATATTCATAATTTTGATATGGCTTCTTGAAAAGGTATTTTAACAACTAGATACTGAATACATTTCTGCAAAAAAAAAGTTATGAAAAGTCCGACTTTGAACCTCATTATCTCGGAAACAGTTGATTTCCCAGGCATAGTTCCTTGGGCAAAAATGTTCATTATGATGAGGACAATACGTGGTTTCCCGCTTTGTTGGCGGTCTTTTAACACCCTGTATAGTAGGATTCAAAATTGCACCGAAAATTATATTTTACAAACAACATAAAACGAACGAAACGCGAACAAACAAATAAACAGTAACTTAATGCAATTAACCCGGCCACTGTCTTATCCTTTTCCAGAATACAGCAAAACATTACAGAAGGGAACAGTGGCCTGCATTCAGTGCAGAAATCTTGATCTTAAATAAAGGTTCCCCCACACAGGCGCGTTTTATCAGTAGATAATATCGGATGCGTTATTGCGATATGTATTGTCGGTACATTTTGTATTAGGATGGCCATAGCGTTATTATCGCAGCAATGTGTCACTCCATGGCCATCCTATTACAAAATGTACTGAAAACAGATCGCAATAACGCGTGCCTTATTATTGAGCGATAAAAACGCGCCTGTGTGCCTCAGCTTTTATTGTATTATACCTACAAGGTCCTAACTAATCTTTCAGAGTAAATAGCACCCGATGATAGGGATCCCATCACAAAATTTTTTTTTGCTCTTTGACGTTTCGTTGATTTTTTAACAAATAAAATGTAAGCGCGGTGGCTGGAGAAAAGTGTTTTTAAAATATGTTTTTCACAATGTTAAACTATGCAAAACTTAAAACTATGCAAATGTTCTTAGGCATACAATCATGTTGTATAGTTGTATAGTTGTATAGTTGCATTTGCATAGCGGCCTCAAGCCAAACTTCTGAACTGATTCTTCAGACAGGGTTTTCCTTCGCACGAAATAAAATCCCAAATCGTAAACTCGGAAGGGATTAATTCCGGATACAGGCATAAATCCCCTGAATTGGGCACAACTGGCGGTGCTGCGATTTGTCAACTCAAAAATAAAGTCAAGGGTTGAACGATCTCAGAAGATTATTTGGAATAAAAATACTGATGCTTGAAATGAAGATACTAACCGATTTTATCAATCATACTTGAGGATCGGGGGATCGTTGAACTACTTAATACCTACCTACCTAATTCGCAAATGAAAATTACTGTTCGAACAATTTTGAAATCAAATTTGGCAACTACTGCACCAAAAGTAACAGAAATTTTTCGAGATTTCAGAAAAGTGCACTCTTTAGAATAAAAGTGGTTTGTGGTGATGATTACAATGATTACCATGGTGCAATAGGTCCTTTTTATAGCTCGTTCGAAAATCTATCTATCGTATTGATCAAAGCAATCGTTGCTAGAAAACCATAATGAAAATAATAATAAAATTATGATGATGATTATGGTAATGACGATGAAACGATGATGATAATAAAGTATTGAGTATTGAGTATGACGATAGTATCCTTGTATCTCTTATCAGGGACTTAGGCCTCGAAGAAAAGATCACCATTTTTCTCGGTCTTTTGCGCATCTTAAAATAATTACTCAAGAAATATGGACAATGTTTCTTTACAGTACAGTTTATCAGTCCCAAAAGGACGTCAATAAGTGACAAATCTTTGTCTTTATCACTGTGACAGATGCAAATGATCTCATTATTCATTCTTTAGATCCTTTTACTTTCTTTTATTCTTTAAAATGGTTGCTTAATTTTGGGAAAATATTACTGGCTACTTTAAAATGCCGAAATTACTTAACTTGGAAACCCCCTTTCGAAACAAAAAGTTGAATTGTCATAAAGTTGATATCCCAAAATATATAATTTCCCAAAACGTTGTATTTGTTTTAGTTTTGCAATTTGTAATATTGACGACGACAATTTTTATGTATCGTATCATCGGATAAAATGTAACCCTTACAGAACGAAGATCGTGGAATTTTGCAGCATGAATAGCATTTTCTGTGAGTGATTAATCGTTTTAAAGAGAATAGGGTTGTAAAATCGATAGCACATAGGGTACAAGTATTAAAGTTGAATGAGGCTAGCTGAAGAATTAAAAAACATGGTCAGAATCACAATTCTAACTACTAAATAAAATAATTAAAATACCCCCGACATTTTACCTTCAAATAAGCTTAACTCATAAACCGCTGAACGGATTTTGATGAAACATAATATCTAAGAACACTCGCACGAAAACCTGCTTTCAATTTAAAACAAAACTGCATCCAAATCGGTTCACCAGTTTAAGAGCTACGGTGCCGCAGACATACACACGGACAGACAGACACACACATAGCGGTCAAAGTTATAATACCCCTCTTTTTTGGCCGGGGGTAAAAAAATAACTAAGGCCTTTGCGTCGAGGACAGATGATTTCTACACTTCGATCAAGGATTTCTACAGCCTCCAACAATATCTCTTTCATACTAGATGGTTGAAGCGACCAATAGGACGCTGCACAGTGGTCGATTTGTACGATTTAGGCGGCCAAAACTATTTTATGCTTTATTTCAGTAATAAATACGACAACAAATGCTAATCTGGTATTTTAGAGTGAATATATATGTTTATCCCTATTCGTTTCATTGAAAGCGTATTTTTCTATACAAAAAAACATTTCTGTGAAAATATTTTTGTAAATAGCGCCAATGTTTTTAAATTTTCTTTAAATCTCCCTTTGGTGTAAAATATATATTTTGAGTTCATTTGAATTATCGAAATCGGCTTAGTAGTTTTTGATATTTGGGTTAAGAATTATCACAATTTGTTAAGTAAAAGACGGCCGTACATAAAAAAAAATGTTTATTCTCTACAGTCTGCCTGCATGCCTATTTAAATTTAAAATAAAATATGGATGACAAAAAAATACAGTATACACTAAAATTAAATGGTCAACAGTTATTACCACATTATTATACTAAATGTTACTTATTGTCTTATTACTTATTGTCTATTGTCTTATTGTTTATGATTCGGTACCTAACATTGTAATGTTAGGTACCGAATCATAAACAATAAGACAATATTTTATGAAAGTTTAACATACAAATTGTTATGTTACTCTTTAAAAGACAATTCTTCCTCACCGTCACTTTCCATGCATTTATCACAAGTGCCTTTTGTATTTGGCTCTGCAGGAAGCAAAAGCTCCAAAGTTTCCTGCAAAAATGGTTTTGATCGGATCTTCTTTTTTTTTCTCATTGAACTGATGAGTGGATCTGATGTCAAGAGTAACCTGTGATAAATATCAAGGTTACAGTCTTCGCGTGAAAACTTTCGAGCAAAGTTTAGACGGTATGAGCGAAAGTGCTTATTACGAGCTTCTGCAGCTTCCTCCGAAAGTTGACCAATAGGCACTAGAGAATTTTCTATAACTTTTCCACCATGTACCAAAATTTTATGCATGGTAGGAGTCATAGAATGCCAACCATATAACTCTACATACAGTTTTGCTGTCTCCATGGCGTATTCATCAAATTTCGGGACATCTATTTTGTGACCGCTTGATATGGCTTCCAAAATAACTTTAATTCTATAAATAAAATTAAAGTCTATTCCCGTTATTTCAGCAGCCAGATGTGGGTTTTCAAAAAATCTTCTACTAGTATTGCCGTCATTTGTGTTACCAAAATTACATTTTGGCATATCTACCAAGATACCTACTTCTTCTCTGAATCTTTGCTGAATCTCTTTTTTTTTTTGTTGTTCTACCATCTTTTCTGCTTTGGTTCTTTTTTCACGGTATTTCCCAACGGGCAATTTATAAGCTAAATGTAAAATACTCTCGAATAATCGAATTCTGGCATGTAAAGTTGATAGGCCAAATTCAAGCGATTCTGGGTGAATTTCGTTTTTTTTACTTAAGTCATTAAAGTTTTTTGAAGTGGCTCCGCATATGTAGCATCTACTCGTTGATTTGGTGTCAGTCGCCGCATTGCAAACTTTGCCGTCCACCATGGTCATTTTAAGACTGTGGCTAACCGAGAATTTTTGCCCATTCAGTTCCAATTTCGTGGCTTTTAGGGACTTCACACTGTCCCGAACGTAATTTATTTCATCTTTTGTAATGTCTGTAGACTCTTTTATAAATCTGAATCGTATCGGGCGGCAATATCGTGGTGAAGAAGGAGTCGGGTTTTGCCAAACCATTTTTGTTTTGTCTTCGCCGCAAACAATTTGTAGAGGCACGAATGAGCTCAAAAATATATTTGCATCCGAGTCGGCGTCATTCATTAACTTTTGTTTGTATTGAGCTTGTTGTGAACCATCACAACCCCATTTGCAGATAATCTGCAAGGAATTTCTCTCAGTTTCTGTAAGAGTCATTAGTACTTCTTCGAGGAAAATTGATAATCGCGTGACGGTGTGATCTAACAAAGATTGTAGATCACTTTCAGCACAGGAAGCGGTCACTCGTAGCGTCTCTTTGGGTGGGTAACATTCCTGTTTAGCCTTCAACACTAATTCGTAGCACGGGTAAAAGCTTCTGTTGGTTGCTCGCACAATTTCATATTGACTTCGTGTCAAATCAGCGTCCACGCACATTCGCAGTGCCTCCCGAGGCGTAAGGGGATCTTGTGCCTTTGATTTGGAATGTCTTTTTTTACATTCGTTTGCGGCTGCAGGCGAATTTGTAATATCTTTTAGGACTTGCGAGGCGTTTCTTTTTCCTTCTTTTTGTAAAATTACTTGCGCTGCGTGAACTATCACTTCTTTGCCTACAGAGGAGCGAACTTCTTCTGTTTTCCTCCTTTTAGTTCTTTCACTACTTTCACTGAATGTTTTGCTAGGTCGTCCTGACTTATTATGCGTTTTTATGGGCATCTCGAACGTTCCTGCTAACCATGCATCATTGCTTATAAGAAATTTTTCTAGCGTGTTGCGTGCTTTGGACCATCTCTTTTTTATTTCTGTTTTAAAATATGAAAATTTATGATTTATATACTTTTTGTCTTCGTCGGAGTCCCCGTAAGACACTAACAAATAATTTTGTAAGTATTCCAATTTGTCGTTTATTGATGGAGAGTTTTCCTCAATCATCTTATCAAAAAGATATCTGCGAGTTACTACCTCCATGCCCGAGTAACTTGATGAACCTAGAACAACGAAAAGGAATTTTAACGCAAAAGAAACAAAAAAGGAATTTTTCTCACTTTCTGCCTAAGTTAATGAATTATTATTTTTCTCGCGAAGTGGTCAAAGGTGGTAGCTATTTTTTTTGTGGTTATCTGCTCAAAGAGCTATACTATTAGAAACCATAAGGAATTTAACTCGGACGGTCTCGGAAGTACAACATTTTTACTATTGAAAATAAAAAAATGATAATATTTTCTATGAAAAAGGGCGATCTTTGATACGTTGTAACTGCACTAAATATTGATATTCCTTATCTTAATTTAAATTATATTTGAAGGAGCTTACCTGAATTTTCGACTTCCATCACTTTCACTTGTAACTGAATAATATCCAATGAAATATTCACTTTAGAATATCGGTTGCGCTAAGAGTGTCGAGAACGAACGCGTACAGCTTGCGCGACGATCAAGTTCCGACTACCTGTGGGGGCGCGCACGCAGTTCTAGGAACTGGGGAGGGGTGGGGTTTGGGCAGTCGGGGTGTCTATTTTTCCGGGAATCAATTAGTTTTGTTATAAGTTAACTTTGAGAAATGGACTTTTGGCCGCCTAAATCGTACAAATCGACCACTGTGCGTTGTTTAGATGGATCGGGCTTGAATTACTTTACCTTTGAAAATTAGTGATTACAGTTAGCACCAACAACCATCCCGTTGACCCTACGCAATCAGGTAAAATATAATAGATCTTCATGCTCACTGAAAATACACCATATCCCGCAGCGTTTTAATGAATAACGAACTTTAATAACATAGGTATACGGTGTGTAATTTATCAAATTGCGGGAGAATTTCCCGGCACCCCTGGGTCCTATTTATCACCAGGGCCCGTCACTTTTGCATGTAGGCCATATTTTTATGTCTGATTAAGCCAAAAAGGCTGAGCCATCTTCCTTTGGAAGTTACGGTCGTGTAAAGATTATGAAACAAAAAAAAACTAAGGCCTTTGCATCTATCTACGTAATGAGATGATTTATACAGCGCCCAGTGACCATTCAGAAGCTGCAAAACCTAGGATATATTTAGAGTTGGCTTGCCCAGCAGCCAGCACCTATACCATTCTTTCAGCTTAGTCGGCCTAGCCCACAGGAAAGACAATCTTAATATCTACGTGCGGAGTTACCTAAGACTAAACTAACTTAAGTGCTATGGTTTTAATTAATAGCTTTTAAAAAGCTGGGTTTATAAAATCTATTTCTTTCCAGAAAGGAGAAACGACTCATTTTGACGTTAAAATTGCTTTCACGTGCTGACCGCGACTTTCACAAAGGCGTTTAATGGTGAGGTGTAACACCATTAAAAACATAACCCAGTAACCCTCCTTTGGACAGTCAGGTAAAAAGTGTGAACCCTATGAAAGCATCGACGTATTTTGACCATGTGACACGACAGCACTCCGACCCTTACACGCTAGCACTCTACTCGTTTACGTTACGGGTGACTTTACAACAAAAGTGTACAGTCTGACTGGCTGTC
The DNA here is from genome assembly GCA_949319315.1 of Zelleria hepariella. Lineage (NCBI taxonomy): Eukaryota > Metazoa > Arthropoda > Insecta > Lepidoptera > Yponomeutidae > Zelleria > Zelleria hepariella. The sequence continues at coordinate 3,972,060 of OX439388.1, forward strand.
GTGTGTACATGAATCAAATTAACTTTTCGGAATTACTTACTAATTTGCAGATGGGTGGATGGATGTATTGAGTAGAAGATGGATTTGCAGACAGTTAAGATAATTATTTGCAGTGTGCGAACCTTGTGCAAGAATGCGGAACCCCCGAAAAAGATAATAAGAATAAGGCAAAATGGAGAGAGACAATTAGGAAGGCTGAACTAAAGCTTGGAAGAGAGAGGATGCTTGTGCAAATCTAAGAAAACTTTATACACTGAAGAAGTTTTTGTTAATGTTCTTTGCATATCATTATGAAAGTTTCATTCATGACGGAGCCTCTACAACCTAGTGCAACTTTCTTTCCTTGCTATTTCACGCATTTAAAGCGTAATCATTCTAAGTTCACCACAAACTACGAGCCGCTCTGAAGTCACTTTAATTCCTGCCCATAAACACCTTAAACCAGTCCAAGAACTGTCCTTTAAATAGTTCCAAAAGTACAACTCGTTAGTACTGTAACTCCTACCCGGCGAAGGGCCCAGCAAACATTTATCTTCGACCCTAAACCCAGTTTGCACCCGCAACAAGTTTCGCCAACAACTGACACCACCATCGGTGTGACATTATTCAAAGATCCATCGACCCTTGGGTCCTGGATGAATGGACAGAAGAACCTAATAAACTTAAATGCCACGACCAGTCCAAACCGAAACAGATGTAGGTACCTACTCTCTCTCTCTCTTCCAAGCTTTAGTCCCACATAGTGACAGCCTACCTAATTTTCTCTCTCCACAACGCCCTGTTCTTGTTGTCGTCTTCGGAGGCTCAGCATCCTATGAGGTCTTTCTTGACCACGTCCATCCACCTCTCCATCCGTCCATTCGGTCTTCCCATGGATCTCCGCCCGGGTACAAGGGTATAATTTATAATTTGTACTATAATTTAACTACCTACTATAATTTGTTACTGCATTAAAATTTTTCTAACGGAGTGGAGAGGGAAGAACCACCGTTACGAAAAGATGAAGATTATTTGGTTGAATGGAATTTGTTACAATTTGGTATATATCTGGTTGCCGTTGAGTCTGACCATGTTGCCTAAATTTGGTGACCTAATAGGGCAAAGCTCTCAAGTGATAAGGAAGAAAGGCGTAGTTTATGGGTAAGATAGATATCACCCACCCACGTCATTAGCCTTGTCTATAAGAAAGCCATGTATGGATTTTGGTGCTGTGGATCGTCCGCTGTGAACAAAACTCAATCTTTCATTGACAGTTGTCAGTATCTTCATTGAATGGAATATTATATCATCAGCCAGGCATTAGGTATTATGCTTCACGGCAAAAACAAGCGTAGGCAAACCTTGCCTTCTGCCAAATCTATTTAATTTCTCGAGGCAAGTTTAGAACCATTAGAAAGTTCCAAGTTCGACCTCTTTCCCCCATTTAAGTTAAATTACTTTGGAGTTCGAGCCAATATTTCCTTTATCGACTCGCGAGGGGATCGGCAACAACAATAAATAAAATGTTTTTAAAGTATTTCACTCTTATGTGAAGTATCAGGCAACGGAAACTCGATTATTTTAGACATAATAAGAGCAACATTCTTTAACTTATCATCCAAGGAAAGATACCAGGAGGAGTGTGTGCTTATTCTGTAAAAAAATCCGCACAGTCTCTAGTCATCAAAACAGGTTTATTTGCGGGATAATACGAGTATAATTTAAAAAAATCGACAAATAATACGTACCTACCTATTATTTGTGTTTATTTCGATAAGAGCTATTTTGACGCAATTAAACCGGTTTTGAGGACTAGCAACTGTGCCTATTTTTTACAGAATAAGCATATAGGAAGATGTTTTCCTTCACAAGACCAGAATGTCAAGGCATTGTAAACAGGGTGATTGGAAACAGTTGCGATCGTGAGTGTTTTTTCTGAAAGATAAGGTAGGGCTTTATGACAGCAAGGGATGTTGCTTAACGCTAAAAGGTTGTCTGGTAGAGATCGCTTTTAGTGATAACTCCGCCAATTTAATACCAACTAGTTTTAAGAAAAACCTATGTAAATAATTAGTTTGGTGTTCAACATTACAAAGAGTATTATATCTATCTATGTATCTAAGCCCGGATAAAGACCTACTTGAAAAGTAGTCGATACTCCTCACCGGGCTAAAATCGTGGATCGTAAAAGATACGTGAAAACTTTGCCTTGCTTCCTGCAATTGCCTCGACTTTCCCTTTGGGTGTAGTTCAGGCTTTTACAAACTCCGCCCATTTCATTTCTAGTCATGATTTATATTGTCTAGTTTTCCACTTTTACGACCTGAGTAAAAAGTTTAATGTTATTTTAAATGTAGGTCTAAACGTGAAAGTAGAATCAGATCAGGAAATGAAAGAAAAGTCCCGAATACACCCGTACAAATACATAATTATGAATGAACCATTTACTTGAGCGATCATTCGTCCGTGTGATCGTATAATGTTGCTTTGTATTGGCGGTCAATTACTAGACGAAATACATTTTGTAGCATGCCTCCATACTTTTGATGTACGTATTTGAACTTCGCAGTTGTGTTTTTGTGAGAAAAGTGACCTATTTACACCAGATCTAAAATGTTTCTAACAGACACTCACTTTTCGGCTATTCGATTGCTTTTTTAGGTTACTCTGATCCTGTGAAATAGCCCATCATCAGAATTACGCCCTGTTGAGATTTTTTTCTCATTTCCCTAAAATGTCATCGGGCGAAAGTTTCGCCAGTAAAAAAGCCATCTCGGAGTTGAAGGAGGAAAGTTTATTTACCGTGATTTATATGCATTTTGGGGATTGCCCAGGCGTAGTTATTTAAATGTTTCGACCTGCTTTTTCACTTCCCGGGAATTCGTTAAAGAGTGGTTCCCCTCCGTCCTCGTAATGGCCTCGTTTGAGATTTAGATACTTGGAATAATATTCTCGGTAGCAAGAAATAATTCGTCATAAAAAAACCTAAGAACATCGAGCTAGGGGAATAAGCCGTCATAACGGCATATTATTTTGTCAAGCGTCGGTTTGTAGGCATTATTATTATGACATTTTCCGTGTTAAGGGGTATATGGTCCATTGTACTCTCTCTGTTACTGACATTCTCCCCCTTCAAATGGATTTGTTTCAGAACCCCCTAAATGATGTTGTGCTTTTAATTACTCTGCGGAGCTCATTTATTACCCCTTTTTATGCATCCCTCTTTAGATTCAGAGGTAGGAGGAATTCGTCGGGTTCCGCCATTCCAATCGCTAATGGATTTTAGAAACTAATTATTTGGTCTTGCCCGTAAGAGGAAAGTTTTTCAATTAGACGAAGTGATTAGTTCCCAGAACATTCTTCCCCAGTTCAATGTTTGCGCTACAAAGGAAATCTATAAACTTAAATATCCTTCTGCCTTTTCTCAAGGTCAGCATTCCAAGCCAGAACAGAAATATCCTGCTGCTTTAATAGTATTCACACGTTCAAAGCATTTTCGCTAAAACGACCTTTTGGTACAAACTATTAGGTTATTGGTTCTAGCTCCTAACAATAGCTACCTGCTAGTTACCTTCCCGATGGTCGGACGACATCGTCATTGCGGCGGAGGGTCCATGGATGCGGTTGGCTAGGGACCACGAGGGGTGGCGCAAGGGGAAAAAGGCCCCAACAGTGGGCAGAGGTGGGCTGATGATGTTGATGATGATATCAGATAAAACACAAAACAGTTGATTAGGGTACACCTACCTACCTACGGTTTGGGTGACGGCGTGTATAATCCGTGCGGGATCAGAATGGGATAATACGTTTTGGAACTGAGACGCTCGCGGTCCTGTACCGTCAGCATTTCGGCAAACTCTAGTTGTCTATGGCAAACTCGCGTCGAAACTTGCTTGTGTTTTCTGTGCGAGTGGATGTCTGCTCGAGTTTTATCACGTTTTATTCAATTAATGCAATAACATTGAATCCTTTTAGATTACCACCATTAAACATTTTTGTGTATTTCCAATTTCATAACCCTATGATAGAACGTAGAACTAACAATTTGTTTACTGACGCTACTCGAGAACTGTCATTTTCGATTCAGTTCCAAAAGGTATTATCCCATTCTGATTCCGCACGGATTATACTGTAGTGTCCAAAAGGGTCACTGACTCAGCATGTCTCAACGGGTGACTCATGGACTTACGTGTAGTTGAACCGGCAGAGCGTCCCGGCGACATCGGGGGCCGGCACGGCGGCCCAGTGCACGGCGCGGCCGTTTGTCGTCACCGCGGCCAGCAGCCGCTCCCGGCAACCGCACGACGACCATACGCTCGCGCTGGCCACGTTACCGGCCTGCAAGTGAAAACATGGTTGTCACTAGATACCCTAGAAGAAAAAAAAGAAGAAGATACATAAAACTTATTTATAAAACCAAAACACACACAGAAAACTAGGAAATACAGTGATGGCGAAGATAAGCATTGATCTTAACATAACAAATTAAATTTAACACACACAGTAAAACATCAATAACTATAGTTAAGATCATGGTGCGATCAAGAAGGGAGACAATGCCCGCTAAGGCTTCGGCTCTATCTAATGACTGCCTTTGCAGAAACTGTAGGTGTCTGAGTCTATGGAACACGTTTTTAAATTATTGTTACGCTCTTGATAGAAAACGCGAGTCTTCTCTGGTTAGCAAAAAACGCCCTAATATACATGCTAATCATCAGATAAACCAAAAAGGGTACGTTATTGATAGTAAAGATCTTTGGCGTCATTTTACATTATTTTCATACTATATACGAAGCTATATCGCTGGCATTCCAAAGAACTAATCAATCAAATAGCTAATTTACAGAAGATTCAATTGTATTTACCTGAAGTGGTGTAGGCAGGTTCTCAATCAATAGATAGCACTTCGATGTTGAATTCCATCGGCGTATTCTTTCCCGCGCAAGGACGTAGTGTGTCTCTATCTCTTTCCCTTCAACAGCTACCAGCTCGGCCTAGAACAATGAAATAAAGTATTTTACAAAAATCCTTGACAGATTCTATCGAGCGAAAATTATCAAATCATGTTTCGGGGTGATGGTACCGAGAAACCTTAGTGTTACCGACACATGACATAAAGTTGGGTACATAAGTGGGTTGTCTATAATGGCGATCATCCTCTCAAACCTCCTCTACTCGTTAGAGAAAATTTCACCTTAGATACCTACGCAACATCATGAACATCAAGTGATCGGACCGTGTGAGGGACACGGAAGTTCTTCGACGTGCTAAGGTCGGCGAAATAGAAGCTTACATGATGCGTCGTCAGCTGAGATGATGCGGACATGTCTCCCGTATGCCTGAGGAGAAGGTGGCGAAGCGCATCTTCTTCTCTGATCTACAGGACGGCAAGCGTAAACAAGGCGGCCAGCTCCTCAGATATAAGGGTGTTCAGAAAAGACACATGAAAAGGTGCAACATTGAGCCCTCTCAGTGGGAGCGTCAAGCGGAAGATCGCCCAGGATAGAGACGGCTCGTGCAGGGTAATGTAGATGCTTGTGATGAAAAGAGTTTTAAATAGGGCGCAACATTACAATGCTGACAAGAACGATGCATGAGCCTGGAAAGTCATTGCATGAGCAATATATTTATGCAATACTTGCGCAAGACGTACCTGACGTCAGGATGACAATAATCAAAACCTAAACGTAGTTGGTTATAAATGGAGGATAATGTAGATTATTTACGCAAGACTTGCGCAAAACGTACCTGACGTCAGTATGACAATAATCAAAACCTAAACGTAGTTGGTTATGAAAAGGAGGGAAAATCATATTATTATGCAACCAACAACAAAAATCTCAGTCAAGTATTTTATTGACATAATCAAAACCTAAACGTAGTTGGTTATGAATGGAGGATAATGTAGATTATTTACGCAAGACTTGCGCAAAACGTACCTGACGTCAGTATGACAATAATCAAAACCTAAACGTAGTTGGTTATAAATGGAGGATAATGTAGATTATTTACGCAAGACTTGCGCAAAACGTACCTGACGTCAGTATGACAATAATCAAAACCTAAACGTAGTTGGTTATGAAAAGGAGAAAAAATCATATTATTATGCAACCAACAACAAAAATCTCAGTCAAGTATTTTATTGAATTAAAATACACAGTTACAAATTAAAATACAAAGTTACAGAAATAAAAATAATAACAAAGAAGTTGTTCAGTCCCTGTCAGTCAATTAAAACAAATCGTGTTTCTTTGTAATTATGTACATCATTATCTTCATCCATTCTTATGATCCCTTCGTGATTACAGCCACCATTTGCATTCATTGTATTCGCCTCAGCTTCAATAGTCAGAACATTTTCCTTCACAACAATAATATCCGGATCTTTTTGTGTAGTTTTTTTAGTTTCTTGCTTTTTACGTTTACGGTGACGGTTCCATTTATGAGACTTCCTGCAACAACAGTTTGTACATTGTTGGTACACTTCCCTATTGCTGGATGTAGCTTCCAATTCCAACGGCGATGTATTGCTTCCACTTTCAGAACTCACTGTAACGCTTTCAAACGCTTTAGCCATAGTTTTAAACGTATGTTTTCCATGTTTCTTCTTTCCGTGCGAGCCACACTTATGATGTCCACATATCTGATGTTTCTTTTCGTGTCTATTTTTCTTTGTTTTCAATAGATCCTTATATTCCATGAATGATATAAATTCATTGAATAGTTTTTTCATGTCAGTTCTTTGTGTCTTGACTCCATGTCCACTAGATGTTGCAGCATGTGCCGTTGAAGAACCAACCATGGCTGAAGCAGAGGCCGAAGTCACTCCTGTGGGGTGAAGCCACGGAACTCTCATGTTGATATTATCTGTTGGAAGAGTCTTTGTTAACTGATAAAACCACCTGTGGTGACTCGCTTTTATAAGCTGCACTTTGTTTGTCAACCGACTTCAAACTAAAAGGTTCTTGGTGTTATTCTGAGCTAAGTTAAGTTACGTTGTCGTTGATGATTCTCTCATTGAATTAAAACTTAGCGTAAGATGAAAACGAAAGTTTAATTTGATGGTTGTGAGAGTTCGAGGAGGAGCAGAGGCTTCGTGGAGTAAGACGCAAGACTTTGACAATCACAATAATAGGTTTATTTGGAAATTAATCAAAAACGTAATCAAAATCAGGTATGGTTGTATGAAGGTAAGAGATCCGAATGAGCGCCGCTTGCTAGGCCCGCGGCGGCTGCACGTGTGTGCGTGCGCATGACGACACGATGCACACATATGAAGAAGCGCGTTAACAATGGTTATGATTAGGGAGCGGAAGGCAAAGAAAAAACAGTTTAACCAATATGACTTGCTTTTAGTGTTTTTTGCAATCGGTTGCATTTAATAATTTAAAAGTTGATCGTTTGAACAGCTGTTAGTCATATTCTACATACTGTTATTTACTCATCGACTATTGTTCCTTATTTATTGTCTCAGTCTTGTTTTGCTAGTTATTAATTTTGTTATGATACGCAAGGTATATTTTTGTACTATCTACTATAATTCCATATCTTATGGTTGATATTTTGTCCAGTGAGCACTCCACAATAATAGGAACAACTTCTTTTCAAAACTAATATTAAAAGAGTTTAATACAGGGAACTATTGACTCTGTAATTAATTGTTTTTGCATCAATAAAAATGTTTTTTCTACACGTCTGCCTTTCCTTAATATAATTTTCAATTAGCTTCCAGTCGAGATCAATTTTCAAGTGCAAGTTATAACCATCAAAAGCAATCACGCAAATGAAATAAGCCGGATCACATACAGAAATGATTAGCGAATAATTCAGTAAATTGCTAGTAGGTACCAATCTGCAGCAACATTCGATGCAATATCGGGATTTACTGAGCAAACCTTGATTAACTACGTTACAGAGTGGCGGAATTGGAGTATCAATTTACAACTTAAAAAAGATGGGTACTTAAAATATGATACGGAGTTTTGGAGATAGAGTAAGTTTATCTAAATGGCTGTACTGTGTAAATGGTGTCCATTCTTAAAGTCTATACCTATGTTAATATAACCTAACAGAGTAAAGTGTAAAGGTCGACGTGCTTTCGACTGTGCTGTCGATAGGAGAATTTGGTCAAAGCGCTAGCATGTTAGTCAGACTAGTCAGAGGTTGTGATTTCAAATCATGACCATAACATGACATGATTTGAAATCACAACCTCTGACTACGAGTATGATGTTATGTTATGTAATACGAGGTAGAGTACGGAAGTAGAAATGGGCAATTTCTCTACAATTCATACTTAAGTACCGACGACGGAAGGAAAAAGCCGGAAGCTGCACAAAAAGGATACCAAATTAGACTAATAACCTGGCGTCTGTAAACGCTCAGTATGAACGTACGTCTTCCCTCGGTGGGTATTATTTAATTTGGTACCGTCGTTTTTCGCCCGAAAAGATGCCTCTTTGAAGTCGGCTTTCACTAAATTTGGCCCAAACCCCGTTTGGAAGCTGGCGTCCAAAGGGAGGCGTACTTATTCGCCCTTTAGATTCCGTCCCTCACATCTAAAAATAACTACAACCTGGTACACAAGACAGCACGTCGAGGATTACACGCTAGCACTGTACTCGGTTACGTTACAATAAAAATGTACATTCTGAGGTGCTATTGTGTATTGTAGTTGGTTTTTGGTTTGTTTTTTTTTTATCTGGTTTCACGGTTTTTAATGTGTGAAATCATTAAGGCGCCGGAAACACTGCCCCGGATCCACAAACTCTAGGCTTGTTATCATGGCTTGAGAACCTACGCCATTGGTTCCAAGAATCCACGAGCTCCTTGTTCCGTTTGGCAGCCTCAAAGGAAGAAATAGCCAAGATGATTGCCAACCTCCGATAGGAGACGGCACTACAATAAGAAGAAGAACAAAACCCTGTACCAAGCTGAACCATATCAAAAGGCCGCTCTTTTACTTTTTGTCCTCAAATGTTACAACCAAATCGGTCTACGACCTCTCGTGATATGAAAGGCTCTTTCCCCTCTATACAATAATTATAGTCAGTGTAGTGGAAGTTATGCTTGCCTTTGTGGTGCATTTCATTGGATACGTGACTCAGATATTGTACAGTTATTTATTGATAGGCATCTCATAACTGATTTGCCATCGACATTCAGAACGTCCACTAGCTATTTAAAAAAAAATGTAAACTAGCTTTTGCCCGCGACTTTGTCCGCGTGGACTACAGAAAAAGGATGCTTGTTTTACTTTGCTCCTAAGTGTAAAGGCGTGATAATATTTAGCCTATGTGTTAATCTGGTATCTAAACTATCTCCATTCCAAATTTCAGCTAAATTCGTCCAGCCATTTCAGCGTGAAAGAGTAACAAACACACTCACTCACAAACTTTCGCATTTATAATATAAGTGGGAAAGTGGGATAAGTTAATTTTCTGTTGTGGTTCCGTCAGATAAAGCGTATTATTACCCTACGTGATGCAAGGCATTTAGATTTAGATAGAAGTACATTTAGATGCGTTTTTTTTTCATTTGAAAGCAAGTTTTCCAGCGAGTGTTCTGTGATATTGATATGTTTTATCATAATCGGTTCAGTAGTTTATGCGATGTTCCAGTTCGAAGCTAAAATGTCGGGAGTAGCTATTTATTTATTTTTATTTAGTAGTTATGCCTAGAGAAATATGCGGAGCTGACCGCCAACCTTCGATTAGTCGGAGAGGCACCTTGAGAAGATGAAGAAGAAGTATCACCGCATTTCTGGTATACAATAAAGTGTTATCTCTCTCTATAATCATATAATCATAATTACCACTATACCTATTATAATAAAAAGTGCAATAATAATTTCCCCGAGGCTTATTGTTATTAATAAGTTTGCATACTTTATATTAGTTTTAGTTTGCATGCTTTAGTATTAGTTTAAGTATTAAAAGTTAATTTTAGTATTACATGTGATTTCTTAACACGGGAGCCCACGATACAGGTTTTACCTAGTGTGGGGCCCACTAAAAACTGTTAAATACGAATACCTTTTTTTTGTCAACAAATATTTTTCAATATGCTTTTTGAAACTTTCATAGTTTTTAGACATAATTATTGTAAGAAAACGGGATTCTTTTTTTTTTCTTTTTTTTAGAAAGAGGGTAGATAGATTTATCTACGCCTAGGTGTTTGACATTAAAAAAACCGTCTTCAGTCTACCTGTGACCATGGTGCCTGCAACGGTGCCGAAATATCGGGAACTCAAAAGAAAATAAATCGTGGTAAGAATCCCGTTTTCTTACAATAATTAAATATTTTTCACTTTTTACTTTACTTTACTCTCTCTCTCAGTCTACAGAGAGAACACCAAAGCAAACCTTTCGTTGTACCTGTTTTGGCTATTACAAGTATGTAGGTACTTTGTCCCTATAGGCATCTCGTGAAGTGTATTCATGCGCGATTCTTCTTATGCTTTTATTTGATAGATGAAATAACAATGTCGTCTTTTCCTTTTCGTCTACGACGGATGAAAGTAATTGACTGTTCTCTTTTACTGTATTTCGGTCTTTTTATTGGGCATTTTCCGTAGATACCTTATACATTTATTATAGAGACCTTGGGGTTGCAGGTACCTACTTGGGTGAAATGGGTAGGGAATTAGGGATAGACAGGTTGGTACTTCTACCTAACTAAGTAGGTACTCATCCTTCATTAATTTGTAGTTAATTATGCCATAATTTGTTCTAAGTAAGGTATCCTTGACTTCTGTTTTCAGTAAGTCTTCTTGACCTTTTTATTTCTACCGATATAAATAAAAATGTACAGCTATGTTAAATTTTGTATTTGGAGGCAGTTTGTATCGTTAAAAATACTCAAGTTGAATATGAATAGGATCCATGAATTTGTCATTTATGGAATGTTGAATTTATGGATGTAAGAAGATTTTTTTCTCTATGTTGCTTCAGGATACTTTTCCTTTGAACCAACACTGAAGTGTGGACCAAACAACAACTGCGCAATCGTCAGTAAGCTCAGTTGCCAGTTGCTCAAACCTGCGATAAAAATACCATATATTTCCCGTAGACTGATAGAAACTAGCTGATGGGAAAGGAGGTAGATACTCAACAAGCCTACTCAATCGGCTTCCCAAGAAAGCCCACTTTTTCCCATCATAAATCATGCTCAAAGGAATTCAATAAACATAAAAATAAAATGCAATAAAATCCCATATCAGTTTGGCACACGCGGCCAAGGGGGTAGAGAGCCCGATATTTACGAGTTTTACGAGGTTCAGGGCCGTTTGGAAATGTGCGATGAAAGTAATAGGATTTCTAATAAAACCTATGAAATCTGTGTGTCCCGAGAAGGTCTCGGGCTAACTCAGCCCGTTAAGGATTTGAGTTGTTTCGCGTCTAGGACCGAATAGATGATTTGTAAAGAGCTTCCAAGGGAATTTCCAGATGGGTGAACTTATAGGTGATCCAAATCATTCGGACACTGGGATCTGGGTTAAGATGAAGTGGTTCTACTCGGTACCTATACCATGTTGTCCTAGTGAAAAAAAAAGTGTGTATGTTTATTTGTGAGTCGAAGAATAATAAATTCTTATTATTTGTGACGGTTTCTGGTACAAAACTGTCTCCACACGGTGCTATTTTTACCACTAAACTGGTTTTATATTGATTTAATGGGTTCACTTATTTTTAATATCGTTGGAAGAACAATTGCCATGGCAAAAGCATCGTCTCTCTTCCTTGACTAAGAAATAATAAAAAGTGTGTGAAACAGCTAAAACTTTACGAAGTTTTTGTAAAACTTGACTGCTTTTTGACCCTCTAACTACTTTAAATTCTATTCTGTCTGGGAAAATTCCTACCCCCTGAGATAGTTTAGTAGAGGTGACAGTCACCTCACAGTAGAGGTGACTTAACAATTTTCTACCGCAGCGTGAAGTCGGGAATCGGAGATATTTTCTATACCGAACCTACCATGCAGTTGAGCTTACATAACTAGTTTCCTGTTTTCGCCCGATCTTGGCAAGGAAGTCTCCTGCGAAAGATCCAGTGATACCTTACACTTTTGTAAAGAAGTTTGACATAAAATATAAGCATTGTTTTTTTAGTTTGGTGGAAAGGAATTTATACTTTTTTAGGGATTTTTAATGCATGCGTGGATGAATTTAATAAGTCACAATTAAATTTATTTATTGTGGATGACTGTCAACTGTCGTCCATCCCATCAAAAACAAAACTTGTAAAAAAAAACCAAGCCTCGCTGCTCAGTTCTTCTACCGTAAAAAGTTTTGAGATCCATGTAATACCAAGTCGGTTAATTTATTCAGTCCCTACTTTTTAAGGGTCCTTCTGTCTTGAGTAATTTATTACGTAATTAGCTAACCTAACAACATCTTATAGTGACCATATCAAAATTAAACATCTTTTATGTTTTAAATAAATAGATTGACTTGGCAATCGCATCAAATAATCTAATTTAATATAATTTGTATTACTTGTGTTTTCATGCGATGGCCAAGTCAATCTATTTATTTAAAACATAAAAGATGTTTAATTTTGATATGGTCACTATAAGATGTTGTTAGGTTAGCTAATTACGTAATAAATTACTCAAGACAGAAGGACCCTTAAAAAGTAGGGACTGAATAAATTAACCGACTTGGTATTACATGGATCTCAAAACTTTTTACGGTAGAAGAACTGAGCAGCGAGGCTTGGTTTTTTTTTACAAGTTTTGTTTTTGATGGGATCTCATTTCTTTTTGTAGATAGTCCTACTTTTTTTTGCTTTCTACTTCTACGAGTACGTCTTCTACCTTCTACTTCTTGAATACCAACAACGGATTTTCTTGAAGCCCACTCTCTGTCATGAGCTTTTCTTATTTTTGTAGGTAGTCTTCCTCTTTTTCTTTTCCGGTTCTACTTCTTGAGCTTCAGCTACAGTTTTTCTCAAAGCCCACTCCCTGTCTCTATGGGTTTTTCTCGGAGGCTTTGATGTTATAATTTTCGATAAGTCTGGACGGTAAATGCTTCTTAGTCTATTGTATTCACAAATTGAGGACTCCTGCGCTTTAATACTTCCAAAGTCGCTGCACGGCTGCCGATCGCTCGGGCGGGGGGATTCACCTCTGCGCGCGCGGCGCTCGCTTCCATCCACCGCGAGCGCGGTCATTTACAATTTTATTACAACCTTTATACCTACCAACGTTACTTACGCACTATGAATACGCACGTACAGTGGGCCACTCGCTAGGATACCCCTTTTTGTTCTATTAGCGCCCTTATGCCGCGCGCGGTAAGAGCCGCCATGGGGTATCTGTGACTGTGGCCGACCGTACATACGACAGCACGTCGACCCTTACACGCTAGCACTCTACTCGGTTACGTTACGGGCGACTTTACAACATGAGTGTGCAACAACATAAATTTAATCCTTAGGTAAAATTGTTATCCCTCATTCACTAATAATGTAAATACCGTCAATGTACGTAATAACAGTAACAAGAACTAGTACAGCCCTCAATGTTTTTTGAAATGCATAAATATATTTTTCTATAGAATTGGATTTATATAAAGATTATTTAATTTTGTATACCTACTCATACTGACTGATAAGTACCCAAAGGTTTCCAGGGCCCTTAGCCTGTAACGCAATGGTGACAAAACGGGCTCCCAGTTGACGGCTTCAATTACGATCGGGCAACTAAACTTATAGGCCCGGTTTCTGAGTTGAGAATTTTGCTAAGCAAATGGGTAAGTATCGTCCTGTCTCTACAGATTTCTCACAAAAGAGCGTGACAGAGCGATACGTAAGTATGTGCTTAGTAAAATTCTCAACTCGGAAACCGGGCCTTACTGCCGATTTCTGAATTAAGAAATTCACTAAGCAAATGGGTAAGTATCGTCCTGTCTCTGCAGATTTCTCACAAAAGAGCATGACGGAACGATAGTTAAATATTTGCTTAGCAAAATTCTCAATTCAGAAACCGGGCCTCTGTCCATCTACTTAATACTTTGCGGGTTTTTGGTACAACTTCAAGACATCCCATTCTGGCTTTTTCATTCCGTTGACCATTGTACAAGTTACCTTTGAACATAATAATATGTAGGTAGGTACATAATATGTAGGTACATATCTACACCTATTGATTTCATTATAGGATTACAAACTTACATTTGCATTGTACACAAGACAGCATGTAAACCCTTACACCCTACCACTCTACTCGGTTACGTTTGTACACTCTGTCGTGCTGTCGTGGGTACATGTATGCAAAACTTTGTAGGTAGGTAATCGTATGAGGTAGTGGCCACCCCTGGTGTCAGAGTTTTTAGGCCACCCAAAGGGTCTCTGACATGGTCAATTAAACTTTGTATTCCCATATAAATATATAGGACTAGTTGTGCCCGCGACTTCGTATGCGTTTTTACACATTTGACATTTAATTTAAATTCGACTGTGGTGGAAAACTCAAAAGGAAGGTTTTTTTTAACCCCCGACCAAAAAAGAGGGGTGTTATAAGTTTGACAGCTTTGTGAGTGTGTCTGTATAAGTGTTTATGAGGGTGTGTCTGTCTGTGGCACCGTAGCTCTTAAATGGGTGAACGATTTGAAAGCTTTAGGTTTTTTTTTTAATTTGAAAGCAGGTTTTCTAGCGAATGTTCTTAGTTATGTTTTGTCAAAATTGGTTCAGCAATTTATTAAATATGATTATTCGAAGCTAAAATGTCGGGGGTATTTTAATAGTTATTATTTCTTAACTTGCGGTAGCAGGGCTCAAAAGAAAGCAATAGAATAAAATAGAATAAAAACCCTAATCTAAACAATACATTTATAAATTTAATAATAAATATGTATTGTTTACATTAAGGTATCGCCCGTGATAAGATACCAGGAAGCTTAGCATAAGAATTGATTAGGAAGTAAAAGGGATTATAATATGTATCTCCCTTAGACGTAGAGTGGGATAGATAAAGTTATAAGCTCATAGATAAGGTCTTACTCATTCTCATGCTAAGCCAGCAAGCAAAGCATACGGCTAATAACTCTGTCTATCCAGCTCAACAGTAAACAATAGTTATTTGTTATGCAAGAATGCAAAATTATTGTTTGCGGCGAGTGCTTGTATTGAATACCGAGCGGTGTTAAAAGACCGCCAACAAAGTGGGAGACCACATACAGGGTGTTAAAAGACAGCCAACAAAGCGGGAAACCACGTATTTTCCTCATCATAAGGAACATTTTTGCCCAAGGAACTATGCCTGGGAAATCAACGGTTTCCGAGATACTGAGGTTCAAAGTCGGATTTTTCAAAACTTTTTTTTTGCATAAATGTATTCAGTATCTAGTTCTTAAGAATCTCCTGAAGCTCTGCAGCCCTCTCGCTCGCACTTTTCAACATTTTAATTGATTGTAAGAGAATGATTAAACTTTGGACGATAAAATATAGTTGCAGACATAGATAATAAAGCTATCGACATGTGGACACACTTTTGATTTCATATTCCTACTAATAAAAAAAAATATCACTGAACTTCGGTTAAAAGTAGTAGTTCAGTAATTTATTTTTTAAACTATAAATGTGAAATTTAAAGTATGTCTACATGTCGATAGCTTTATTATCTATGTCTGCAACTATATTTTATCGTCCAAAGTTGAATCATTCTCTTACAATAAATTCAAATGTTCAAAAGTGCGAGCGAGAGGGCTGCAGAGCTTCAGGGGATTCTTAACATACCTTTTCAAGAAGCCATATCAAAATTATGAATATTTCTTACAAAAATCGACGTTAAAGTTGCAACCCGCAATGTATTCTAAACATCGGCACTTCAAGCTTAAGTAATATAATCTGATACCTACGCTTGAGCCATATGACTTCTGTGCGTTACACGTCCATTGCGTAAAAAATATTTTTCAAAATTATAACCTAAAAAACCAAAATAATTTCCCAACAATAATTTATCGAAAAAGTACTTTGTTTTGGTGTCTAGTGGCTTTCGGGTCTGTTGGCGGTCTTTTAACACCCTGTATAGTCCTCATCATAACGATCATTTTTGCCCAACTATGCCTAGGAAATCAACGGTTTCCGAGATAATGAGGTTCCAAATCGGATTTTTTTTTCCGGAAATGCAATTTTTTTTTTCGGAAATGTGTTCTGTATGACGTTATTAACATATCTTCTCAAGAAGTTATATCAAAATTATGAATATTTCTTACAAAAAACGAAGTTAAAATTGCAACCCTCAATGTATTCTGAACATTGGATAGCCTAGATTGTTCCCAGAACCAGGACTTATCACGGTCCTAAATTTGACTGAAAACTGTTCAGCGGTATTCGCGTGATGAGGTAACACACAGACAGACAGACAGACAGACAGACAGACAGACAGACAGACAGACATAGACCGATTTTTTTGCATTTTTGTATTCAGAATAGTTTACTTAGTAACCCCTGATAGTTTTTTTCTAAAAATATTCAATGTACAGAATTGACTTCGCTAGAGTTTTATTATAAGTATAGATTACAAAGTTACATTTGCATTGTACATGTATGCACATAAAACTTTGTAATCCCATATATTTATATGGGAATACAAAGTTATATATGCAGTTGGTGTACCTAGAAACCTGGACTGAAATTGCAAAATATTTTAGTTTTTCCTTGATTTATACACTAAATACTAATTATATTCTAAATTTGAAGCTTCTATGTATGCTAGAAGTGCCTTAGAGTTTTGATGATCAATCAGTGAGTGAGTGAGTGAGTGAGTGAGTGACAAAATACGAAACTTTGACTAGTTATAATTCTTAAACTACTGGTTCAAATTGAATGAAATTTGAAATATTCCGTGTTTATACAATGCTTTCTTGGTTACAGAAAATTCAGGCTTCTAGTTTTATCCGAAACGAAGTTATAGGGGGGTCGAAAATGGCCTGAACTGCTTCGAGAAAAGTATGGTACGGCCGTGCCGCTTTTTAGCTCGACTTGGTGGGGGCACTGCCGTGCCCCCAGATTATAAAACTCTTTTGAACAAAACTCTCTTTCTACGCTAATCCTAGCCTATCAAAGATTGTGTAAGCTTTAGGTACGTGTTTTCTTACTGTGTGAGGTTCAATCAGCTTACCTTTACGCAGGTAATTGTTTCTTTAAAGTAAGCTACAAAGCTACTACAATGTAGATAACGATGAATAAATTATTGCCCCACGATTATCCTATCTACATAAATTCCTGTTAGGTAAGATGCTATAAGAAATTCCCTATTTCTGAAAAATTCCGTTTTTCCTCCCTTGCGAAGGAAGGCCGGCGTGAAAGGAACAATCGGAAACAAATGAGCTGTAAGTTGCCCGCCATTCTGAAATAATGGCTTGGGGTCCTAAGCCTTACATCCAGATATCACTTCACGGGATTTGGCAATAACAACGACATTATAAGTTCTATTAGGGCCAATAAAATAAAACTTTGTTCATTGGATCTATTGTAGATGATATAGAGCGTCTTGTGGCGTGTATACTCATACACCTACTGAAGAATCTAACTAATCAAGATTTTGTCACAGATCCCCAATAGACTTATTTAGAATCTGACAGCTATCGCCGAAATCACCACTCCGAACATTTTCTGACATCTACTTATGGCGCGGTGCATAGTGAATTAGCCCGCGCGCAAAGAAAAATGCACAAATCTGATTCCTGTATCAAATACACTAAATAAATCAAAAATGTTCACATATCAAACCCTAGAATTCGATGAGACCTATCTAACACAGCCAGTTTCATGTTGATATCCATAACAGATTGCAAGATATTTTGCTTGAAAAAAAGTGCGCCGCCTATCTTTTTTCAAGCAAAATACCTTCAAAACGTTTATGAATGTCAACACGAAACTGGCTGTTTTAGATAGGTCTCACCTAATTCTAGGGTTTGATATGTGAACATTTTCGATTTGTATAGTGTATTTGATACAGGAATTGATATTGTGCATTTTTTTTTGCGCGCCAAGATGTACTGTGCGCCTTAACTGTTTAAAATTCTAAAGCATCTGAATGGAGAAAAATCGACAACTCACTGTGGTCTGATAGAAAGGTAATATTATGGGGGTGGCCACCCCTAAAAACTCTGAGATCATGGGGTGGCAACTATTTCCTTGTAGCTAGATATCCACTTAATAGTCTTTCTTTAAGCCCTTTGATTAATAAATTTAATAATAGCGCTTCAATCCATTGAGATTTTCCTCAATATTTCTTGAATATTCAAGAATATTCTTGTGAAATATCTAACTTTCAGGAGAAAGATTGCACTCTACATTCAGGAAATAAGACGACGAGGTGCACTCTCATTTACGGAGGAAGCCGCATAGTTTCCTCACGTAACTTCTCGGAAAGTCATAATCAGTTAGCGCACCTTTACAGCTCTTTCACCACCGTGACATATGATTAAGACGAACACAAGTAAATCAGGGCATCGTCCTAAATGGGCAAGCTTATAATCTAAGCTTATAATAAAGCAACTGCACGGTGGAACAACCGTAGCGACCACTAAATGTCATGAAGTAGAGATAAAATTTTGACAGTTATTACGTTTTTTATCCGTAAAACAAACGAAATAAAAAAAAATGGTTTTAAGGACTACCTAGGAAATGAGAGGTTTTAGCAAATGAGAATGAGAGGACTAGCAAATGACATAATGAGCACACTGATATGAACGCTTACATGAATAATTATAACAACAGTTCGAATTATCTGACAAAGATTAACTGGCTCGCAAGTGAGACAGATTTGTCTCTTTCCGCTATTGTTGGCTAACGTTTTCTCGAGGTCAACCATTCGATATTAATCCTTTAATTCGTCGCGGCAAATTAATTTGGTCGCTCTGTCACCCGAGGGGTTATTTGTTAACCCCCGATCCAAAAAGAGGGGTAAGTTTGACCGCTATTTGTGTGTGTGTGTTACTGTATGACTGTGGCACTGTAGGTAGCTCTTAAACGGATGAATCAATTTGGATGCGTTTTATTTTATTTCAAAGCAGGTTTTTAGAGCGAGTGTGCTTAGATTATTGTTTTATCAAAATCGGTTCAGCCCTTTTAGCCCAGGAAACGAACGAAAAATAGGAAAAATAATTCGTGTAAAGCCAAATTTTGGCACAGTTGTAGAGGAAAGCGTCCTGAATAATATACTAAAAGTACTGATGGGTAGGGGGGGAGCTAAGGGGGGGAGGGGGGTGTAAAGGTCCCTTTTTTCAGTTTTTTGTAAATAACTCGAAAACTGCAGCCTATAGCAAAAAATTACCAATTACTGAATTAATCTACATAAAATTCTCTACAAAATAGGTTAACTTTTTTTTTCTAGATCGATATAATAAGGAATAATGGCGGGAAAATGATTTTGTTGTCGCTTCAGTATAGGCCCGATTGTAAGCGAAAGTGCGTCATCGCTCTGGTGTCGTGGGTTTTGGGACCACGTAGCTGATTGGAGTGTCAAAAGACGCGTCTTGACGAGGGCTACACAGTACAACAAAAACTTTTGAAAAAACTTAAAAACTGTTTGTTTTTAGTCAAAAAAATAAAAAAAAATGCGGTCGTTTTTCGCCCGATTTTGTTGAGAAAAAATCATATCTCGAAAATAAAATAAGATATTGAAAAATTTAAAAACTTACCTTATAGATTTAATTTTGGACTATATAAAAAAAAATTGGAGGTTCGTTTCACTGATGGGTTATTCAGAAGTTGTAGTTTGGTGATGCAGAGTTTACGCGCGGAGAGCTCTAAATATGGCGTTGAGAATGGAGTCAGGTGCCACAGGTTCGTTGGTGGTCACTGGTTTTAGGACCATCGTCTCCTCTGGTTCAACCCCATTAGGTAGGTGGTAGGGATTTTCCGAATCATTGTTGTATCTGTAAGTATTTAGGTCAAATGCACCGTCACTACCGCGCTCACGCACTAAACTCCGCGTCATGAAGGTACAACTTCTGAATAATGTATCAGTGTTACGCACCTACAATTTTTTTTTATATAGTACTAAATTATGTCTATTAGGAGAGTTCTTAATTTTTTCGATACCTTGTTTCGTTTTTGAGATATGATTTTTTTTCTCAACAAAACCGGGCGAAAAACAACCGCAGTTTTCAATTTTTTTCGAATAAAAACAGACAATTTTTAAGTTTTTTCAAAAGTTTTTTTTTATTGTGTAGCCCTTGTTAAGACGCGTCTTTTGACACCCCAATTAGCTACGTGGTCCCAAAACCCAAGACACCAGAGCGATGTCGCACTTTCGCTTACAATCGGGCCTATACTGAAGCGACAACAAAATCATTTTCCCGCCATTATTCCTTATTATATCGATCTAGAAAAAAAAAAGTTAACCTATTTTGTAGAGAATTTTATGTAGATTAATTCAGTAATTGGTAATTTTTTGCTATAGGCTGCAGTTTTCAAGTTATTTACAAAAAACGGAAAAAAGGGACCTTTACACCCCCCTCCCCCCCTTAGCTCCCCCCCTACCCATCAGTACTTTTAGTATGTTGTTCAGGACACTTTCCTCTGCAACTGTGCCAAAATTTGGCTTTACACGAATTATTTTTTCTATTCAGCATTTTTTGGTCTTCGTTGCTCAGGCTATTTATAAGATATGCTAATTTGAAGCTAAAATGTCGGACGTAGGTTTTTTTTTTCATTAATTATTTATTTCCAACTAGGACAGCCAGATTTGTGTTCATGCATTTAAGTTAGCTTTGTATTCAGTGTGAGTGTAAACCACTGCGTCGTTGGGCTTGCCTTTGTGCCCGCTAAAGGTAACCACACAATTTCACGACCAACATCTTGTGACGTCATAGTACGGTACTAAGTTCACAGCGGTGAGGCAAAGCTACTTTACTTTTACTTACTTTATACTTTATTGCACACGAGAAAAAAATACAACATAAATTGCATACAGAAAAGTAGTGGTGTACATGGCGGACTTATTTCAGGAGAAATCTCTTCCAGTCAACCCTTGGTGTGGTGTAATGGCATGTGATAGCGGGAGGGGAAATAGTGCACAATAAGTAAATAAAATACATACTAACATGCATACTACGGTAAATATATAAAGATAATATATAAACAGTACTTATTTAAAGATCGTATACACTACATAATTAAATAAATACATACATATACTACAATATATATAAATATACTAAGCATTTATGACGTAGAAAGGTAATACTCTTTTAGCTTAGCCTTGAAGGCGGCTACTGATGAACTTTCCCGTATAGCCTTTGGCAAACGGTTCCACTGCCGAGCAGCGCGCACAGTGAATGAAGCTGAGTAGAACTCAGTCTTGCAATCTGGTACCAGCAATGTTCTCCTGTCACACTCCCTCTGAGGCCTAGCACGGGGGGGCAGAAGCGAAAACCTCTGATGCAGGTATTGGGGGGCACTGGGGTTCTTAAGGATGTTGTATAAAAGTGACAACATATGCACGTTGCGGCGCATACGGATTGGGAGCCACTTTAACTGTCGTCTGAAGTCCGATACGTGGTCATACTTCTTGAGACCAAATATAAATCGTATAGCCAGATTTTGGAGTCGTTCGAGCTTTTCGACAACGGCCTCAGTCGCATCCATGAAACAGACGTCAGCATAGTCCAACAGCGGCAACATGAGAGACTGAGCAAGTAGCACTTTTGTTCTGAATGGCAAGAAGAACTGAAGCCTTTTGAGAGAGTGGAACGAGAAGTGCATCCGTTTGCTGATCTCATTAACTTGCGCTTGCCAGGAGAAGGTGCAGTCCATAATAAGGCCGAGATTCTTCACCTTATCCGTGAAGGGGATAGTAACACTATTGTAGTTGACAGAGGGCAGCTGGTCCCAAGGTAAGCTATCTCTCAGCCGTTTGCTGCCAAACACAATGGCCTGCGACTTCAACGGGTTGACCAGAAGACCGAAGTCTTGTGCCCAATCCCGGATAGCAAGCAGGTCATTATTTATGGCAGCGAACGCTGCTACCGCGTTTTTTAGTTTAGCACTCTCGTCATTAGGGTCGGATCCAGCATCGAAGTGTCGGTAAATCTGGAGGTCATCGGCATAGAGGTGGTAGTTTGACGAAAGGGCGTGGGTGATCTCATTTATGAATATGGAGAATAACAGAGGTGAGAGGACTCCTCCCTGAGGGACACCCGCCCTCAACTCACACCAGGCCGACGATACCTCATCAATACAGACACTCTGCTCACGTCCACGTAGGTATGAGCTGAACCACTCCAAAACAGAAGAAGAGATGTTGCAGGAGCGAAGAATGCCAAGTAAAATGTCAAAGTCAACGGAGTTAAACGCACTGCTGAAGTCAAGTAAGGTAACGAGTGTCAGTTGTCTGTTGTCCATAGCCAGACGGATGTCGTCAGTCACTTTAACCAGAGCACTCACAGTGCTGTGGAAGGGACGGAAACCAGATTGGAAGGGACTCAGGAGATCGTTTTTGTCGAGAAAGCAATATAGTTGAGTGTGTACTTCGTGCTCAATAATTTTGGACAGGATAGGTAGAATCGAGATAGGACGAAATTGTGAGAACAGGACGGGATTCGATATTTTTGGTAAAGGTATAACCTGAGCCTTTTTCCAAGCGGAGGGGAAGGAGCTAGTGCGGAGTTTGAAAACGCTTTTACATACTTAAGTAGGCATACACAACAGTTTTTACGTTTTAACTTTTACGATTTCCTAGCTTAACTTTGAAAGATTTTTCTCTAAATGTGGTCATTTTGCTGAAAAGTGACAAAAACTGTGAAAACGCGCAAAAAAATCCAACATGAGCGTCGACTAATAACCTCCAAGCTGCGACGCAACGTACGAGTACCTACTATATGGATGATCCTTCGTGCAAAATCTTGATTCGTATCTCACCTTAAGGTCCAACGATGGCCGTTCTATTTAAAAATATTGTTATGTGATCTCTATGACCGGGTGCTATTACCCTATAAAAAGAGTTAGGACCTTTTGTAACACCTTGTATGATATAATAGTTCTCCTCTGAAAGTCTTTGAGACTTTGCAAAAGCAAGTTCTTCAACTCTAGGTTGACATACGAGCGTTCAAGCGTAACGTTTACAAAGATGCGCAAACTTTCAACCTTTAGTAAGCACTAGACGTTTTTACACAAATTCGCAAACTTTGCTGGATCCAAAACCGTCCTAGCAGACTCAGTTAAGTGATCGGAGTTGGCACGAATACTTCAAAAGTCGAAGTGCTTTGCCAAACTAGACTAGATTGTACACGTCAGTGGTTTAGAGGAGATTTCTGAGGGTGCTTAAAATATAAAAATAAAGATAAAGATAAAGATAAAATATTCTTTATTGTACACCAATATAAATACAGGCTAGGAAAAAAAACTTAACTAAACAAGGTACAATTGGCGGCCTTATTGCTAACAGCAATTTTCTTCCAGGCAACCACTGATGGAAAAAAGTGCTAGGGAATTGAGAGACGGGTAGTTGGTGCAATTATGAATAAAAAACCGATGATATAAACTACTTAAAAGTAATCATATACTTACATAGATCATACATAAATACCAATTTAAAATACACATACATAAACATAAATATGTTATAGTTCAATACGAGAATGACAAAATGAGATTGATATACCTACATATAAATAAAGGAGAAAAATACAGTCTAAATAACATACTTAATAGAATTATAGAGTTAGGTAATACGCTTTTAATTTACTTTTAAAAATTGTTGGGGTCGGGGAGCGCCTTATAGATAACGGCAGATTATTCCACAGCCGGACAGCAGTAGCAGTGAAGGAGTTGTTGTAAAAGCTTTTTGTATGGATACTGTTTAATACTGTTTTAGAAATAAGATTGCAGCAATAATATTGCAGACACTTATTAATAAAACTCTTTCTCTTTGAAAGAAGGTCTTTGCCCAGCTAGTGGGACTCATGGCGTACCAGTGCTGAGTATAAGTATGGGGTAACCCAGGATGTCGTCTACTGTACCACCTAAAAGCAAGTCTAATTATTTAAAACTAAACACACAAAAAATCCTAAAAGACATCTAACACCGCTTTTAGTTTTTTTTAGGACGAAGACTGATTGTCTCGCTTTTGCCACGAAGTGAGTAAACTCGTCTGAGGAACTAAGTACACATGGTAGCACGTCAGACTGTACACTTTTATTGTAAAGTCGCCCGTAACGTAACCGAGCAGAGTGCTAGCGTGTAAGGATTGACGTGCTGTCGTGTGTACAATTATGACTGGGTTGGTCTCAGACTGTCTAGAACGCAATATGACTATGTGAAATTTGACTACAGCTTAAAACCAAAATGTCCAATTGATCTAGAACTTAAATCTACCAGAACGCAAATTGACTAGTGCAGAAATGTCCAAGAACACATTTCGACTACAATGCTAAGATTTTTTCATTCTAACATACATTCATGAAATGTTTTATCTGATTCTAATAAGTATAATAGAAAATAAAAAAAACAAGTTCTTATTGTTGAGTGTAGAGAAGCCAATTGAATACCAGAAAATTTCCTTATTGGTTTGTTTTGATTTTTTTTATTCCTTAATTACTTATTATTCTATCATTACCATCATTGCGAAAGACAAGCACACATTTAAAATAAAACTTATTTTGGGTCTTATTTGTCACTTATACGGTATGCAAGTGACATTTGACAAGAGAACACCTTCAACTACCTAAAAGTTCTGCGGGGTCCCAAATTGGCAAGCTTAGCATCCTTGAGGCTAGTCTCTGGTTTAATTTTATTAATTACCATATTGATTGGGTTTGCCCGCGTTGCCCGTTAACTTCGTTTTAGCAGTGCTCGTCTAGAATTTTGAAAGCGTTGCTTGTAAATATGATTCAATTAAAGATGTCGATTAAATAGTCGGCTGGGAATACAAATAAATGCCTCGGCAAGTTTGTTTGCTTGTTGAAATTCAGGCGGCATAACGTAGGTACTATAAACTCTACCAGAAGGCCACTCAGACTCGAGACTAGCCACGGCGTCGCAAGGGCCGTCTCGTTCTCCATGATTAAGGTCTCCGAATGAGAACCGAAACTAGTCGGCTACACCAACATGATACAAGTAAATTTAACCGTTTACGAAATACAAAATTCCGCACAAAGTATATTATTTTTGTTCAGCAACAAAAATAGCTCAGTTTAGCCACAAAATCGAAAAAACTGTGACTATTGTGCATTTCCCGTCACGCTATTTTAGTTGAACATCCACTTAACCATCAGATTTTGGCCGCATGCTGCTGTCATTTAAAAGTGCAAAACTATGTTTTTTTTTTCAAACTTTGGCTTTGGATTCGTGTTTTACTGAAATACCATTATAGTCCTGTATTCTCTGTAAAATTGGACCAATATAGCCTCACTGTAAGTGGAACACACCACTGAGTTGGCCGATAAGTCTGATTCCATTAATCTTGCAACCTGCTGACTCAACCCGCGTAAGTTTCAAATGGACTAGTTCGGGATAGGTTCATTACAATGTGGTCTGTTGAAGTACAGTATGTGTGTCCATTGTCCATGCCACTTAGCTAGGTCTATTTTGCTTATACTTACAGGGTAATTTTCAAATAGCTTTTTCCTGAAGTCATAGATACATGCCCGCACTGGGAATCGAACCGGGGACCTCTTGCTTCAGAATCCACTATTCTACCCACTAGACCACCACCGCTGTTGTTTAATTTCAAAGTTACGTACATTTGTGAATTTGTAGTAGCAATACCACTCGCTAACTGTGAAGGAAAACATCGTGAGGAAACCCGCGACTTAGTTGGCTCCACACGTATTGACAGTGTGCTAGGCCGACTAAGCTGTCAGCATGGTATAGGTGCTGGGCAAGCCTACTCCATCTAAAACAATGTCCCAGGCACTGCAGCGCCGAGTGGTCTCTTCACCCATCTAGTGTGAATGAAGGTGCCACTGGACTCTGTATAAATCATCTCATGCGTAGATGCAAAGGCCTTAGTTTTTTTTATTCCTGAAACACGTCATCTTTTAAATGTCATTTCCAACAACTTTTGTTCTACGAATTTTCAAATTTATTGAACGTTTCTTATTTTTTTAATGTTTGCATTTGTACCATTTGTCGTGATTTCGTGCCCCTCCACCCTTTACCACCGTTCTAGCTTCTCGTACTCCTTATAATTTTCTTACACAATCCTTAAACATTATCGCCTTGACTGTACTTGCGCGGACCCTCTCTCACACACAGCTCACTTCATAGACTTCATTAAATTTTTATCGGACTGTACCTTTCTTGGCATAAAAAGTGATGATGACGTCCGGAGCAATCGGGAACTATCTATGGCGCTGTTTTGACGGCGAGAATTACTTTCTGCTTACTTTCAAGATAGGTACCTATAGTCCAAATCAAACGTTATGAAGGCTGTGAAGCTAGTCACAAGTCGCATTGCAATAACAAATTTTGGGTGCCAGCGGAGTGTTCTGTCAAAGTACAGCCAAGCTCATATTAGTTTGGAGTTCAATCAGAATCAAGGCGTCTGACTGCACTCGCCCAATGAAGAGCAAATCGACGAAGCAGAAGACCGCTTGGACGTTCTCAGTGTTCGTTCCTAGGGAGCCAATCAGAGTTAAGCCTTCAGTAGCAATTAATGATCTCAAAGCGCACCGCAGACTGGATTGAGCAGCCGAATGAATTGATTTCCTGCGAGTCAGGGTGGTTCCACCAACACTTGCTGCTAGAGGGGTCGGCAACCTTTTGAGAAAATAAATTAAATTGAAATTGAAATTGAGATTAAAGAGCCAAAAATTTCAATTTTATAAATTTCAGTTTTTACAGAACCACAAAATGTTCGTTTCAATATTATAGAAGTACCTATTTATTTCATATCTAAACTTCGATTTAAATAGAGCAACCGCCGCAGCGCGCTAGAAAAACGCCGATTTAACTCTTATTTTGGAGGCAAAATTACCCCCTAATGATAATTTACAGCCCTCCACGTATTATACTCGTACTTATTATTCTTAAAATTAAATAGAGCCGCAACTTTATATCGAAAGAGCCGCACGTGGCTCGCGAGTCGCAGGTTGCGGAACCCTCAGCTTGGCTGCCGTCTTACGGGTAACTGTTTTGTCGTTAGAATAAAATAGGTAGAATGAACCCAAGCCAACCAGGAAAACCACGCAATCAAAACCGCAAAAGTAGTATGTTAATTAAGATCTCAAATTTTCTTAGTTACCTGGACACTAAAATTTGTATTTTTGACTGCATTCCACAAATTAATTGGCTCTCTGTTACTAAATTTTATATCTAAAATTCAAATCTAGAACTGAAACCATCATATTTTGTTATACAAGGTGTTGCAAAAGTACCTAACTCTTTTTACAGGGTAATAGCACCCGGTGATATGGATCACAACCTAATTTTTTTTTCTCTACGACGTTCCGTTAATTTTTAAATTAATAAAATGTGAACGATGTGGCGGTAGAAAAGTATTTTTAAAATATTGTTTTAATTGACTTTCACAATTTTTTTACAACTCAAAGCTATGTAAATGCACCTATACGCACAAACATATTTTTAAATTTGAGCTAATAACAAAAACAAAAAAGTTGTGAAAATTTTTCAATTTTGAGGTTATAAACTAAAAATTGTTTTTTTCAACTTTTTTTACAGATTTGACATCCTGTTGACCAGTAGGTTACACCCTGTAAAAAGAGTTAGGTATTTTTGTAACACCTTGTATTATTTTTAAATTTAAAATAATTAAGTACCTACCTAGTTAATAAAAAAGTTTAAAAAACGGAAAGAAAAGAAAAGGAGAAAATAAGAAAGACTAAGGTCGCATAATCTAATTTCTATTTTCAAGCGCCTTTTAAAATTTTACAAAGGGATGTCCTAAGTGATAATAAGATATGCATACACAATTTTCTTTGAAACAAAATGGGAATAGGAGGAAAAAACACAAAGGCGTTGGGATTTATTTTTTGTAAAGATAAGCTTCATTTAAACTCACGGGACGAAGATTAGTAGCCTAATTTCTTAAAAGCGTTCGCCTTTTTCAGATTTAATGGAGTAGCGGATTATTTGTCTTTATCTTGGGCATAATTTATTTGAGTGAGTTCTTGCGGGGAGCCAGAATTTCCCGCGAAAAAATACACTTATCAATTTGGGCCTCATTTTTACTATTCCTTTTTTGCGAACTTATAAGACCTACGGAAAATATCGCATGGAAATCCTGCTGTCCATTATTAATAAGGCATAAGAGTGGATTTCTTTTCTCAACTTGAATCGGTTGCACGAACACTATTCTTAATTAAATAACAAAGGTCTCGAACCGTTGGAAAAAAAAAGTTAAAAACGCATAAATACGTTTGTTAAATCCGTTAATCAAATAACTGTAACTATAAATTTGCCAACGACGTCAACTGCACCTATCAAAAATAATATTTTAATATTCATGCCTACGTTAACAACCCTGTAAGTCTTCCAACTATTAAATCAATTATAAACTAGTTCAAAAACAATTAGGGAACAGCGATTTGTCGAATGCGAAAACTTATTATTACATTACCCCAAAAGTCTAGTCCTAAATTAATTGATGGAAATAATTTACCAGACCCTAAAGTTTTTACACCCTGTATGTTCCTTTCAAATCATGAGAGAGAGAGATATTTGTAATGATGTTCAATAAAAACCTTTTTATTCTTTTATTTATAAATCAATATTTATTTATAAAACAATGACGTCTTGTCTGACAATTTATTTTCAGAGCCGATTTTTCCATCTTCCGATAGTGATTCGAAAATAGATGCCTGTAAAATTTGTTTTCTAAATACTGATAGATAACTTATAATTCCCATAACGTCAAGCGATATCTAACTAGGAGAAAGGGCACGATACTGGGAAAAATAATAAAAAAAATCGTGGTCGCTTCGTTCAGAAATTATAAGCATTTCTTTGAAAATTATGAAAATCTCGTTTCGAATCGCGAGACCACGTCATATTGAGGTATTGTAGTCGCATATGTTCAAATTTTTCAATGTTAATTTTTTTCACATCCTATTACTTTAAACGAGCTAATCTTGTATATTTCTATATACCTATATATATTTGAACGGGGGATCTCGAAAACGGCTCTAACGATTTGGATGAAATTTGGTATGGAGATAGCTTAGACATAAAAAAAACACATAGGCTATATATCATCACGCTGGTTTACTTAGGGGCAAAGCAAACCAACAAATATCAACATAAATTGGCTATTTGTACTAAAGTGAATGACAAAACCATTTACCGGAGACCCTGTCATCCCGTAGCGTTGAGCTTTTGACTTTACTTAATCCAACAAAACTGAGTTTCGGTGAGTTTTGACCTACCAAAAAGTCCGCAAGTAAGTTTTAAAATAAAACGTTGAACAACAGTGTTATATAGTTGTTTCAAAATCGCTGTCATCGGAACCTGTCACATTATTGTAATCAACAAACGCATGAGCCAAGAAAATCTTTAATTTATTGAAACCTTAGCAAGATAACTTAGTTTTAGTTATACTTAATTACCAACAGTCTGAAAGAACCAATGACTCCATCCATACTTGAAGACAGCATCTATCAAGCTTTATAAAATTACCGGGTGACGAGATGAAACTTTCGTTTGGCGCATTTGATTGATAATGCATGGAAGGATGGTCAATAGCAATAAAGCGGCAACCGTCAACACGAAAAGAAGATGAAGCAGAAAAGGATACAAGGCACCAGAAATCCGGAAAACTATAGATACGATGGCCTGAATAAATAAAGTTCACTGTGTGCACTGTTTGTTTACCTTCCTTTCGTGTTACCTTAAATTCAAACTAAGTGCTATCATATAGGTACCTTTATAATACTTACTATACCTAAGTTAACATTCATAGTCCCTCATACGTTTTTTCCATAAAATAAGATGGCTTAGCAGACGGGGGGTTGGGGGGGCGGAGCCCCCCCCTAAAAAACAAAAAATATACTTCTGCTTACACAGAGTTATAAGGTCACCAAAGACCAGCTGCGCATAGCAGACGGGGGGTTGGGGGGGCGGAGCCCCCCCCTAAAAAACAAAAAATATACTTCTGCTTACACAGATTTATAAGGTCACCAAAGACCAGCTGCGCACAGCAGACGGGGGGTTGTGGGGGCAGAGCCCCCCCCTAAAAAACCAAAAATATACTTCTGCTTACACAGAGTTATAAGGTCACTAAAGACCAGCTGCGCACAGCAGACGGGGGTTGGGGGGGCGGAGCCCCCCCCTAAAAAACAAAAAATATACTTCTGCTTACACAGAGTCATAAGGTCACCAAAGACCAGCTGCGCATAGCAGACGGGGGGTTGGGGGGGCGGAGCCCCCCCCTAAAAAACAAAAAATATACTTCTGCTTACACAGAGTCATAAGGTCACCAAAGACCAGCTGCGCATAGCAGACGGGGGGTTGGGGGGGCGGAGCCCCCCCTAAAAAACAAAAAATATACTTCTGCTTACACAGAGTTATAAGGTCACCAGAGGCCAGCTGCGCACAGCAGACGGGGGGTTGGGGGGGCGGAGCCCCCCCCCCTAAAAAACAAAAAATATACCTCTGCTTACACAGAGTTATAAGGTCACCAGAGGCCAGCTGCGCACAGCAGACGGGGGGTTGGGGGGGCGGAGCCGCCCCCCTAAAAAACAAAAAATATACTCAGAGTTATAAGGTCACCAGAGGCCAGCTGCGCACAGCAGACGGGGGGTTGGGGGGGCGGAGCCCCCCCCTAAAAAAACAAAAAATACACTTCTGCTTACACAGAGTTATAAGGTCACCAGAGGCCAGCTGCGCACAGCAGACAGGGGGTTGGGGGGGCGGAGCCCCCCCCTAAAAAACAAAAAATATACTTCTGCTTACACAGAGTTATAAGGTCACCAGAGGCCAGCTGCGCACAGCAGACGGGGGGTTGGGGGGGCGGAGCCCCCCCCTAAAAAACAAAAAATATACTTCTGCTTACACAGAGTTATAAGGTCACCAAAGACCAGCTGCGCATAGCAGATGGGGGTTGGGGAGGCGGAGCCCCCCCCCTAAAAAACAAAAAATATACTTCTGCTTACACAGAGCTATAAGGTCACCAGAGGCCAGCTGCGCACAGCAGACGGGGGGTTGGGGGGGCGGAGCCCCCCTCTAAAAAACAAAAAATATACTTCTGCTTACACAGAGTCATAAGGTCACCAAAGACCAGCTGCGCTCAGCAGACGGGGGGTTGGGGGGGCGGAGCCTACCCCCCTAAAAAACAAAAAATATACTTCTGCTTACACAGAGTTATAAGGTCACCAAAGGCCAGCTGCGCTCAGCAGACGGGGGGTTGGGGGGGCGGAGCCCCCCCCCTTAAAAAACAAAAAATATACTTCTGCTTACACAGAGTTATAAGGTCACCAAAGGCCAGCTGGGCACAGCAGACGGGGGGTTAGGGGGGCAGAGCCCCCCCCCCTAATATTTATTCATACTCGTTATTGAGTTTGTTTGGGAATTAGGGGGGGGGCTCTGCTACCATAAGGGAGTCTAACGCTGGGAAACAAATTAAAAGGACAATTGTCAGTCTTTGGTGGGAATTATCACTTGCCTTGCACGGTGTCCACTTGTCCAGCGCATGGGCGCAGGCGCAGTCTTTCGATAGGTACCCTGGACCGGCTGGGTGTCCAGGGCAAGGTCCCAAGTGTGGTATCACGGCACTAATACACTGGTTCACTGGGTCTAAAGGGAAGGCACTTTTAGCAGCACGTTGTCACACACAATTGAGGTTATCTCTCAGGAACAGAGACACGCGTCCGATGACAACCGAATCCCTCAGGCTAGTGGCGCCACACCAAGTCAGTCAGTTAAACTAAATGAATGTATGAGGGACAAGGTTATGGGTAAGAGCATGATGGAAGATAATGTACTACATAATTACATAGGCTAATAACGATTAAACATAGCCCCCGCCCTAAACATGTCAAAATGTTTAGGAGGAGCAAGGAAAGGAGAGACAAATTAATATACTAAATGCACTAGTCAATAGGAAGCCGAACGAGTTTGGTGAGGGATCTCTTGAGAATGTTGGAAGAGGTTTTGACATCGACAACACGTACAATGCCGTCAGGTCCAGGGTAGAGTTCGACAATACGGCCGCGACGCCATTCTAAAGGAGGTGTGTTGTCATCCTTTAAGAGAACCAACTCATCAACAAAAGGAGGATTATTAGGGGTGGTCCACTTATTTCTGGCCTGGAGCGTGGACAGGTATTCTGACCGCCAACGGTTCCAGAAATGCTGGGTGATCTGTTGCAC
The DNA here is from genome assembly GCA_949319315.1 of Zelleria hepariella. Taxonomy (NCBI): domain Eukaryota; kingdom Metazoa; phylum Arthropoda; class Insecta; order Lepidoptera; family Yponomeutidae; genus Zelleria; species Zelleria hepariella. The sequence continues at coordinate 4,004,317 of OX439388.1, forward strand.
TAACTGGAAGCGCGTTAATCGATTCAGTTTCAAATCGGTGTATGGGTGTTCAGGTAGAGCAGTTAACGGTTGGCCTATTAGAAAATGGCCCGGGCTAAGAACTTCTAAATTATTAGGGTCTCTACATGATACAGGGCACAATGGTCGTGAGTTGAGAACTGCTTCTATCTTGATAAAAACAGTTGTCAACTCCTCGAAGGTAAGCGGCGTGTCTCCGACTACACGCTTTAAATGGGTCTTGGCTGATTTTACAGCAGCTTCAAATAAGCCACCCCAATGGGGGCAAATAGGAGGGTCAAAGGTCCAGGTAATACCCTGTTTGGACAATGCGGAGCCGATCAACGCTGCATTCTGGGAAAGGTAAGCGTAGAGTTCTTTCAGGTGATTATTTGCACCCACATAATTTCTCCCGTTATCTGAACGGATCAAGGTGGGCACACCGCGTCTAGAGACGAAACGGGTGAGGGCTGCTATGAAAGCGTCGGTGGTGAGGTCGGAGACCACTTCAAGGTGGACAGCTTTCGTGGACAAGCAGACAAACACACACAGGTAACTCTTGACAATCTTCCTATTTCTATACGCTTGCACTTTCGTATAAAATGGTCCGGCAAAATCTGTACCCACGCCATCAAAGGCTCTAACTGCAGTGACACGGTCACGAGGCAAATCCCCCATAGGGGGTTGGGAAGTTACAGCTTTAAGTCGGTAACATTTCAGGCACTTAAAAATTACGTACTGAATGGCTCTACGTGCTGATAAAATCCAATATTTGCGGTTCAAGATCGCCTGGAGAGCATTGGCTCCCACATGACAGTTGAAAATATGGTAGTGAGTTATAAGGAGCTTCACAAAGGGGCCGTCTTTAGGTAAAAGTAGGGGGTGTTTTGCACTATAAGGTAGGTCGGAATGAGATAACCGACCTCCAACTCTAATAAGTCCCTGAGCGTCGAGGAAGGGGTTGAGACGTTTTAAGGGGGATTTTACTAAATCACCTCGCTGTAAGGCAGCTAGGTCATCAGGAAAAGACTCTACTTGAGTAATTCGCACTAAATGCAGGGTAGCATCGCTACGCTCTTTACAGGTAAGAAAGGGGGCACCAATTCGGTCATTAGGATTTCGTAAATTGTGGATAAATCTACGAATGTAGCCTAGGACAGCAACCAATTTATTCAGAGAGCTATATTTATCTGTCAAAAATGAAAGGTCAGGAAGGGGAGGCGGTAGAGATACCACCAAACAACGTAATCCAGGCAGGGAGGAGGAATCATCGACTCTACATGTTTCCTGAGGTGGCCAGGAGCTCGGTGGCTGGGCTAGCCAAGCAGGAGACCACCACAGTGGATGACTGGCCAAGGAAGATGCCAATAGGCCGCGGGAAGCGCAATCGCTAGGGTTCAGTGCACCCGGGACGTGTCGCCACTCAGAGGAGGTATCTGAGTTGACAATTTGAGATACACGATTGGCCTCAAATGTCTGAAGTAAGTGAGTGGGTGTTTTAATCCAGGCAAGTACAATTCTGCTGTCTGTCCAACTATATATTTTATCCAACACGACTGTCTTCTGTAAACAGAGGGCAACGTGATGAATTAATTTTGACAGGAGGCAAGCTCCTAACAATTCCAGCTTGGGAATTGTGTGATGGGTCCTAACAGGGGCTACTTTAGTTTTCGACATGAGTAGGTGGACGGAGCAGTTGCCGAGAGCATCTTCAGCTCTTAGGTAGACCACGGCGGCAAACCCAGCTTCACTCGCGTCTGAAAACCCCTGGAGGCTGAACGAGGTCGAGCAAGAGGGTAAGATCAGACGAGGAATTTTAAATAGCGACACATTCACAAGGTCCTTGGTGAAGCTAGACCACTCTAAGGCTAGCTCTGAGTTGAGTTGGTCATCCCAGGAGAGACCGGATAGCCACAAACGCTGAATGAAAACCTTGGCCTTAAAAATTAGGGGGGCAATCCAGCCACAAGGATCATACATGCGAGCAATTAGGGAAAGAACCTTTCGCTTGGTGACAGTCCCTTCAGGTTTATATGAGGTGCGATAGGTGAATGAATCGGTAGTAGGGCTGTACTGTACACCAAGGACGGCTATGGTTTGAGGGTTGTCAGGGTCTTGAAAAGGATAGGGTAGCTGAAGATGATCGGCAGGCAAATCATTTAGGAGCTCGGGCACGTTGCTGATCCACTTTCTCAGCTCAAAGCCGCCAGATGCCATGATACCTTTCAGCTCAGTTTTAAGAAGGTGAGCTTCTTCGAGTGAGGAGGCTCCAGTCAAACAATCATCTACGTAGATGTCGGTTTCTAGGACCGCTGCAGCCTTAGGGAAGGTAGCGCGTTCACGCTCAGCGAGCTCTAACAAAACACGAATTGCAATATAAGGGCTAGAGCGAAGGCCGTAGGTAGTTGTATTCAACTCATAGGTAAGGAGAGGCTCGGAAAGAGATTCACGCCACAAAATAAGTTGGAAGCGGCGATCTTCCGGATGAACCCATGACATGCGGAACATCATTTTAATGTCGGTAACAAAGACAATAGCATGACGTCGAAAATTAAGGAGGATGTGAGAAATGTCTCTCTGTAATTTGGGACCCGTGTGTAAACATTGGTTGAGTGACACGCCACTGGTTGTGGGGCTACTCCCGTCAAACACCACTCTTATTTTAGATGTATCACCCGACGATTTAAAAACACCGTGGTGGGGAATAAAATAGTGCTCACTATGTAGAGGGTTACGGAGAGTCAGCGACATATGGCCTAAGGTAATATATTCACGCATGAAGTCGACATATTTTTTCTTAAAAATCTCGTTGGCCTGCAAACGCTTTTCTAGATTAAGAAAACGCCTCAGTGCTGCGCTTCTAGAGTCGCCAAGGGTTGGACGATCGGGCAAGAAAGGTAGTCGTACTTGAAAACGTCCATCAAGAACTCGGGTCGTAGTTTTACTAAAATAAGCCTCACACTCGTCATCTAGAGGGTTGGAGGGGGGAGGTAGTAAATGAGGTGCTTCTTCAATGCGCCAAAACTTCTCAACTACTTGAGACAGTGATATGCCAGTCATTATAGAATCATTCATTTGGAAGGTGCCTCGTATTGGCCCGGATAAAACAAAATCAAAAATGGTGGAAAAGGCAAGTAAACCGCAGGGAAGTAAAAGGGACTGTTCTAATTTTATTATTGAACCAAAAACATCGGCGCCTAATAAAATGTCGATAGGGCCAGGTCTATAGAAAAATGGATCCGCTAACGGCAAATGGGCAGTAGATGACACTGTATATTCGGGAAGGTCAATTTCAGGGTGCAAGCCAGCAATTATATCAACGACCATTGCAGATGTCGAGATTAGTGGGTGAGTACCATTCACGGGTTTAAATGGGAGGGTAATGGTACCTCGGGCTTGGACAGCTTGCACGTTTCCTATGCCTCGCACAGGAACAGATGAAGGGGTAATGGGCATATTCATTATTTCTATAGCCATATTGGTAGTAATAAGGCACCCTTGTGCACCGGTATCACACAAAGCTCGGGCTTCCACAAAGTAACCAGCGGAGGTTTGGACATGTATGATGGCGGTAGGTAACAAAACAAGGGCATTTTGCGGTATGGTCACGGTCGGTAGGGGGTTCGGTAAGTCAGTACGGGGATAGGTAGGTCCTAGTTACAGGGCTCTAGTATCCTCACGATACCGGGAGGGTACAGAGTCACGGGGAGGGGTATGACGAAATTGTCCGTCACGGTCGGTAGAGCTACGGGCGACCTCTACGTAGTCTCTTCTTGGCGGAGAGGGACGAGAGCGATGGCACTCGTAAGAGGAGGAACCTCGGGGAGAGTATGCGCGACGAGGTGGAGAAGGGGTGCGCGGAGGGGAGCGGCGCGTGTATGTAGAGTGGTACACGCCAGCACCAGGGTCACGTGGGCTCGGATAGCGACGACGGTCGCCCCCGCCCGTGCGCGGTGAGGGGGAGCGCGACTGGTTCTCGCGCGGCGTTTGGAAGGAAACGCGTCGGAGCGGCGGGTATTCAGGGTTGCGACCATCATTGAAGCACAATACAGTGTGATGTGTTGAGCGGCCGCAGGTTCTGCAGCGGTAATCGCGCCTGCAGGACGATATAGAGTGCTTATCTAAGCACCTATAGCACAGGCTGGCCGATTTTACGAACGCAGATCGGCTATGGGGGGACAAATTTAAAAAGTCAGGGCATTCGCGCAAATAGTGGGACGACGAGTGGCACTGAGGACAGGTAGGTCTGGGCTCAAGTGGAGAGGGAGGGCGCGGTACAGCTACATACGCGTGTCTAGTAGGTGGGGAGCGCGTGTATGATTTGTGGGGAACTACATCCACAAGCGAAGCGTTGCCCACATTGTCGTGATGACGACACTCGTCCTCTAAGAAGGCGATAAGGTGGTCAAATTTAGGGAGCTCCTTAAGGTCTCCTCCATAACGCCGCTCAAACCTCGACTTAAAGTCCTGAGGGAGCTTAGTCAGGACAATGTGGACTAGCATATAAGACCACTGTCTTACAGGTAATTCCAACCGCTCCAGGCATCTATAGGCGGTCAATAAAGGGTTAAGGAAGGTAGCCCGTAGACCCGCAAGCTTGTTAGCAATCTCGGGAAGGGTCAGGATCTGCGTAATGTAGGTATCTGCGAGAACTCTGGTGTTGTGGTACCGACGCTTCAAGAGTTCGCGTGCCACTTGGTAGTTTCCACCTTCGATTCTTAGGTGCATTAATAAACGGCGCGGCTCATCCGACAGGGCACCTACAAGGTACTGTAGCTTAAGGGTGGGGGGCAAGTTAAATTGGCTGTCCACAACACTATCAAACTGATCAATAAAGCTGATCCATGAATCAACGCGGCCATCGAACTTAGGTATGGGTAGGTCGGGCAATTTACTAGGCATACTGTCAAGGGATTGCCCTGTTGACCTTCGATCTTTGACGGGTGTACTAAAGGCTGAGGGCTCAGACTGGCGAGGCGGTGGACGGATCTCCTGGAGACGCTGCTTAAGGTCAATCACCTTGGCCTGAACGGACTTCGACTCGTTCCGAACTTCTGCGTACTCCGTCACGTCAATGTTTGGATCGAGGCCACCTAAAAGGCTCGAGCAAGCTGTATTGAAATTTCTACCATGCTCGTGGACCTCCTCCAATACCACTAAAAGTCTAGCGGGGGAATCAGTTTCCAGCATATTATGGGCGTCTTCGACCCAACCGCTCACAAACCTAAAAACACCCATAGCATTTCTGTAATCCGATGATTCGGTAAACAATCGCATTCTAACGGTGACATTATCGTCTGTTGCCATGTTGATCAGGCAGGTATCAATCAGTTATAGGCAGAAATATTTTATTATTCAAAAGGGTCAACCGGTTTCACGGTCAAGGCCAGGTCCAGGTAGGTACATACGAAGGAGTGCGGTTGACGACTGATTAGTAATAATAAAGTTATCTCGGCTGGAGGGATAGGTGATTAATTTGGGTAGGTATAAATTTTATAAGGTAAACAACGTCGTCGTCGAGGGGAATGGCAAATTACTTTCACTTTCTTTAACACGATAGGTATAAAGTAATAAAGGAAATATATATTAGTTTTGAATAAACAAATATCTGGACGAATATAGGAAAGGCGAACAAATTAAATATGAGGGGATCTAACCACACTCTGCTACCAAAATGTTTGGGAATTAGGGGGGGGGGCTCTGCTACCATAAGGGAGTCTAACGCTGGGAAACAAATTAAAAGGACAATTGTCAGTCTTTGGTGGGAATTATCACTTGCCTTGCACGGTGTCCACTTGTCCAGCGCATGGGCGCAGGCGCAGTCTTTCGATAGGTATCCTGGACCGGCTGGGTGTCCAGGGCAAGGTCCCAAGTGTGGTATCACGGCACTAATACACTGGTTCACTGGGTCTAAAGGGAAGGCACTTTTAGCAGCACGTTGTCACACACAATTGAGGTTATCTCTCAGGAACAGAGACACGCGTCCGATGACAACCGAATCCCTCAGGCTAGTGGCGCCACACCAAGTCAGTCAGTTAAACTAAATGAATGTATGAGGGACAAGGTTATGGGTAAGAGCATGATGGAAGATAATGTACTACATAATTACATAGGCTAATAACGATTAAACAGAGTTATTGATTCTCATAGTTTCATTCAAAGGCTGTTATGCAAAAAAAATATTAGGGGCGCCATCTCTTACCATTCGAGCGAAGCTCGGTCGCCCAGGTACTAATCCTTAATAAACATGCTATAAAATGGCATTGATAAATCAAACAAACGAAACAAGGAGCTCATGGTTTGTTGGAACCACTGTAAGTTTTCAAGCCGTGATATTTTCCGCCTTGTAAAGATAAAGATAAGTTAAAGATAAATGGTTTTTATTGCCTCAAACAAGAAAAAATAAAATTACCGTAGGAATAAATAAAATAAAAAGACTAAATTGAGATCGATTGATAAGTTAATTAGGGAGTGCATACTTGGTTTAAAAATTTAAGGACAATATTATGGGCAAAATCTATCCATATTTAACTTCCTCCCAAATAAAAGTGAGCAATAAGCTAGTTGCTCTAAACTACATTCAGCTCGGTGTAATTGCGTTGCCCGTGTAGTTGGCTTTGTTTTGGCGGGAATCGATTTTAATTTTAAATGGCTTTGTGGTTAGACTTGGCAACAACGAGCGCTTTATTTTCTTGTTCAGTCGCCACCGCCAGTGTTTTAATTCTAAGGGAAACGTATATAAAAAAGAAGAAACACTGAGTGGCACTTTGAACCCGTGACCTTTGCCATCGCTCCTTTCTCGGCCCCTCAGTGGGATTGAAAACCCAGAATTTATATAATTTGTGTATGTACCTACCATATATTCCTATTACTGCAAGACTAACATCGATTCCGAAGCCGGCTCTTCCCTAACACAGATAAAACCTTCCAAAAAACCAACTGCCAGTGACATATTATGTCACAGCCCTAATCCCCCAAACCCGGGTAAACCCGAACCAATCCACAGAATTGGCTCCACCCGCACTCGCTTTACACGCTTTCGAGCTAATTTAGTTTAATCGCATCATTAATTGGAGGCTCCGACTTGCGCCACTCCGATACCCGAGAGAGACTGTCTATTGCTCGTGTAGTGAGTAGGACAGTAGCATCACTTCGTTATTTAACCGGCCAGCCCCTGTGTTCTCTAAAATATCCACCGTAAAAATAACCGTTTTTAAATGTCAAAAAATTTTTCATTTCAATAAGGCCTATTTTCGAGTGTTTTGACGCTCAGCGGTTGACTGGATTTTTTTAGAGAATAGAGGTTTTAACTCTGATTGATATTACGGGCTTCAGAGTGCTTTCGCGGTGCTTACGCGGAACGGAATGTGGCTGTGTGTGTGCGGCTGAACGAGCGCCTTTGTATGGAGCTGCTGCTTACCAAGCGTGCCTCCATCTTGTGTTGCGTTACTCTACTGTGCACTTTTCTGCGGTATTATTGCTCTGTGTCGAATACAAATGGGTTGATTTAGGGCTCGCCGAGAGCTCTCATTTGACTGAGCAAAAGATTAAAGAGTACCCGATAAGTGTTTTGATATGTTATTACGGAGACGTGGGTACGTGTGATAAGCGTCTTTATTTTGTTGGAGGTTGAGGTTGGAAAATTGGGGTATTTTGGACTAAAATGGAGACAGGAAAATATAACATCGAGGTATTACTTATTCCCAAAATCCCACAGATCCGGCGTTTATCTACACTGTCTTGCATTAAACCTATCGAGTAAAGGCTATTCGAAATTTGAGTTTATTGCTGTTATCTTAGATGCCTTTTGGCAAGTGGCGCTTAGGGACGCCTGTTTAAAGTAATGCCTATGTGCACTATTGCGTCATGCGGTACTGGAGGATAGTTTAAAATTTTATTGCACCTGTGCAAAAACGGCCGGCAGTCAATGCGTTGACCGTTGACCCCTCTGACTGCAGAACGACCGAATTTGGGGTAACCTAACCTAACTTAAGGGTAGACGATAGCGAGGTGGCGGGAAATTCAAAATTTTCACAGACTTTTACATTTTGTAGCTAAACTGAACTATTTTTGTTCAGCGATTTTTCGTTCGCGAGAATAAAACCGCATTCTTTTCATTATTGTAAACAACAGAACAACAATAATTCAGCCGATTATGTGTTCTGGTCTACGAAGCAGTGGTACTGCCCAAAAAAACTTGTCGTAGACCAGAACACATAATCGGCTGAATTATTGTTGTTCTGTTGTTTACAATAATGAAAAGAATACGGTTTTATGCTCGCGAACGAAAAATCGCTGAACAAAAATAGCTCAGTTTAGCTACAAAATGTAAAAAACTGTGAACATTTAGAATTTCCCGCCACCTTGCTATCGTCTACCCTTAACCCAAATTTGGTAAGTCCGCGCAATTCGTAAAACTGCTAACGGTTCAATCCCCGCTAGGGACACCCGGTAAGCAGGCTACTTGCTCTCCTGGCAAGCATCGGAGCTGTACCTACGGCGCGCTCACTTCCCGATTCGCTATTGCTCTTCTACCCTTGTATAGGTACACACGACAGCACGTCGACCCTTACACGCTACCACTCTACTCGGTTGCGTTACGGGCGACTTTACAACAAAAATGTACGGTCTGACGTGCTGTCGTGTGCGTGCTGTCGTGCGGGGTCGCTCTACCAGTCTAGAGGTTAAGGGATCAGGTTCTGGGGACACCTACTTGAACATATGTATCACTTACTTGCAAGTTGATGTAGGGAGCGTCGGCCATGACGGTGGGTACGACGAAGCTGCCCTCGCCGGTTGACATGTCGATGTCTTGGCTGTAGATGTCAGTCTTGTCGTCATACAGCTTCACGCGCACGCGCACTTTCTTCTCCGTGCTCACGGCCTCCACCTGATGAAGAGAAGTAAAGATAAAAACCGGCCAAGTGCGAGTCGGACTCGCGCACGAAGGGTTCCGTACCATTATCTACAACAACGACAAAAAAAACACGTTTTTTGTAAGGGAGCCCCCTTAAATACTCCGTGCAATTTTAGTGGTTTTAAAGCCGAAGGTATTTTGTTGCACTGGTGATTCTGAGCCAAATTACAAAATTTCATTCCAAAACGCGCGAAAAAAAAATTTACTTCTCCATACAAATGGTGTTGATTGGCGATAGCCGTTTGTATTGGGAAGTGGTTTTTTTTTTTGCTCGTTTGTAAAATTTTGGAATTTGGCTCAGAATCACGAGTGCAACTAAATACCTTCGGCTTTAAAACCACTAAAATTCCACGGTGTATTTATTTTGTTCTGTTTTTTTTTATATTTTGTGGTTATAGCGGCAACAGAAATACAATCATCTGTGATAATTTCAAGTGTCTAACTATCACGGATCATGAGATACAGCCTGGTGACAGACGAACGACAGACAGACGGACAGCGGAGTCTTAGTAATAGTGTTGGAACGGTAACGGAACCCTAAAAAGACTTAGGGTTGTATAAAAGGTGTTAAAAAAGTTCATAACTGCTAACTTTTACAGGATATTAGCACCCGGTAATAGGAATCACATGCAAAATATTTTTCATCTCCCATGCTCGGAAAGTTTGCTGTTACTAGCAACTTACAACCGTGTAAAACCCGAATTTAACCAATCTGCATTTTTGTGCGCTTCTATATTTGAACGCCCTTGTTCTGCACGCCCCATGATGTAGAAAAAGAAAAAACACTGGCCGTTCCACTAGATGCCATATAATTTTATAAAAGCTTCAGAAAGAAGAGCCTCGTTTAGACGCGACTCTCCAAGACAGTGCCCATTTTCTATACAAAACTGTGAATGCAAATGAGGCATAGACATCTAAAGTCACGGAATAGAACATTCAGAAACGCGGTTTCTTCTTACAGTCTTTTTAATATTTTGTGCACTATGTTTATTTTTAATTACAGTACATTAAAACAATGCTCCGCTTCTGCTTTATCAATTAGATAATTATGGGTTGGTTTGTTTACTACATTTTTTCAAACGATATAATTGAATTTACTTTTTACCTCTAGAAATTTTAAATGTATATGGTAAAAGTTCAGAATGCACCCGGAAATAAAACATTCTTTTAATTTTTATCATTTTTGTGTCTGGATAATAAACTTCAGGAAATTATTAATAAAACGAATGGTTTTAATACCAACGAAGCTGAAAACTTTAGTGCGGCAGCCGTAACTACAGTAAATTATGCTTTTAAAAGGAACTTATTTGACTCACCTGTTTTGCCTGTAAGTAGTTGTCTACTTTGTTTGTCCCGCTTGGCTAACAAAATGATTTCCTCGCTTCTGTGAGATGAAAAGTTTTGTGTTTCGCACGAATGCAATATTATTTGCGTCTCGTGCTTCTGAATACCTCGCTACGCTCAGGTTTCTTTTTTTGAAAAACCTTCGCTAGCTCGGTATTCAATACAAGCACTCGCCGCAAACAATAATTTTGCATTCTTGCATAACAAATAACTATTGTTGCTCTATGACATTCCGTTGATTTTTAAATTAATAAAATGTAAGCGCTGTGAGGGGAGAAAAATAATTTCAAAACATGGTTTTCACTGATTTGCGGAATATTTTATCAACTATGCAAATGCACCTACGCACACATTCATGTGTTTGAATTTGAAGTTTACTTCACGCTTTCCTATTGCTAATAACCGGCAGTACCTGGGCGACCGAGCTTCGCTCGAATGCTAAGAGATGGCGCCCCTAATATTTTTTTGCATAACAGCGTTTGAATGAAACTACGAGAATCAATAACTCAATAACGAGTATCAATAAATATTAGGGGGGGCTCTGCCCCCCCAACCCCCCGTCTGCTGTGCGCAGCTGGCCTTTGGTGACCTTATAACTCTGTGTAAGCAGTAGTATATTTTATGTTTATTAGGGGGGCGCTCCAACCCCCGGTCTGCTATGCGCAGCTGGTCTTTGGTGACCTTATAACTCTGTGTAAGCAGAAGTATATTTTTTGTTTTTTAGGGGGGGGCTCCGCCCCCCCAACCCCCCGTCTGCTGAGCACAGCTGGTCTTTGGTGACCTTATAACTCTGTGTAAGCAGAAGTAAATTTTTTGTTTTTTAGGGGGGGGCTCCGCCCCCCCAACCCCCCGTCTGCTGAGCGCAGCTGGTCTTTGGTGACCTTATAACTCTGTGTAAGCAGAAGTATATTTTTTGTTTTTTAGGGGGGGGCTCCGCCCCCCCAACCCCCCGTCTGCTGTGCGCAGCTGGCCTCTGGTGACCTTATAACTCTGTGTAAGCAGAAGTATATTTTTTGTTTTTTAGGGGGGGGGGGCTCCGCCCCCCCAACCCCCCGTCTCCTGTGCGCAGCTGGCCTCTGGTGACCTTATAACTCTGTGTAAGCAGAAGTATATTTTTAGTTTTTTAGGGGGGGGCTCCGCCCCCCCAACCCCCCGTCTACTGTGCGCAGCTGGCCTCTGGTGACCTTATAACTCTGTGTAAGCAGAAGTATATTTTTTGTTTTTTAGGGGGGGGGGCTCCGCCCCTCCAACCCCCCGTCTGCTATGCGCAGCTGGTCTTTGGTGACCTTATAACTCTGTGTAAGCAGAAGTATATTTTTTGTTTTTTAGGGGGGGGCTCCGCCCCCCCAACCCCCCGTCTGCTGTGCGCAGCTGGCCTCTGGTGACCTTATAACTCTGTGTAAGCAGAAGTATATTTTTTGTTTTTTAGGGGGGGGCTCCGCCCCCCCAACCCCCCGTCTGCTGTGCGCAGCTGGCCTCTGGTGACCTTATAACTCTGTGTAAGCAGAATTATATTTTTTGTTTTTTAGGGGGGGGGGCTCCGCCCCCCCAACCCCCCGTCTGCTGTGCGCAGCTGGCCTCTGGTGACCTTATAACTCTGTGTAAGCAGAAGTATATTTTTGTTTTTTAGGGGGGGGCTCCGCCCCCCCAACCCCCCGTCTGCTATGCGCAGCTGGTCTTTGGTGACCTTATAACTCTGTGTAAGCAGAAGTATATTTTTTTTTTTTAGGGGGGGGCCTCCGCCCCCCCAACCCCCCGTCTGCTATGCGCAGCTGGTCTTTGGTGACCTTATAACTCTGTGTAAGCAGAAGTATATTCTTTGTTTTTTAGGGGGGTGCGCAGCTGGCCTCTGGTGACCTTATAACTCTGTGTGAGCAGAAGTATATTCTTTGTTTTTAAGGGGGGGGGGGGCGGCTCCGCCCCCCCAACCCCCCGTCTGCTGTGCGCAGCTGGCCTTTGGTGATCTTATAACTCTGTGTAAGCAGAAGTATATTTTTTGTTTTTAACAATGGCTAGTCCAACCTTTTCTCCCTCTGTGGTCCAACTGGGCTGTCAACGCCAATACAGTGGCTTACATTGTAAACTTTTTTGTGTAAACCTTAATGGCTCGATCTGTTCATATCCTTGCCTATAAAAAAAATATTATATCTATGCTATCAGTAGACTCTTTACACTGTTCTTTTACCGCCATCTATGAGATATCGAAAGAACGTGGCCTAGAAAGTATCTCATTGAAATAAAATAATAATCTATGGGGCGTCTTGACTTGACATTCTAAAGTCACAACAATGTCAAAGCTGTATTGGAATGGTTTGAAGAATTTCGTATAAAGCCATCTTATTTTATGGACAAAACGTATGAGGGACTATGAATGTTAACTTAGGTATAGTAAGTATTATAAAGGTATATGATAGCACTCAGTTTGAATTTAAGGTAACACGAAAGGAAGGTAAACAAACAGTGCACACAGTGAACTTTATTTATTTAGGCCATCGTATCTATAGTTTTCCCGGATTTCTGGTGCCTTGTATCCTTTTCTGCTTCATCTTCTTTTCGTGTTGACGGTTGCCGCTTTATTGCTATTGACCATCCTTCCACGCACAACTAAGTTATCTTGCTAAGGTTTCAATAAATTAAAGATTTTCTTGGCTCATGCCTTTGTTGATCCTGTCACATTTGTTACAATAATGTGACAGGTTCCGATGACAGCGATTTTGAAACAACTTTATAACTGTTGTTCAACGTTTTATTTTAAAACTTACTTGCGGACTTTTTGGTAGGTCAAAACTCACCGAAATTCAGTTTTGTTGGATTAAGTAAAGTCAAAAGCTCAACGCTACGTGATGACAGGGTCTCCGGTAAATGGTTTTGTCATTCACTTTAGTACAAATAGCCAATTTATGTTGATATGCGTGATGATATATAGCCTATGTGTTTTTTTTTATGTCTAAGCTATCTCCATTCCAAATTTCATCCAAATCGTTAGAGCCGTTTTCGAGATCCCCCATTCAAATATATATATAGAAATATACAAGATTAGCTCGTTTAAAGTAATAGGATAGGATACAAGATTAGCTCGTTTAAAGTAATAGGATAGGATTGAAACCTCTTGCTTGTGTGTCCAACGATTTTAAATTGGGCACTGGGCACTTGAACACTGGGCTACTCCTGCTTTGCTTTTAAACATCTATCTTCTATCGTATCATAACCATAATTGATCTAGATACAATCTACATCTATTGGACTCTAATAATCAAGGCCTATGTCTTCAAAGCCTGCTATAGAACGGGATGCACAAAGGCGAGAGAAGTGTGTGGATACAAGCCAAATCAAATTACCATCTACAATTTGCTAAAGAAAACTATTACAACGCAACCGGGCAGAAATAAGAAAAGAATCACATTCGATACATAAGACCCCTCCGGACAGGCTCTGTAATTTATAACAGCACTCCTTTGCCAAGAAGCACTTTTGTGAAGCAAAAAAACGAAGAGCACCTTAGTTTGGAGCACCTGAAGTTTGAGCACCTTTCGTATTTTTTTTACTTTTGAGTAGTTTACATTTACATACATTATGTTGTGCAACGTCCAGTATCTAGACGGAGACAGTATCCAGTCAACGACTCACACTAGATGAGTGGAGTGACCATTCGGATGTTGCAACATCTAGGGACATGGTTTCAAGATTGAATAGGCTTGCCCAGCGCCGATAACTTTAAAGGTAAACATCGTGAGGTAACCCGGGCCTCAGTTGGGTCCACACGTATGTTTTAAATACTAAGAAAGTCATACTTATAAATACCCTTATTGATTATTTAGAATGATGTGCCTTATATTGATAGCAATGTTTTCTACCTAATTAATTTCAAAAAATATTAATTTCATTAAATTGTGTTCAACGTACATACTTTAATGCACAAAATGCTCCATCCCTTTATTTAACGAAATCATAAATCTTTAGATGCTTCACACAATATTGAACGAAATATTAACAACGCGATGATCAAACGGAAAATATGGGTGCTCAAAAGTTAAGTGTTTGCCAAGGCTAACAATAGCTAGAAAGAATAATGCGAGCTACACCGACTGAATGCAATTGCGCTCCCGTGAAGAGAAATTAAATAGAATACTACGTGACGACTTCGCTGTTTAATTTATCAGGACTTTAATGTTAACTAGTCTTGCTTTTCTTAGTCTAGTCTTGCTTTTATTTGTATCTTATACTTGGTTTTAGTAAAAAGAAAAATCATAGCAGGCCAGCGCCACCAATAAAAACAAACATCGTATTTTTTGCTAAAAACGGGTCGTCAAATGAGAATCCCTAGGTTTAACTATTTTTAGGACCTAAGGTCTAGATCCCAGATGCAAATGTCAAACTTGAGTAGCGGTCAGCATATCGCACATGAATAGTCAGAGGGTATTATCTCAAAAAAGTGAGTTTCGAGAAAAAGCGTTTTGAATATTTGAAAATTCATAACATTTGATGCAGGCCACATATTGATAACTTTTTGTATTTGCGATGTAGGTTGATTCTTTCTCTGCATGATTCATGAAAAAAATAGAGTTGAAAAGAAGTAGATTAATAGTTATACTGTTTTTCCTGACTCTCTATCAAGATAATACTGTATAGTCCGACAAAATTGAATAAATTTGTATTTATGACTCTATAGCCAGTTTTTTTTTGCAATTCTAATGTATTATTTCAAAATAATACAGGTCTTTTTACCTGAATTTGAAAATTATATCTTTTAAAGTGTATTAAAATTAATTTAAAATCATGAAAGCAGACTTTTGTTATCATTGTCATTAGTTTTCTTAAGTAATCATGAAGTAAATAACAAAATAAGTCACATATTTCCCAACAAACAAAAATTGGTATAAATAATTGGGTATTTCAGTCTTCAATAAAGTAATAAAACTAATACAATCTAATTTAGTTTTAGGTCGCTTATAATTTAATTAAATTAATTCATTTCAAATAAACTACTTCCTCTGTGCTATTTACTTTAAGAAAAAGTTATTAAAGGTAGTCGTTTGTAATTAAAAATCTAGGAACAATCAATATTTCTAGCGAGGAAACATGGAGGCGACACACAATCAGTAATTTTAGACCTGCCCCCTTAGCTCGCTACCATTTTGCCTACTCTCAACTGTCACCTTAGCCGCTTAACACTACTGAGGTGACAGTTAACAGTGGCTAAGGTGACAGTTGAGAGTAGGCAAAATGGTAGCGTGCTAAGGGGGCAGGAATAGCTGACACAAAATTGTTAGTCAATTGGTTTCGAACTCAATTTATCGAAGTGCGAGCTTAGAGAGAACCTCCTTGACGAAGAAAAACCTGACTTGGCCTCATATTTTTACTCACTCATCACTGTGCCTCCTAAGATCCCCAGTGCAGGACGATTCCTACGAAAGATTAAATTCATCAAATTCGATGAATTTGCCAAATATGACAGAATTATGTTTGTGAATTTGTAGTAGCAATTACCTCTCGCTGACTGTGAAGGGAAACATCGTGAGGAAACCTGAGCGTATGAGGCATTATACCAAAAATAGCCAATCCGCATTGTATAGCACGCGTAGAGAGAGAAGGCCTTTGCCCAGCTAGTGAGACATGTACAATTGTACAGGCTACATCTTACTTTTTTTCTTACTCATAAATTATTGTACGTATTACGCTATTCAACATTGAGGCAAAATTATAAGATAAACCTTATAAGCAGTCCTAAATTGCCCTTTAGAGGATAGACCCAGACCAAATTGTCGATCCGTCACGGTTGCTTGGGCATAAGAATGCCTTCAAGCATCGCGCTGCCAGCGTTCCTATCCTCGGTCGACAGCACGATCGACCTAATCGGCCAGGACCACTTGGCCAGACATGGCAGGCCCAAGCCAGGATCTGCGGCTGAATCTGTCCCGGGTCCCTGCTTAGCCTAACCTAGCATGGCATAGCCAGAGACAATGGCAATAGGCCTGATGGGTTGACGCTCACTGTGGCGGTCACTGCTTTGGGACACTACGTAAGTCGACATAGTAGCACAGTCTCTTATAAAAGTGGCCTCCTGCCGCTCCGGCGGCGTTGGTGCGGCTACAGCGGGGTACAAGAGGCACAAATATGCAGTCCTGGTACAGGGCTACATATTTGCGCCCTTCGGCGTAGAGACCCTCAGGGACCAGGTGCGCGAAAACTCTCTCAAGAGATTTCGTTGTGCCTGGTTGACGCCGCGAGTGTACAGAGGGCTGGTGCTTACCAAGGGCAAAGGCTGAGCCTCGCCATCCAGTGGGGCAACGCCGCCAGCCTACCCTACCGAGCGACGTTGGCGATCTGGCTCAAATATTTTACCTATGTTAGGTTATTCTTAAGTTAGCAATGCAAAAGTTGGTGATCTGGCATAATATCCGGGGAACTTAGAGGCAGAAATTCTCCAGATGGACGATAAGTGGGGTCGGCTTATTCATCATCACAGTCTTCTTACGCTATTTCCAGGTCTTCAACACTATTATCTACTTTGATAGCGGGATTGGCAGCAAAAACCACCTTCCTTGCACAATAATTTAGAATTTATTATCGGTCAAAAGGGTATTATTCGGTTTACAACAAAAAAATATTACAAAAAAAAAATGGACAGAGAGTAGTATCTACAAGAAACCGATGGCAATATGGTATTAAGTCAATATAAAACCAATGGTATTTAGAAAGTTGTGAAAAAAAATCGGACTATAGAGTATTAAGTCAAAATAATACAAATGATGAATTATTCAAAACGGGCTAAAGAGTATTAACTAAGAGATAATACGCTCTAGACTGCTCACATTTTAACTTTTTATAGTAATTATTGACAGAGCACCTGTCATAACTTGAAATAACACGAGTGACCCGTCAATTTCGGATGGCGCTTAGCGGCTAACTAAAATGTGACAGTCTTGCCTGCTCGAATATATCGCAAACCAAATTGGAAGACAGTCGTAAAGCTCCGTTTCTCGGCTTTAAACTAACCTACAGATATGGCTGTCTTGCCAGATTGTAGAGAAAAATTTTGCGAACTCGAATCCGTCGTAAAAAAAAATTGCATTTTCCGAGATAATACCCTCTGACTATTCATGTGCGATATTCTATCTTGAGATTGACATTTGCCAAGGCTTGACATTGGCATTTGACTTTTCTGAGATCACCTACTTGAATTCGATCTTGAGTCGACGACTATTAATGCCACCCTAAGTAAAAGATCCACCGCGGAACCGACAGTCTATTTTTGAGTACAAACCCAGAAACAGAATCGCTCTCGTACCGCCCCTATTGTCATTGGTCTAGCTAGAGCTGGGGCGTTAGCCTGTAACACAATGGCGTATCAATGGCGTCCTAGTTAGAAGGACAAAACCGGGATTTTTTCGTAGTTCTCCTACAACCAGCGAACTAATCCTCTAGAATTAGACTCATAATATTCTTTGCTGTACTACAAAAACATTAAAAGGACCGACACTGGACCGACAGTATTAATAAATTGTAATTGAAACCGTCAACCGGGAGCCCATTTTGGCACCATTGCGTTACAGGCTAAGGGCCCTGTTGTAGAGGTTTATGTACGCGCACTATTTTCAGTGGTGGCCACAGATTATTAAAAAATGGTGGCCTAGTGGGTACAATGGACTATGAAGCGAGAGACCCGGCTTCGATTCCCGTTGCCGGCATGGCTTTAATTTATTTCAAAGTTACATATATTGAATTTGTAGTAGCTATAACGCACGTCGTCGCGGCATGCGGTAAATTTTTTTATTCATTTTCGCATGCATACAAATAATATCCTTGCTATGCCAAGCGCCGCACCGCATGATGCAACGACATGCGGCAAAGTGTGAAGGGGGCCTTACAATGTTTTGTTGATATTGTTAACTCGCTATGAGCAGTGAAATCACTCTTTGATAAAAACGCATTGTGAAGAAATCGCTTAACTTTTTTTTTATGTAGGCTGCCTGTGCTATGTCCCACTACAGGGCAAAGGCTAAATGCCAAAAAATCTCTCAACCCAGATTTCGGTCGGAGGTGGTTTAGGACCAAAAAATCTGTTTTCGGTTCTAAACCACCTCTGACCACTCCGGAAAAAAATCGTCTCGCCATCTTCTTCTCCCTTTTTTTTAATGTAAAAATTGAAGGAAGGCTGTATGAAGACGGATTTCGGAGCACGTAGTCAAACAGCCAGTAGGCAGGCACTATTGGCTAACGAGACGTCATTTCGTTGTTAAACCGCTCTGAGCAAATACCTAGGCACCCGGTAGGGGGGTTGTGGCACAGTGTAGGAATGTAGCAGTAGAAGAACAGGGCCATGTCCTTGAAATGACAATCGCCTGCTCGTGCTCTTGAAGATTAAATGAAATAAATCGTTTAAATCGTAGAAGGTTACTTACAGGGCAATTTTTAAATAGCAATTTTCCTGAAACACGATCATTTTAATGTGATTTCCAACAACTTTTGTTATACAATGTCCCAGGCACTGCAGCGCCGAGTGGTCTCTTCACCTATCTAGTGTGAGTGAAGGTGCCACTGGACGCTGTATAAATCATCTCATTACGTAGATGCAAAGGCCTTAGTTTTTTTAGTTTTTGTTATACAACTTTTCTAAAAGCTCGATACTTTTTATTTAATAAATGCTTTTTATTCTTTAAAAGTGTGCATTTCTACCATTTTAGTACTGTCTGCGCGGCGCGCTTACATGGCCCTCCACTCTTACATTTTATGGAAAAAATGCGTTTTCACCAAAGTCGTAAAGCCAAAGTTATCTAAAATTACATTTAGAAGTTGGGGTGTTTGAGGAAAAAAACTATTTAAAAATTGGCAATTAATAGTTTTCTTCCAGCTTTCCGGTTCGTAGAAATTCGAGGCGCGTAGGTACAAGACAGGTTTCCTTTTCAGCCGTTTGCATGTAGACAAACTGCTGTTTGTTCTCGTATTGTAGTTGCAGTTATTTTCGGTCTGGCAGGTAGTAAACTAGTGTATGACCCAATGCCCGTGTTAGTTTACGATACAATAAAGTCGAAAGGGAGTGGGACTTGAACGAAACCTTATGAGTGCCTTGCCAACCGGGCGTGTGTTGGTTTTTGCTTCCATATATGGATGCAAAATAATGTCCTGTCATAGCTTTTTCCTTTACCACCTACACCTAATGCCTAATTCTAATTCTTGCTGTACAGTATACATTTTTTTGTATGTATCTAACGCCATCCTAGTTTTTATAATATGAGTAAGGTCTAAGTTTTCTTTCGTACCTCTTAAAACTTTCCTCTTTTGTGCCACGTCGAAGCCTGAGCCAAGGGCCATACAATCGATAGATTTCAAGTGCGCTTACACTAATGGTGTGTCTTTCTCTCTTTTTTTTACGTTTTCGTGCCCGATGGTCTCATGCAAAGACCCCTTTTTCTATTCAAATGTAGAAAAAGTCTCTAAAGAGGTCGTTCGAACGATTCATCTGATCGGACGACGATAGAAATCACTTTAGTTTTTTTTTTTCTTCTCTCTGGCTTTTACTTAGTTATCGGCACGTCTGTAGGGAATTGGCGGTGAGAAGGGTGGGCCGTCAAATTGACTTACTTATTGGTTTCATTTTAAGGTTTACTTTCGTACAAAAAAATCTTGGTACCAATAGAGACAAATTGTAAATGCACCAATTGAAAAGGGAGATTATTTTTCTTTGTCAACATTCACAGACAATAAAATCTGAATTTCATATTTCGAACGACTAGCGACAAAGAGACAAGTGTTGCCATTATTAAAGTTTTAATTAAAAAAGCGTCGGTAGAGCGTGGCCTCCCCTTTGTATTTTTTGTTTAATTTATACAATTCCGATGTTATTGAAAACGTACCTCCACCCCAGAATTTCGTGGAGAAATGTAAATTTTAAGGATCTGGTAAGGTTTATTTACTTTATTTATTTAAAAAAAATCTATCGTTGTTATATCAAAAACATTTAAAGATACAGAAGATGGGATGGGATGATTATACGGCATAGTTACACTCAGATAGGTCAAGCAAACAAGGCAACTCGGAGCAACTCTTAAATACGCAGCACAAAAACTCACAACGTTGTACGATCATGTTTTTGGTGGGATTTTTATAAACATAAGGCTTTTAAAGTGGCCTGTGAACGGAGTTGCTGCAGTAATCATAAAAATGAACTTTAGAATATCCTTAAAATAGCTCTATTTTACTTACTCGCCCTACAAACGGCAACTTGGGCTTGTAGCGTCGCCGCATACTGTCTGCGAATCTCAGCTCCACGTAATGCTGCTCAGCAGCTGGAGAAGCCGGCGTCGTATTGCCAGTGCCAGCGTTGACCTTTAACTCGACTCTGGCAGTACTGCCCCCACAGCGAGCTTCGATGTGCCAGTTGCCAGCGCGAGCGCCGTTTGCAAGTAGGGTGTTTAGCTTGCGGACACCTGTGGACAAAATGCAGTGTTGAAGTTATACTTAGTTGAATAAATCTTTGTAAATAAGTAAAAAAACGTCCCACTAGTATGACACAGGCTTTCAGTCTTTGTTCAATGAAATTCGCTTATTTTCAATAATTTTAAGCATAGCTAGTCTTCACTGAAAAGGGCAAGTATGATTCAGGCACTTCATATGTATTTTATGATTCAGGCACTTCATATGTATTGTATATGTAAATATTTTTAATGCAAATAAAGAACAGGCAAAGTTGTAAAGTTTATTTTTCTAATTTTGCAATAAAATTTTCGTAATTCTGTGAAGAAGAAAGAAAAATGGCAAAAGAAAAACAAATAAGTCGCACATTGATGAAGAGCTGATTAAACCATGCCTTCTCATCGCAGCTAACACTCTAGTAAACTTATTATCTTACATGATACACTTTTCCCCTAAAGCTCACTAATGATGTCCAACTAAACCTTGCGAGAGGGAGAGACGGCAAAAACGGGACGTGCCTGGAATTACCAAACCGTTTCGACTTCTCAATAAATTTAGTAAGGTTATGTTCACAACGCCGAGCAGTTAAGTGCTGGTATGGTTTTAAATACTGCCCATTTCCCTCAAATGACATTAGGCGTAGGTCTAAAAAATCAATAAAATTATTCTAAGAAAATTGTTGCATAAAAATCGTTGTAGTTGGAAAATTAAAAATCTTCAAATACTACAAAAGCTTCGAACTCAAAGATTGATTTTAATTCTAAAGCCTTTTAGCACTTACCTGTGCCGTGCACGGGATTTATAAGGTCCAAGTAGATCCCTACAAAGATGCATTGAAAGCCAAAAATCCATACAGACGTTTTCAAGCTATCTTGATTTATCTTGGTTTTAAATTATCGTACCTACCCTTCGATCATGGATAAAACTAGATACAACATAGAACTCTGAAATGTGTCTGGAAAAATAGATGCCCAAATTGCCTTTGGGAGCTTATTTGCTCGTAGTCCATGCAATTAAAGTAAAACTGTACACTAATGCAATAAGGTTGACATTCGAATATTAGAATAATGGTCGAAATGATGTTTCGTATTGTTCTATTATTGCTGATATCTTTTGTTTCTGCGGGGACAAGTTTTTATTGTGATTTTATACGTAATGCGGATTCTATGGGATTTTGTTCGGTGTACCTACCTAATAGAGACACTTGGGTCGTAAATAGGCTACATCTTACTTATTTAAGTAAGCCTTAACGTGGACTATTTTTGAGGTCAGTATTTCTTTCATTTCAGGAAGCAAATTTTCATTCGTTCGGTTGTTGTTTTCTTGGGTGACTTCTTGCCATAAAACACAGCTTCATGAGGAAACTACCCTTACAATATGACGTGTGACTTCTACATACGCAGGTCTGTGCGTAATTAATCACTCCCTGTGACATGATGCAGACCGTTGTCACGGCGTGAGTCGTGACAGGTCACGTGAAGTGACGTTGTTTGTATTAAAACTTGCGTGCGAGTTCGTGCGCCAATTTGCTGTGCGAACTATTAATTATTATGTCAGTACCGTTGGCTGTCTTGGGGTGCTGGAGTCGTGTTTTGGGTTTGAAATGTTTCTTCTTTATTGTTCGTTTTTAGGGTTCCATACCCAAAAGGTTCCAAACGGGATTATTATTACTTTGCCTACGCTATACATATGTCTGTCCTTCCTTTAGACGGATACCCCAACAACTGCTTGCCTTGACAATCCCTTATTTGATTAGGTACATCTTTCTGTAAAATACAGAATTCTAAATCAAAATTATTCTTCACATAAGTAGGTAAAAAACATAGTACTGTGGTTTCAAAGACAATATTTACCATGTTTGAAAAAACCTTGATGCAGACAGAAGAGAAAGTTTAGAAAGTAATCTGTCTTGTCCTAGTAAAAAGAAATCCCCTTCCCTTTATCTTACACGCCTATAATGTTATCGCTTACCGAAGCCGTAGGAAAACCCAGTTGGATGCATGTCAGGTAAAGCCAACTTTGATCCCTTTCCTTTTTGTGAAAGAATTTTCATGTTACGGTAAAAGCTGGTGGCGCAGTTTAGAGTGACGCAGAAGTTCTGCGGTCGATTAAAAATTGTCTATTTATGTAATATTTTTAAAACTAGTCAAAACCACATATTATACCTGAACATGCATGCATTCAAAATAGTTATTTTTTTGTATCAAAAAATAAAAGCTGCATGCATTAAAAAGTTTTTTTTTTTTATCAAAAAATAAAAGGGTTTTCAGACTTAATCCGACCGTATCTCTGCTACGTCCGTAGCCCGTAGCATATGGACTATTGATTTTGGTCGAGCTTTCAGAGTTGGCTCCAAAGAAAGTACATTTAATAGATATGAAAGTACTATTAGATGTAGACAGTGTTGTTTTACATCGAAAATCCATAATAATGCCAAATCCTCCGTAGATATTTTTGTAAAATGATCGGCATAAATTATCGTGAAAACACAAGGTAAATAAAAAGTACCCCATAAGTATTTAATATGTCAAAGTTACAACAGAAAAAACCTAGCGAAAAAAAAACACTTGGTTTCTTTCACCTTCCATTAGATTGAACTTCTATATCTTTCTCGAGCGAGCCACGTCCGGGTTTTTGATAAATCTCCCAGCCTATCGACGTGTGCATATCGCTGGTAGAAATATTACCTTTCAAACCGAATTGGGTAAATGTGTCTGGACGTGTGATGAAATGCGATAGGATAAAATATTCCCACGTGTACCGGTTATCTAAATGCCCACCTACACCTATTTATACGTAGTCGGGATAAAAACATGTGAGTAACTTGCAATCATTCCTCAAAAGTAGCTTGCCTTGGTAAGAGTTACTTATTCACTTATATTTTTTATCATTTTTAATAAGTATTTATTCAAAGTAGTGAAATAATAATTTATGATAGAAACTTAGTACTAATAATAATAGAGGCATTTGCATCTACGTAATGAGATGATTTAATTTTATACAGCATCCAGCGGCACCTTTACTCACGCTAGATTTCTTCTTGGATGCAATCTTCTTTTTGAATGCGTTTTTTCCTAGAAACTCTCCTGCAAAATCTCAACGCGAGGCTATTTTTAGAACCTAAGGTTTGGATTCCAGATCCTAGAACCTACGAATGCAATCATTTATCGCCAAAAGTGGCCAAAACGTTTGGCGATAAATGATTGCATTCGTAGGTTTTAAATAATTTTAGGTCACTATTCACATTCTGTTACCATGTCCGATCGTACGTAATAAGTATTATTTACATAACGTTTTATTTCAATCATAAAATTGAGGTACCGTGCATCTGAGATGTTTCAGCTTTCTTCCTGTATTTTCCTTATTACGAATTTAAATTCAAAGCCGTTTAAAGTCACTGTGTTTCACGTGTGTTACGTTAATGACTTACCGAAAACCGTGCCAAAGTCTTTGGCGCTAACAAGGAAAAACTTTACTGCTTCACTTCCTTCCGAGGGAACAATAATTACTTAATTGTTTTGTGCTATACACACAAAGGTATATTGTTTTGTTTCTGCTATCCTTGCAAATTACTTTCGGTGTGGATGTTTGGTCTATTCTTTTTCTCACTACTTTGATGACGTCATACTATCTACCTACTTGTCATCTTTTTTTAAAGATGTAGGTTTTATTTCATGCTTGAAGTTGTCATAATTATGTCGCATTAATCGTACTGCACTTAGAATGTTAAAATAACGTAAGACAAAATAACCACACTAAGTTTTAAGTATATTTATGTGCGAAAGTGATTCGTAATTTTTTTATCTTATTTATCATGAAAAATAAGCCGACACTGAAAAAAAAACCGAGTGTACGTATAGTTAGACGATACAGTGTAAAAATATTACTCTTGGAGAATTATTAAACGTGCACAAAATCATCCATCATCTTGTCCTACATTACTCTTGGGAGTGTAAGTATAAGGTGGGCTAGAGCTATGCCCACTCACATTTCATGGAATTACTTTTCTCGATGTAGAATAGAAAAAAAAAAAGTATTGTTCAACAAGCTAGCTAAAAGTTTCAAAATATTTATAATCAAATTAACCCATTGTAGAGTTCTCCATCTAAAATTCTCTCCCACGTACTGCAGCGTGGGAGTGGTCACTCCGCCCATCAAGTGTAAGTGAAGGTGCCATTGGATGCTTTATAAACCACCTCATTACAAAAAGCTTTAGTATCCTGCAGACACTCTCTTTTACCTCGCCGCATCTGTTTGGAAAACTGCAATGAGCAATTTAAACGCCATATTTATGAAGAAGAAAATTCAAACTTACTCGGAGAAGAAAATCTTCTATTTACACCTCGCAAAATGCATTAAATTCGATTCAGAAACTTTCCCAATTTAAAAACTAAACGAAATTGCAGTGTTTGATAACAGCGAGCATCGTTAAGAGCCGCGCCGGAGCGTCTTGAATATAAATGCGACTTAACTTGTTCAATCATGGTAGACTCTAACCAGGTATTCTCGTCTGAGAGTGATTCTACCTCATCGATATATTTAAGAGTTAGACTCTTGTCGGTGCAGCACTCTCCATGCACTCCGGTTTCATGCCAGTTCCTTCATCTCCTGGTTCGTCCCGACATCTCTTTAATTTGGTCCACCTTCTCTTTAATTTGGTCGAAGTAGCTTCTCCGACGCCTTCCTCTACCTCTCCTTCTATATTATTTCCTTCAAGTATGTTAATTATTAATTTGTCATGGCGTAGCCAGTTGCCCAACCTCTTTCCTTTTCTGTCTTCTATCGTCCTAATTATTATCTTTCTACACTCCTTCACTCTTTTAACACACGAATAGAAAGCCTTTAGAAAATGTTGCTTAGGTAATTCAGCCTATCTAGTGGGGCATCGCCACTAGCCTTCTCTTACTTAAATCTTAAATTTGAATACGATTAATCCATCGGGTGGCAGAAACAGTTCTATGCTTGATGCCTGTGTCAAATAATTAAGCCCTGGAAAAGAACACTTCCTCTTCTAATACCATGATTTCAATCACCTTTGATTACCGCTCGTTCGCAAAAACATTCCGTCTCAAAGCCAAGACAAAACTTTTATGGCAAGACTTTAAAGCCCCGTTTGCATTTGTTTAGTAATTAGAGCCCTCGCCCGCGGCGACTTATTGTAGCGATGCAGTAGAGATGCTGTCGCGCGTTTGTATCGATACAATCGTGATGAGGTCACTAACTGTGTGCCTTCGCCCACCTTAACCATGATTCAGTCGCGATGCAAACGCGAACCAGTCCTCCGTTCTCTACCCGATGTCGTCCGACACGGTCGCGCGTTTGCATCGATACAATCGCGATGCTGTGGCGCGTTAGTACCGCGTTGGCATCGCTTCTGTAGCGAGTTGCAAATGCGACTAAAGCGCGTTAGTAGCAATGCTGTTTTGCGTTTACGAAACGCGCGGTTTTTGTTTCAGTATCGGCTTATTTTTCATGATAAATAAGATAAAAAAATAACGAATCTCTTTCGTACATAAATATACCTAAAACTTATTATTATTATTATTAAATTCTTTATTGCACAAAATTAAATACAATAATGGTGTACAAAGACGTACTTAATGCTACTAGAAAACTTCCTGTGGTTATTTTGTCTTACGTTACTTTAACAGTCTAACTGCAGTACGATTAATGCGACATAATTATTATTATGACAACTTCAAGCATGAAATAATACTTACATCTTTAAAAAATATGACAAGTAGGTAGATAGTGTGACGTCATCAAAGTAGTGAGAAAAATAATAGACCAAACATTCACACCGAAAGTAATTTGTAAGGATAGCAGGAATATAAAAAAATGTGAAAGTTTTTTGATCTAAGGCAAATATCACTGCACATATTTCACTCTTTAGAATGAACCTAGTTATACCTAGATAGTTATGGTAACAAGCTCTTACTTATAAAGATGAGAAATCAAATGGTGAAATGTTGAAAAAACTATTTTCCCAACTTTCCAATATCTTAGAAACTTGAAGGGGTGTAAATCGAGCCCTTTCCGTGAGCTTTGTAGAAAACTTTTTGCTGGCTATAATTAAGAAAAAACGAAAAGAAGTTTACAAATGTTTTTAATTTCCTATTAGAAACTTTTTGAGCTAGCCTGTTTGATTTCCAGCCATATAGTATTTACAACTCTATGGTGTACACATTTACAGTTGACAGTAGAGCTACTGTGTTTGACTATTATATAGAACTTTCATTAATTATTGTAATGAGATGATCAGAGAAACAATTTTCCAAACATTTGGTCTATTCCCGCTACTGCCAAAAACTTAAACTGAAAATACACAAAAGATACCGAATTTAATGCCGATACTAAAATTAAACAAAAAAAAAACTATATGGTATTTGACACGTTATCGAGCAAGAAACTGATTTTAAATCTCGTGACATGAAATTGTCAAGGATTTTTATTTAGCTCAGTTTAGAACGAAACGTCAGCTCTCAATCCTGGACATGTTTTGTCTGCTGTGCCTTTTAAGGTGAAAACCTAGGCACAACTAGCGCCGCCAAAGGAAAAAAAATCCATTGGCAGCGCTAGACAATTATTAGACAGCTAGACAGCCTAGATTTGGGCCTTAAGTTTTGAATACAGGAATAAAGCATGAATCATTGCCTTATTCCTGTATTCAAAAACGTTTTACGTATTTTTTTAAATACGTACTTCAAACGTAAACACCATGAGCTGATCCATTAATCCAATAACGGAAGAAAAAATATTTGTCACACATTAGTCAGGGGATGATGGGGATAAGAAATATCTAATCAATCATGCTTTGGCAGCGGTTGGCGTGTGAGATGACACGGGAACGCTTTCACACTTCGACAATGTTAAGTCACTTGCGGTGCATTGTAAAATAGACTTTATTAAAATCCCAAGAAGGGTGCATGAGTAAGGTAGCATAAAAGATAACATTGTGGCAGGCAGGAGCTGAAATGTGGAAGTCTACTTTTTTATTGAGATTGTTTTAATCTCATTCGGATTTCAGTGTGGGACGGGGCTTGTAAATGTGTTGTTCTAGATTCTAGAAGTTTTGAAATTAGACCCAATTTTATGCCATCGTATTTCACCAAGCATGTCACTTTGCTGGAGAGAAATCATCTACTTACATTAGCAGATCTACTTCTCACTCTACATTACATTTATCTATATCTATCAATGATAGATAGCTGCTTTTTGTATTTTCTAAAGCACTGACCTAGGGAACTGTATAAAGATTTTTATAAGGTTAAAAAATTTGCTTGGGACAGGATTTGAACCCGCAACCTCTTGCATTTAAATTGTGATATTAGTTTAAATATTTAACATAACATATGTTTTCTTTTTAGTAGACCACCTATTAAGGCTCGGTATAAGGCTAACTAGCGCCACCAATGTTAAAAAAATTATATCTTCCTTTAGAAGAAGTTTTTGAAACAATCCTAAGATGAGCCTATGCGCCATGCTTTTCTAGATTTTTAAGTGTAGATACCTTCTTCGAAATTTACTTTTAAGCTAAAAAATTTTCGATAACCGCCAAAAGCGGCCGTTTTTGGCGGTTATCGAAAATTTTTTAGCTTAAGACTAGAAATTGAGTTGGGTACCTACACTTAAAAATCTAGAAAAGCATGGCGCATGAGCTCATCTTAGGATTTTGTGAGAAACTTCTTCTGAAGGGACATATGATTTTTTCAACATTGGTGGCGCTAGTTAGCCTTATACCGAGCCTTAAGCTCTATTTTTCAACGTACCTTCGTCCATAGACAACTGGTCCCAAATAGCGACCTTGGTCCCAGCTGGGTCGATCAGAGCCACGTAAGCCAGCTCGCCGCGGACGAGTCGCAAGTCGTGGTCTAGGGCCAAGATCCAGAAGGTCACTGCAACAAAGTACTTGCGTTATTTAATGCATGTAAGAAAGTTAATGATTGACTTTAGGCTAAGAAAAAGATTTTCAGAGTTTTTGGTAAAATCAAGGTAAAATAAATTATTTGGATGACTTCCTATATTATACAAATGTTATTATTTTTTTTTATTTTATTTAGCCTCCATAGTGTCCCACTGCTGGGCAAAGGCCTCCCCTTTTCTCTTCCACTCCTCTCTATCCTCGGCTGCCTCTTGCCACCCCGGCAAAAAGTTTGTGAGGTCGTCCCGCCATCTCCGCCTCGGTCTGCCGCGGCGCCGGTGCCCATCTTGTGGGGTCCAGTCGGTGACGACTTTCGCCCACCTATCCGGACCCATGCGGCAAACGTGGCCGGCCCAGTTCCACTTCAATTTGGCGGTTGCAGCTCCAACATCCTTGATTTGCGTTTTGGCGCGCAGCGTGGTGTTCCGGACCCGGTCAATCCGCTTTACACCTAATATGCTGCGCTCCATCGCACGTTGGCAAACCTTTCAGTCAAAGACCAGGTCTGAGCACCGTAGGTTAGGATGGGGAGGATACACATGTCGACGAGTTTGCGCTTCAGGGCAAGTGGAAGCTTGTTATTGTATATTATATAGCTTGTTATTTTATATTTTATATTATAATGTTATTTTATAAATTTCAAAATAATATTATCTGTCAACATTAAGTAAACTCTTCTTCATCTTCTTCTGCCTGTCACCACTCAATGCTGAGTGTAGGCCTCTTCCATTGCACTCCATTCCTTTCGGTCTTTGGCTTTTCCCATCCAGTCTTTTCTCCAGACTTTGACCAAGTCATCAGTCCATCTCATTGGTAGGCAACATTTTTACGCCCCGTTCTGGGTCGCCATTCCAGTACTTTTTTACCTCATCTGTGCCCATTTCCCATCCCAAGACGTGAGATAGTCCTTCTAAACTTCCATTTTGTAACCATCCCCAACCGCCAAAGGCTTGTAAACTAAGTAAGTAACAAAAGAGGAAATCGAACACTTTGTACCTACATTGTTATTGTTGTTGTTAGGTAATTACGCGCTTGAAGTGGCAGCGGGACAGCGTCATCATCACAGTTTAAACAAACGGGGCTGACTAACTCTGTCTTTCCGGCGGAGTAGGCCGACTACGCTGACAGGATGGTATAGGTGCTGGGCACGCCTACTTCATCTCTAAACAATGTCCTAGGCAGCAAAGCGTCAGAGTGGTCACTTCAATATAAGTGACTGGACGCTGCATAAATCATCATATTACGTAGATGCAAAGGCCTATTTTTTTTTATCTACGGCGTTTTTGTTTCATAAAAATATGTTCAAATCGCGCCTAATTTCGGTAAGTCTCGGAACGCAAATAGTTCAATTTTGTATAAATGGTCATAGGCATAATTATGAGTGTTACATCGTCGGTATAACCAGTGGCCCATTTCATTAAACTGACAATGACAAATTATTTTTTACTGAAATTCTAAATGATGGAACTCACGTCCTTCTGATCGACTGTGTCACTCTGCGATACGGCTATATGGCCAGTGTAGTGTAGGTGATAGATAGTTACCAACGCACCAAAATATGTTTATACAACGTGTTACAAAACATCCTAACTCTTTTTACAGGGTGTAACCTACTGGTCAACAGGATGTCAATTCTGTAAAAAAAAAATTAAAAAACAAATTTTATTTTATAACCTCAAAATTAAAAAAAAAATCATAACTTTTTTTTTTTTGGTATTAGCTCAAATTTAAAAATATGTTTGTGGATGTAGGTGCATTTGCATAGCTTTGAGTTGTTAAAACATTGTGAAACTCAATGAAAACAATATTTAAACACACATTTTATTAATTTAAAAATCAACGGAACGTCATAGAGGGAAAAAAATATTTAGGTTGTGATCCCTATCACCGGGTGCTATTACCCTGTAAAAAGAGTTAGGTACTTTTGTAACACCTTGTATTGTGAACCATTTTTATTATCCAATAAAGATATTTGTATTTACTATGACAATTAATTACATGTACATTGCGGAACCGATTAGGCATTAGAAAGGTTACAAAAAAGTTTAGGTTTCTAGCCGACTACTCAATGTACATCGAGTTGTCGTAATAAATTATGAATTGTAGTTTTATGAAATGGCCCACAGAACGAGTATCTCGGTAATGATTTCAAGGACACGCCCAAGTTATTCTACTGATCTATTCCTATGCTGTGGCAGCGGGGCAGTGTTGAACTAAAACAATAATACAAGTTGGCTAAGGCTGGCCGACTTGCCAACTGCTCCCTCAGGGCTGGTGTGGGCTTCAAACTCGCATACAGCTACTTTTGCAGGTCTTTACCTGCACCCTGTGACTGTAGAATCACGGGTAAAGGCATATACCTACTGAAACTTTTTGCCATCTGGCTTTTATAGACCAATTCGACCCCGCTGAGCATGATTCTACCCGGTGTTTTTTACCCAAAAGTGCCTCGAACTGTGTTTTTTTTTTATTTTATTCTGAAACTATTAGAGATGTTGGCGAAGGCTGGCCGACTTGCCAACTGCTTATCAGAGCTGGTGTGGGCTTCAAACTCGCATATAGCTACCTACTCTTGCAGGTCTTTACCTGCAGTCCGTGTATTATTTTTCACGGAAACTTACGGATCAATAGCATCTTTGAAGATTTATTATAAGGGTAAAAATCGCACGACAGGACTTGATCTCGCAACCTCAGGCATACCAAGTCGGCGTTCTACCAATTGAGCTGCCGAGCCAAGTAACTGTTAATGCAAATTTTTCAATCTGTATGCTTTTGAGTTGCCTGTTAGCAGAAAATCATCCTAATCAGCTGTGTTGTTTATGAGTGTTTTGGCAGCACATATGGTATGTACTCCTTCAACCATACCTAGAACATCCAAAATAATCATGGCTGAACTTTACTTACACCAGTGTTTCCAAGACCCCACTTTTGTTATTTCACCAATTTTTTGAACAAGGAGTTTAAAAAATTGGAGAAATAACAAAAGTGATTGCCTACCATAATAGGAGAGGCCACTTATGAAGGGAGACTCAATAGAAATAGCCTTATAGTCACAGTATTCTAGCAACAGTATTTCTAGGCTTTCACCCTTTCCAACAACAACACATCTTAGGGTGGTATTCTAGAACGCTACTTAAACTCAGTTTAAACAGAGTTCAGACTGTCGATAAAGCAGTGCATGTTTTGATATGAAGGGAGGGATATTCAAATCAAAACATGCACTGTTTTATCGACAGTCGACACTACTAAACTCTACTTAAACTGAGCTTAAACAGAGTTCAAGGAGCTTTCTAGTTTGAACTGAGTTTAAACAGAGTTTAAGTAGCGTTCTAGTTTGAACTGAGTTTAAGTAGCGTTCTAGAATACCACCCTTAGAGTCTTGAGACCTGAGAATTATTCTCAATTTCGCGCTAGCGTTGTCTCTCGCCGCACCTATTTGTACACATTAGCAGTAACCATTTCTGTTTTAACGTATTTCGCCATCATTAACTTTTGCTCGAGTTAATGTTGTTTTATGGGCTTGCTTTATGTTCGCGGCATTAAAACTTGGCTCAAATGTTTATTATAGCGCGTTAGAAATTAACGCTAGACTACGTGGAGGCGTAAGTGAATACGGTACAGAAAGCACACACTCATTACTTCACTCTAGATTTTCAGCAAAAAGTTATGAATAAATATGCCGCGCTTTTGGTCTATTAATTTTTCTTGGGAAACTTCGATTTCTACTATTTATTATTAAAATTTGTCTTCCTTTTCATGCCAAATCTTCTCGTCCAGGCTAATCTCATCCATTGTGTTCCCGCAGATTTTTAATTCCCGACCAAAAAAGAGTGTGTGTGTCCGAATGGAACTTCTGAACATCTTTGTCATTGGTGGCGTATATAAGGTTTTAGTAGGATTTCGGGCTAAGCATCTTGGGGGCATAATGATGTTTTAATGCCCGTATTATGAGTGGTATGTTAATTATCTTATTCGTCTATGCTAGCTTTTATTTTCATCATTATCTTTATTTCTCTTTCTGCACGTATGAAACGAAACTTGATTGCCCGCCTAAAGCCCATACCTATATTGCAAATTATTCAAACATGACATCCCTCACAGGCACAAGCAGCCTGATAAAACAGTGACTCCTGGCGTTAGACTCTTCCTTGTGAGAAGACCAGCTGATATCCCAACTCACTGTTGGAAGAGGTGTATGGCCGGAATGAAAGACTCAATTTAACTGGTAAAATGAACTATTGATATATTCCAGTTTTCTTTTAGAACTTGGAAGATGTATGTCTGATCCTGCGCTTGCGTTACAACAGTAAAACACAACAGAGCGGAGCGTGGCGGCCGGCGGGAAATCAACGACGTCTCTGTATGACAGATGACAGATCGGTGTTGCCAATAGATAATATTTAACCACTGCGTTCATAAAAACACAAGATCAATTTTTGCATATTGTTAAGGCAATATTCCAACACTCACCAGTCTCCCCAGGCCGGTAATGTTGCCGTGCGGGCCTCATGATGACATCCCTCACAGGCCGAAGCAGCCTGATGAAACAAGGACTCCTGGCGGTAGACTCTTCCTTATGAGAAGACCAGCTGATATCCCAACTCACCAGTCTCCCCAGGCCGGTAATGTTGCCGTGCGGGCCTCATGATGACATCCCTCACAGGCCGAAGCAGCCTGATGAAACAAGGACTCCTGGCGGTAGACTCTTCCTTGTGAGAAGACCAGCTTCTCGCCAGGCCGGTAATGTTGCCGTGCGGGCCTCATGATGACATCCCTCACAGGCCCAAGCAGCCTGATGAAACTGTGACTCCTGGCGTTAGACTCTTCCTTGTGAGAAGACCTGCTGATATCCCAACTCACCAGTCTCCCCAGGCCGGTAATGTTGCCGTGCGGGCCTCATGATGACATCCCTCACAGGCCCAAGCAGCCTGATGAAACAGTGACTCCTGGCGTTAGACTCTTCCTTGTGAGAAGACCAGCTGATATCCTAACTCACCAGTCTCCCCAGGCCAGTTATGGTGCCGCGCTGGCCTGACGATGACATCCCTCACAGGCCCAAGCAGCCTGATAACACTGTGACTCTTGGCGGTATATTCCTCGTTGTGAGAAGACCAGCTGATATCCCAACTCACCAGTCTCCCCAGGCCGGTATTGGTGCCGCGCGGGCCTCACGATGACATCCCTCACAGGCCCAAGCAGCCTGATGAAACAGTGACTCCTGGCGTTAGACTCTTCCTTGTGAGAAGACCAGCTGATATGGCAACTCACCAGTCTCCCCAGGCCGGTAATGGTGCCGCGCTGGCCTGACGATGACATCCCTCACAGGTCCAAGCAGCCTGATGACGCTGTGACTCTTCGCAGTACACTCCTCGTTGCCGACGCAGCCAACTGTCGTGTGGAGCGTGCTGTGCGTGGCTGGCGAGGCCGGGATTTTGAGCTGGATTATGCCGTAGTCTGTAACAAGCAGTGGGTAAGGGTTAAAATTGGGTGAATATCTCATACTAGATGGATGAAGAGACTACTCGGTGCTGCAGCGCCTGGGACATTGTTTTAGATGGAGTAGGCTTGCCCGGCACCAATATACCATCCTGCCTGAGAGCTTAGACGGCCTAGCCCACAGGAAAACCACGTCAATTCGTGTGGAGCTAACTAACCGCGGGTTTCCACACGATGTTTTCCTTCACGGTTAGCGAGTGGTTTTGCCACTTCAAATTCACAAATGTAAATCTTCACAAAACTTTGAAAAGAAACAAAGTACATCCCAACATCGGGAATCAAACCTGGGTCTCTCGCTTCCGATTTAATTGGCCACCACCACTTTTTTGTGAGTTAGTATGGTATGAAAAATGTCCTGCCAAACTTTAGTGGGTCGGTTTGCTTGTAAATATTTTTTTTAATTATTGGATCATCCTCTGCCCGTTCTAATATCAAGGGTGGACGATAGCAAGGTGACGGGAAATTCAAAATTTTCACAGTTTTTTACATTTTGTAGCTAAACTGAGCTATTTTTGTTCAGAGATTTTTCGTTCGCGGCAATAAAACAGTATTCTTTTCATTATTGTAAACAACAGAACAACAAAAATTCTGCCGATTATGTGTTCTGGTCTACGAAGCAGTGGCACTGCCCAAAAAACTTGTCGTAGACCAGAACACATAATCGGCTGAATTATTGTTGTTTTGTTGTTTATAATAATGAAAATAATACTATTGCCGCGAACAAAAAATCGCTGAACAAAAATAGCTCAGTTTAGCCACAAAATGTAAAAAGTTGGGAAAATTTTGAATTTCCCGCCACGCTGCTATCTTCCAGCCTTAACGACGTTCCATCAATATCTGTATAGAACTTTGCTGTATCTCAAAGCATTTGGAGGTCGATAGGTGATTTAATAATGGCAGACTGTTCAGGATGTGCTTTTATGGTAACTAACAGTTGAATACTATGCAGAAACAGATTTGGTACTTTAGTAATTAGACCTAAATTGAGCACTCTCATTAAGTGGTACTTACATAATAGCTTGAATAGAGAAGCGAGCTTTAGTAAGATTCTGTAATACAGGCCTTTGCCATGTCTATTGGTAAGATCTAAGGCCTTTGCGTCTACGTGATGAGATGATTAATTCAGCGTCCAGTGACACTTTCACTCACACTAGATTCTAGATGGATGAAGGTACCACTCAGTGCCGGGACATTGTTTTGATGTAGATTTGCTCAGCACCTTTACTATCCTGACAGCTTAGTTGGCCTAGCTTACAGGAAAGATAAAGGTAAGGTCACAGGTAAGGTCTAAATTTATGAAAATTATGATATTATCACGAGCTTTGGTTAATAAGTTTTTCTGTAAAATACTTTCTGGTGTACAAAAGACTTACTGCCGGTTTCTGATTTGAGAAATTCGCTAAGCAAGCACTTAAATATCGTTCTGCCTCTGCGGATTTCTCACAAAAGAACGTGACAGAATGATAGTTAAGTATTTACTTAGTAAAATTATCAATTCAGAACCGGACCTTAGATACTTATTTAAATACTTCCACAATAGTGACATGTAATTGGCTGAATATTATTATTATCCTTCTGTATACATATTTTGCTATGGTAGAGCTAGAGACTCTTGAAAACCTTTTAATAGTCAAAGTTACTATACTATCAATTTGACTCAGAAATGGGTTTCGAATGGAATAGAAACAATAGATTTTAATAGTTCTGAATGTCTCAATTTCTAGACGCATTGTTCAAGTAAACCATTTGTTAAATAAATATAATACAATTCTTTCATAAAGAAAGAAAACCGAGACTGCAGGCATGTTCATTATAGTCAGAGAATTAAAATAAATTGCTGCAGGAAATAATACAAAACAAGGTAAAGTATCGGCAAAAGTGAGTTTTTTGCTCTATGCTTGCTTTAACCTGACGGTATTCTAATGAACAAAATAATATCCCCAATTTAAAGATACCAATGATAAATAAAATCTCAAAAAATAAAGTTCAAGAAAATACTTACTAAACAAAATTGAACAATAAACAATCATAGAGGTTTTGCCAAAAATACCGACGGATAGACAACTTTTACGGGACTTCTTTTGAATAAAAATTTACTGTGGACAAACAATTTAGTTCACACTAGAGTAGAGTTTAAAATCCAGTGAAGGCTACAAGAGTCTTCAATATCGACAATAAAAG
This sequence comes from Zelleria hepariella, assembly GCA_949319315.1. Classification (NCBI taxonomy): domain Eukaryota; kingdom Metazoa; phylum Arthropoda; class Insecta; order Lepidoptera; family Yponomeutidae; genus Zelleria; species Zelleria hepariella. The sequence goes on from OX439388.1 coordinate 4,040,586, forward strand.
CTCTTGGAGCACCTCCAAATGGAAAAAGATGGTGAAGTATTTCGCCCAACGTTCGACCAAACACTCTGTAATACAGCGGCAAAGGTAAACTTATTGGGAGGTGTTTAATTTTTTGCTGGAAAAAGGAATTGCTTTTGGTAAACCAGTATTTTCAGTGCAAATAATAACGCAGATATTGAAAACTAAATTGGTGACACGTTGAACAAAATTACAACATTATAAAGGAGCTACTGTCAGGACCGTGGGAACTCGGCGATGGCCAAGCGCGTGAAACACTGTTTTCTATAGCTGTTTCACCAAGAGTGAGACGGGGCGTGGGAAAAGTGAGAGGCAATGCGGCTGTATGAGTCTACGTGTGTTCGTATCCTTTCGCGAGTATGTAGTTGTAGTTATAATGTAATAGATCTATTTTCCCAATTTTTTTCGTAGTTCCGCTGCCATTTCTACATTTTATTAGCTATTTCAAAAAAATTTTTTTTTTCTGACAAGTACAATACATTATTGATGTTTCCAAGGTAGTTAGACTCCAATAGGCAGTGTAATAATGTAAGTAAATAACAGCTGAAAGTAACCCCTTTTTCAGCGTGAAAAACGCATCGTTCTAATTTCTTTCATGCTATTTTTTTATTGTAAAAACTATTTGCAAACCTCCGTATTGGTCATCTACTGATAAACCAAGTTTCAGCAAAATCCAGCCTGCAGTTTAGAAATTAAACCGGAACTACGTTTGTGTGGGAAAATGGTGCTCTAGCGCCCTCTTAATAGCCTAGTCAACGAGTGCCCTCGTGAGGAAGGAAAAGTCGAAAGCAGAAAGTTTGACTTCGAATCTTTGTTTGGACTAGTTAGGAGACAAACATACTAAAAGACAAACTTTAAAAAACAATCATCATTAGGAGTTTTGCTATAAGAGACAACTGATTTTTAAATTCTATGTTGTAGCTTTTACGGTTTGGGTTTGGGTTTGGGATCCTTTGTGCCCTCCTTTGTGCTTAAGAGGTGGGGACTTTTAGTAGGTATGTTCTCAAACAAAGTTCCGAAATCAAACTGTCTGCTTTCGACATTTCCTTCTACAATCATTCGTTTACTAGACTATAAAGCAAGAAAAACACTCTTCCTAAATAATGAAGAACCTGAACCTGTGGAATTATGCACTTTATACGATGCGAAGTAATCGGAAGGCATTGCGTATGTAGCCAAGTGTGTGTCTAGTCTAGGTTCACGCGGATACGAATGAGTATACAATTCACGCGGCCAGAATGCCAGATAATACGAGTATGAAAATACGTCGCGTATCCAGGACTAGTGTCTTTCTAATTTAATCGTAATTTTAAATACCTAATTAAACTGTGAATTTTAATTCACCAGATCATGTAACAACTCGCGATAAACAAAAATTAACAAAAGAGCTTGTCCGATTGCCATTTTATAATAATTTCAGTGCGAGGCTATTAAACACCACAAGCTGAATCATATTTTATGCATGAAATTACAATTCTGTTGATGAACAGGGGCTCATTAACGCTCGAACATCATAAGAGGCGTCTGTTTATGTTAATTTCTGATACTGTAGATCCAACTGTTTATTTATAGAGAGCTAAAAGCAGAGCGTATCTTCGGAACATTTTGATTATTTGTAAGCGATCGTATTCATAACATTCAGAGAGACTATTCAGTCTTCCCTGTAGCTAATTGCTATGAGGGAAGACTGAATAGTATACTTTGATGATTTGATAGCTATTTTAGGAATTTATCCATTAATACCTATTTTGACTATGATATCCTGAGTTTTAGGGACTAATGTAGTATATATTTCGTACGTAAAATTAGGAACTTTTCTAGTCTTTCTTTTGTATGTAAAATTTAAGTTTTGCTAAGAGATGCCTAATTTACGGCTGCCTGTGAAGGTTTAGAAAGTCTAGTTTTTAACACTCAAACAGCCATCAACTGAACCATACACGCGTTTGATCCGCCACCAATAATCCTGAAAGAGGAAAACCATAAATGGTTACACCCTTAATGAAGCAGCAAAACCACCGACCGCATTTACACAAAATAAATCGAGGAGGACTTCAAAAACTTCACTGCAATATTTGTGTTTGCCGAGCACTCTAGCGCTAGCGTGGGATGTGTTTCGGAAAAGAACTAAAACGTGCGAAAATCGTAAAGCAATGGTTTCATAGTATTTGACTGGAGGCGATGGGTACTGGAGATGCTCAATTAACAAAGCGGCTGCATCGACTGGATTCGGCTGGAAGGAGCTAGAGGATGCCGCGCAAGACCGCAAAAATGGAGATCCCTTCTTCAAGCCCTATGTCCCTGATAAGGGATAAAAGGATATCATCATCATCATCATCATCATCATAGTATTTCGCTGCTTCATTTCGTTAGTTATCCAAATATTTCCCAAGATAATTTTCATCATGCAGTTTCGATATAGGGCTTGAAACTGGCAAATACAATTTAGCGTTTAAAAACAACACTGCAAACATTTCTTAACATTGTCAAATTTTGGTGAAATTGAAGGCCAATGTTCTTCTACAACATTAAGTAGAAGATACTTACTTACTTTTTCTTTCCTTCTCCTTTTTCTCTAGGGTGACTCAGAAAACAAAATCACCGACTTGAGACCTTGGCTAGTCAATGTCAAGCTCAAGCTAGTGTCTATTAATATGCTACTCAAGCTTGACATTAGCATTTTTGTCTTCTGAGATCACTTACTTGAGCTCGAGCTTGAGATGGACGACTATTAATGCCACCCTAGGACCAGTGTTTTTCTTACCTTCTGAATTTTAGCTAAGAATCGGACTGAATGACAAATTCTAAAGCCCCGTACATCGCACACGTAACACCCCGGGATTTATTCGAGCAAACCATATCGTTCCAATCAGCATTGCGAGTTTAAACGTCGCGTAAGACCAAAGGCGCCCCGTGCCCAACCGTGTCTAATCCAGAACAGACTAAAACATACAGAATAACATCTTTCTGATTTATTAAGAGAAAATTATTGTCGCGATCCTTGATCGAAGGTCGCGGCAGATAGCAAATTACATCAAGAAGTATCTTTTTATTGGTTACTCTGGAATGAAAACCTAGTACCGCTAAATTGCTTTATATTTTTTGCCTAATGTGGCTGGCATCTTAAGTTCAAAATTCACTTTTTTTTTACGATTCTCTTTATTTTTTATTATTTACTACACCTAAGATTATTAATATTAGGCCGGCTAGCAAGATAGCCTTGTTTGACATTGTATGTTCTTGTCATTTCTTTGGCATTATAATTATGACTAGCCTAAACTGCTTGCTAATGCTTGCCTAAAGCTTTGTCTATTAATACCTACCTTCTTTATTTCTTTAAATAGCTTTTCGCCCGCGACTTCGTCCGCGGTGACTAAGATAAAAGGTTGCAGCTCTATTTTTCCCCCGCTATCGACGTCAGTCAGGGAAAAAGTGACATGCCGACAGCAGCGCCACCTACCGGGTCCAATTGTATTTTTAAATCATCCAGGAAACCATCGAAATACCCATATGAAATTTCAACCCAATCGGTTCAGCCGTTTATAAGTTATGTGATAAAGATAAGTACCGAAGGATAATAAAATTCTTACTACCCGTTGTCCTATTACTCATTTTCCCGTAGGAATAAAGTATTTTTCCGCGTCTCATTTCCAATATGACCCTATATACTATATACTATGTGTAGATTCAATGATAATAATTTTAATTGCCTCGCAGCATTCCGTGAATCTTCTGAGAGTTCTATTTTTGAAGGGTCGTCGCGAGGGAAGATAATTTGATTACCCCCTGGAAATTCGCTCCATTGAGCCGCCCGCCTCGTGTTCGCTGTGACAAACGCGCTACTGTGCTGCCTGGGATGTTCCGTCTTCGACTGCTGGGCTTGAAACGGTAACATAAGGCGTATACCTAATCAATCTGCTAAACGCCAAAGAGTATACAAGGTGTTACAAAAGTACCTAACTCTTTTTACAGCATAATAGCACCCCGTGATAGGGATCACAACCTAAATTTTTTTTTTCTCTATGATGTTCCCTTAATTTTTAAATTAATAAAATGTGAACGATGTGGCGGGAGAAAAGTATTTTTTAAATATTGTTTTCATTGACTTTCACAATGTTTTAACAACTAAAAGCTATGTAAATGCACTTACACGCACAAACATATTTTTAAATTTGAGCTAATAAAAAAAACAAAAAAGTTATGATTTTTTTTTCAATTTTGAGGTTATAAAATAAAAATTGATTTTTTCAACTTTTATTTCAGATATGTTGACCAGTAGGTTACACCCTGTAAAAAGAGTTAGGTACTTTAGTAACACCTTGTATTTTACATGAAAAATAAAACTAAAACAAAGAGTGTCTAATTCATAAGTGATGGTTTTTTGTAGCTTTTAATAACAATACAATTTTCAGACAGATTTTTAAATAGATGCTAGATGGCGACATACTTAATAAATGCCTCACATACCATTCGCATGCTTTATCCATATTATTAAAACCATGTTGCATTAATACCATGTTTCTTGCAAAGATTGCCCTTTCACCTGTGCATTGAGTTTGTGTTTTCTAATAACTAGGTACAAACCATCAATGCAAAGCGGAACAGCCCGCACAGAGCTCCAACCCCGTACACACCGAGCAATTTGGGATTTCGCAACGCACCCAATATCCTACTGGGTAGACAACGAAAATACAGGTGAAATGTTCCAATGAGCGAAACAAAGAGAATAACCGTCGCTCTATTGTTAGTGAAACTATCAGGGACGTATTTGGAATCTACAGGGTAACCTTTTTTCCTGTGACAGATAAAAGCTGATTTTAAATTGCTGACTGACACAGATATATTTTTTTTGCTTCAGTATCTTGTTAATATTCACCCCTGAGTCGGGTGTCATTTTACAAAACAAAACCTTGTTTTTATAGCGCTTTAACGGTTTAAGTGAAACAGTTAAAGCGATATAAAAATGTGCAGTGTTACGAAAGTTTAAGTTTTAAAAAACCTTGTTTAATCAAGAAAATGTATAGGTAGGTACCTGCTAATATCAGGAATCGAACTTGCAAAAACAGTAGCCATACTAGTTGTAGCTTTTTATTTTTACTGCTTTAAGGGTGGCATTAATAGTCGTCAGCTCAAGCTCGAGCTCAAGTAGGTGATCTCAGATAACAAAATCCCCGACTTGAGACCTTGGCTAATGTCAATGTCAAGCTCAAGCTAGTGTCTATTAATATGCTAACAGCTATACTCTATCCACGGAGACAAGTTAATATAGCGTTCTCTCTGTTACGTAATACCAAGAAGATGACAAAGACAAAAAAAGTCAGTGGGCGTAAACCCTTCTGAATGCTCGTACACACTGCGCTACTTTTTGCGAGAGTATTTATGGAATTTGTAATTTTTTTGTGACAGTTGTTTCTATAAATCAATGCAGAAATAAAAACAACAAGCGTCGTAAAAGCTAATTATCGTCTGCGATGAATCATTCACTAATTTCTTGAACAACCGCGCCAGAGCCAATTTTCATCAACAATGAACACGTCAGGTCACACGTCAGGTCAGGAACAATAAAGATACAGCACACAGCGCGACTGCAAAGTACGGGTACTACGAACAGACCAAAATGTACACGTACTCTGTACACTTCATTAACCGTCATCGCTGACGTTTCCCTATTAACTTGTCTCGGTGGATAGAGTATAGTCAAGCTCGAGCTTGAGCTTGATATTTACATTAGCCAAAGGCTGATTTTGTTTTCTGAGATCACCTACTTGAGTTGATGACTGTTAATGCCATCCTATGACTCTAACAAAATATTTTTGCAGAGCCAGCAATGCAGCCTGTGGATTAGAAATCCCTCCCATTCGCCTAGAATGGCATTAAGCCGTGGCAATGACAGCCATTTCCATTGCCCCAAGTGCATTTTAGACGAGTACGTTTAAACTAAAACCCACCGGTTCGGGGGCAAAGTGGCATAAGTCCAAAGCGGGAACAATTAGCGCCGGGTGAAATCTCCAGCCGCACGCAATTTCAACGTTACAGGAGCTTGAAAATAACGGAGCAATGAAAATTCTAAACATTCAGAAGACATCGTGTCTCAATCTGAGCAAATTTTATGCAAACCTTTATGCAACAGTTAGTTTTTTCGCCATTTTCTTCCATCAAAACCTATACTCGTAAATTTTGTGGTATGACCATAAACGCGGTAAATTCTCGGGAATCTCAAATGCGACTTATTACAGTAATGTTTTCTTCGCAGAAAGTCGTCATATCAGAGAATTGGCTCCTTGTGGCTTTTACAGTCACTAAAAATGTTAGAATGTGTGAACGAGATATATGTGAAGATTAGACTGAGAGATTAGGCATTAGACTGTAGTACGAGTAACTCGCATTGAAGAAATCATAAATTATGATATTATCAGAACCTTATTTGTTAGAATAAAATCATTTTGTATTTGCACAACAAAATGCAATGTTATTTCCTTTATGGTAGGTATACATTGTTACACCATACAGCATGCAATTAGATCGTTACACGAAACACTATCCAACCGAGGAATGGATGGTGCCATTGCTACGCCGTAGAGCCTCTACGCCGTAGAACCTCTACAGAGTTTCTACACTGTAGAGCGTAGAACCCCTGCGCTGCCACGCGGCCTACCTGACAGTGTGGTTTATTTTAGTTAGAGCGATATAGACACTAGATAGCCGTGGGGATTTTTTGTTATAGCTTTGTTCTTGAAACACCCCAACTTATATATATGATTTTCAACAAAAGCGCAATTTATTTTTGTCGCAGAGTAAATAGGAGCTGAGAGGCTGAAAAGTAATAGGAGCAGAGAGGCTGAAAAGGTTTTGTAGAGTGTAGGGGCACGAAAACCTGCCGCGCAAGAAGCGCTGGAATGGTACAAATGTAAACTTTCAAAGAATGGAAAATATTCATCAATAAGGTTTTAGAAAAGTCGTACAACAAAAGTTGTTGGAAATCACATTCAGAAATTTCATCAAGAAAGCTATTTAAAATTTGCCCCGTAGAGCTGTTAGAAACTCGGCATTCACCATCATTATAATTATGGCCAGGGGGTCTACCGGCTAAAACGAAGCCGATTACCATTGGCAAATCGAAGTTCGATTTATGAAAAAATTACTGGATGGCAGTAAAATTAACTTGGGTGGCCGTACATTTTTCAACAATCGAACTTCGTTTTTCGCCAATGGTAATCGGCTTCGTCTTAGCCGGTAAACCCCCTGATGGGAGTTTTCATAGAACAAATGTTTTTCCAAAGGCCTCAAATGCCAAACATCACAAATTTGGAACGGCGGCGCGTGCAGCAGAGCGTGAAGCCGAGCGTTTTAGGGTGGTATTCTAGAACGCTACTTAAACTCTGTTTAAACAGAGTTCAGACTGTCGATAAAGCAGGGGGTGCCATGTCAGATGATCTCCTCGCGATGCACCCTGGAAACGCAAAGTCGGCACAAGCGTGCTGATGGCGGCTAAAGATCTGACACCCTTCTCTACCAAACCCAGGTAGTTAAGGTTATAGCAGGAACTACGGGTCCGGCTTGTTCGGAGCTGGGTACCACGGGGTAAGGGCGGCCAGCACCGATTCGTCGGTGGCCTTTACATTGAGGATGGACTCGTGATGGCTCGTTGGTTAGTTGCAGGGGAAGGACATGTCCGTCTGCTCAGTATGTCTTATGACGTGTCTGTGCGTCCTTCTCCGCGCGCAACTAGTATCTGATTTCACCGGTCTAAGGCGAAGGGCCCCGAGGTGGTCAGATGCGGGGGTTTGAAAGTCCCTTATAGCCGAACAATGCACTTGGTTTAGTACATGGTGACGCATTTCCGGGACTTGTTCCGACAAATAAGTAGAGATGATAGCTGGATCACTTCTCCAGGAACCCTGCTGCTAGTCAAGGGCAGACGAGCAATAGCGAATCGGGAAGTGAGCGAGCCTTACAGCTCCGGTGCTTGCCAGGAGAGCAAGTAGCCTGCTTAACGGGTGTCCCGAGCGGGGATTGAACCGTTAGTAGTTTTACGAATTGCGAGTTGTGAGCAGACTCGCTGCTCCGGCACCTTCCTGGACAGAAGGTAGTGGAAAGTGGAAATATGCATCCACGAGCCACTTGCAGAGTACCGAAGCACAAGCTAAGGCGGCAAGACCTACCGCACATAGGTCCCGGCACTCGGTTTCGATCGTTTGTTGGACTTAGTGTGCCCTTTTCATGACCTAAGCTGTCGGTAAAAGGGCCACTATAATAAAAAAGGTAGTCTGGAGAGGGAAGTGTCGATAAAGCAGTGCATGTTTTGATATGAAGGGAGGGATATTCAAATCAAAACATACACTGTTTTATCGACAGTCGACATTACTAAACTCTACTGAGTTTAAACAGAGTTCAAGGAGCTTTCTAGTTTGAACTGAGTTTACACAGAGTTTAAGTAGCGTTCTAGTTTGAACTGAGTTTAAGTAGCGTTCTAGAATACCACCCTAAAGAGTTGTATTGAACTTGCATTGTACGTAAATGCTGATCAGCCGCAGTACAAGCCATACTTTTACTACATTGAAAGTCCAACACTTGGTTAATGAAATTCCAAAGTTTCAGTCAAAAAATATTTTTTGTGAGGCTTTTCAAACAAAGGAAATGTTGATTGTAGTTTTTCTTCCTTTGCATACAAAAAAGTTGCATCCGAATATTTTTTTAATTTTCAAACTCGGTTCATTATTGAAGCACACGCCCGAAAATCAATTATGTAAGGCATCCTTCCGTAGGAAATAACCCAATTAAAAGTTGTTTAATGCGATTTCCCTTTTGAAATTAACCAATGAAATATTGTTAGGCTGAATAAAGGCGAAGAACGGTGGAGAGTCGAGGGATTTCGACCTTTTGCAAATAAATAAACGAGTAATACCCCAGCCATACGAGCTTTACTTATGAGCTTCCACTCTTACACACATCTACAGAAATATACAGGGTATTTTTATATAAAAAACTTCGATAAAGCATATTTTATTACTTAGTTATGAGATTTAAAAAAATGTGTTGGGTTGTTTTAATCATTATTTAAAAAAAAACAACTGGGACAAAATTTAAATGTTTTTTCATTCTTAAAATCTGAAAAGACGACCTTTTTACGAACGTCAAAATAAATAAAAAATCTGTTTTGTGCTTATATTATACTCTGTCAACACATTCACAAATTACATGTTAAAACGACAGGTCCTTTCTGCAATAGCCTGTTCCGTCCTCTCTGAGGTTTCCTAATAAATTCTAATTTATATTTCAGAAGCAGCGATCCCATTTCCTCTCTCGAGGAGACAGCTTCAATCTTCGACTTTTGTAGCCTTAATAGCGGCCATGAATAAAAAATAAGCAAAATATCTCAAAGCAAAAGATTTTCTCTATGTTTGACATAATATCTTAGCAGTTATTTTTAAACAGCTAGCAAAATATGGGCTGACTGTCAAATATCTGTTTGTTGTAAGTCGTCAAGAAGTCGTCATCCAATCGTCAAATAGTTTTTAATTTAAAAAATCTGAATAGTTTGACGCAAAAAAGTCATGCGAAAACACAAATGAAATATTTTTCAGTATATTGCATTTCAATTTATGTATTACCAGTTTTAGTAATAGTTATAGTAGGTATTAAGTTACTGCAAAGGTTCAGTTACACGTCATAATCATTGCATATTAGTAAGTAGGTAACTCTTTATTGTACAAAATAAATCATTTTACATTTAGTTCAAGAGTTGTAGAATAAAAGTATAAATGGCGGTCTTATCGCTAAAAGCGATTAGTTGGTAGGTAGGTACCCTAATTATTGCAAAACAATGTTCCGACAATCGATTTACGTTGCTTTCCGTACATAAAAGACGACTCTTGTTTCTTCCGTGAAATAATTATGAAAGTATCCATGGACGTCCTTAAAGTCTGATTCAATTAAAACTTCTACACCGGTCGGAATTAAATTACACTCAGGTCACAGAAGTAATAGCCTCTTGATTCGCTAATGGATAGCGATGCTGAAGCCCTTGGAGATGCTTTCCTATCTCCTTCGTTTCTTTCGGGAGTGAGAGAGGCAGCGAATCGTAATGTTTGATTTACATTTCGAGTACCCGAGATAGCCACTTAGCCAGGTATGATTTATACAGGGTTTTTAGTAAATATCAAGGGTGTCCAGACGCCGACACTCACATTAGATAGTTGAAGTGACCACTCGAAAGCTACAGTACATGGGGCCTGGGGCCTTAGCCTGTAACGCAATGGCGGGTCGATGGCGTCCCGGCAGAAGGACAAAACCGGATTTTCCTCGTTTTTCTCCTACAACCAGAGAACTTATCCTCTAGAATTAGAATCAAAATATGCTTTGCTGTATTACAAAAACATTAAAAGGACAGACAGCGTTAGTAAATCGTAATTGAAGCCGTCAACTGACAGCCCAGTTTGGCACCATTGCGTTACAGGCTAAAGGCCCTGTTGAAATGGGGTAGGCTGGTCAAGTACCAAAGTTTTAGTTACAACATACAACAGAAATACGTCTAAGAATAGCGGAAAATTAAAACCATTACAAAGGCCAACCAAATCATCCGTAGCATGGATCCTGATACTATAAAGTAAGATGTAGCCTCACCAAACTAAATTTCATAGAATCCGCATTACGTTTAAAATCACAATAACTTCCCCACAGAAACAAAAGATATCAGCAATAAAACATAATTTCGACCATACGTCTAATATTCGAATGTCAACCTTATTGCATTAGTGTACAGTTTTACTTTAATTGCATGGACTACGAGCAAATAAGCTCCCAAAGGCAATTTGGGCATCTATTTTTCCAGACACATTTCAGAGTTCTATGTTGTATCTAGTTTTATCCTTGATCGAAGTGTAGCCTGCACCTACAAAGGTTGAGGTTGAGGCTATGCATTAACGCAATAAAATATAAGTTCAAATAAATAAAAACCATACGAGGCTACATATTTTTGACGCTGTTTTATATTCACTGTCAATCACCCGATCGGGGAAGTAAGTAAGTAAGTAACTCTTTATTGCACAAACGAAAACATTTGATGAAGAATTCATTCATTTGGGAAGCAATGATGGATGATAAGATAATTTTAGATTTTCCTGAAATCTTCTTCAGAAGCATTAAGAGCGATTTGATCGTCGATGAGTTCATAGGAATTTGTTACAAGATTGTTCTAAAGGAATAATAATGGAACGACTCTCGAAGTTTCCCTCACTTTAGCGGGGCGATGAGATATTTGTCAGAAGCTTAGCAAGTACGCTGAACTTCTGACCTTTTCATCGCAAATAATTGAAATAATGTAAGTACCTCGGTATTATACTTATAAGATAACTAGCTTTTGCCCGCGACTTCGTCCGCGCAGGCCTAAGCCTAAGCCTAAGCTTAGGTTTTTTCCCGATAGCACAATAAAAATAGCCTATAGCACTCAGCGATAACGTACATAGCTTCACATTAGTGAAAGAATTTTTAAAATCTGATGAGTAGTTTAGGAGATTACCTCCTACAAACTTACATACATACATACACATTTTGCTTTTTTTAAATATTAGTGTAGATATGTACACAATACTTTTGTTTGCATTTTTTTATTAATAACACCAACGCGCCTCATTGACTCGTCTGGTGACCCCAGGGCTGGCAGCTACCTTGGCCAGCGCATCAGCCTGGCCATTCAAAGGGGCAACGCTGCCAGCATTCTGGGGACTCTCCCCAGTGGCAGCGGTCTAGACTTTTTGTAAATAATTTAGGTTTATTTTAGTTTTATTTTAGGTTTATTCTAGGTTTATTTTAGTTTTATTTTAGATTAAGTTTTCTTCATTAGATTATTAATTATTTACTTAATTTTTAAATAAAACCAATTTATTTTGATTTTTAGGTAAAGTAGGTAATTTTATTAATAAAGTATTAATTAAGTTTATTAATAGTGATAATAATAATTAAAGTATTTTTTCAATTCAGCAAAATTGATGATGAACATTGAACAAGAAGCGTCTTTTAAATTTTAGTTGCTAGCATTGAGAGCCTGTAAATCTGTAAATCTAAAGGCCTGCAACAGTGAGGGCAGATTAATCGTCCAATTTATCAACAAGTCGGACTGCGCACTGCAACTGGCACTGCGGAAAACTAGGTTTAGGTATTTTTTCACAAAACTAGTGTGACTCTTAAAACATATTAAGGGGGAAGAAAAACTAGGTCAAACGACAGGCCGATGCATTTCCTTCACAGCTATTGCGGCTTTGCATATCCTTCAATCTACTCCATCTTTTAAGATGGCGCAGCACCAATCTTTAAGCAATGTTTTACGATGCCTTGCTCACTATTTTATTTTATTATTTCAATTTTAGCGTACAGGAACGCATAAAAGTTCATCCTTGGAAATTCTTTAACATGCTTCTACTCCAAAAAAATAATACGTATCTACGTGAAACAGGCCAAAAAACTGCATTATAGATAATACTTTCTGGTTCACAACGAACACTTTATTATGTTTTGTGAATTTGAAAAAGTTTGAGTTTATTTGACCCTGCAAATTAAATTGTAGTTTGTCTGTTAGGACCCACTACAATATAGGTCAAAAGATTTCTAGGTCACATAAAGAATAATTATACCGAGGTGAATTAAAATGTATCTGCTACTGACAACATGGCTGCTTTAACTTTTTTTTTTGCGGCTTTTCAGTGGGTGTTATTTGCTTTCTCTTTTTACTAAATATACGCTTGGCGTAACCGGCTCGGTTTGTTTAACAGATAAAACTGCTCGGTTTTCTGTCCGCAACCACTAAATGATTTGAACACAACGGAAGGACGGTTCATTATTATAAGTGGCTCAGCAACGAGGTCGTGTAGCTCTTGTGCGTGGAAGGGGACTTTTCATTTGACTGTACTTTTTGGGGCACCCAGTACAATAAAATGAACACACACAACGAGAACGTGTGTGAAAAAAGTAAGGAAAAAAGAAAACATAGGGACATGGCAGAGGTACATATTATAGATTGAATGGCATTAACATATTTTTTCTAAAATAATTATTCAGGGAGGAAACAGGTCTCCCTTTTTGTATGGAGCAGCGGCTACCCGCGTTTCCTCTTAAGTACCTGCCATAAAAACTAAACTAAACTAAACTTTATGTACTACAAATATGTGTTTGTGTAGTACTTCTGGACTATTTTTTTGTAGTGCCGCAACGCCCGTTTCCGTTTCGTGTACCTAACAGAATGTGGACTGGTATTTCTCCCGTCGTTTTTGTGCACAAACAATACTGTTTTATTTAGTCACTGGAATTGTGTCATGGGGACGCGGCATTTTCCGTAGTTTCGGTCTTTTGTTTCGCGTTTCCTTTGTTTTTTTAAAACTCAAATGTTTTTAAGAGAGGGTTGACTAGTACAGCGGTAATTTACTAAAATCTAAATTTAGTTCCCGCTACCGATATTCAGTGCCATACAACTTATAATAAAGGTTGTTACAGAGAGGTCCTCTCACACTGAATGGGGTTCTTCTTTTACTATGGGAGAAACTAAGAAATCTCGAAAAAAATATCACCTGTTCAATGCTAAAATGCAATAGGTACCTACTAACAAAAAACTGTGGAAGTTAGGAATCTGGTTATCGTTTAAATTCGCCAAAAATTAACACTTTCTATGTTATAAAAAAAAAAAACAAACGTGCTCGCCAAATAATAATAGTGATTTCGTGATCAGCGCAGTCTTAGAAACCAGCCTACCAACTCCCAGCCTTGTACGATAAAATAAGTCTAATGGTCACCAGCTCTCCACCTATTACTTTTTTATTTATTTCGCGGGATGGCCGACTTCGGCTCGCTGCCGACTAGTTATGACTTCATTAAAAAGTCTTTGTCAAAGAGGAGAGACTGAGCCCTTTCACACCAAAAAGTGCTTGGCAATATTTAAATTTAGAACACAAAAATGACGATTAAAATATTGGATTGTCATGTTTTTTTTATTAAACAGCCAGCATCCCAATAAAACTGGCCAGCAATGCAACAGACAAGTGGAAGCCCATGCACCAAGCAGGAACCCGGAAAAATCTGATGGTACACAAGTACATTTTTTTTTAATTAACGAGTAATAAAACAAAAAAAAGAAAAGCCTTCGTTATCGAGCTTCGAACGCTGCGGAGTTTTGTAAAAAAGTTTTCACCGCGCTACGTGAAGTAGGGGCGTTTGCCACGATCTGTCTACTGGCACCTTTTTTGTGGCTGCACAGAGAACAAAACAACTCTAACTATTTAGCGGGCTCTATCTATCTATTCAGTAACGTAAATAAAGGGTTACTTATTTATGGAGTGTTATAACTTAACAGAGTGAAGTGATTAATTATACAGGGTGTCCCAAAAATTGTGTCAAGCGGAAGTCCAGAGATAGAGCACCCCTAGTGGTACCCAAATCACCCCCATGTATTTTTAGCGATTTTTTGACGTTTAGAAGTTATGAGGCTTTTAAGGTTTATTTGGAAAGAATTACCTTGCTTTGGTTTTTATTTTATCTTTTTTTTATTTAACTTTTTAAATATATTTTTTTCTTTATTGGGATCTCAGATAACTAGTCTATTAACAACAAAATAACGATCAGCTTTAAACTTGTAGAAGATACTGCAATTATAAAGATTTTTATAAGGCTAAAACATAAAATGAAGAAACAGTTCCTAACAATATTGCCCGTTTAGAATTCACAGAGTGATTTCGCTGCTTAGGAAGGTTTCTCGATTTTTAATATGCAACAATACCGCACTTTTATAATATTGTGCTCGCAAGAAGCCTTTTGCATAGAAATCCTGATGAGATTGGCTTTGTTCGGCGGCACAAACGAGCAGTCTTTGTGCTCAAAGGCATTCAGTTTCTCTCTGTTCATTGAGCGAATAAAAAAGCGTTTTCGCTTTTTTGCAACCCTTCCGTCTGAAGGCGAAAACATGGGCGTTCTTGGTTAAGTACTTCATTGCGGTGGCACAAATTGATTTATCGATGTCTCACAAGAACTTTTAATTATAAATCGGATTTTAAACCGGGTCTTTTTATGATGATAAGGTAATCGTATGAGGTATCTATACTTGTACATCTACAACAAAGGTAGACAAAACCAGGTCTATAACTACCATGTTAGAGGGGCTCGGTTGCTGAACCTAAGTTTTGCCTACTCTCTATATATTGTGTTAGCAAGTTCCTTTTATACATAGTTTATCATTCTTCACAGGAAGTATTCATGCGACAGACTTAAGGTGGGACGATAGCAACGTGGCGGGAAATTCAAAATTTTCACTGTTTTTTACATTTTGTAGCTAAACTGAGCTATTTTATACCCAAATAACCCAAATTTTTTTGGCCAGTGCCACTAAACTTGTCAAGTTTTTCGGCAGTGCCACTGCTTCGTAGACCAGAACACATAATCAGCTGAATTTTTGTTGTTCTGTTGTTTACAATAATAAAAAGAATACTATGTTATTGCCGCGAGCGAAAAATCGCTGAACAAAAATAGCTCAGTTTAGCTACAAAAATGTAAAAAAATGTGAAAATTTTGAATTTTCCGCCACGTTGCTATCGTCCCACCTTAACCAGGTCCTTCCGGTTCACCAGTTAAAAAGCGCAAATGCCACCCACTGAGGCCGGTTCGTTAGGCACAACTGCAGGCGGCTTCTTGTGAAAAAAGAAACCGGCAAATTGCAAGTTCGACTTGTTTAAGGAGGGTTCCTTACATCAGGGATATAATTATCTTCAAATATTTTCTGACGCATTATTGTTTGTTTGCAGCGCCGGTGGTCTCTTCACCGATCTAGTGTGAGTGAAGGTGCCACCGGACGCAGTATAAACCATTTCATTACGTAGAGATGCAAACTTAAAGGCCTAAGACTGTTTGTCAGCATGAAGTACTCATTGAGCTTAATAGTTTCTCCAGCAAAACTAGATGAATCAAGTTTAGTGTCTACTCAGATTCTAAACCATTAGAAAATCTAATGGTTCGAGTGTCAAATAAACAAGAATTGTGAAAAGAAATGTCAAATCACGCAAAATTCGCAGATTACCACCATTGGATAGACTCGTAAGAGGGCGCTAGGGCACCATTTTCCCATACAAACGTAGTTCAGGTTTAATTTCTAAACTACAGGCTGGATTTTGCTGAAACTTGGTATATATCAGTAGAGCAATACGGATGTTTGCAAATTGTTTTTATAATAAAAAAAATAGCCTGAAAGAAAATAGAGCACTGCGTTTTTCGCGCCGAAAAAGGGGTTACTTTCAGCTGTTATTTACTTACATTATTACACTGTCTATTGGAGTCTAACTACCTTGGGAACATCAATAATGTATTGTACATGCAAAAAAAAATCTTTGAAATAGCTGATAAAATGTAGAAATGGCATACTATGAAAAATTTTGGGAAAATAGACCTATTACATTGCAACTAAAACTACATACTCGCGAAAGGACTCGAACACACGTAGACTCATATAGCCGCATTGTCTCTCAGTTTTCCGGCGCCCCTTCTCGCTCTGGGTGAAACAGCTATAGAAAACAGTGTTTCACGCGCTTGGCCATCGCCGAGTTCCCACGCTTGTACAGTGAACTATTAAGTCAGGGTTCCAATAGGGACTTTTTGCATCTCTATATCTTTTAGGTAAGCACTGCTTTTTTCTCACACAGAATCATTTTTAGTCAGTCGGTACGGAACCCTGAAAAAGAAAACTGATTTTCCGGAGAAGACGGCATTAGCAATCACTTTGAGCCATTAACACCTGATGTTCGAGTCGTATCTTTGACGCCGCCTGCAATATCGGAGCGAAATTGGATTTGGTCATGCTATAGGCAGGGTATCCCAACCTGGTATCCGCTATCCTATCCATGCCATGTTGAAAATATACGGCTTCTTTTACACTGGCAACCTTTTTTTTTACGTATACGCGTTCTATTCTGTTATTTATTTTTATGTGATCGTATTTTGTTTCTTATAGATTGTTATTTCCTCTTTTTGTCCACAGAAATATACATGTCGGAGCGCGACGACTAGCACCATCGTTCGACGGAAGAATATTTCTAGAATTCTTTTGAAGGTTTACTACACAATACGTCTCTATAATGTTTTAACTGAAAATTGCTGTAAATGAGTTGAATCCAAAGTGAAATCTAGTATCGTGATAACCTATATCCTCTTGACATAGTCCACTTGTTGATGCCCATGCTTCGGCCATTCCACCCTTAGTTCCCTAGACATACATTTTCGGTATGCAATTTACTCATTTCAATGCTAATTAATACCAGAGAAACGGTGTAATAATTCCTGCCTGGAGTATTTCCTCTTAACCGCCGACAAAATATCATCACACCTATAATTTTTCTGGAATTTTAGTCACAGTTTAGGTTATAGTACGGGTTCAAAATCGACAGAACAAAACTACTGCAATCGAGTTTTATTCACAAACGTTTTGTTTAGTGGACCGTGGATCATGGTAACGTGGCGCAATCCAGGGGTCCTCCCTCGAAAAAGGTTGGGAAAGTCTGCGATAGAGAGAGAGGGATTAATATACGTTCCTATAACCGGAGTACGGAGGTTAGTGAAGGGGGATTTTTAATCGAGTATGGAGTGAGTCTGCAGAAAGCTGTGACATTGAGTGCTGGCGACCGTTTTAGTATCATGCCATGGACTTTGATCACCGAAATAAATCCCATAGAATCCGCATTACGTATAAAATCACAATAAAAACTTGTCCCGACAGAAACAAATGATATCAGCAACAGAACAATACGAAACATCATTTCGACCATTCATATTATATTCGAATGTCAACCTTATTTCATTAGTGTACAGTTTTACTTTAATTGCATAGACTATGAGCAAATAAGCTCCCAAAGGCAATTTTGGCATCTATTTTTTCAGACACATTTCAGAGTCCTATGTTGTATCTAGTTTTATCCTTGATCGAAGACTTTGATTTATACTCAGAGTACCGTTGCGAGCACTTTGTTAAAACAAAAGAATGTTTAAAATATTCACGGACACTTACACGCGGTCTGTTGATATTTTTACCATCGTTTTATCTACTGTTGGTAGTGTCCGTGAATATATTATTTCACTTAGCAAGTATTTTTCCTTTAGGTTCATGTTTTTCATATTGCATTTTATTTATAATCTGAATAATGATAAAATGTAGCGCAAGGATGCAAAATTCGTTGATTAATGTAAGTGCTTGTATTTAATACCGAGCTAGCGAAGGTGTCGATTAAACCACGAGGTCATTTCTTTGTCATGAGAAATGGCGATGAAAGATTAAGTCAAGGGAGAAGGCTAGTCTAAGATAAGCCATTATGCCTTGAGGAAGAGAGCAAAGGTATGATTTATGGATGGCAATCGCGATGTGTGTGGATAATTAATGGTAAATGCTAATGTTCATGATTAGATATTCTAATAACTATCCCGGGATGTGCGGGTTAATTAGATAGGTTCCGGCTTTATCCTTATTAATCAAGATAGAAGCTTGCAAAGGTAGACAACGTATGAATAGAAAAAAAAACTGCGTGCTTTACATCTAGGTACATACGAGATATAATTATGCAGCGTGTAGTGCCACATTCACTCACGCTAGATGAGTGAAAAGAACATGTAGAAGGGTACGGAAAAAAGTCGTCAAACCCCCGCAAAAGAAGATGACGATATAAATTTGTATCTTGTCCCTCATACTCCAAATAGATTGCCCACATGAAAATTTGAAAATTGGTTTTTATAGCCTATTTTTCCCATACTCACCGAAGTCTTCTTAATCAGTCTAGCTACTCCCAACCTTGTACGAAAAAGTAAGTCGATTGGTTACCAGCTCTACAGCTATTAGATTGGTGCCTACACTCCTTTGGCAGGCGCATATTTATAAGTGCTCACAGCCTAGTTGGACAAGTCATTCTTAAGGGTAGACGATAGCAACGTGGCGGGAAATTCAAAATTTTCACAGCTTTTTACATTTTGTAGCTAAACTACTGTCGTAGACCAGAACACAAAATCGGCTGAATTATTGTTGTTCTGTTGTTTACAATAATGAAAAGAATACTTTGTTATTTCCGCGAACGAAAAATCGCTGAACAAAAATAGCTCAGTTTAGCTACAAAATATAAAAAACTGTGAAAATTTTGAATTTCCCGCCACATTGCTATCATCCCACCTTAATCGATTCGGCTGCGGTCAGTCATTTGGGTGGCAATAATATCTGAGCGCTTCCGTGCTTCGGAAGGCACTTTAAACTGTTGGTCCCGGTTGTTGTTGATTAATAACAATCGTTAAGCCATGTCAGAGGCCCTATGGGCGGCATAAAAACTCTGACACCGGTAGTGGCCACTACCTCATACGATTACCTGCCTACCATTTATAAGTACCTAGTAGTATTATTTTTTATTTTTATTTTATTTAAAAACTTACTTATTCTATCATTACAGGTGACCCTATTGCGAGAGATAAGCACACACTTACTTAACCTAATAAAATAACACTTGGCTATGTCTATATGTACAATTAAGTGTTATTTACATAAAAAATTTAAAACAGGACATACTTATTAACATTACCTACAGGTAATTTAATTATTATTGTTGTAGCAAAGCACAAAAAGAGTTGATTTTGTGAATTCATTCAGAGAGCAGCAAAATATATCGGTCGTCTGTGATACACTATTGACTGTGTGCAGTGCGCGCGTGAGTGGCGCCTCCATCAACAGGTTTCTGACAAGTCAGTCAGATAAGTGGTAACGCATTTTATATTTTTTAAACTGGGGGTCTACCGGCTAAAACGAATTTAAAGCCGATTACCATTGGTGAAAATCGAAGTTCGATTTATAAAAAAATTACTGGGTGGCAGTACATTTTTTAAAAATCGAACATTTCGATTGATTGATGGTGATCGGCTTCGTCTTAGCCGGTAGACCTGCTGGTTGGATTAATTTCGAGCTACGTCTACGCAGCCAAATGAAAAGTGGCAAGAATTCCAGGTAGGAGTATTATCTTGACAATTTCTCAAGACCCAGGAAAATTAACATCCGAGACACAAGAAACTCTTGGGCGTATACTCGTACTCCTGCATACTTTTAGCAGTAAACAAAACAAACGAAGCAAGACAAATATGCACTTCGGAAAGGCATCCAATCCACTGCAAGATAGAGACTAACTTCTTTTCGTAGCAATAGCTTGGTTCAAGAGTTCTGCATTGCAGCCAAGTCACAAACACGTATGGTATATTAGAAAGTATACTCAAATGTACAGCGCATTTACTGCCGATTTCTGAATTGAGAAATTCACTAAGCAATTCGGTACGCAAAGTTTTTTGTTCGAAAGTCCGTTATTGGCTTAAACTTATCTTTAGACAATATTGAGAAACTAATTTAAATATTTTTTATTTTGGTCCAGTAGTTTTGTTTTTATGCGCTACAGTGTTTTGTTCCTATGACCGCCAACAGTATGCAGACCGTTGCGTGACGTCATAAAACCGTATCTTTGAAACGTTGTAAAATCCAAACTACTGAACCAAAATAAAAAATATTGAAATTAGTTTCTCAATATTGTCTAAAGATAAGATTAAGCCAATAACGGACTTTCGAACAAAAAACTTTGCCTTCCGAATTACGTAAGTATCGTCCTATGTCTGCAGATTTCTCACAAAAGAGCGTGACAGGACGTTACTTATTAAGTATTTGCTTAGTAAATTTTTCAATTCAGAAACCGGGCCTTAATTTTGTGAATCTTACAAGCATAGCTATCTATCTTCCAAGCTTTAATATATTAAAGAGCAGAATAGGTAACAAAAAAGCTTATTTACAAAACGTGACCTTTATTAAAATTATTTAATATGATTCTACAGGGTGCACTCTAAGTCGATAGCGAAACTTTAAGTAGGCTATCTACTGATCAATACAAACAACTTGTACTAGGTGGCGAAAAAAATTAAGCTAAAAAAATATCAGCTGTTCCATACAAAAGGTCGACTCAGTACTGCACCAAATGTATGAAACAGCTGATATTTTTTTCGCTTAATTTTTTTCGCCACCTAGTACAAGTTGTTGGTATTGATCAGTAGACAGCCTCCTTAAAGATCCGCTATCGACTTAGGGTGCACCCTGTAGAACAGAAACAAGTACCTAAGCAATGGACGGAATCAGACATGATCCAAGTTGACAAAGGCAAAAAAAAAACTCAAGAGGATCTCTTGGGTTCCTGTTATGTGTCAACCGCCAAGACGGACGTTCCAGACCTTCCTGACGTTATCTAGACGCAGATAAATGTTCCATTGCAAGATTGTTGTTTAGACGCATACCTAAGTGTATTCAAAACTAGAAACGGGAAAGGTATTTTTGGGATCGTTGTGTCTTGTTTATGGAATGGTAGAGTGCAAAATAATTTGAAAGATACATTTGCAGTAAAAACTATACAGGGTGTTAAAAACCGCCAACAGACCCGAAAGGTACGCACACTAGACACCTAAACAAAGTACTTTTTGCATAAATTATAGCTGGGATAATTATTTTGGTTTTTTAGGTTATAATTTCGGAAAATATTTGATTACGCAATGGGAGCGCAAGCGTCGTCGTCGGCATAAATTTATTTTATTTATGGTCGGGGTGCGGATGTTTAGAATACATTGCGGGTTGCAATTTTAACGTTGTTTTTTGCAAAAAGTATTCAAAATTTTGATATGGCTTTTTGAGAATAAATGTAAAATAATTATCCAGGGAGGAAACATTATTTACAGGTCTCCCTTTTGGTATGGAGCAGCGGCTACCCGCGTTTTCTCTTAAGGTGCCACTTGACACTGGGGGTCTACCGGCTAAGACGAAGCCGATTACCATTGACGAAAATCGAAGTTCGATTTTTGAAAAATGTACTGTCACTCAGTTCATTTTACTGCCACCCAGTTATTTTTTCATAAATCGAACTTCGATTTCCACCAATGGTAATCCGCTACGTTTTAGCCGGTAGACCCCCTGTATAAATAATGCAAATATTTCGTATTCAAAACGGGTCGAATCGCGGTCGGTTTTAGGCAAAATTAATTACCTTATTTATCCCGACGTTTCGGCCGCGTTACAGCTGCCGTGGTCGCGGTAGACTGAAGCGGCGAGTGTTTTAATTAACTTACTTTAGACTAGTTGGAAAAGTTTGTAAATGAAACTGTTAAATCAACATAACAACTGAAGTTAATATTATCGTGTATAGGGTAAAGGAACCAGTAGTCGGCCACTTAGTGAAATGTGCAACTTCAAAGTCCATTATTTCTATTGTTGGAGGTTCTAGAAGGACGTAACCAATATTAATTGAAGCTCCGGTTACTTAGGTTTCAGTTAATAAAACGATTATTCTTCCAATTCATACTACGATGGAGAAAATTAGCGTTAAACAAAAAAATACCCATTTCTCTAGTACTCGGCTGCCTATCACCTAAAGTCGGCCATGAGGTAGCCAGTGGTCGGCCGCACCATATAAGGTATGAAAAAGCAATTGCTTGTGGCCGACTTCTGGGTTGACAAAATTTCTTCGAGACTAAGTCCAAAAGTCGGCCACCTAATAGGCATTTTTTTTGGTGGCCGAGTATTGGGTTGTTGCCAAAATAATATTCTAAATGCTTTGTGAACTCTATACAGAAGAAAAAGATATGTGCAACCTGTCAATTTGGGCTGCTTACGTGAAATTTACAGAAATTCCATAAGTCGGCCGGGGGGCCGAGTACTGGCATTCGTATGAAATTACTGATCCCAATAGTCGGCCCCCTGGTTTTTTTTATTGATATCACAAATAAGGGTTTATTTAAGTTATCAAGAGGTCGACAATTTATTAAATAATGAGAATAAAATAAAACATGGCATACCACAGTACGAAACACAGCGAAAATCTTCAAGATTTGAGACTCCCTTCAACTAGCAAAAAAAGATGGCGGACCGTGATTTTGAATCGCTAGTTATTAAAACGTGTTTTATTATTAAACACAAATAAGTAAAAATATAACAAAATATTACAGGTATCGTTAATTAATTAATGAACCATAGAAAAATACAGATAAAGCTATATGATAAAAACTACACTAGTTATTGAACTTTAAACCCGCAATGGCCGACTACTGGGGGGTGGCTGACTTTAGGCGCCTCTACCCTAATAGAAAATTATTTTGCTGACACTATTTTTCCAGACACAGCCGTACAAGCTAAACAGCTCATGCAATAGAAGTTCGAAAAGCTCCGAAAAGTTTCACCATTCTCAGAACGTCGAAGCACTGTCGCTAGTGAGTCTCGTAAACTCATAAATTGATATTTATACAGAATTTCCTTTGGAGCCTGCACTCGGCGGAAGTTTACAGATAAACCTTGTTGCAACTTCGCTGCGGGCATTTTATGATACCTATGTTGCATGAGGATGTTGAAGTATTTATTTCTTGCCGAAACACAAATTGGCCCATTTAACTGCTAACCCTGGTCTTCTTCTTTGCGTGCCGTCTCCTATCGGAGGTTGGCAATCGGTTTGGCTATCTGGTCCTTCGAAGAGGCATAGTTTATCTTAAGTCAACTCTTTATAGGTTTATCCTTAATCTTTACTCGCAAAAGTCGCAAAAAAAACAACCCTCTACTCACGACTTACCTACAACTAACAAGCTGGTGGCACGTCACCGTGATATACGTTTTTTATCGACCTATCGAGTTGTGCCATCTTACTTTAGGTAGTGAAATAAAATAAATGTCAACCGTGTGCTTCTACGATCGGATTCATACAAATCCTTCCTATTCTAGCTAAGTCGCACAGACGTATTTCACAATCACATACATAAACGTTCGTCAACCAATCTTTGCCATGAAAGTGAAAATGTTGACAAACACAGACCTAGTAAAACAGGTAGGGTACCCGTAAAAATCTAAGAAGACAAATACAGCATCCGAAACAGACAAATAAGCAGACCATAGAAAATTAACATCCACACAACTAGCATCGGATGTTTGTTTGCAACTAAACTTCCGAACAAGATTTAATCTATTCCCTCAATAACAGTGCAAACTTGGCAGCCTTCGTACCAATAAGCTCTAACACAGTGAAGGAATATTCCCGGGAATAATATGCAACTTCGATACAGGTTGTCCGACTAAAGTTAGTGCCATACAAATAAGATGTATTTGTTATTGTGGTAAGTATTAAAAGTTGAGTTGGTCTTTGATGAAACTTCAGAAGTCTTGAAGCAAGCTTTTCTAACAGGCAAGTGGAGATACAAAAAGAATATCCGCCATTCCATATTTTAAAGTAGAGACAGTATTACACAAAATGTAGAAGAGCTGATATTTTTTGACACATTTTCATTGCCCAGTAAAGTTGTATTGAAAAGTAAGCTGTTGAATTCGATTGTTTCCTGCAGTATCCCATTTTGACCTAAATTTTTAAATCTCGAAACCCAATTGTGTATTTAGTCCAAAATATTGAAATCGAATGCTCATTGTTCCCCCTTAGTACGGTACGCCACTAATCATTGCAATCAAATCAGTTCATGGACTTTGAATAATTTCAATGAAATTAAACCTAGATAGATTTATATCTAGTTTTTATATTTACTTACCGCAGGACCGAGACCACTGGCGACTTCTTGTGTCTGAGGCCAAGACCCACTTCGGGTCGCTGAGCTATCGGAGTATTTACTTACGTAGTGAGATAATTTATAAAGCGTCCACCTTCACTCTTACGAGATGGGTAAACAGGTTTAGTTCAATGATTAAGTTGTATGATTGCCAAATATTCCACAGAATAAGTCCCCACGTCTGAACGTCTCAATCTTCGCCCTCACAACCTGCAACATGTTTTTTTAGTTTTCTATTTGGCAGTACGTCGCGTATTCAATAGCAGTGGCTTGGCAGACCGAATGAGATTTTTACTGGCAATAGTGTTGCGGCTTCCGACGAGGGATGTGACCATTATTTTTATATCTGCGCCTCTAAATAAAAACGGAATGGGCGTGTCGATCCGCTGAAAAGCAATGTGAATGTGTCAATACTGCAGGGTAACTTTGAATTGTTGGCCAAACTTCGAGTGGGTTTGTTAGTGAAGTGAAGTACCAGTGTGTACTGTGTAATCGTGGTTCAAGAGTGTAGTTTATTTCATGTCCCAATGTTTTGACCCCGTAATAAAATTTATCAGTATTAATAGTGGAATTAGTGGGTCCATGGATGCGGATGGCGAGGGACCTTAAGAGGTGGCGTGAGGGGGAAAAGGCCTCAAGGCCCACCCAGCAGTGGGCAGAGGTAGAATGATGATGATGATGAATTAGTGGAAACATCGTCAACTTTTGTCAAACAAATTCATAGTCACCTTGTAGACTCGATGTTGCTATCTGTGGCAATCATCACTTTGAATAGCGTTCATTAGTAGGTAGAGTATATCTGATACAACACAGATCTCATCGCAAAATTCGTGGCCTAACTGTACGGCCGTGGATAGAATCCTTGATGTGGCGAATGGTTATAGTCTGAGCTATTGGAATAGCCTTTCTTATTGCTGTTTATAATTTTGGGCTCAAAATCGGTTGACCTCGCTATTCAGAGATGTGCTATAAAATATAAAAGCCAATCCAAAAGGAAAAGAAATAGGCTTCTTCCTCAACGGCTTTTTAGCAGTAACGGAAGTGCCTTTATACTTTCATGGTTGTCATTATGAAAACAAAAGATGAAACTCAGCTAGGCTCTATGATATCAATAAAATTCTTGAGACGATTTAAAAAAAAAGTTTTTTCAAAAAGTTGTAATCATTGCGTGGCCGCCTTTTTGAAAAAAAAAACTAATTAAAATAGACGACAGAATAGCTGGAGATCCAGGCTCCATTTTGAACACAAGAAACTCAAAATGGCCGACGACGACTCAAAAAAACCTTGCCTGGCACCACCACCACTGAGAAACCCCTATAGGAGAGACAGAACAAGGCTCTATCTTGCTCAAGGGTTTCTGAGCAGTGGTGAAAAGGGTTTTGAATACTTGCGTGGCCGCCATTTTTAAACATGGAGAGCTTCGTTTCTGAGCAGTGGCGGAGAAGAACTTAGGTATTATAATTATGTAGTTGCGTGGCCACCATTGTACAAAACAAAATAAATCAAAATAAACGACAGTATAGGTGCACAGCCATTTTGAAAACAAGGAATTCAAAATGGCCGACAACATTTTCATAGTAAAACATCTCGCTCTGTTGCATTGTGATTTCAATGCGACAAAGCAGGATGGAAAATTGTCAATGTCCACTCACTTGTAATCATCTGGCTAGCGGTCGTGAGCAGTCTGACGTCACTCTCCGAGTCCTGCGCTTCCAGTCGCACGGTCACGTTCAGTGGGTCCAGACCCTCGCCAGACCTTCCGTGCAGCGTGACCAGTACAGCCGTAGTCTTGCCTGGCACCGCCACTTCGGGCGCCACCACTGAGAAACCCCTGTGAAAGAAAGATAAAGTTATTTAAGGCACAATAGGACGCCAATGAATGCGCCGCCAATGAAAACAAAAATCATATCTTCCTTTTGGATGCGTTTTTTGCTAAAAACTCTCCTGCAATTTCTCAACGCGCGGCTTAACTATTTTTAGGACCTAAGGTTTGGATTCCAGATCCTAGAATCTACGAATGCATCGATTCTCGCTAAAAGTGACCAATTTTCACGAGAATGTATTGCATTCTTAAGGGTTAAGTTGGTGTTCAAGACATTAAAAAGTACCTAAAAGCTGCGCGGCGACGCACTGGCCACTTCTTGTTTCTTTTTTTCTACACAGAATTGGGGCCCTATTCTCGAGATTCTGCCAAGTCACATTGCGAGATTGCCGAGAATTCGGTAGGTACGCAAAGTTTTTTGTTCGAAAGTCCGTTATTGGCTTAATCTTATCTTTAGAAAATATTGAGAAACTAATTTAAATATTTTTTATTTTGGTTCAGTAGTTTGGATTTTACAACGTTTCAAAGATACGGTTTTATGACGTCAGGTAACATTTTAGCGCATAAAAACAAAACTACTGGACCGAAATAAAAATATTTAAATTAGTTTCTCAATATTGTCTAAAAATAAGTTTAAGCCAATAACGGACTTTCGAACAAAAAACTTTGCCTTCCGAATCGGCCCCCAGTGCCTGTCATTTTTAGCTTTTCAGTAGCTTTTAAATTTTATTACGAAAAATATTGCGACCGAAATTGAGTTCAACAATAATAAATTATTGGAATAATACTTTGCATTTTCATCGAATATGAATTGGATTACACTTATGTGCAAGTAATAATTGCTAATGGTACATACATAGCGGAATGTTAATCCCAAATTATAATAAGCTTTAAAATGTTGGTAAAATTCAGTTGAAATATTAATTACAATAAGTGAATGCGGTTCGTTGAGGATTATAATAATGTTGCTTCATTTAATTTGCAGCAGTATCAGCAGAGCTTTTTGTATTAAAATAAATTTAACACAAATTACATGTAGTTAAAATTAATTTTGATTTCTAAGTTTACTGCGCTTTTAAATAAAGCAAATAATAATACAAAATTATAGTTTTAACGAAGGAATCACCTGAATTTTTATTTTTTCTAAAGCAGTAACCCGTGCTAGGGCACATTATAAAAATGTACAGTTCTTGGCTCGGTAGAGCGCCTGCACGGTATGCAAGAGGTTGCCTATTTTTACCCGACTACGCGAAGCAAAAAGAAGGTTTATGATTTTAGCAGCGTATGTATGTATGTATGTTTGTATGTATGTGGGTATGTGTGTTTGTGTGTTCATCTGTTCCCTCGCAGAGCCTAAACTACTCGGCCGATTTCAACAAATGAGGTGTCGTTGGATTTGTCTTAATCACCCAGGTAACATAGGATAGTTTTATTTTGAAAAAAATCACGATGGCGGCTGTGCTGCGTCCTAAAGTGGTGGACCTAAAAATAAAAATTATCGGATACCATCGTCATGGGTATCAAATGAAAGGGCTTTAAAAGATCTTTTCAAAAATGTATAACACATGTAGCGTCAACATAACAAATAGAACAAAAAATTCCAAAATGTATTTTTTTTTTGCTTTGCTTGGTTCTATTTGAGGTGATTATCCAAAATTACTAACTAAAAAGCTCAAAAAAAATAGAAGTTAAAGTAAGATGTAGCCCGTACAATTGTACATGTCCCACTAGCTGGGCAAAGGCCTTCTCTCAGAGAGAGAGTTCGAGCTTAATCACCACGCGTGCTCAATGCGGGTTGGCGATTTTTGCGTTGAGGGTATAATGCCTCATACGCTCAGGTTTCCTTACGATGTTTTTCCTTCACCGATTAACCCGACTACTAAAAGGCTTAAAACAAGACCTGCTTATCCTTAAAATAGACTCAAAGATAATTAATCGTAGTCGGAGGACACCACATTCGCATTTGATAAACCGATGGCCTCCGACTACGATTAATTATCTTTGAGTCTTTTTTAAGGATAGGCAAGTCTTGTTTTAAGCCTTTTAGTAGTCGGGTTTTTAGTTTTTAACTTCTATTTTTTAAGTCCTGTCTTGAGCGAATTTTTTAAACCTACGAATTTTGACGTAGAGCATACTGCATTCTGAACCAATTTAGTATCTTGAAACAAGATCATTAACTGACTTAAAAAAAGGAGGAGGTACCTACTCAAGTCGACCCGTATGTTTTTCTTTATGTTTGTTTCCTCAGAACTTTTTTCTACGTGGATCGATTTTGATGATTCTTTTTTTGCTTCCCATAAAAAGATGGTGAATATCCGAAGAAGAACTTCGGAGATGGAGAACGGAACTCCTCGACGGACAACAGCGGACCGCTCGGAATCAGTGCAGTCTGCAGCAGCTTAATCTTCACCAGAGAAGTCGGTTTTTTAATTTTTACTAATTTTAGTTATAAATATTCAAAATTGGCTTGCAAAATCGTTTGTGTACCTAAGTATTGGTGAATCCGTTAAACGATCCCCTGAAAGAAGAGTCAGGTCTGATGACTTTACCTTTGCCTAGCTGTAGGTATATTTTTTTGCGAAAGTGTCCTGAAATTATAATAATCCTATATCTTTTATAGGTAATCGTCGATCGAATCGAACATCCGCAAAAGTCCCTGAAATTGTTATCCGATATGTTTTTTTTTATAATCGTCGACGAATCGAACCTCCGCAAAATTCCCAAGACGCCGCCTGCAGTGCGTCGAGTTGACAGAACACGTACAAATTACCGTGTTTGCTAGCGCCCCGTGTGCCGAGAGCTGAATTTGTTTGCCGTGCGCGTCCGTGCCGCGCAATGTTTGCGCGCAATCCGAGACTACTGCCTGCAGAGTTGTATCTAGGGTCTGGTTAACTGGGGCGCAATACTCCGTGGGAGCGCACACGCCAGTCCGCTGAGGTACAGGCTCTCTTTTTGGTGGTCCGTGAGTCACTTACTGGCCTGTGCTGAAAATCAGGGCTGTAGGCACATATTTTATGGTCCTGCAGCATTCAGACAATGCTGAGCTTGCATGGACATAACAAATGCAGTTTGTTTTAGCTTTTATTTTACTTTAAGTAGACATTACTATTTTTGATGTTAAATTGTTTGGGTGGCCACTACCTCATACGATAACCTAACCTGTTTGGCGTTAAATAAATTTGTGTTATTTCTTACTTGAAACACGTTTACGATTGATTACGATAATCATAGGTGCCTCTACAATTAGGAAAAAGAAAAAACTAAAGAATCCGAGACGGCTACTAGAAGAGTCGTAACTCGAAGCTAACGCCAGGGGTGCTAAAAGGCTTAATGCTCTATGAGGGGTGCATTGAGTATCTTTGCAAAGGCGCACTTTGTAGACACTTAGCCAGAGTAGCTACCACGAGTGCGAAAAAGCTGTGCCGGACGTCTGCTGGACGTCTGTCATGTATCCTAGTACTATAATAGTATTAAGGTTGTTTATCCAACTTATATCACTTTCAGTGACAGTGACAGTAAGCACTCGTGGTAGCTGTTCAGTAGTCCCAGACTGCTGCATTGGTAGTTTTGTTTTGTTGGGGGCGCAAAATGCAACTTCTTAGGTGCGCTTACGGCCCTAGCTACCATGCTGGCTACCAGAGTTTGCTCCGAATGATCCAGTGTCTGTTCTACATAGCACTTGGCCAAATGAAACTGAACTAATTTGAACTGAGTTCGAGGGATTTGGCATCGTGTGCGAAATACCGTCTGATGGCTGGCCAACATTTGGAATCTAGGTACATAGATCTGCGAGCAAGAAGGTGTGTGTTTTTTTATTTATTAAAAAAATCCTGGTCGAACCCGTGTCATTAAAGAAAACATTTAGGATGGACTTCAAAACACTCGCCCTCTCGCTCTAATTAATAAAGTCAAAGCGAGACAACGCTAGGTTTTCAACTCCGTCCTAAATGTTTTCTTTAATGACACGGGTTATCTAGTACTAAATTTTCTGTTTAGGTTTTTCTATTGCAAAGTCGTTTTTAACCAACTTCAAAAAAAGAGGAGGCAAGAACTCAATTTGACCCTTATTTTTATTTTTTATGCAACTTACATTGAAATTATTTTCGAAAATGTCGTCTCCAATTCGTGCTTGGAGAATGTTGGAGGGAAATTTCTCTTTATTTAATAAGGAGCGTGTGATGTGATCACCCAATGTAGGTCTTTGAAACTTACGTACGTCGTCGGCCCTTTGGCACTCGGCACGCAAGTCACATCTCGCGTTTAAAACTTCTGTAAAATATGAGTTAGCGAACGCCACCGCCATTTCTGAACGTACGCGGGTGGAACCGAACTTGGGACCTCACGCCACGGGAACCCATTCAGGGCACTTCGAAACTTCCAAGGTTCTAAAACTAATCTCGGCGGGGCCTTTTCCTTTCTTGTACAAAAATCTTGTTGTTGGAAGTATAGCGGTGGTTCGGTTAGCTAGAGCTAGACGTTGTCTAGAAAGCTTTTACATCTACAAAAGATGATTTACACAGTGTCCAGTGGAATTTAGGCGGGTGGAGTGACTACGCCAATCTAGTATAGGTATGCACAATCTAGTATAGGTATGTTCAGCATTGCCGACGTGGCTTAGGGGACGTCCATTAATTACGCGAGGTGATTTTGTGTACCCCCACTTAGTGAGATGTCGTGAGACGTGACTCAACCAAATCTCAAGTGAGATTTTTCAAAATGCCGCGCGTTTGCTTAGCCGGTGGCTACTAAACAATCGAGTTACTTTGAGTAGCCCCTCGAGGCCCGATAGAGGCCCAATCGCCCAATCCGCAAAAAATATTATTATTTAGGATTTCAGACATAATATTTTAGTTGAGAAACATTTTTTACTTTATTTTACCCGACGGCTCCTTGCGGGAAAAAACGTGATATTTGCTGAGACTCCCCCTCTCCCTCGCGTGGGATAGGGTGAAATTTGGATCAACCCCCTCCCTCCTCCGTACTTTCTGACATTCGTTTTACAGGGCGAGCGTCCGGGCGCGCGGCCGAGCGCCATTCGTTTTACAGGGCGAGCGTCCGGGCGCGTGGTTGAGCGCCATTCGTTTTACAGGGCGAGCGTCCGGGCGCGTGGTTGAGCGCCATTCGTTTTACAGGGCGAGCGTCCGGGCGCGTGGTTGAGCGCCATTCGTTTTACAGGGCGAGCGTCCGGGCGCGTGGTTGAGCGCCATTCGTTTTACAGGGCGAGCGTCCGGGCGCGCGGCCGAGCGCCATTCGTTTTACAGGGCGAGCGTCCGGGCGCGCGGCCGAGCGCCATTCGTTTTATAGGGCGAGCGTCCGGGCGCGCGGCTGAGCGCCATTCGTTTTATAGGGCGAGCGTCCGGGCTCGCGGGTGAGCGCTATTCGTTTTACAGGGCGAGCGTCCGGGCGCGTGGTTGAGCGCCATTCGTTTTACAGGGCGAGCGTCCGGGCGCGTGGTTGAGCGCCATTCGTTTTACAGGGCGAGCGTCCGGGCGCGTGGTTGAGCGCCATTCGTTTTACAGGGCGAGCGTCCGGGCGCGCGGCCGAGCGCCATTCGTTTTACAGGGCGAGCGTCCGGGCGCGTGGTTGAGCGCCATTCGTTTTACAGGGCGAGCGTCCGGGCGCGCGGCCGAGCGCCATTCGTTTTACAGGGCGAGCGTCCGGGCGCGCGGCCGAGCGCCATTCGTTTTATAGGGCGAGCGTCCGGGCGCGCGGCTGAGCGCCATTCGTTTTATAGGGCGAGCGTCCGGGCTCGCGGGTGAGCGCTATTCGTTTTACAGGGCGAGCGTCCGGGCGCGTGGTTGAGCGCCATTCGTTTTACAGGGCGAGCGTCCGGGCGCGCGGCCGAGCGCCATTCGTTTTACAGGGCGAGCGTCCGGGCGCGCGGCCGAGCGCCATTCGTTTTATAGGGCGAGCGTCCGGGCGCGCGGCTGAGCGCCATTCGTTTTATAGGGCGAGCGTCCGGGCTCGCGGGTGAGCGCTATTCGTTTTACAGGGCGAGCGTCCGGGCGAGCGGCCCAGCGCCATTCGTTTTACAGCTGCTTTGTGTAGCAAGTCTCTTAGAAGGATCAAAGCAGAACCGCCCACAAGTTTATTTATCTCCTCACTTTGTATTTTATGCTCAGCGGAGGTGTCAGGCGGTGGAAGCAACAGAGCTTTTCAAATACAAATGAATGTCTCAGTCGGAATGCTTTCAGAGCGCA
This sequence comes from Zelleria hepariella, assembly GCA_949319315.1. Classification (NCBI taxonomy): domain Eukaryota; kingdom Metazoa; phylum Arthropoda; class Insecta; order Lepidoptera; family Yponomeutidae; genus Zelleria; species Zelleria hepariella. The sequence goes on from OX439388.1 coordinate 4,073,226, forward strand.
GTTCAGGGGCTTAAGTCTGTAACGCAATAGCGTGTCGAGTGGTTCCCAGTAGAAAAACAAAACTGGGTTTTCCTCGTTCTCCTACAAGCAGCTAATTAATCCTCTAAAATTTGAATCAGAATATTCTTTGCTATACTAGAACAACATTAAAAGGACAAACAGCATTAATGAATCGTTATTGAAGCATACAACTAGGAGCCTATCGAGGCACCATTATTGCGTTACAAACCCAGACCCCTCTTCTGTTGAGCATTTCATTGGACCTTTCATTTTTGTTTCAGCGTAACGTCATCCGCCAATTGTCTTTGTAAATTACTATAGTGAAAAGTAGGTAATTTGCAAAGACAAAAAAGTCGCTTGTAATCTTGTAGGTAAGGTTGCAAGCTATAAGCTTGTAATTGGTAGGTACCGTCTCCTATCGGGGGTTGGAAATCGATTTGGCTCTAAACAATCGTCAACAAGCTTATTAACAGCTAATTGTTTTGCGGGAAACTCGTAAGGTCTTCATTCAAGTAATCCTTTTCAGTCAAAATATTGTGATGGTCGATAGAAATGGGTAGATAATTTTAGGCTTTATTTATTCATCGTTTTAACTTCTTAATAATATAAATCAAAGTCGGGTTCACACCATTATATAATTTAAGAACGGATGGACCGATTTCTTCAATCTTTAATTTGTTGGTTTGATCTCCGCCCTGAATAGCAGAATAACTATTAAAACATGGGAAAATTTCACGAGAAAGAAATAAGTCAGATGAAGTCGCGGGCAAAAGCTAGTAAACAATAAATGACTTACCTACCCCAGACAGCCGTATGTGCTCGATTGATCGTAGAACCAATATGAGTTCATAATACAGAAAGAACATTGCAATAATGTATTTAACATCTCGGTACAGAATAAATCCCAACAAAGTTACTATTCCAGTACAAACTGATGAAAGTAAATCCAACTCTCGCTTTGTTTTTCCACCGGTAGTGATTTGCCGAATCCAACTCATATCTACTTCAGTGGACGGAAATGTGAGAGTATTTCATCAGACATATTGCACGTAAACTCGGCAACGAAGGATTAATGTCAATACTAGAATAGCTTGGCCCCTGGCTGCGGAAAAGCGAACTCTATTGTCAGAAATATAGAGCTCCAAGGTGGGGTGAGATTGTCACGGTCGGTAGGTTCGTACGGAAGTTGGACATGGCAGTAAGTTTCGGTCGCTAAATATTCAACACCAGAAGGATAACTAACGCCATTGGTTCCAACAATCCACGAGCTCCTTTTTCCTTTTCGAAGCCTCAAAAGAAAAAAAAAATGCTAAGATGATTGCCAACCTCCGATAGAAGACAGCACTAGAAGAAGAAGAAGAAGAAGAATTACATTACAGGTAGGTAATATTTGCTTAATATTTCCTTGTCAAGGACTTGATATAGAAAAAGGACAGGGCGCGCGACATACGAAAGCATTTTTGCCCAAGCTGAAACGGAGACGCTTATAAAATTTAGTTTTTACCTGAGGCACAATACGGAAAACTTGAGGATGGAAAAGGTACTTAAACAATCATCATCATCATCAGCAGCCCATCTCTGCCCACTGTTGGGTATAAGCCTTTTTCCCCTCGCGCCACCTCTCACTGTCCCTACGCATCCATGGACCTTCCGCTGCGAGAATGTCGTCCGAGTCCAACCATCGGGCTGCTGGTCTTCCGACTGATCTTCGTCCAGTTCTTGGCCGCCACTCTGTCACTGCCTTAAGGCGCCGTGAATACTGAATCGCCCGCACGCAAAGAAAAATACACAAAAAAAAATCGAAAATGTTCACATAATATCAACGTGTTTGATATGTGAACATTTTCAATTTCAGAATTAAATGAGACCTATCTAAAACAGCCAGTTTCGTACTGACATTCATAAACGTTTTGAAGATATTTTGCTTGAAAAAAAAATAGGCGGCGCACTTTTTTCAAGCAAAATATTTTGCAATCTGTTATGGATATCAACATGAAACTGGTTGTGGTAGATAGGTCTCAACTAATTCTAGGGTTTCATATGTGAACATTTTCGATTTTTTTTAGTGTATTTGACACAGGAATCGATTTTGTGCATTTTTCTTTGCGCGCGGGCTAATTCACTATGCCCAGCGCTTTAAAAACAATGCTCGTTTCTAAATAACAATAATATCGGGTTAATCTTTTGTACTGACTGTTACTATATTTCGGTGGCAAGGCTCATTTCAGTTCGTTCCGCTGAAGTGTCATGGCTTGTAACTTTGTACGCTCGAAGAATAATTACTTCTTTAAGCCTCTGAGCGAAGGGGAAGTTATTTCGTCGACTCGCCTTCGGTTGTGGTTTGCCGGAACACAAGCAATTTCTTTTAGTTTTGTTCTATGAAAGTACTAGGATCTACTTAAATAAAATCTACGGTCCAAGGATCCTTCTTATGACTTCTGCTGGCCCCTGAAGTACTATATGATGCGTGATATTTATTTGGAGACTTAGTTCGTATTTTCTTATTTATCGTTTACAAGATAGAGCAAAATAACTGCAACAGCGCATTTAATTTCACAAGCCTTATTAAAATTTACTTAATGTGAATTATTGAAATACACTTTTTTACTCGTTATTGTTTTGTGCATAATGTAGGTAAATGTTGAAAAATTGTGCAAACCTCTGCTTTTATGCATATTATTATTTACTTATGTAAATAGTATTATATTCTTATATTATCTGCTACTAGACTCGCAGTATCAGCTTTGACATGACGAGCAGTCTTCGGACACAATCAGAACATAAGATACACACCATGAATCATTCATAAACTTGTAAATAGAGTTTCCTTCTTGTTTCTCATGTCTGAATGATGAAGGAGCGTCAAATGGGACCCCTGCCAACAATCCGCGTGGTCTGTCGATCAATACAGTGCCTTTTTCCTTGTATTTAGTGCGGTTGTTTTGATAGCCGACAATGCTCAAGCAAAAATGTAAATTACAAAACCGATCGTCGCTTGCACGTACCTACTTCACGTCTTGTACTGCAACCAATAAATCCACGTAGGGTAGTTGGGTAATTCTACGGCAGAGCAATTCTCGTGGCATTTTATATTTAAGGGTTTTCAGATAATTTGATGTTCTCACATTACTTTAGAACACATTGCTTACAATTTTATTGTTACATGTTTATAAAATTGTTACTAACGTGTTCTAAAGTAATGTGAGAACATCAAATTATCTGAAACCCTTAAATAAAAAATGACACGGTAATTGCTCTGCCGTAGAATTACCCAGTTAATCGTATGAGGTAGTGGCCACCCCTGGTGACAGAGTTTTTAGGCTGCCCTAAGGGCCTCTGACATGGCTTAAAGTTTTTTTTATAAGTCTGTGGCTTAACGATTGTTATTAATCAACAACAACCGGGACCAACGGTTTAACGTGCCTTCGAAGCACGGAAGCCCTCAGATATTATTGCCACTAGCGGTCACCCATCCATGAACTGACGCCCGATGTTGCTTATATCATAATATCATTCTACTCATCGTCATAATATCAATTGACTTTAAAATACACTGAACTAATCTGTGGTACTACCGCTCTGGGGCATATTTGATGCAGAGGATCTCCCTCGCTGTGCAGCGGGGGAATGCTGCCAGTGTGATGGGGACCTTTGGGCGGATATGTCTCGGAGCGGTTTGATAAGTTGATTTCTTTATTATTTTTATTGTTTTATTTTATGATTTCTTTTTTTATTGTAGCAGGGGGTCTACCGGCTAAGACGAAGCCGATTACCATTGGCGAAAATCGAAGTTCGATGTTTGAAAAATGTACTGCTACCCAGTTCATTTTACTGCCACCCAGTGAATTTTTCATAAATCGAACTTCGACTTTCGCCGATGACAATCGGCTTTGTTTTAGCCGGTAGACCCCCTGTTTGACATCTGTGGTAGATTCTTGAGATAAAATATAATGTGGTGGAGGGTGGACCTAATCATCCCTATATTATATTTATGTTTGGCATCACCTGGGTAAACTATTGAAAAAAAATGCAGACTTTATCCACCAGGAAATTGATTGACCCAGTTCATCAGACTTCAAATCAGTTCATCCAGTGGTATCGCCCATATGATGTCACCTGCGACAACAAAGTGGAATAATCCAATCTACTGTGTCGTTTGACAGCAAAAATGGCGTTGGACTTTGTCGTACTTTATTTCTACGCAATCGCCGAGCTCAGCCAAATCACTACAGGAGGGTTACCCTTGACGCTTTTGCGATCAAATTGAAAAAGTTTTAAAATAAAATTTTCTTTGAATTCGCATAGTAATGCTTTGATTTTAAATACTTTGTAATGTTTATTCAAATGTAAGGCTGTTTTATTAAATAAAAATACAAAATGCGTCTTAATTTGTAAAATATAAAATTTTGAAAATTGCGCCATATTGCGGCCGTATTGGAAAAATGCGTCAAGGGTAGAGGGGCAGCACACGAGAACTGTTCAATCCGCCCTGCATGCCAGCATTGTGAGCTCAGGCCACTTGATGCGGGTCCTGACGGCCTGAAGCCCCAAATAAAAAGTAATGGAAATGGTTTGTACGTGACAGTTCGAAGCGAGCTCCTTCAATGCAGTTTTGAAGTCAGGCGCCTGAAATGTCTAAGTTTAACGTCCATCGCGATAGCAATGGGAAAGTATCGTGATTAATTGAACGAGCGAGCGAAGCGAGCGAAGTTCTCCGAGTCTACTGGAACAATCCGGCGTTTGTATGTATGTATGTATGAATGTTCGTTCGACGATAACTTGAGTAAATTTAGTCGGATCGTCATGAAATTTGGTAGGCAGGTAAATGAGACCAAGAGAATATTTAAATTCGAACATAAGCCAAATCGGTCGAGGGGTTGCTGAGATATGGGGTCGCGAGTTCATAGTTCGGGGCGAACCACTAGTTAAATAGCGCCACTCATTATCCTGTCTATAGCAATGGTTGCACAGCCCAGGTAAAAGGTCCAGGTACATGTTACAGGTAGGTATAAGCCGTTTCAAAAGGTATCTGGACCTTAAAAGGTAATACGTAGTTGGTATTCGAAATATGTCGTTAAAATATTTATTCTTATCTTGATTGTGATCGTGATCGTGATTCTTGATTCTTAAAACGAGATTCATAAAATGTTGATCGTGATTCTTAAAAGGTGTTTTTTTCTTTGTTTTCAAATACAATCGATATGTAAGTAATGGAACGATGGGTCGAAATATCATACAAATTAAAGGAGTCGCCAATGACATTCCAATGGAGTCGCCATCAACATCACAATTTTATTGCTTCATGTGACAACTCATGCGGTTCAAACGATAGTGGCTCAAAATTGTCTGCTGGCTCAAAATTGTTTCTTTTAGACGTCAAATTGAAAAAGATCGTGATTGGTGTAGAACTTAAACAATCAGACCCAGTTCTTGAACTGCACGTTTTATCCTGTTACATAAGGGGGCTTTGTTAGACTGTGGCGCTGTTTAGTGGAAAACGGTTGGAGTTGAAGTTGGGTGTTAGTTTTGGACCTACGATATAGTGGGATTTCTAACTTCACCTTCCTGTTTGGCTTAGCTGTGCTTACTAGTTTGCTTCTGGGAGGTAAAAGAGGTTAAACTATATGTGCATGTTCCAATTGAGTCACCTACTATTAAAATGCATGCATACTTAATAGATTAAAAATGTATAGTGCAAGTATAAATTCTGTTGTATAATAGAACGATCGAGTAGTATCGATAGGGATGCTAAAAATAATAAAATGCGGTCTCCTCTAGCCAACTGACAATTGAAGTGTAAAGGGAAAGAACAGGGCCCTTAGCCTGTAACGCAATGGCGGGTCAATGGCGTTCCGGCAGAAGGACAAAACCAGGCTCTCCTCGTTTTTCTCCTACAACCAGAGAATTAATCCTCTAGAATTAGAATCAAAATATTCTTTGCTGTACTACAAAAACATTAAAAGGACAGACAGCGTTAGCAAATCGTAATTGAAGTCGTCACCTGACAGGCCATTTTGGCACCATTGTGTTACAGGCTAAGGGCCCTGGAATGGCATAGAAACATTGAACAGAGATGGTGCTATTTTTTAAGTTTTGGACCTCATAACCATGTATGAGCAAGATATTTTTATAATGCGATACATTCTTTAGTAAAGAGTTATTAACTCACCACTGGTTTATTCTTCGATGTTTGAAAATTGTATTTGAATTATTTAAAAACGTGACAATCCTTGTTTTTTCCCTGTACCCTTTAATCGCGATGTCAGGCCTTAGAAAAAACAAAAAGTGGTTAAAATAAGCTTGTTTTAAAACAAAAGCCCCAAAAGACTAGAAAGGAAAGCGAAATAATATAAATATAGAGCGAAACAAGGGACGTAGTAGCGGTGAAGAAATACATCTTATACATGTATAAGATGGAGGGAACATGTACGGATCCAATAACAAGCGACTGGTTGAGATGAGAAAGGAATGTTCCGGTTCGTTCCCTTTCGAGCCAATAGTGTGTTCCAATTCTGATAGTGCCAAATTATGCTGAGCTACGACTTGACATCACGAGTTTTATTGAAAATATATTTTAAGTATATTATCACAGTGACCTTTGCGGATAGTAAGAATATTTCCCTCCCCTACTTTCTCTCTTTCTCTTTCGGGATCAGGAAAGCTAGTCATGACGTGTTCTTCTTCTTTGATCCCATTACTCCTCCGTGGAGTCTGGGGCCGACAGGGCTTTCCATTTATCTATGAAGCTCACGATGACTGGAAAACCGGCCCTGATATGGAAGATACCTGTTCCCTCTGATACGAAAGAAAAATTAAAGGAACAACTTAGTCAGAACTGCCCTCCCTAGCTAGCTGGCTTAGCTGGATAGAGATAAATGGAAAGTCATGTGTTGGTGCTTCATGTAAGTATAAATTATATCTTTTCATTGTTCGTTTTTTCTCTTATATCTTTTGGAACAAATACCCTGTATTTTGAAAATAAAAGTGAAGTTTGATTATCAAAAACACATGAAATTATAAAAACTAAATAAAGAAAGGGACATCTCTGTATCTCTCTCTCTCTCTCTCTCTCTCTCTCTATCTCTTTCTCCATAGATATTAAGAGCCAAACTTCGTACAGTTTGGTTCAATAACAAAGGTTTTGGCAAATGGACTCATGCTCAGCTGAGTGCCGAGTCAGTGACAACTCACCGGAGGACGCTGATTTTCAGCATTCGGAAGAAATCCCCAGCCCAAAGCGGAGCAAGCCAAATGTTCCGTGGTAAATGCGAACACAGAACAGGGCAGCATCTGCTGTGTTCCCGGCCTATTCGCAAATTGAATGATCCGCGCGAAGAACGATTCGCTTCAGCACAAATTAATGGTTAGGCACGAATTGTACACTCGTTTTCTTGAAAGCGTTCCCATGTGCCACGCAACCACAAGAAGAGCGAGTAGGTAGGTATGATGAGTGTTTTTTTTTTATTTTCTAACAAATCACTTCACAAACTTTATTATATGTGCCATAATAAAGCGAAAGTTTGTTTGGATGGATAAAATACCCCTCAAAGTTGGCTGGCAACAAAAACCAACGTTTCACTGTCTTAAAAATTAGCCTTAAAATTAGTCTTAAAAAGCTTAATCCTATTATATTTGATTATAAATTATGTAACAAAAACTTATCAAGAGTAAAAGAAATAAGAGACCTAGGTGTTACTCTAGATTCACAGCTTACGTTTGTACCACATATTAATAAAATTTTAAATAAAGCTTACAAGCAAATGGGCTTTGTCCTCAGAGTGGCGAAGCCTTTCCGTAACGCCTTCACTTATAAGCTGCTTTACAATAGCTACGTCCGAAGTCGACTAGAATTCGCTAGCCCTATTTGGAAGCCATATTATCAGACCCACATCGACAGTTTAGAGAAACTGCAAAATAAATTTCTAAAATCTCTAGATTATCGAACCGGAAACCTATTTACAGATTATCAGACGGCCGCAAAAAGGCACAATATTCAGTCCCTGGAGTGGCGACGTGACTTTATAGATTCTATTTATCTTTTTAAAATTTTAAATAATATTGTTGACGCTCCTGCTCTCCTGCACTCAATAAATTTTCGGGTTCCACGTAGACAGCAGAGAAGCTGTTGCCGGAAGGCTTTGTTTTCGACCGACCAATGTAAAACTGTCTATGCAAAAAATAGTTTCCTGAGACGTTCCTGTGAGTTTTATGATTCTAGGTTGAGTGATGTTGACTTATTTAGTAATTCTTTGGGGTCCTATAAGAAAAAGATTAAGGAATTTATATAGGTAGGTATGTATAATAATAAAGTTGGATCAGTCGAGCCGTTCTTGAGTTATAAATGGTATAACATTATTTATTTTAATTCTAATATTCCTAAGGTTATATTGTGTCTTCCAAAATTCTGGTAACGTTTGGTGATATATGTTTATATAATTTTTGATTATCGTATTTCTTTAAAACTTATGTAACTTAACATAGGTATTTCGATGTGTACTCTAAACTGTGTTTTTGAAAAATTATGAGAAACTATAGGTCTATTTCTTTTGTAATGCATCTTTAAATATTGTGTTTAAGTGACTGTTTGTTTCTAAAATAAAACCAAAATAAAAAAATAAATAAAAAAATAAAAAATTACACCTATTGAAATTAATTAATAGAGGTAATATAACAAGAGATAGTTTATTGTCTGCTGTTATATTCTTCCTATTGACAGGACAGGAAAAGGTGTTCTTTTTTAAATAATGAAGGGTTAAATAGCATATTAAATTATGCTAGACAGAGAGCCCCACTACCTGAAAGGAAAAGTGTTCAATAGACGTACTTATATGATATGGAGTATCTAAGTTTGATCGGACCCAAAGTGTGCTTCCGGGACATAAATATGGTTTGTTAACGGAGAAGCTACTTCGACCAAATTAAAGAGATGGTAGATGTCGTGTCGTACCATAAAGTGAAGAAACTGGCCGAAGATTAGAGTTCCAACTCTTAAGTAAATATTTAAAAAGAAATGCCTGTTCAGAGTTTATCCATCCCCACGGGTTAATAGGTTACAAGGTGTGACAAAAGGTCCTAACTCTTTTTACAGGGTAATAGCACCCGGTGATAGGGATCACACTCCATTTTTTTGCTCTATATCTCTCAAAGATTTGCAAATGCAACTACATACACATACAATCATAACATGTGTTCGAATCATAACTAAAGCCAAAAACAAAAATAAAAACTTTTACTTTATTATTATTTTGAGGTTATAAAATAAAAATTGCTCAGTTTAACTACAAAATAAATAAAAAAACTGTAAAAATTGTGCATTTTACGCCACGCTACTTTCATTGACCCTTAATTAAGCAGTTGCCACTCTGTCTGGTTTAGTAGTTTGTGGTAAAAGGGTGCCCCCATTTAGCCTGTCTCATAGATTTCGCTTGGAGCTTGACGAAGCTTTCCTTCAGGCCTTCGTGCGATGGAACTAGGACTTATCTTACAATAATGTCACTTAGCTGCGTCATTGTTTGATAGGTGAGTAATACCATACCACTTACAGAATAAGAACAATAACAACAAAACTATAAGTAACGGTAAAACTTGCATAAAGTTAATTGAACGAGCGAGCGAAGTGAGCGAAGTTCTCCGAGTTTACTGGAACAATCCAGCGTTTTTATGTAAGTTTGTATATATGTTTGTATTTTGTGTAAGTTATTTGGGTAAATGAGGCAAAAATATTTTATAAGATCGAACATGAGCCAACTCGGTCGAGTTGTTGCTGAGATATGGGGTCGTGAGTTCACAATTCGAGGCGAACCACTTGTTTTAAGCGTGGTTGCATATGCCTCTACAAGGTGTAACAAAAGTACCTAACTCTTTTTACAGGGTATCAGCACCCGGTGACAGGGATCACAACCTAAATATTTTTTTTGCTCTATGACGTGCCGTTAATTTTTAAATTAATAAAATGTGAACGATGTGGCGGGAGTAAAGTATTTTTTAAATATTGTTTTCATTGACTTTTACAATGTCTTAACAACTCAAAGCTATGTAAATGCACCTACACGCACAAACATATTTTTAAATTTGAGCTAATAACAAAATCAAAAAAGTTATGAAAATTATTCAATTTTGAGGTTATAAAATAAAAATTGTTTTTTTCAACTTTTTTTTACAGATTTGACATTTTGTTGACCAGTAGGTTACACCCTGTAAAAAGAGTTAGGTACTTTTGTAACACATTGTATACAGTAGCGGACGAGAACACCCACTTCCCTTGCACTTTGCTTGAGGCTCATTATGTCCTGGTGAATAATTCATGTGCCGGCGCCCTGCTATCTCCGCCTTTGGCCTGGAAGCACTTTTCTTTCCAAAACGGTGACCTGGAGGTTCAGATATCTGTCCGCTTAATGGTTGTAGCTTCACATTTTTAATGTTGCCAGGATTTGTTATTTATTTTGCGAATAGCATTGTGCTCGAAATGCTATACGGTGAAAGGTAAGCCGTCCAACCACGTCGTTACGTCTGTGTCAGCCTCATGCACCTTAGCGACGCCGCCTTGGATGGCGAACAGTGGGCAGTCGTCGGTGATGTGGGACATCGTCTGAACCCCCCCGCACATGCAACTCGGATCCGACCCAAAGTTCCATTTGTGCATTAGCTCCGCACACCTTCCCTGTGAGACCCGGAATCTATTAATTTGGGTCCATTGCTTTCTGGGAAGATGGAAGCCTGGCACACGGGTGTCCGGGTCGGACACGAGATGCCTAGTAGGCAGGTCCACAGATGTCCACTGGTCTCGCCATTTCTCCGTCAACGTTCTGTCGTCCTGCGAGAGTTCGTGGGCCTGTATGGCGAAAGGATCGGTCCCACTGTTGGTCTTAAGATTATTGAACGAGTGAGCGAGTGAGTTCTCCGAGTCTACTTGAACAATCCGGCGTTTGTTTGTATGTTTGACAGCTAGGCGGGTAAATGAGGCAAAGATATTTTTTAAGTTCGAACATGAGCCAAATCGGTCGAAGGGTTGCTGAGATATTATGGGTATTATGGGTTCGAATTCATAGTTTGGGGCGAACCACTAGTTATAGTTTGATAGTTTCTTTCTACTAATAAGACTAATGCTTAGAATTTTCAACAAGGCAGCAATAGCAGCACTATAAAATAAAATAAAGCTACAAGAAGTTATTTGATGAAGTTATTGATATTTTACAGGTCAACTTAGGTATTTATGCATGTTTTTTTGTTGTTGTTACTACTGATTTATTAATTTAGATTTGTTCAGTAACCATGATTTCGTAAGTTTATTGAAGGTGTAGGTACAAACGAAAGCATATTGTCAGAGAGAATTTTTTTTTTGTAACGTCACCCGTAACGTAACCGAGTAGAGTGCTAGCGTGTAAGGGTCGATATGTTGTCGTCTGTACCAAACTCTGAGGTAAAATGTACATACATACAAATGAGCTTTATGGATGCCATCTAGAAACCGTATTGAGAAGCCAAAATAACTTGTTATTGGAAACGTATCCATAAGAAAAATAGACACTTTCCTTAGTGGATTCATTCAATTATTTCCAAAAGGTAGGATCAAGTTTCCATCTCGCATCTCCCAAGTCTCGCGAGCGACGTATTTTTGCCAGAAGCAAAAAATAACGCGTTAGGAAAATACAAGTTACATTCGTATGGTATTAGGGTGGCAACTGAATTAACTTAGCGCCGAACTGTCAACTAGCGATGTGTAACTTTTTGCTAATACTATTCGCGCAGGCGCGCGGATTGCGTTACAAAATTTACAACTCCATATCTCGGCAACATCTCAACCAATTTGGCTCATGTTAGAACTTAAAAATCATTTTAATTTTTACCCGCCTACCAAATTTTTTGAAACGTAACTAACTAGTGGTTCACCCCGAATTCGAACTCGCGACCCCATAGCTCAGCAACCCCTCGACCGATTTGGCTCATGTTCGAATTAAAAAAAAATCTTTGTCTTATTTACCCGCCTACCAAATTTCATGACGATCCGACTAAATTTACTCAAGTTATCGTCGAACGAACATTCATACATACAAACATACATACATACAAACATACAAACACCGGATTGTTCCAGTAGACTCGAAAAACTTCGCTCGCTCGTTCAAAAAGTGTCTTTGTTACCTATCAAAACTGCGTTTCATTACAATTAATGGCATTTTTAGCTCTACATTTTTGAACTTGCATAGGTAATCAAATCCACACACATCGCACATTGCTGTACGTAATACAGACAGATAACAAACAATATAAAATGTGGTCCACCGACAACATTGTTCACATGTCGCTCTTGTATTCTAGTCAGTAACCCCCCTTACAATGTTGTCGTTCCTTTATTCCTTTCAGAGGCCATAAACAGACAATACATTATGACAATATTACCGTGTCCGACTCATGAATGCCACTTTTATATTCTTTCTTGTAAAAAATAGCGTATACTTTCGTACAGTCAATATGTAGCAATAGCTGCTTTTTGTCCTGTGTCTGTCTGTACTAACTTTAAAGGGCTGTATCTTTGAAACCGTATTAAGTAGCCAATTGAAATTTGCACAGGTTACGTGTTATCATGGTGGATTATCAAACAAAGAATAAAAAATTAATAATAATAAAAGTAAGGGGGGTCCCCGAACAACAGAAGTGTTTTTATACTTTTTGCTCTCCTGCAAAAACGGGTCAGTAGACGGAACCAAAAAAAAAAAAATAACGTCAAGCGCGTGTCGGACTCACGAAAAAATTCCAATTTTTTTAAATATTGTTTGGTGGTACGGAACCCTCGGAGCGCGAGTCCGACTCAGACTTGGCCGGTTTTTGTTTCTATTACTATTAGCTGCTTTGAGTATTAAAAGCATATTAATTTAGTATTACCTACTATTAAAATTAATATTACAAATAAAGACGTAGCTATTGAATTAAACGTTCCATGATTTCAGCCATTAAAACTGAATAAACAGGTAATTCTATTCAAAATCACGTTCTATTGAACATTTCCATTAGGAAAACGTCTCACATTTACAGATTTCTAACGCCTCTCTCTCTTTCTCTCAATTACGCATTTTGTATTTCGTGAAACACGATTTTCCTGTTAATTATTCCATTTGTATGAGGCTGGTTCGTAAGTGAATATTTGTTACAGAACAACCCCTGCTGGAGTATACTTTGGCGTTAAGGATATTAGAGCAACCCCTGTGGTCTCAAACTAAAGGTCCAACGATGGCAGCATGGCAAGAAAGCCCATTTTTTTACAGTATTTTAAATTTTGAATTTAGAAACTGAGCTATTTTTGTTCAGCGATTTTCACGGCAACGAAATCGTATTATTTTCATTATTGTAAACAACAGAACAAAAAATTAAGCTGATTTTGTTTTGTGGTCGACAAACTAGTGGCACTGCATAAAAAACTACAGGGTGCACTCTAAGTCGATAGCGGAACTTTAAGTAGGCTGTCTACTGATCAATACAAACAACTTGTACTAGGTGGCGAAAAAAATGGAGCGAAAAAAAAATCTGCTGTTTCATACATTTGGCGCAGTACTGAGTCGACCTTTTGTATGGAACAGCTGATATTTGTTTAGCTCCATTTTTTTCGCCACCTAGTACAAGTTGTTTGTATTGATCAGTAGACAGCCTACTTAAAGTTCCGCTATCGACTTAGAGTGCACCCTGTAGTTTTATGAAAAGAAAACATGCACAGGTGAAAAAGGTAGGATAACGCGTAAGATCCGCGGGGAGCTAGGGCCTTAGCCTGTAACGCAATGGCGTGTCGATGGCGTCCCAGTAGAAGGACAAAACCGGGGTTTCCTTGTTTTTCTCTTACAACCAGAGAACTAATCCTCTAGAATTAGAATCAAAATATTATTTGCTGTACTACAAAAACATTAAAAGGAACGACAGCATGCTCCCAGTTGACGGCAAAACAGTTTTCCAATCTGGTCGATCTTGCGCCTTCATTTCAAGCTCAGATATGCTCATTCAGAGACTATTCTTTTACTTGCACTTATTTTATGATCAGTCTGAAAATAAATACTTATAGATTGAAGAAAATTTTGTATTAATAAAGAAAAAAATACACGATGTTACAGACAGGTCCTGTACCCATTCAACGGGAAAAGACTCATTATAAATAAATTGTAAAAAAAAACGTGACAAAAAAACATGTTAGTTATTGCGCCCGGCATTGAAATACCTACGTATACACCGTGGAATTTTAGTGGTTTTAAAGCCGAAGGTATTTAGTTGCACTCGTGATTCTGAGCCAAATTCCAAAGTTTTACTTCAAAACGAGCGAAAAAAAAAAACACTTCCCAATACAAACGGCTATCGCCAATCGACACTATTTGTATTGAGAAGTGAATTTTTTTTTCGCGCGTTTTGGAATGAAATTTAAAGCCGAAGGTGCTTTAAAACCACTAAAATTCCACGGTGTAGAATCTTTACATTCTTTTAACTCCATCCATCCAATTTAAATCTAACCACACCATTGCTTCTTAGTTGAGGAAACCCTGCCCTAAGCATTGCGTATCGTGACCACTAAGACCCCAAGGGAAATGCCTCATCAGCTGCAAAGGGAACTTTTTTCCTGCTGGCTGTACGCTTTGGGGTGCAAACTGATGTGTTTATGTCCTTTGCTTGGGTTTTTCTTCCCACGAGTTGGCTAGCTTGACCTAGTTTTTATCTTATTTTGTTAACACATCGGTGGACTTGCGTCTACCGGGGTTAGCGATCTAACTCTGAGTTAATTCGACATTTCCATACAATTATAGACGTAAATTCAGAGTTAAGAGGGAACACGGGTAACCTCAACTCCATACAAAATTTGAATAAAATTTATTTAAATAATTATAATAATTAAAAAAGGAAAACATAAGGTCATGGCAGAGGTAAATATAGATTGAATGGCATAAACATATTTTTTCTAAAATAATTATCCAGGGAGGAAACAGGTCTCCCTTTTTGTATTTTTTGTATGGAGCAGCCGGCTACCCGCGTTCCGTTTTAACTGGCTAACCCTAGTTCACGTAAATGGACCTAATTTTACCAGTCAAAAAGATAATATCAATCCATCGTTAGTCATACTTTGTTTATTTTTTTGCGTCATATTCTTGTAAAATATGTAGGAATGTCGAGGTCTATATTCGGTTACCTCAGGAGAGGACAATAATAGAAAAATAGTGCTGTTTTTTTAATCGTGAGGTATCTGTTTATTTTGAAAAGTATAAGTATAATTTACGAAGTTAACAACGGTCCTCATAAACTTATTCCTAATCTCAGCGCGCCCATTGACTCCTACGCCCGAACACTTATAATAAAAGGGGTAAAGCTGAAGCAAAGGCGAAAACTTTTTTTATATTATAAAGGCACTTCAGGACCCCTCCCAAGGACCCCTTTTGTATGGACGCCGAGAAGTTTCACCGATTAAATAGATGACTCTGTAAAATAAATCGAGTTTTCCGACTGTGTGTAGGAAAATGACAGAAGTACCGTCTCTACCAAATCGGAGTTTCGGTTTCATTTTCCGAGTTTTGTGGGATCGTGAGAAGATGTCTTTACTCAGCAGTGGGTGTTATCGTGCTAATGATAAATGATGATGATCCTAGTTTACTTATTATTTTTCATCTCCCAGGCTCGGGAAGTACCTATGCTGTTAATATTATCATATGATGAAGCAAAAGTAATTTTTCCACGCTTCGAAATTTGAACGTGATGCCTTAAGGTGTAAAGAAATAAAGGACATTATTAGGCTAATCTGTCACTTGCAAAGAAAGAAACTCATTTCACTAACCTATAAGTACGAAGTTTTCTATTATTTTTTGGTGCATCTAACATAATCAATTTCCTCACTCTGTAAGAAGAAAAGTTGTATGTTACGCACGGATGCCATATTATTCGCATCTAGTGCTTCTGAATACCTCGCTATGCTCAAATTTCTTTTTTGAACCAATCGCTACGATCGTTGCTCAATTTCAGAAGTCTCCGCTAGCTCGGTATTCAATACAAGCATACTCGCTGCAAACTATAGTTTTGCATCCTTGCATAACAAATAACTATAGTTCTAACCAGACCTTTTTATTTCTATTTATTCAGTGTCGAGTTCCTCCAAAGAGCGACGTCAAGTAGTAAATTTTATTGGAGCGAATGATTAATTGGTTTTCTATGTCGACGCCGCGCGGGTGACAAACAAAATTGTTTTGCCATCGGTGATTTTGGATGCCTTTGCCCCGGATTAGAGGGCGATAGCAGAGGTAAAGCGATTTAAGAAGATTATGCTGTTACGGAGTGATTATTTTTAGATGAAAATCTTGACTGTAAATACGTTTCGGCAGAGCGAGGGCTTTTCAATGACATCCACTTGACACTGTCTGTTGAGGATCATAAAAATGAAAAATCGTTTTCTTTATAGGATTACTCCAAATGATTCTAGAATCAAGTCATGTCACGAAACATTGTCACAGTCTTACGTATTTATTAACCGACTTTAAAAAAGCAGGAGGTACTCAATAATTCAAACCCGTATTTTTTTATGTTTGTTACCTCAAAACTATTTTATATGTGAACCGATTCGATGTGTGATGTGACCAATCCACTCGGTATCTCTTCACACCCTTAATACATTAAATAGCATCTACAATAAAATCTATATTATTTTGCGGAGGCACCAACATATTGAATGGAACCCTCGTTTGTAACTCTTGACGATTGGGGTGACTCTGAATAAACCTCTAAAAGGGTGAAAGGTAAGTCTCAGGCTCGAAACACCCCACTTTTAATCTCAGTTATGAGTGTTGTACTTGAGTATAGTCACTGATCCACGAGTACAATTTATTTTGCTCAATGGTAATTTATACGTAACGAAACGTAATTCGAAAAGGGTTGATACATCTTTATAAAATCGGAATAAATAATTTGATTCGTTTTACCAATAATAATATCAAGATGATTGCCAACCTCCGATAGGAGACGGTACTACAAGAAGATGTACTTTTACCAATAAAAATAACCGCGATCCGAACCGAAATATGAGTGAATATCAAAGGTAATTTAGTTGAATATTTAGCTTATGTTTCATGCTTCAATACATTATGTAAGTCACGGTACAGTTTTTAAGAAAAATAAAAAAAAACCTCGTGATAAAATCCAAATCCTGTCTTGCTTCGAGTCTAGTAAAATCAATCAGTTAGATTTAACAAGCATGCTTAGCTACAGTCTTACCAGCCTAATGGTACTAAAGGTGAGTACTAACACTTACACAATGGGCATCGTCATTTTTTATTTTTTATTCTATAAAACGAAAATATAGACAAATATAAGAAACTAATTTGAATATTTCGTTAATTTTTTATGTAAATATTTTTTATTAATTGTTTAAAATTTCTAAAAGTTTTGTGTATGACGTCACCACTGGCATTATGTACTAAGTTCATTACCTTCATTCTTGCTTTTAAAAAAATATATATGTTGTCGTTTGACAAATGTCAGTGTCAAGTCAACAAGAAGGTTATTTTCTCAGTTATTTGGCACTTTTGACAGTTGTTTTTTTAAATATTTGTAGGCAATGGAACTACCGCATTAGACGTCATCGAAAGAAAAATGAAGTAAACATTTTTGGCGATAAATATTAATAATCCGTTTTAATTTTACTGATTTAAACCCTTAATAGTAATCAGTATCCCTAATCCTCGAAACGGTTTTCAATTTACGAAACCAATCGATGCCTCACTGATCAATGCCCATTGATTTGAAAATGGTGCAGTGCAAGTAGAGCTAATCGGTGCAATCAAGTTATTTTTTGGCGAAGTAGGTATTCATACCTACTTCGCCAAACTTATTTTTTGGCGAAGTAGGTAGTCATGACTCTTTTGATACGAGCGAAGAAGTTAGATAATGAAAACAAGTAATTCATCGTTTGAAACAGTATCACACCCTGGTGTATCGGTGGTTACGTCAGCTAACAGGTGCGACTGTGTGTTTACCACTCGACTGAAGTCAGCCTGCACTTGACACACTTTTACTTTAACGCTCGCTCCCTTCCATGGTCTAGACTTGACATAAATACTTCTACCTATTAGAGACATGCATGCATATTGTAGTTACTTAGTTGTAGTTATTGAGGTTCTTTTTGTGTTATAATTATCAGTAGATACACGTTAGGATGCGAAGAAAAGGCCTATACCCAGCCAGCCCCGGATCTAGGATTTATCCGAGGGGGGGCAAAATCTTGACATTGGCGCCCCTTCGAAAAATCGCAAACTTCAAACTTATAGTACCATAAAATTCAAAAGTATTTTCTTCATAACCCAACAAAATAGCCCCCACCCTAAATCCGCTATAGATCCCCTTTTCAGACCAAATCTTGACTATTGACCAGTACTATCACTGTTTGAAAGTTCAAAACCATACTTAGCAATATAGGTCCGAGTGAAAAAAAAACGTGCGTCAGCGCGCCCGAAAAATTACAGATTAACCCTAAAATGATGGCTTGAATTTGCCGTTCTTTGACTTAGCCCCCTCTAGATTGGGGGCTGATTTTGGCGCCCCCTGAAACTGCAGCCCGGGGCGGGTGCCCCGGTTTGCCCCCCCCTAAATCCGGGCCTGTACCCACCAGTAGGCTGACATGATTATGATGATGATAACATGACCAACTTGCTTAGCATGAGCCTCGGTTACGCAGTACATACCTAAGGGTTATAAAACTATATGCCTCACTCTTTTGTTTGAAGTAGAGCGGGATAGACTGCGTTATAAACCCATAGATACGCTCTAATCCAGGCTCATGCTAACCCAGCAGTGATAGGTATATCAGTGTGCTTATTCTGTAAAAAATCGCACAGTTGCTAGTCCTTAAAACCGGTTTTATATACGTATTTTTTTTTAAATACATATTATTTGTCGAAAAAACGATTGCTTCTTTCGATGGGAGCAATTTTCCCGCAAATAAATCGGTTATAATAAGATCAGCAACTGTGCGGATTTTTTTTACATAATAAATTAGCACACTGAAAGCATTTTTCTTTGAAGGCAAGCCTTTTTTTTATTGTTAGTCAGGAGTAGAGAACTCCTTGCTATCCAGTCAAGGTATTATGAGTAAATTGGGTGATTAGAATACTTACGTGGAACATTTTCCAGCAAACGCGCAAGCTAAATGCAACGCTAGCAATAGCGCTACGCGCAGCTTGGCCGCCATCTTGCTGCCACTTTGCTCTGATTGGTCAGCGCATTTCACTCGCGTATCTCACAACTGCTTGCGATGCACGCTCTGTAAAGAAGATAAATGAGGCTTTAGAGAGTTGGTTTATAATTTTGCAGACATGGAGTAGATTTTGAATGTATTACAAATAGTAGATAATAATATTAGGACTACCATGGCATCCTTCGCTTTTAACATTTTTTGATGGATTAGTGCGTAAAAATACCTATTCGAGTTTGAGTTTAATTCCTAGATGGATCTGGGGTTGAAAATTCGACGTGCTTTCTCGGGGAAAAGTTGTTTCAGAAACTCGTTATAACTAAATGAAATCACTGAAATTGAAACCACCTTGTTTGGAAACTAATGCATGCGGCTTCATTATAATAAAACAAACATCAAAGCAACAGACCCGAGAACAACTTATAATAATAATATCAACTTTCACAAACTAATCTAGCACAGTTAAAACTCTAACGAGGTACGGTTGGTAACATGTCTAACTTCACGTTTTAAGCGGTAGAGCGGTAGAGCGCATAATATATTGAAAACTGTTAGGAAAACAGTTATTATAGAACAAATTAAACAAGGTAATTTGTGAATAAAAAAAAGGAAAAAATCTAAAGAACTTCATCGTATCAAGCGTTACTCAAACTACGACGCAAAACCTAGCTTATTTTACTGCAATAAAGTAACTACTGCCGGTTTCTGAATTGAGAAGCAAATGGTTAAGTATCGTCCTGTCTCTGCAGATTTCTTACAAAAGAGCGTGACAGAACGATAGTAAAGTATTTGCTTAGCAAAATTGTCAATTCAGCAACCGGGCCTTAGTCGAAAACTCGACTCAACTCAGCGAAACGGTTAGCTTACACCAGCCGTAAAGGCGGAAACTATTTGGGGCACCGAAACCATATTTATGGTGCATAAAAGTTTTATAACTGCTCCAACCTGCTGACCTCGTATCGGGTCCAATCTTGCTGCTGGATATCTGCAGACGTGCTGGGAAAACTGACGGTCCGGGCGTGGGCTAAGGGACGGCGGTCCATGTTTGATAGAAGTTTGCAATTTTGGTACTGCAGTTTCAGCGATTGTGCGATTGTTTCAGCGACTGCCTGGATAAGGGTTAACCCTTAACAAGGCAGTGGTAGTAAAGAGATCACATTAAATCGAACTCTGTTGCTTCGGAATAGCGTCCAAAAGTAATGAAAATTTTGAGGCTGGGGGTGTATTTCCATACATACGATTTAGTCACAAAGTTGAAAATTTAACGTATTTGTGACGAAATACACTGAAAAATTGGTTTGTATGATAACTTCGCATTATCAGATAAAAACATGAATAGGTCATATTAAAATGTCATTATCTACCGCGACCAAAAGCCCGGGGGTAGAGACATCAAAAATTTTTTTTTATTGGTTTCCTTCCTTCTTTTTCCACAATTTACTTAGGGTGGCATTAATTTAGCTCGAGCTTAACTAGGCCTCTCAGAAAACCAAATCACCGAACAAAAACTCGAGCTTGATTAGCTGTCAGCATATTAATAGACATTAGATAGATAGATAGATAGATAGATAACATATGTATTAAATGGCCAATACACAGAATACATTAGCTTGAGCTTGACCAATGTCAATGTCAATACATTAGCCAAGGTCTCAAGTCGGTGATTTTGTTTTCTGAGATCACCTACTTCTACGATCACCAAAAAATCTTTAAGCATTTCGAAACCGGCCCTTCAGAAGCTCCATCCGCTACCGCCCTTCACTTTGACTAACCCAGTAACAAGTATGAAACACTCGTAGACGTCATCCATAAAAGATTACTGGCGGGCCAATTTCGGAATATGCCACCGCGGAGTTCGTCATAAAAACACTAAACAAAACTTTTAACCTTATAACGCGATGGGGTCAGGAACTCAGGATTGCTCATAACTATATGGTGATTACATACTTACACATTACACACTGGGCACTGGGCTAAAAAAAGTGACATGTAGCCTGTAAAAGTGTACATTTCTCACTAGGTTGCCCAGCAATCGGGGTTAAACACCATGCGTGCCCACTAATGGATTGGCTATTTTCGCGATGAGAGTATTATGCCTCAAACGCTCAGGTTTCCTCCCGATGTCTTCATTCACAGTTAGCGAGTAGTATTGCTACTATTACAAATATATAACTCAATAGAATTTTATTGAATTTCACTTTATGTCGCACTCTGTTGGACTCATGGTTGATCAGATCCATGTCTGTGGCAGATTCTGCCAAAAATGGGTCACACACACAACCGCCGAAACATAGCAGCCACTGCACCTTAAAGAGGATAAATGAACTCACGCCTGTATCATAGACGCTTTCCAAATCCATTAATCACTGCATGCACTCTCGCCAGTAATGAGTACTTTTTATTTTAGCATTCGCAAATTTGATCAGCGCGCCTAGAGTGAACCTGGGAGCTAATTGTCGGGAATCTCGCATTAGACACATCTCGAAGGAAAAATCTCATGTCTTTCGATCTCGGCTACGCCCGATCTCGGCCTTCATTCCAGCTTGTCCATCAAGGGCTGCAATGCTGACCGCGCTGTGATGGTCTTATGCTGTGCTCTATCGGCTACCAACAGCGCGCCAGCAACGCATCCATTACAGACCGCGGAAGAAATGTACTGCTTCAAATGTCTCAAGAAAAGAACAATGTACAGTCGGCCACACTGTAGGATACCCCTTTTTGTTCGATTGGCGCCCTTATGCCGCACGCGGTAAGAGCTGCCATGGGGTATCCAAGAGCTGCCAAGAGCTGCCATGACTGTGGCCGATCGTGCCTATTTTAATTGTGAAATTCACTATTCAGGAACCGTCGGCGGCGGTCTGTCACCAGAGTTGTGTGACGCATACTTCAGTCAGGGGGCACCGCAAGCCAAATTGTGGTTGGCATACGCGCTCACTGATATTACACCCCATAATACAAGCACCATCATCATCCTGAAAGGCTCATATTTTGACAAGTATACACACACTTATCTCCATGTACACCACTACTTTTCTGTATGCAATTTATGTTGTATTTTTTTCTCGTGTGCAATAAAGTATAAAGTATAAAGTATAAAGTATCTCACAATTGCGCCACTCACTCGGTACATGAAAAACCCCTTTTGCACAACTCCGCCTCTTACGCTAAAAGGTGTCAAAATTAGCGTGTTCCAAGCACTAGAGAGAAAGTTGAGAGAGCTACTTACAAATGCCAAGTTTAAAATACAGTTCGATTGATGGAAAAGGCTCCCTAAAACGACGGGATAAGGCTTGTTGGCGTAAGGGGTTAAAATTGTAGGCTCTACGCGGTGCTTATATTCAAAGGATAAGATAAGTGGTAACGTGAAGGGTTAAATGAGTGTTACTCCCATGCCGAGGACGTGGATTCATCAGTCGGTTTTATGTCACGCTGTAAAATGTATCCTACCAAAAACATTCTGTAAAAAACTAGCCACGTCTCGATGGAGCTGTTTGTTTATCTCTAAAAAGTAATGAAATCTAGACAAAGTCGTGCCAAGTCTAAGGTTCCTTACTGCGATTTCTTTATTATTATAGTTAATGTTATGTGTCTTGGCCCTTGAAGGGTACGCATAAAAAAATCGTCTGTTATTGCAAAAATCCAGCGTAGTGACGCTGGATTTTTGCAATAACAGACGATTTTTTTATGTTCCAATAGTAGATAGATAGATAGATAGAGAACTCTTTATTGCACAACAGAAAGAATATTACAGATAACTTTAGTAGTAGAAGATAACAGATAATAGTAGAAGGGGGCATTACCATATCTCTAATACAGCTGAGACCAGCTGAGGGTTCTTCATCAGATACTTCAGACCTTCGATTTTTGACATCAAATGAAGCGGCCCACCAAGTTGAATATTTTTTGTAAAGGCGGTATATGTCAATCTACATATAACAGTTTGGTTGGCCTCTTGTGTTTTCTAATCAAGGTCACCAGATCCTAGTTTTTATAGTTTTTCCTTTATGTGGCCATTATACCCTAACTCTGTACCAAATTTCAGCTCTCTGAGTTTATGGGAAGTACTAGTTCTATTCTGATGATCATGAGTGAGTGTGTGAGTGAGTCTCATAAATGCGAAACTTTGCTTTCGCTTAACTTCGGAACTAAATGACCTACAGACTTGAAATTTTGGATTTTAAGTATGTGATTATATCTTACTGGTCTTATCCAGAGGTTCTGAAATAGGGGCCTGAAAATGCGGCGAAATGGTTCCAGTAAAGGATGGTACGGCAGTGTTTGCTTCGCGCTCGATCTGGCGGGGGCACTGCCGTGCCCCCAGATCACTCATATTATATGAAGAAACTTACAAGCCTTTTGCCGGCGACTTTGTCTATGCCACGGCTGCTCGGCCTTTGATGTGTGCAGCTTGACGTTTCAAAAGCTTCTTCCGGGTTTCCTACGCATTATTAAAAGTCTGATAACCGAATGTGTTAGGCCAGCCATGTATAGACGGAATTCCGGACGGAAAAAATCGAATCAGGATTCCGAACACAGTAACTGCATACAAATATATGGACCAACCACACACAGTTTATACTGTGTCTACAGTTTATACATACAATATAATAGTACATACAGGTACAAACAGATCCAAAGATTTGTATGCAGTTTCTGCGCTCGGAATCCTGACTCGACTTTTTCCCGTCCGGAATTCCGTAAAATTAAATATCTGTCGCTGCGAATCAGAGCTTCCTAAATGAGGGGCCTCTAATCAACATTTAATTCGCCATAAAGCGCTTTCAGTTGTTGCAAGGCGCATTTTATTCCAAACTCATTACCGGACTGACCCTTACCCTTTGGTAATTTGTACCCTAAAAGGGTACGAGAATTTATGTTACACCTGTCTTACGCAGCTGAGCATTGACCCTTATTTAAGAGCCCATATTGAACTAATATGTTCCTTGGAGATGCTGTTCAGAAACTTTAAAACCTCCTCAGAGAGAATTTATAGTGCGTTCAAGACAGTTACGACGCTTCTTGCCTTATAAAAATCTTTATTATGTTCCTTAGCACGGGTTTGTGCTTTAGAAAACACAAAAAGTGTTACGACTTTTAAGGAAATGACGCTGTGGACGGCAAAATAACGCTCTATCGTGAAATACTTCTTGCTGTAATACCAAGTCCCAATCCTTACCGCGGGGTATACGGTATACGAAGTGATTAGTTGTTCTGCGTATTAGGTATACCGTATACCTCATACGCAGAACAATTAAGTACTTCGCGTTATGACTAAACTAATTTTTATATTAGCTTTTGACATACCTAAGTGTATGTTTGCCCATGTCGCCGTTTCTCTACTTAGGTAGCATTAGAAAATTACTACGTTGACTTCTTTTGAGAAAGCACTAGAACCCGGGGATAACCACCAATGCCATAGTCTGACTAAATTAAAACCACTGAGAGCCACTGACTACTGTGACAACTGTATAAATACACCCGAGACACCACCTTTGATCGACAGGAATAACAAAGCATTATTATAAGGCATGAAATAATCATGGCTTTTTGTTCCGTGCTAGAGAACATAAATTATTAAGATTTTTTTAATTCGCATTACAGGTATTTTGGCTCGGTAGCACAATTAATAGAGCGCCTGCACGGTATGCAAGAGGTCGCAGGTTCAAGTCCCGACTAGTCCCAAGCGATTTTTTTAACGTAATGTTTTCATAGGTAATCATGGTTTTGTTTTAAAACAGATCCCTTTTCCTGTGCGGTTATATTTATTTTGGGAAAGATTTCCTTTTACTTTTACGTAATACAGAGGCAACATCTTTGGCATTCAGAGCAACAATGGTAAAGTAAAGCTATGACGCGGAAAACAAGCGGAATCTTGGCGTGGCAACATTTTATCGTCCCATAAATCCGGTACAATCCGTCAAATGATAAAATATGGGCGCGGCACCAGCCAAGAATAAATGTACAGTAAAACTGTATTTAGGTACACAAAATATAAAAAAAAAACTTGGCTTTTTAATCTACAGGGTGCAAATTGCAATCGAATTCGATTTCGTGCAGCCAAATTAAAGTCCCGCTATCGAATTTGATTGCACCCTGTAGAGTTTGCAGGTAGCAAAAATATTTTGAACTTTAAATCTTATGGTTTGGTTCTACAGTGCGTACCTACCAAACTTTTTTTATGTTGAACTTGTAGTGTTATTTTACCAATCTCCTGTAAAAAAAGTTTGGAAACTTTACACCTTGTATACTTATAATGATATTATATTAAAAATTTCTTATTCGTGGATACGATGGTCGAGTTTCGAAGGTACCTATTGAAAAAAAAAACGTTATCAGCTTCTCAATTTGTGTACCAAAGTGAAGTTATTAATTGGGAACCCGATACTTTTTCAAAGTGGACCGCTAGGCACGGTATAATAAACAAAGGTGTGCCCCGTCCTATAAACCTTGTTGTCGAACAAGCACCCTTGTTCTGGGAAGGCCCCTACTCACGATTCACTGAAATCGTTGCCTTGAAAACCAAACTTTAATTTTGTATTTCGTAAACGGTTAAACTTACTTGTATCGCCCCGCACCGGAACTGTCGGCGCGCGCGCGGCGCCTAGTGACACACAGTCTGAGACTGGCCACGGCGTCGCGAGGGCCGTCTCAGCTCCATGATTAAGGTCTCCGAATGAGAACCGAAACTAGTCGGCTACACCGACATAATACAAGTAAGTTAAACCGGTTAAAATACAAAATGTGCAGTGCTTACGAAAGTTTAAGTGTAAAAACTAACGGACAACGCCCATATTTGAATTATGATGCCAATAGTTACCTACTAGTGTTCACAAACAAACATAATAATAATTCGTAGAACTTAAACAAATCTTTAATAAGTAAAGTAAATGAAATCATTGATTTCATTTACTTTTATTATCGTCGGGAAGTCGAAACCGAGATGTGTAGAGCTTACGATAGTTCTACACATTTGTTGAAATATTGAATCTATTTATCCTTTACAATAACCAGAAATCGGCACTTTTTAAGTAATATGCTTTGTGTTCTAAAATAAAATTGCGCTCTTACCAAAGCCGTAGAATAAAATGTTATTGGAAATCACATTTAGAAGTTGACGTGTTTCAGGGATAAAACAGGGGCCTTAGCCTGTAACGTATCTAACGTTTTCTTTTACCTAGCTTTTAAGTTTTGCTGTGCCCGACAGGGTCGATAGAGTTCCTCACATGTAACAATGTTATTTAAGATCTTATACACTTATGGTTGCAATAAAGTATTGAGTATTGAGTATTGGCGTGTCGATGGCGTCTCAGCAGAAGGACAAAACCGGGGTTTCCTCGTTTTTCTCCTACAATCAGAGTACTAATCCTATAGAATTAGAATCAGAATATTCTTTGCTGTACTACAAAAAACATTTAAAGGACCGACAGCATTAATCAATCGTAATTGAAGCTGTCAACTGGGAGCCCATTTTGGCACCATTGCGTTACAGGCTAAGGTCCCTGTTTAAAAAACATCCCTGTATAAAATGAAGGCTGTGCAGTTATTTGCACAGCCTCCATCTTATAACTTTTTTTCCACGGTGTTAGCGATGCAAACTAGACTTTATTTACACTACTGAAAAACTTTTATTTGTATTTGAATTCATTATGTTTTTTAATTCTTCTACTGCGCAATAGATGGCAGTGGTAGTGGGCGGGAGCAATGGTCCCAAAGGCGACACAGAGGTAAGGAGATGCGGGCGGGGGAACCTTATGTAAATTCAGTCCAACTCCAGCCGCTCGCCCGTGTGCGTAAATTTCTCGCGTTCCGTATCACATTTTGCCGCCAAAACCGATTTTCTCTTTTATTTTTCCGGCTAGACCGGTTACACACGGCTTTGCTGAAAGAGAGAGAGACAGAGTAGAGGTCCTTCTAATTTGATTAGATACCCACTCAAACACGGCCCAGCCTGTATACGCAGGTATTTATTTATCTTTCGCGTGCCACGCATCGATCAGTCCGATCCAATGACGTGGGCAAATTGAATTATATTCGGTAGTATGGATTTTTGGATTTTAGCCCGGAGCTTTTGGTCGAAAAGTTTTTTTCGATACAAATAAGTACGATGGGATATTTATAAACCAGTAGACATAGCAGTACAGGCGTAGTACAAGAGTGGGATAGATATAGTTATTGTGTTTATAACTATATCCATCCCACTCTATGTAGATCAAGAGAGTGGGATAGATGTATAATTTTATTAAAAACCCAATATGGTCTGCAGGGATGAAAAGTTCAATACGGAAACACCCCTCGGAAACCCCGGAAACCACCAGAATTCGAACTGGGTAGGTACCTCCTGCTTGAAACGAGAGCCTTCTAAGCTGATACCGCTATTTCGAATCGGTCAGCAAACTTTGGTTACTTTTTCCCTTTTTTTCAATCACTTCCGAAACGGTTTGCCCACCTACACGTATTTCCCATCCGATATTAATGCTGGAAAAGGCAATAATAGACCGGCTTCGATAAACGAGGGCATTTCCTCCAGTTTTTACAGTTAAAGGTCTTCGGTTGAAACGTTATCTTTGTCTTTGCAGCCAACGCGAATCGCAGAAAACATGATATAAGATAAGATGCCAAAGTTGAGCCAAACACGCGACTTCAAATTGAAGTGCCAGTGGTTTTTAGTCCACTTGACTGTTAAGGCGCCATGCATAGTGAATCGCCCGCGCGCAAAGAAAAATGCACAAAATCGATTCCTCTATCAAATACACTAAACAAATTGAAAATGTTCACATATCCAACCCCTGTTCACATAAAAAACGCTCCTGCGATTTCTCAACGCGAGGCTTAACTAATTTTAGGACCTAAGGTTTGGATTTCAGATCCTAGAACTTAAGAATGCAATCCTGGAATCCAAACCTTAGGTCCTAAAAATAATTAAGCTTCGCGTTAAGAAATCGCAGGAGCGTTTTTTAAAAACGCATCCAAAAAAAGATATATTTTTTTTCATTGGCGGCGCTAGTTATGAGACGTATTTCATCTTAATAGACAAGGCTAGATGTGAAGATGTAACACCACAACCACCTATTCGTTCAATATTTTCCATAAATAAAACTATGATTTCTCTATAAATAATTACCCACATTCGACAGCAGTCTCTGTTTCCTTGCCAGTAAGATAAGGTTATTTCCAGTGACTTCTTAGGCACACCGCAAACCGATGCAAAGCCCACTTCTTGACAAGACCTACACTTACAGTTACGAGGCACTTCAGTTATTAACGAGCACGTTTTATAGGTGAAAAGAAACTTGATAGAATCACTGGCCTTTTGTCATCCGGAGAGGTCGTGAAATATTGCTGGCTAGTCAGTTTCTTAACGGGGTTTCACTCCCCATAAACTCCCCTTGAGTTTATATTGGAAGTACATTGTAGCCAGGTTAAAGAAGGCATAGTAGGCAGCGAATTTGGCACGTTGGTGCTGACAGCGGGGTGTTGTTTTCAGTGTTCATGCTGCGCTACACTAACTTATGTAAAGGTGTCTACAATAACAGCATTCACATCGTTTCAATGCACGCTCAATAAAGTTCAATATAATGTTTTGAATTAGCAGAATCTGGGTTAGATGATGTTGACATATTTTTGTGCTCTCTCTAAGTGATCATGTGAGGTAGTGGCCACCTCACCAACCGCAGCGTAAGGCTGGCTGGGACATCTCTATGTGAGGATCAGGCAAGCCTACTCTATCTAAAAACATTGTCATCTCACCCATTTCTTGTCAGGCATCTCTGCCACTAGATGCTTGTGGTTTACAACAAACAGTTGCTTCAAAAGGGGTTTCTTAGATGTGTACTGAGTGTCAGGTTCGGAGCTGCGAGACAACAATGAAGCCGTGGGGGCTTTGCATTTCTAGAATAGAAAGGTGTCCCTATTGAATGTTTTATTGTTGACTTGTTTTTTGAAGCGCTCTCTCTATTTCCAAGTCACCTCCAGGGATTGATATCAGTTTTGATTCGCTTACAAACATTATGAAGAAACTTGCTTCAGGGTAATTTTCAGGTACCTGATGTATGAGTTGGTAAGATAGTTCGGAGGGGGGGTTTTGGGGGGTTAGGACGGCCGCACTGCTCCTGAGGAGAAGTGCAGAGCGTTCCCACATCACGGATCCAAAAGTCCATGATCCAAAAGATCAACAAAGCTGATCAGTAGGTGGCAGAGTGGGTTGATAGCCTTCTCTTTAGCTGCCTGCCAAAGGCAAAATAAAATAATTGAACGAGCGAGCTAAGTTCTCCGAGTCTACTGGAACAAACCAGCGTTTGTATGTATGTATGTATGTATGAATGTTCGTTCGACGATAACTTGAGTAAATGTAGTCGGATCGTCATGAAATTTGGTAAACGGGTAAATGAGGCAAAGAGAATTTTTAAGTTCGAACATGAGCCAAATAGTCGAGGGGTTACTGAGATAGAGGGTTGCGAGTTCAGAGTTCGGGGCGAACCACTATTAATATTATCATTCTAGGAATTCTATTCCTATTTGCTGCTCAAAGTCAAATCAAACTTTTCCAGCCAGCTACTTTTTCACGCCACGACTGCAATCACCGATATCTTGGCCAAAATACTCCGCCAATGAACCTATTCCCTTCGACCTAACAGCGATGCTTCCACGCTTTGACGGCTCCCAGATACCAGCTGGATTTATGACCTGATAAAACTTGCCCAATCGTGTTGAGCCCCCTCGATAGATATAGCCGCCCCTATGTGGTGTGAAGATTGTAGAAAAGAGGAAGGGGGCAAAGGTCGTGATATATTGGTGATGGCAGGACTTGTCTTGTAAATGGATTACCCCGATTAAGCTAGAGTGACCTTTAACTTTCGGTGGGGGCATGTAATTAGTTCTGCGGGTTTGGTAAATGTTCTAGGCTTTATCAAAAGTACTGGAATTGGAAGTGTCGTATCTAGGTCGCAAGGGTCTTAGTACTTTTGGAGGGAGAGTTTATTTTCAAGTTAAAATTTGATAAAGTCGTTTGCTTCGTCTCAAAAAGAAGTAGCGTAGTTACAACCAGCACATTAATTCCTAGTTTTGGACCGAACACTGTAATTAACTTTTAAAAATAAACCTTTAATTTTATTTCATTTATAAATTATTTGTGGTTACTAGCTTGGGACTTCTTCCAAGTTACAAGCCAAGCCAAAAGTAGCTCGATCCTTGAATGATGTAGTAAAGTTGCGTTATATCCTAAGTATTTTACATAGCTGCTGTAAAAGTATTCAATCAAAGTACGCTAATAGGCTCGTCATACATTTAAGTATTTTTAAACTATAATAACGAAAACTGAGGCCCTGTATTTCTTACAGAAAAAAACTACAAGAAGTTTAAAAAAACAGAATTCCCAAGTCCTACTTTTGAATAGCAGAAACATTACAATTTACTCGCTCACAAAAAATATTATCACCGCAAAATATACAAAAGGATATATCTCACCTGTTGTAACCGGGGCCATTAATTTGGCCCAAAAAATGGGGGCCACGAGACATGGCCCGGGTCAAAACGGCGGAGCATAAATTTTTCAAGGGGGCCATTTGGAAGTCTGCCGGTTTTTTTGCATATCTGAATGTATCCAATTACCGGAAGGTCTCTAGGCGAGGTCCAAGTTATGGGAGAGAAAGTCTTGACCTACCCCAGAAACTCGGAAAACATGTATTTGTCTAATTTATACATCAATCCCTTTTGTGTCTGTCTAAATAACCAGCTCAGAAGCTCCCAGCCTTGTACGAAAAAATATCTCGATTTGTCACCAGCTCTCGACCTATAAATCCTTTATTTACAAATAGAACACTAAAAGCATAGAAGCATTTTTTGTCGAATGACAATTCAGGAGGAGGACAATCTAGGAGTGGACAAATAATTAGGAAGTGGGCAACTTAGGAAGTGGAGAAGGAAGATCTTGTGTCAGTTGAATGGCAGACGCACCATGGAAAGGGCTCCAACTACAGGGTGCACTCTAAGTCGGTAGCGCAACTTAAAGTAGGCTGTCTACTGATCAGTACAAGTAAGTTGTACTAGGTGGCGAAAAAAATGGGGCGAAAAAAAAATCTGCTGTTCCATACAAAAGGTCGACTCAGTACTGCGCCAAATGTATGAAACAGCTGATATTTTTTTCGCTGCATTTTTTTCGCCACCTAGTACACGTTGTTTGTACTGATCAGTAGAGAGCCCACTTAAAGTTCCGCTATCGAATTAAAGTGCACCCTGTAGATTGTCTGATGTGATAAAGGCAGCGGCTGACTGAAGGTAGCATACACCGGGCAGTCCATAATATGGCAGAAGACCGTTCCGAATGGAACCAAGTATGATCTATCTATCTATCAACGTACGACATGGTCGCAATACTCGCAATTCTCAGCCATAAGTAATACATGAAGAAGCAGTTGCTCAACCGATTAATAGAATTGTGAAAGATATACAAGGTGTTACAAAAGTACCTTACTCTTTTTACAGGGTAATAGCACCCGGTGATAGGGATCACAACCTAAATTTTTTTTTTTGCTCTATGACGTTCCGTTAATTTTTTTATTAATATTATGTGAACGATGTGGCGGGAGAAAAGTATTTTTTAAATATTGTTTTCATTGACTTTCACAATGTTTTAACAACTCAAAGTTATGTAAATGCACCTACACGCACAAACATATTTTTAAATTTGAGCTAATATCAAAAACAAAAAAGTTATGATTTTTTTTCAATTTGAGGTTATTATAAAATAAAAATGTTTTTTTTTCATCATTTTTTTTCAGATTGGACATCCTGTTGACCAGTAGGTTCCCTGTAAAAAGAGTTAGGTACTTTTGTAACACCTTGTATAGACCTCACAGTGGCCACTCACCGCTCAACGCTCATCCCTTGCCCCGTTCCTACCACTGCGAACTGGAATTATGCTCCCATAAGCTGGCAGCTTTATATGATACGTACTCCAGCGATATTATTATGAACACTGCCGTTAAGTTACTTTTGTCGGCGACGGTGATTTCAGCGGCCATAATGTTCGTCGTTACAAATGCTCATATGGGTGTAATAATAATAATAATGTCGAGTACGCTGTACATGTTGCGAATTTGCGAAGCTTGAGTGTTCTGGCAGGACGGGATTTCGTAGCTTGACGTTTTGATACAAGACATTTGGTACACGTGGTAACCAGGAGATGGACGTAGGTTGGTAAATAGAAATCACATCTTAGGTAGTTGTTTAGTGCCTTCGTTTATTCTATGAAATGCCCTTAATTAACATTGTGCATTTGCTTATATTTTTTTGTTAGTACGCGCCTACTAAATACATAATTATAGGTATCTGTAAAGGAAATTAAACGTCTGATAGTCAAAATGTGTATTGATAAATGCGATCTTTTACAGATATTTTTTGCAGAACATCCAAGAAAGATTGATTGAGTTGCGGGAAAAAAAAAGTCTGTCTTGTGTGAAAATGTAGAGCACTTATCATGGCAAAACTCGTATTACTAAAACAAAACAGACAACGACCATTAAACAAAAGATTATAAAATGTAGGTACCTACATACATAAAAGAGATTACTAATCTACATATCAGACCCCTTTAAATGAGTACAGGGTTTATAATTATTTTCGAAGTTCATACTTTGATATAATATACAGGGCGTTACTAGCAAGTTCTAGGACACTCCAATAAAATAAAATGTAATTACAAGTAAGTAAGTAACTTATTAATTTGAAACTAAATAACTCTCACTCGAGTGCCCTAAATTAATTTATCTTATTACTCGTACATTATGATGAAAAAGTTTACTTTGCAGAATACGCATTAATTTGTGAATTACAGAAGACGCGTTACATCAAAAACAAAATAAATGCGATTATCTACATTACGTATAAGTATGCGTCGTAATATTTTTAAGCAAGTTGTATAATTATGTTATATTCAATGGAATGACATTGGTATGTCAATATTTCCAAAATTATTGTAACCATTCAAAATTGGTGGATTTATTAGGCATCAAACACATTGGTTATACTTTGCGACCTAGGTATAAAAAACGCAATAGATAGATTTATAGTTTTTGTCCGGCAGCGCACTACCAATTCCAGGTAGTTTACGGTATGACGTTACATAAAACGCAATGTATAATATCACCGAGAGATTTCCCAGTATTTTCCGCGCTCCATATTACCATAACAGTGTTTTTCAACCATTTTTATGGTGTGACCCCTTTACAGTGTGCCCTCTATCCACGGCTTTATAACGACTATTTTAATAGTTGGGGATTTACTAAATAATTGTACTTAGGCAGTTAAAATTTAATATACTCTTATGCATTTGCACCCGAACCGAACAGATTTTTATTCAGATCCAAAATCGCGCTTCTGGTTAATTTTCTATTCAAATAAAATTATACCAATAACCAAAAATACACTTATTCAAGACTTGTCCAAATAAGGTAGCATTTTTAGCACCTAGCCTTGTTGTTGTTAAAGGTAAGAGAGTCCACGTATCCGCATCCTACGCATCGAAGGCCTCGGACGCATTACATAAAACATATTAGTTATTCAAAAAGCGATCCCTACGATGCGGACCAGTGAAAATGAAATGAAATTAAATTAAAGGAAATTTATTATGTCAGAACATGGGTTAATACACTAGATGTTATCGTTGAATATCACTAGATCACCAGGTTCTACCTTTTAAGGTCTTTACACATTATTAAAATAATATTAGCACTGTCTTAAATACGAGTAGGTCCCTAGATAATTATATAATTTAATGTCAAATAATTCTTTTGTCAATATTAATCCTTCTAATCTAAGTATTATTTTATAGAGTGAACGCTCACTTAAGTGACTAAACAAATAATAACTACGACCTGTTTCATGCGATGCGTCTGATGCGGACATTGGACGCTTACCTAAGACTATTATTTTACCCTAAAAACACCCTACAGCGGCGCACGACCCTTCTAAAGAAGCTTCGCGACCCTCACTTTCAAAACCCCTGCCACAAAGTGGAGCCTCCGGGTATGTTAAATCCAATGACGCCCCTCTATCACTTATCAGGGGGCATGTTGACAGCAACTCACCTATGCCGTAATGCATAGGGTTGTAGATGATGCCATAGAGTGGACTTGTTTCATCGATATCGAGAAAAAAAAATCGGCGGTTCGTATTAAAAAAAAAAATCTCACACCGCACATGAATAGTCAGAGGGTATTATCTCGGAAAATGCAATTTTTTTTTTACGACGGATTCCAGTTCGCAAAATTTTTCTCTACAATCTGGCAAGACAGCCATATCTGTAGGTTAGTTTAAAGCCGAGAAACGGAGCTTTACGACTGTCTTCCAATTTGGTTTGCGATATATTCGAGCAGGCAAGACTGTCACATTTTAGTTAGCCACTAAGCGCCATCCGAAATTGACGGGTCACTCGTGTTATTTCAAGTTATGACAGGTGCTCTGTCAATAATTACTATAAAAAGTTAAAATGTGAGCAGTCTAGAGCGTATTATCTTTTAGTTAATACTCTTTAGCCCGTTTTGAATAATTCGTCATTTGTATTATTTTGACTTAATACTCTATAGTCCGATTTTTTTTCACAACTTTCTAAATACCATTGGTTTTATATTGACTTAATACCATATTGCCATCGGTTTCTTCTAGATACTACTCTCTGTCCAGTTTTTTTTGTAAATTTTTTTTGTTGTAAACCGAATAATACCCTTTTGACCGATAATAAATTCTAAATTCTTGTGCAAGGAAGGTGGTTTTTGCTGCCAATCCCGCTATCAAAGTAGATAATAGTGCTGAAGACCTGGAAATAGCGTAAGAAGACTGTGATGATGAATAAGCCGACCCCACTTATCGTCCATCTGGAGAATTTCTGCCTCTAAGTTCCCCGGATATTATGCCAGATCACCAACTTTTGCATTGCTAACTTAAGAATAACCTAACATAGGTAAAATATTTGAGCCAGATCGCCAACGTCGCTCGGTAGGGTAGGCTGGCGGCGTTGCCCCACTGGATGGCGAGGCTCAGCCTTTGCCCTTGGTAAGCACCAGCCCTCTGTACACTCGAGGCGTCAACCAGGCACAACGAAATCTCTTGAGAGAGTTTTCGCGCACCTGGTCCCTGAGGGTCTCTACGCCGAAGGGCGCAAATATGTAGCCCTGTACCAGGACTGCATATTTGTGCCTCTTGTACCCCGCTGTAGCCGCACCCACGCCGCCGGAGCGGCAGGAGGCCACTTTTATAAGAGTCTGTGCTACTATGTCGACTTACGTAGTGTCCCAAAGCAGCGACCGCCACAGTGAGCGTCACCCCATCAGGCCTATTGCCATTGTCTCTGGCTATGCCATGCTAGGCTAGGCTAAGCAGGGACCCGGTACAGATTCAGCAGTAGATCCTGGCTTGGCCCTGCCATATCTGGCCAAGCGGTCCCGGCCGATTAGGTCGATCGTGCTGTCGACCGAGGACAGGAACGCTGGCAGCGCGATGCTTGAAGGCATTATGCCCAAGCAACCGTGACGGATCGACAATTTGGTCTGGGTCTATCCTCTAAAGGGCAATTTAGAACTGCTTATAAGGTTTATCTTATAATTTTGCCTCAATGTTGAATAGCGTAATACGTACAATAATTTATGAGTAAGAAAAAAAGTAAGATGTAGCCTGTACAATTGTACATGTCCCACTAGCTGGGCAAAGGCCTTCTCTCTCTACGCGTGCTATACAATGCGGATTGGCTGTTTTTGGTATAATGCCTCATACGCTCAGGTTTCCTCACGATGTTTCCCTTCACAGTCAACGAGAGGTAATTGCTACTACGAATTCACAAACATAATTCTGTCATATTTGGCAAATTCATCGAATTTGATGAATTTAATCTTTCGTAGGAATCGTCCTGCACTGAGGATCTTAGGAGGCACAGTGATGAGTGAGTAAAAATATGAGGCCAAGTCATGTTTTTCTTCGTCAAGAAGGTTCTCTCTAAGCTCGCACTTCGATAAATTGAGTTCGAAACCAATTGACTAACAATTTTGTGTCAGCTATTCCTGCCCCCTTAACACGCTACCATTTTGCCTACTCTCAACTGTCACCTTAGCCACTGTTAACTGTCAGCTCAGTAGTGTTAAGCGGCTAAGGTGACAGTTGAGAGTAGGCAAAATGGTAGCGTGCTAAGGGTTTCACGTCTAAAATTACTGATTGTGTGTCGCCTCCATGTTTCCTCGCTAGAAATATTGATTGTTCCTAGATTTTTAATTACAAACGACTACCTTTAATAACTTTTTCTTAAAGTAAATAGCACAGAAGAAGTAGTTTATTTGAAATGAACTAATTAAATTAAATTATAAGCGACCTAAAACTAAATTAGATTGTATTAGTTTAAGTACTTTATTGAAGACTGAAATACCCTATTATTTGTACCAATTTTTGTTTGTTGGGAAATAAGTGACTTACTTTGTTATTTACTTCATGATTTCTTAAGAAAACTAATGTCAATGATAACAAAAATCTGCTTTCATGATTTTAAATTAATTTTAATACACTTTAAAAGATATAATTTTCAAATTCAGGTAAAAAGACCTGTATTATTTTGAAATAATACATTAGAATTGCAAAAAAAAAACTGGCTATAGAGTCATAAATACCAATTAATTCAATTTTGTCGGGCTATACAGTATTATCTTGATAGAGAGTCAGGAAAAACAGTATAACTATTAATCTACTTCTTTTCAACTCTATTTTTTTCATGAATCATGCAGAGAAAGAATCAACCTACAACGCAAATACAAAAAGTTATCAATATGTGGCCTGCATCAAATGTTACGAATTTTCAAATATTCAAAACGCTTTTTCTCGAAACTCACTTTTTTGAGATAATACCCTCTGACTATTCATGTGCGACATAATGCGTAATTCACAGATTAAATATAGTTTAAACAATGACCATTTTTTTTAACAATATGAGATTTTAGGGCGTAGCGTTTACGGCTCAATAAAAACAGAACATGTATTAGAGAGAACTGTGATGTTAGGTACAAGCAAAGAGGTACAAGTAAAGGCAAACTAGTTGCATCCGTGACCGTATGCATACTTATTGTGCCGGTTCTATTGCTGGTTCATCGGCAGAATAGGAAAAAATGGGAAGCGAATGGACAAAGCCAATGCAAGTCGAAGCTGAATCAGCCACTGTGGGGAAAGATTCTAAAGTTCTTTCCAAATCTAAGCAATTGAACGAGCGAGCGAAGCGAGAGAAGTTCTCCGTGTCTACTGGATCAATCTGGCGTTTTTATGTTTGTATTTTTGTATGTATGTATGTTTGTATGTATGTTGATTCAACGATATCTTGAGTAAATTAAATTTTGGTCTGATCTTTATGAAATTTTGTAGGCGGGTAAATGGAACTAAAGGAATTTTCAAGTTCTAACATGAGCCAAATCTGTCGAGGGGTTGCTGAGATATAGGGTCGCGAGTTCGTAGTTCGGGGCGAACCACTTGTTTATATCGATATCACGAAAGCAACACTTGCTGACGGTCTTCACCGCCATCCCTAACCCACCCAAGCGTATTTGGAAGTCGAATGCGTCTCGTACGGGCCATGACTTTCGCGATGACTTCTGCGACTGAAACTATGGATTTGCATTCAAAATTCCAGATTCGCAGATTGCCAGATTCGAAGCAAAATGCAGAAAGCGGAAAATTACAGATATTCAAAACTCTAGTTCATATTAATCTCGTAGCATTAAAGTCCAGCGGTCAAATCTAGGACTAGAATGCTAGTGAAGTAACAAGTGAACAGATACCTGGCGGGTTATCATTGACGCCATTGCGTTCATATTGATAAAGTTTTAAAATTAACTCTTTTACATCAAATGGTCATCCTTTGATTTTATATACTTTGTTTATTCAAAGGTACCTATACTATGTTGTACCAATTTATAATAAGTCTTAATTCGTGAAATATAATATTTTGTAAATTTCGCCATATTGAAAAATATGCGTCAAGAGTAGAGTCAAATAAAAGATGGTTCATTTCAATAAGGGCTATTTCCAAGTGTTTTGGCGCCCAAAGGTTGAGCGGATTTATTAGATAATAGAGGCTCAGGAACTGCTACTGCTACTTTTATTTTCAACCCAGCACATTTTTAATCTAGACTGGAATAATTCAATGATTGAACGAGCGAGCGACAAGAGAAGTTCTCCGAGTCTACTGGAAAAATCCGGCGTTCGTACGTATGAATGTTCCGTTTTGTTCGATTGACGCACTTATACAAGATTATCTTGGGGTAAACAAGCGTGACACCGACCCAACTAAACATTTTAATAAATTGATTCAGTCGCGGGTCGTGTCGCAAAGTCGCAGACAGGCCGTAACACAATGACCTTATTTACAGTTTATAGGCAGTTGCAGGCTCTATGAACAGAGTCAAACCTTGTTTATCATAATCACATTCATGTTACCTATACTTAGGTATATAAAATCAATAGCAGGGATCAAAGGGCGCTTATAAAGGGTAGGTGTGCTCTGAGATGAATCAAGTTGATGTTGATGCGAAATTATATACCTACAAGGTGTTACAAAAGTACCTAACTCTTTTTACAGGGTGTAACCTACTGATCAACAGAATGTCAAATCTGTAAAAAAAAATTTAAAACGTCAATTTTTATTTTATAACCTCAAAATTGAAAATTGGCTATTGTAGGTACTCAATTTCGAAAATAAAGCAATGATACCATGCAGTAATGCCATCCATCATTTATTAAGGGTACTTTTCGTCCCACGATGGCCTTTATTATCTACCCTGTATAATAACAGCTTATAACAGTCTGAGCTGTATTTTTTTGTCTTATAAACTAGTAAGCAATTTGTAAGCGGCTTAAAATAAAATTAAACTATTGAATATTAAACTAATTGATAACTCCATCGTAAGGAATTTGAATTGATTTAACTGAAGACTCTATCGAAAGGCTTTTATCATACCTAAAGCCAATTAGCAATACAAATATTAGCGCGTAATAACAAGGCACTTAATCCTCTTGCGTAGAGCAAACAATTACTACAGGGTGCAATCTAAAATGATAGCGGCTAACTGATCAGTACACAAAAAACTTGTACTAGGTGGCATAAAAAATGGAGCAAAAAAAGGTTTAGATGTACCTTACATTTGGTACAGTACTGAGTCTACCTTATGTATGGAATAACTGATATTTTTTTCGATCCATTTTTTTTCCACCTTGTATAAGTTGATTGTATCAGTAGACAGCCTACTTAAAGTTCCGCTACCGAATTCGATTGCACCGTGTTATTTATCTTTATCTAAGCATTTTATGTTTCGTAAATGGTTAAACTTACTTGTATTTATGTCGGTGTAGCTGACTAGGGCAAAAAAAATCGACAAATATCACATACGATTGGCAACTGTGCGTATTTTGTACAGAATAAGCACACAGATAGCCAATAACTAATTAACTAATAGTGGGAAAATAATTTTGACGGTACACTTTCTTATGCAATGGATTTTACTTCCCAAGAGCAGTAAGTTGCTTTTTCGGGTATGTTTTTTTTTAAAATCATTATAACATTTCCGGGCGGTGGTGGCCTAGTGGTTAGAACAATGGACTCTGAAGCGAGAGACCCAGGTTCGATTTCCGGTGCGGGCATGTACCTATGATTTTAATTTATTTTAAATTGTATTAGCAATACCACTCGCTAACTGTGAAGTAGAACATCGTGATGAAACCTGAGCGTATGAGGCATTATACCCTCAACGCAAAAATCGCCAATCCGCCTCTCTCTCTGAGAGAAAGCCTTGCCCAGCTAGGTGGGACATGTACAATTTTACATGCTACTTCTTACCTTTTTTTCTAGCATTTCTGTATTTAGGTATCTCATCTGGCGTATTCCCAACCCTAGCAATTAGTGTTGTCAAGCACGAAGATTAATCTCTATATTATACCTCCATCCTGCAAGGAAGGTAGCAGGAAATCCTGAACACATCCTGATTGTAATTCGATGTAGAATTATTCGGTATCGCTTCTGATTAATGCTATGCAATGTTCCAAGTTTCTAGTCAATGGATAATTTTGAAATGGTGGATAGCAGAATATGTCATCAATGTTGGTGGGTTACTTGAGTAGAGTTCCTAGAAGGTAATTGTAAGAGACAATGAGACAATGTTGTCTTTATTACATTTACTTTCCGAATAGGAGTATTGAGAAAGTTCCCATTTAAAATCATAGCCCTTTGATTATGGCAAAGGTCACTAACGCCGCCAATGAAAGGAAAAACATAATTTCTTTTTGGATTCGTTTTTGCTAAAAACGAGCCGTAGAATGAGAATTCCTAGGCTATTATAGGACCTAAGGACCTGAGGCCGTTTTTTTTCCTTGTGCAGGATTTATTCGTAGGTTTTAGGATCTGGAATCTAGGCCTTAGGTCCTTAACCTCCTAACGCCCAGGATTTTTTCGCCCAAGTAGTGCTAGACGCCCAAAGCACTTTTAAAAGGTTCACATGGCAGACGCCCAGAGATGTCGACATTCGAAAATGTACTTAAAACTGATCATACAAACGGGGAATTTTTTTGGGTGGATAAAGGATGTGTAAAGACGGTTTTACGCTAGGAAAAAAGCCGATATATAACAACCTTTTAAAATGCATCTGGGCCGCAATCACTAGTGGAAATGAGTTTTGTATTTTCGTCAATTTTAAAGTTATTTGAGTGTATGTACTGAAGAACGGTTGGTTTTCACGAAACTATGAGGTTAAAATTCACAGAAAACACAAAATAATAAATTTTGTATTTTTTTCATCGAAATCTTTTTTTCGAATCCGCCCATCAACCAAATAAATTGTAATATTTGTCTAATTTTCAATTAAAATTGGCATTAAATACTATTTAATGTATAGCTGAATAACTAACCTTTAGGGTGATAGTAAATAGCACTTGAATAAATAAATTAATGTTAACAATATTTAAAATTTTTGTTAGAGAGGGGCTCAAACAGCTCTTATTGTGATAGAAGCCCGCAAGATTTTTAAAAGTATAGCAATGTTACGTAGCGCATATTAATTTTTTTTATCCGTGAATCAGTCATAATTCAAGGATAATTCAATTTATTATATTATAACGATAACCTAATAGTTGTTTCTAGAAATAAGCAAATTATTGATACTTTGTAGCAACATATATTTTATAATATTACAACTATTTACGACCCATAAGCCTTTT
Organism: Zelleria hepariella; assembly: GCA_949319315.1. Taxonomy (NCBI): domain Eukaryota; kingdom Metazoa; phylum Arthropoda; class Insecta; order Lepidoptera; family Yponomeutidae; genus Zelleria; species Zelleria hepariella. Next base: position 4,114,651 of record OX439388.1, read on the forward strand.
AAAATCTAAGCAAATGTAGGAACCCATAAGGCTTTTAAAATCTAGGGTAATGTTGAAACCCAGATACCTTCCAAAAGGTCTTCTTAATTTAAGAAGCTATATAAAAAAAACTATTGGGATTTAGTCGAAAATCTAAACGTTTTATGAAAACATACTTCATTGGTACCACTTTCAATACAAAAAAATCAAACAATATAGCAAATAAATAAAATAAAAATAAAAATCATTTATTTCAGCCCATTCAGGGCCATAATAGGCGAGATTTACATTTTACATTACATTAAGACAAAACATTCAAAACATTCATGCACAGAAAGAATAAACAAACACATCAGGCCGAGTGGGGCATTAATATTAGGTTAATAATTTAATTTGTATAATTTGAATTTTTTAAATTTAATTTACTTTAACAATTTAATTTAATTTAATTTAATAGTTTAATTTGAATAAATAAATACATTTGGTACTTAATTTGTATATCTAGCCTTACTCGCATGCATACCTGCCCAGTGCCTCATAAGTTGACCGTCCATTTGGTCAGCCACCACAGTCAGGATACTGTTGCTGCTGGCGCGCAGTCTGCGCTGTACGGCGGCGCATCGTTTGCGGAGCACGGCATGAAAGTCATCCACATGCGCGTCCGCAAACATGCCCGACGCACTGCACCAGCGCGGCAACCGCAACAGCGCCCTGAATGCATTGTTGTAAAGAACGCACAGGTCGCTCATCGACTTTTTCGAGTATCGAGCCCACAGGCTACATGTATATAACGATGTACAGTAGGCCCTAAACAAGGTAACTTTGACCTGGGCTGTACATCTAGTAAACCTGCGTGCAATCATATTTGCTCTGGTTGAGAGCGCCCTGCGCTCCCTCTCAATGTCAGCGTTATCACAGAGATTTTCATCCACCAAATGACCCAAGTACTTAAAACTTTTAACTCTTTTAAGTGGTTTTCCATTCAATAATAAAGGAGGAACATAAGAAGGGCACTTTTTACCAGCCTTGAAAATTAATATTTCACTTTTAGCTTCATTGTATTTCAGACCGTGGCCTGAGGCATAATTTTCACATACAGTGAGTAATGTTTTAAGACCCCCAATCGAAGGGCTCAGCAGCACCATGTCATCAGCATAGCTTATGTTATTCATGCTGACTTCATCGATACGACAGCCGACATGCATGCTGCTGAGCTCCTCGATTAAAGAGTTCACATAGATGTTGAATAGTTTTGGTGAGCTTAGGCCGCCTTGTCTTACTCCACATTCCAATATGTATTCTTCTGACATGGCTTCTCCCCACTTTACAGTATTTACTTGACCATTATACCAGTACTTAAACAATCCTATCAATTCGCCTGGCATTTTTGCCTTATCCAACTTGTCCCATAGTATATTATAATTGACTAGATCAAACGCTTTAGATAAATCAAGAAAACATGCATACACAGGTGTCTTTCTCTCGGTGTAATAACCCACGGTGTGCTTAAGGCCGATGATTGCGCTTTCAGTCGATAGGCCGGACCGAAATCCGAACTGTGCATCATGCAGTTTTAGGTATTTATCAAGTTCGGCATTAAGCAGACCGTCGAGAACCTTCGCCAAGACTGTAGCCAGGGATATCGGCCTATAGTTTGTTTTACTGGATACGTCCCCCATTTTATTTTTGATAATAGGCACAACAATCGTTCTGGTCATGTCTCAACAATCGTTCTGGCAAAGATGGCAAAGAAAAACTATGAATAAATATTCATGTTTACGGCATGCCTCCACCTTCAGTCTCGTTTCGTCGAAAATGACAGATGAAATTTGATTGTGTTGGCACCGCTGACTGTCCATCGATAATACCGACATTACCGGAAACGTTCGAAAACCAATACTTATCATTCCACATGAAATTTGATACTTTATGGGCAATTGAAAATGAGGGCTTTTTAAAAGGCCCCCGGGCGTCTGGCGGATGAAATCGAACTGAGCGCTGGGCGGCTACCACTAACTTGTAGAAGGATTTTTTTTATGCCTTTGGGCGCTAGGAGGTTAAAATAGTTAAGCATAGGGATTCTCATTTGACGACCCATTTTTAGTAAAAAAACGCGCAAAAAGAAGATATTATTATGTTTCTTTTTTCATTGGTAGCACTAGTGGACGGGGTACCTCCTGTTAAGGGTAGACGATAGCAAGGTGGCGGGAAATTCAAAATTTTCACAGACTTTTACATTTTGTAGCTAAACTGAACTATTTTTGTTCAGCGATTTTTCGTTGGCGAGAATAAAACCGTATTCTTTTCATTATTGTAAACAACAGAACAACAATAATTCAGCTGATTATGTGTTCTGGTCTACGAAGCAGTGGTACTGCCCAAAAAACATGTCGCATAACGTATTCTATTTTCAAAATTAGAAATGTTGCTGTTCGAAACATCGGACGTGGCAACTTTTTTATTACATTGTCCACGCTCGACTGTTTTAATCCCGTAATCCAATGTCACTCATCATAACCCTTTTCATGGAATAGAGGTCGCAAAATGTTGTAGGTACATTGGAGAGCACATGCGGCTTCACGTCGATAGTCCTTAGCGCCCACAACATAAGCGCGAAAATCAAACAAAGGCTGAATCTCTGAGGGCGGTGTATATTTATGAAATTATTCGATGGAGATAGAATGTTTTGGCATTTAGCATCGGATTAACGGTTGAACCTAAATACAACGCAGGTACCAATTTCATCTACCTCTAGTCTTTCATCAACCACAAACAAAGCTTTTTTTGTTGTATCTTGTAGAACCTTCAATCGATTAACTTGGTTAATTCTATGCTTATGAAAATGCATGTAAAAGTTGTTACCCTCTTTTACATGCATTTTTTTTAGACAATTTAGATACGTTCTCTAAATAAGCCGTATCCTACCATATCTCTGTCTTATTGTGCATCTACTTGCTACTTTATTTCCGCATCCAGTCCTGTCCATCCCAAGGTTGTCTGGAAGAGATAGCTTTTAGCTATAAGGCCGCCATTTGTACAAAATTTTGTTGAAAAGTTATCTGTAATATTCTTTCAGTTGTGCAATAAAGAGTTCTCTATCTATCTATCTATCTAAGCCGTACAAAGATCTATGGAGAGCATGTCGGCAACTTTTTTATTTTTATGAGTAGGTACGTTATTCCATCAACGCGAAAATCCGTAATGAGTGAGTGGTGATACAACCTGAACTCTCTCACTCTCTGAGAAAAGGTCTAGTGTGCCCAGTTAGTGGCTACGTGTAAACTTTTTTACTTTTCCATAAAATGTGATAACATTGTCTACCTGCTACGCTTCCACATGCAAAAATCATTTTCCAACAAAAAACCCAGCGTTGTTGGTATGCTGAAGTCCAGCTGAATGTAAAATCCAACATAAACGCCAACAATGATAATAAACACGTCAAACCTCCTTACGCTCGACTCTCACCGATGCAAATGAGCCCGTCTACAGCTCAAACAGTCTCGTTCTCTCTCAAGTGTTGATACAACACGGACGAAGAAGAACAGCTTCGTTTATAGTCGAATTTAGAGCATGAATTTACCTATTGAAAGCCTGGGGGTCTACCGGCTAAGACGAAGCCGATTACCATTGGCGAAAATCGAAGTTCGATTTATGAAAAATGTACTGCCACCCAGTTCATTTTACTGCCACCCAGTAAATTTTTCATAAATCGAACTTCGATTTTCGCCAATGGTAATCGGCTTCGTTTTAGCCGGTAGACCCCCTGCTGTGAAAGATAAAATAAGTACTAATCGGACCATGAGAAAAATATGTGGTCGTGACAGCCTTGCTGAGTAATCTCGAGTGAAGACCGCCCAATGAAATTGTTTTTCGAAGTTAAAAAGCTTTTGTTTGGTGGTATTTTACGACCGCACATTTTTCTCTCTGGTCCGAATGGCAAGGCGAATAGTTTATTCAAAACCACAATTTGGCAAAATACCACTCGTCTTCAAAATTCAATTATTGTCTTCAAAGAATGTTTTCCTGTAGCTGGTGCAGTCCTGTAACTCTACAAAATCTCTATTCATAACAGAGCGGTAGAGCACAGCATAGTTTATTTTTTTAATTGAACGAGCGAGCGAAGCGAGCGAAGTTCTCCGAGTCTACTGGAACAATCCGGCGTTTGTATGTATGTATGTATGTATGAATGTTCTTTCGACGATAACTTGAGTAAATTTAGTCGGATCGTCATGAAATTTGGTAGGCAGGTAAATGAGGCCAAGAGAATTTTTTAAGTTCGAACATGAGCCAAATCGGTCGAGGGGTTGTTGAGATATGGGGTCGCGAGTTCATAGTTCGGGGCGAACCACTACAGGGTGCACTCTAAGTCGATAGTGGAACTTTAAGTAGTCTGTCTACTGATCACTACAAACAACTTGTACTGGGTGGCGAAAAAAATGGAGCGAAAAAAATATCAGCTGTTTCATACATTTGGCGCAGTACTGAGTCGACCTTTCGTATGGAACAGCAGATATTTTTTTCGCTCCATTTTTTTCGCCACCTGGTAAAAGTTGTTTGTAGTGATCAGTAGACAGCCTACTTAAAGTTCCGCTATCGACTTAGAGTGCACCCTGTAGTTATTATAAATGGAATACCTACTTAAAAAAAAATATTTCCCGTCTCTTTGGAAATGATCCCAAAATGTATGGGGTGAAAATTATGTCCTTTCAAAACCTCAAAAGTTCAAGTTAGGCCCTAAGGCTGATGTCTTGCGTATCCAACCTAAGAACGAAACCTCAGACTGTCTTCTGGCATTAGTTTCGTCACCTCGAGTTCTTACTCTGTAGAGTGTAGACAATGCCCTGGAGAGCTAATCAGCCTTGTACTGTTTGTCTAAAGTGATTCTCGGATACGCCACCGTGGCGACTTGGCTTCACTAGTTGCGACTTTTGCGACACGACTTGCGACTTTGCGACATTGACAAAGGGTTTACCTACGTTATTGAGTGATGCTCTTTCAAATAAAAAGACAAAATGTTTTTTTTGCACTTTCGGTCTAATTCATTGGTTGGTCTCCAGATATCTTCAATGTACAAATTGTTTACAGTTACAGTTTTATAATAGTAGAGAAGAGAAGGTATAAAATAACTGTCAAAATTTCATCTCTAATGAGCCGTTTTCAAAGAACAAATTCAAAGCAGTTCTTAAAATGGCGGCATGTCCATAAAAGAAACGGAATACGGCTGTCAAATTTCGCTTAGCACAGATTTATTTTGACAGCCGTATTCTGGATCTTCTATGACCACGCCTGTAGGCGCCATCTATCAAATGCTTTGTGAATTTGTGCTGAAAACGGCTCATTCCTGACCACTGCCTCGTACTAGGGTCATAAAAAGGCCCCCGGAAAATAACCCATCAATTGTACAGCATTTGCATCAATTAGGGTAAAGTTATGAGCGTCTTTATCTACTCTACAACGTAGCAACTATACAAACAACGTTCAATAGCCTCTAGGTAAACAAAGCAAACAATCGGGCCCTAACCAACCCCAATTAGTCTATTAGGTAGAGTATCGCCCTCTTCGGGTGCTGATCCGCTCGACCTTTGTCGGTAGAAACAGTGGAGGATACGGATTTGTTGATGTGATTTTAGGAGCGGTAGTTGAACGAGCGAGCGAAGTGAGATGCTATTGCAGTGGTTAGCTAACTTAAGGCGACGACGAATAACGCCACCAATGAATAAAAAAAAAAATATTTTCTTCTTTTTAGTTTAGTTTTTTGCTGAAAACGGGTCGTCAAATGAGAATCTCTACGCTTTACAATTTTTAGGACGAACCTACGAATAAATCCCACACAACACAAGTGGGATTGGTCACAATGTTTACCTTCTCCGTTAGCGATGGTATTGCTACTACAAATTCACAAATGTACCTAACTTAAAGAATAGTAAAACTGGCTTTTTAGGGTTCCGAACCCGAAGGGTGCCAAACGAGTCCCTGCCTACACTGTCTGTCGGTCCTAACTTTAAAGGGCTGTCTGTATCTTTGGAACTGTAATAGGTAGCCAGTTGAAATTTTCACAGATTATGTGTTATTATAGCGAATCACCCAAAAAAAATTGAAATTATAATAGGGGAGTTCCCCATACAAAAAACGTGTTTTAATACTTTTTGCTCTATCGCAAAAACGGTAATACCTACATACAAAAATCTAACGTAGTGTGATTAAAGGGCTTATTTAAAGTATAACGACAAATAATAAAAACAACAATCGCGAGCCGGACTCACGCACCGAGGGTCCGTATAACGAGAATTTTTAAATTAATTACGTCGGCGCGGAACCCTCAGTGCGGGAGTCCGACTCACACTTGGCCGGTTTTTATCAGCCTATGTAAATAGCACAGGCTTTCTCTTCAGATGGAGCGTAAACTGGCTTATCTAATGTAACCTCGGTCTGCCCTTTCCAAGTATTTCTAGGTATTGTCAAGAAAGAAATACGTGCAAATGATATTCAAGAGGGAGATTTACGACTTTGCAAAGTACTTTTACTTAGATCTCAGTCGGCGCTCGAAAATATAAATAAACCTAACTTTGATGTGAAACTTCTGTTTCGAAGGGCGCAGTAAATTTCTTTGTTGCGAGTTTATTTATTTGTAATACCTTTCTGTAGTGTGTTTTCTTACCCGTCAGGCGGGCCACGAGATCTGCGAAGTGAGTTGCGACCATGGGAAAAATGGGGTGCGTAGTATTCATAAAACAATTACTACTACTACAATGCTGGATCTTGGCCTCCGCAACCAAAAGAAACATACACACGACAGCACGTAGACGCTTACACTTTCGTTGCAAAGTCGCCCGTAACGGTAGTGAATAGAGTGCCCTCGTGTAAGCATTTACGTGCTGTCTTGTGTTCGTGTATCGAGCTATAAACTTCGATGTCGCAGCTCATACTAAGGCAGACGCACGTCGCGACGCAGGTTTCGTGGCCAGGCCCTTAGGTTAGAAAAAGTTAGCAAATGCAAAAGCTAACAACGTTCGATTAGTGGAAATATTTATAAGCTCTTATTTTTCCAATTTAAACTACGAGAACCTTTGGTACAGAGATTGAATATTGTAAAATAAACTTTCAAGAATTTCAAGACTTGATGAGATGCTTTGGGCAAATTTCAGGGTCCTTTCAACGAGTGTAGGTGCTTGGAACACTTTTTATGAAAATTATGTTTATATTTACATATATGAGGACATTCCACGCCCTGTGCGGGCGTTCAATAGGTCGTGAATACTGCATGTACCACCAAAAACTTAAATTTCCATGTCATAGGAAGCTCTTCAACAAGCAAACTATGGCCACACTCTCTACCAACGCGGACCAAAAGACACCAGCGGGTCCACTTGACACATTAAACCCACGCGATGTGTGAAAAGGGTTTCACCGCTCACTTTCTTTCACATCCTTTGATGAATGCTGTCGATTGAGGCAGCGTAAAGCGCTTCACGCTGACTAAACAGAAACATTTTGATCCTGGAATGCCGCAACCTTGGATGTACGGTAGAGCACTCAAATGTAATTTACAGGGTAATTTATTCCTGAAACACGTCAACTTGTAATTACGATTTCCGAAAACTTTTTGTTAAGGCTAGAAGATAGTAGTGTGGCGGGAAATTCAAAATTTTCACAGTCTTTTACATTTTGTAGCTAAACTGAGCTATTTTTGTTCAGCGATTTTTCGTTCACGAGCATAAAACCGTATTATTTTCATTATTGTAAACAACAGAACAACAATAATTCAGCCGATTATGTGTTCTGGTCTACGACAAGTTTTTTGGGCAGTACCACTGTTTCGTAGACCAGTTGTTTCGTAGAGTAAATCCATTTATTTGCGCCGAGTTACAACCCTCACTACCCTAAAGCCAGAGCAATAAGAAAAGGAAGGCAGGGACACGAGAGCAGGCACTAGCTGACCCGAGATAACCTCAACATATTATTATGGTCCTTCGTCGAGCCGGATCACGAGAAGAAAAGACTCAGCGTTCTACGACTTTGGTGAAAGCGCAATTTTATTTTTCCATACAAAAGAAAAATATTCTTTCCCAAATGTTTTATTTTACTTACGGTGAAAAACAAATAGAAGCAAAAGACGCTGGAAAGATGGCAGAGAGTGGAGAGGAACGAAAACGCGCCGTGCAGGCAGAGCTGAAATGATACAAAAACAAACATTTAAATAATAAGAAACGTTCAATAACTATTTATTTATTTAACTATTATCTATCGAGCTATCCGAAAAGACGTGGAATAAAAATTGTTGGAAATCACATTTAAAAGTTGATGCGTTTCAGTAATAAAGCTGCTAGCTAGCATTTAGCATTATGATGAGCCACAACCTTTTTACGGCCAATGCACACTTTGTACCTACTTACCTGATCACCTGTAAGCTAATTATTATCTGTGTGTCGTGTCGTGGCAAGTAGAAGTCGTTTTCTATTCTATTCTATTTAAAAAGATGGATGGAAATCAATTATTTGTCAACGATGCACTTCTAAGAGAATAAATCAGCTACACTGTGGCTACACAACACTACATACAAAAACTACTGCAACGAGACGTCTTGCATGCAAGTACCCAAAATTGCTTGGTACACTCTGATCACTGGTTACGAGTATTTGTGTAACTGATAGTGACTATCACAGGAAGACCCTGTCAACTCCACAAACGTGGCAAAGACATCACCAAATCCAGCGCTCTCCTCGCTAAGATCACAGCCCCTTTGAAGCCTGATAGCTCCTTATAATTCACCAATAGCCAGGAGCGTATCTCCAAAGGGTTCCGTTCAAAAGGCATGTGTCTTAGCCAAGCGCTTATCTTTGACAGCTTTCCCGGAGATAATGGTACTAGAAGGCTGTCGGTAAGGCCTGTGAAGTTGAATAGTAGGCTGTAGGTGGCCTGAGGGTTTTAAATTACTTTTTTTTTTGTTGTAAAAACCTTCTTAAATTGATATGAAAAATCATAAGACCAATTTTATGTTGTAGCCGGCCGTACATTTTCAACTCCGTGCCCTTTAAAATTGTTACTTACTTAATCAACTCTCAAGTATATCTATCCCAAGTGCATTGGGCCACTTCTCTACACAACTGCCATTCTGCAATACGGCCGCTAAGGTCAGTGCAGGTGGTAGTTGCCAACTTTTCCATAGCTACTTTAGAATAAGTATTTCTTTTATTTTTAATATACCGCTTTTTATACAATAAATGAATTTGTATTTGTATTTTTTCAACCCTTAGTTAGGTACACGGGTAGACTAAACACTAGTATCAGTTCCGAGTAGGTACTCTTTAAGTTTTATTTCGTAGGCTACTTTAACTCTACTGTAAACTAAACTAAGGCCTTTGCATCTACGTAATGAGATGATTTATACAGCGTCCAGTGGCACCTTCACTCACACTAGATGGGTGAAGAGACTACTCGGCGCTGCAGTGCCTGGGACATTGTTTTAGATGGAGTAGGCTTGCCCAGCACCTATACCATCCTGACAGGTTAGTCGGCATAGCCCACAGGAAAGACGGGTCAATACGTGCGGAGCCAACTAAGCCGCGGGTTTCCTCACGATGTTTTCCTTCACCGTTAGCCAGTGGTATTGCTACTACAAATTCACAAATGTACGTAACTTTGAAATTAAACAAAGTCATAGATACATGCCCGCACTGGGAATCGAACCGGGTGCCTCTTGCTTCAGAGTCCACTGTTCTACCCACTAGACCACCACCGCTTCTACTGTACCGATGCTGTTTTCAGTGGTAGTTAAGAGCATAGTACTCTATCATGCAGTGGCCGTTTACTCAACACGTACGTTCACACGACAGCACGTCAGACTGTACACTTTTGTTGCAAAGTCGCCCGTAACGTAACCGAGTAGAGTGCTAGCGTGTAAAGGTCGACGTGCTGTCGTGTGTACGTACACACGACAGCACGTCAGAGTGTACATTTTTGTTGTAAAGTCGCCCGTAACGTAACTGAGTAGAGTGCTAGCGTGTAAGGGTCGATGTGCTGTCGTGTACACATGACAGCTGGTACGTCGACTCTACACGCTAGCACTCTACTCGGTTACGCTACGGGTGACTCTACAACACAAGTGTACACTCTGACATGCTGTCGTATGTACTAGCAAAGTAGATAAACTCTATTTCTTTAATTGAGTCCACGGAATGTCAGTTGCTAGTATGCTACTGTCAGATAAAGCCTTTGTAGCAAATTCCGTGACATTCCGTGGACTCGATTAAAAAATTAGAGTTTAATGTTACTACATAGTCACAATACAACGTGTTACAAAACATCCTAACTCTTTTTACATGGTGTAACCTAGTGGTCAACAAGATGTCAAATCTGTAAAACAAAGTGGAAAAAACAATTTTTATTTTATAACCTCAAAATAATAAAAAAATCATAACTTTTTTGTTTTTGGTATTAGTTCAAATTTTAAAATATGGTTGTGTGTGTAGGTGCATTTACATAGCTTTGAGTTGTTAAAACATTGTGAAAGTCAATAAAAACAATATTTAAAAAATACTTTTCTTTATTAATTTAAAAATCAACGGAACGTCATAGAGCGAAAACAATTTTTAGGTTGTGATCCCTATCACCGGGTGCTATTACCCTGTAAAAAGAGTTAGGTACTTTTGTAACACCTTGTATACCTTCATAACTGAGAAATTAATAAAGCTTATAAAAACAAGCTTAATCGCCACTCGAACTAGACAAAATGTACCCGAAAACTCCTTTTATCCAGGACAATCCCGATTCCTTTAGTATTTGTTCGAAGTTCAATAGAAAAACGCCGCAGTGGTCGGCGTCAGCACTTTTCCGAAGAACGAGCAATAAATATGACAGCCGCGAATATTGGCTGGAAAACTGCTGACTGTTTGGCTCTAGAAATAACGAGCGACGACCTCGGTGGTAGCGATGTGGGTGGAACTGGACCTAGAATGTTACAATAGATTGTTTTTTGATGGAATTACATAAGGATGTAAGTAAAAAGTTGGTTTCATCAAGAGCCCTAGAAAATTGATTTTTTTATTGGGCAAGAGCATGTATGCTATCCTTTGTCCTTTAAATTGTCCTATGTTAGAGGTTGCTAACATAAAACAAAAAATCGAACAAAGATTATCTTTGATTTCACTTTTTTTCCAGAACAGTTAATATATTTACTACGCTATGCTGTAGCTTCGTTTAAAAGTTCCTATTAAATTATAATGTAGATATTTAAAATGATTTGAGGTTTTTGATTAGGTACTTCTTTTTCAAACGTGCAACGTTTCTTTGCATTTAATGAGCCGTTTTCACGGCTGTCTTTCGCTTTTTCTGAAGATAATTATTTAACAGCGAAATTTAACAGCCACTTATCGGTTCTTATAGGGCCAAGCCTATGAGCGCCATCTACCAAGGGTTCAGCTTTTATCTGTCAGTTGAAAATGGGCCATTCTTCATCAAAAACACTACTAATAGCGCAATATTTCCAACGTAAAATACTGAAACGTATGAGAGAAAAAAATCACCAGCCAATATCATTTATTCTTCGGATCCAATTACCATCTCCCAGGTGGCTCTGGTCCCTCTTTTGTCTGTCCCTTTACATACATATTTATCAGAATCTTCCCTCTCTTTCCTATTGCCTAAATATGCATAGGATTTGTTCGTCGCTGCCTCTGTCACTCGTGGAAACAATACATATTATTTGGTGTTTGTGTTTCGATATTGTTGGGAACATTATGGGAGTGAAAAGGTTTTTCACAGATGTGCCTATTTAAGTCAGTTACGAAAAATCAAATCATGGATCCAATTCTCTCATTTGGGGGCCAATTCTCGGGTAACTATGTTGAATTTGAGATTCTGCAAAGAAAAATAATAATTACTAAGAAGTCGCATTCAAATCGGCCCTTTCGTGCCTTTACCTATTTGCGTCTTGAATACAGGGCAATTAATTTTTCATCTCCCATGCTCGGAAAGTTTGCTGTTACTAGTAACTTACGATCGTGTAAAGGCCGGATTTAAACTATCTGCATTTTTGTGCGCTTCGAAATTTGAACGCGACGCTGGGACAGTCTTTCCTGCGCCCTATGAAGTTGAAAAAGAAAAAAACACTGGCCGTTTAAGTAGATGCCAGATTCCGACGGAAAATAAAACTTCATTCATAGTTCGTTTACACGCGTATTTCAGCTAAAGCGATTGTTCGTGCCCATTCTCCATACAAAACTATGAATGTAAATGGTGCATAAGCATCTTTTAAAAAGGTAAAATCACGGAATAGAACATTCAGAAACGCGGTTTCTTCTTATAGTCTTTTCAATATTTTGTACACATATTTATTTTATAATACCAGTAAATAAAAAAAATGCTTCGCTTCTGTTTTATCAAATAGATAATTATGTTTTGGTTTGTTAAATACATTTTTTCAAACGATATTACTAATTTAATTTTTTATCTCCTAGAAATTTTTAATTTATATGGTAAAAGTTCAGAATGCACCCGGAAAAAAAAACATTCGTTTATTTACATTATTTTGTGTCTGGATATATTAAACTTCAGGAAATTATTAATAAAACGAATGGTTTTAATACCAACGAAGCTCAAAACTTTAGTGCGGCAGCCGTAACTACAGTAAAATATGCTTTTAAAAGGAACTTATTTGACTCACCTGTTTTGCCTGTAAGTAGTTGTCTATAGAGTTTTTCCCGCTTGGCTAACAAAGTCATTTCCTCGCTTCTGTGAGATGAAAAGTTTTGTGTTTCGCACGAATGCAATATTATTTGCGTCTCGTGCTTCTGAATACCTCGCTACGCTCAGGTTTCTTTTTTTGAACCACTCGCTACGCTCGTGGCTCAATTTTAGAAACCTTTGCTAGCTCGGTATTCAATACAAGCACTCGCCGCAAACAATAATTTTGCATTCTTGCATAACAAATAACTATTAATACAGGGTTTTAAATAGCTTCATTCCTGAAACACATCAACTTCTCAATGTGATTTCCAACAAACTTAGTTTTACGAGTTTTCAAATAGCTCGATAGAAGTTTGCATGTACCATTTCAGTGCTGCCTGTGTGGCGCGCTTTCGTGTCCCTCCACTTGCTATCACCTTTTCAGCCTATCCTGTTCCTATGATGTGTCATTAAGATGTTCCTATGACCCGTGTCATATAGGAAAACATTTAGGACGGAGTTAAAATCCTAGCGTTGTCTCGTTTTGACTGTATTAATTAGAGCAAGAGGGCGAGTGTTTTGAAGTTCATCCTAAATGTTCTTTAATGACACAGATTATACTCCGTGCCGCAAATTTAGGCAAAAAAAATAAAAATTTCGCCACGCTTTCGTCAAAGGCGTAGAACAAAATTATTCATGTTTTCGTATTTCCAAATCCCAGTCTGCTAGGGAAGCACAACGTCACGATAAAAGTTTTATCCCACTATAGGCTAGCGCCATCTTGCTTTATTTCACAGCGTAAAAAGCGAGATGCCGCTATCCGATATCGGGATAAAACTTTCCCCTCCCATAGCTGCTCTCCATCCTTTTATCTATTTCTTGAAAAGCGAAACAAGTTCTTCAATGCTGGTTACATCCATTCATTCTCTGATGTTTCTGAGGCACGACTTCCTTCTACAACCAACACGTCTCTTCCCCTCAATCTTGCCCATCATGATTACTTGAAGGAGTCAGTACCTCTTGTGTCTCTCGATTGGCCGAATACTATAGAAAGCCTGCATTCACGAACTAAGTAAATGCACTAAAACCTATAAATACAAAGAGAGTTAAACCGCACTTTAGCTAAGCCAAGTCGACAGGAACAAACTCTCAGCTAAAACTCTACTCTAAAATAAAACAAAACCATCGTGCCGGACTTTTCAAGGTGCATTTACACAGAATGAACAATTAAAATCGACGTGGTGTTAATAACTAGCTTTTGCCCACTTAGTACGCGTTGACGTTGTAATTTTTCGCATTTTTTGACGCTGCTATCTTCCAGCCTTAAAGGGCTGTATCTTTGGAACCGTAATTAGGAAACCAGTTTAAAATTTCACAGATTAGGTATGTGTTGTTATGACGGATTACCCAACAAATAATAAAAAATAAGGGGGGTCCCCCAAACAACAAACGTGATTTATACTTTTTGCTCTATCGCAAAAACGGTACAAACATAAAACCTGGTACGATTATAGGGCTCATTTTAAAGTATAACAACTAATAATAAAAATCGGTTCAGCGCGATTCAGACTCCGAAGGTCTGAACAACCAGATTTTAAAAATTGTATGGCTGTACGGAACCGGATACGTCGACATCCACATAAGGTATTGTTTTAAGCTTAAGCCAAATGACCTAAAAACTTTGATATTCACATACGAATCGATAATGTTAACAAAATTAATTAATGAATAGACCTCATAATTAATTTCTAATGACCAAGCAGACATCAAAGGCCTTTCAAAGCACAAAACCCAGCCTACCCCTTTTCGACTTCAATTCAACGCGCAAAATCTTGGATCCTACGCTACGAATAGACCCAACACATTGAATACAAAGATAAAGAGGGACTGACCAATATAATAACCACAGAAACACATAATACACAGCATTGAAGCCTAGTATAAGAAATAGTTATTTGTTATGCCAGGATGCAAAGTTATTGTTTGCAGTGACTGCTTGTATAGAATACCGAAGTTAAGGTTTCTAAAATTGAGCCATCAGCGTAGCGAGTGGTTCAAAACAAGAAACCTAAGCGTAGTGAGGTATTCAGAAGCACGAGACGCAAATAATATTGCATCCATGCGAAACACACAACTTTTCATCTCACAGAGCGAGGAAATGATATTATGTTAGATACAAGAAAAACACTAGACAACTGGATAAAGGTTGGCCAAATGAGTTTCCTTCTTCTTTGCTTTGTCAGATGAATAGAAAGAGTTCCTTTATTAGGGCGTCACGTTCTAATTTCAAGCGTGCAAAAATGCAGATAGTTTAAAATAAGCTTTTCAACGATCGTATGATAGTAGTAACAGCATACTTTCCGAGCCTGGGAGATGAATAATATCTTCCCTTCCCTGGGTAACACTGAGGCCTTGTGCTGTGAGAAAGCCAAGAAGGTATGGTAGCAAAACTGTTTTCATACCTTTAATTATATGTGCATAATTTACATGTCACAAAATAATATTGCTGCTTCTAGGTATACCAATGTTTTTTGTTAGGCTTTACGTGTCAATTAATTCAATCACTTCATTCCTCGGCGAACGGAAAAACAAAATGGAATACGTGATGACGCGTGATTAGTCTTTTTTTATTTTGGTCGAAAAAGTTCTAACTGGCTGAAAAACCTTTTACCAAAAGATTCAGGAAAAAAATTAACAGTTGTTTTTTTTTATTTAGGAAAATAAATAATCGCTGATTTGTTCCATTCGTTGCTATTTACCTACACATAGAACAAAATATCCTGTAGCATACGAAAGGTAAACGTTTGCTATTTTGCAAAGATAGCATTCTGCGTGTTTTCATTCCGAGCCTCTATAATCCCGTAAAGCTTTCACCTTGCGATGTAAACATCCAGGGTCGCCAGAAACCAATTAAGTCGCCATGCCCAGTTTTCCTCCCTGACCACCTAACCTAAAGGTAGCCAGAACCAAACTGGGGTCCAAATGTCTAACTTTTGCATGAATTACGATCACATTCAATTTAACATTTTTTAAAGATGTTTCTAAACTTCAAATCACAATAATTTGACACGGGCTGTCTTTTAAATTGATTGCAATCGTAATAGTGATTGCAACTCATTATTGAAGAAACTGAGTGAATTAAATTGTAATAACCTTATCTCAAATCATTCAATGACGCGCGAAAAGTGATACTTTCGACCCGATAGAAGAATAAAATCTGTATAGCGTTTTGACTCATTCATTCGTTTGTCATTGTGATTTCAACGTTCCAAAACTCTATTTTGATCACGATTGTAATCACGATACTTTTAAAAGGCATCGAAGTAGAAATTGAAAAGACATTTAAGCCCCTGGAACCTTGTTGGTGAGCTAAGAATTAAAAGCGGTACCGCATAATAACGGATGAAAACGTTTCATTAACGTGGCTTAAGCAGTGTAATATTGAACGAGATTTATTAAACCCTTGTTTTATGATGGTAGTAGGAAATTTTCATTGGTTTTTTATCAAAGTTATTCTGTACAAGAAGCGTGAAGAATTCATTTATAAGGCCAGTCGTTTGACTTTGTTTTTACCTATGGAAATGTTTTGATAATCAAGCATCTTATAAAAAGATTTATAGCCTTCTAGTGTTTACGAACTGGCCCCGATCCGGCGGCGTTGCGTTTTCAAAAGTCAAGAAAATATTCTATTCTAGTACGTAGAGTCTGTGTTTCAAATCGAATTCACTGCGTAAACGTTCTAAGCCATTAGCTTATAAATTAGATTCATATTTACGAACACTTCTTTGAAAAACTAAATTCCTGCCTTTTTGAGTCACTGCACCAAGCGTACCTATGACAGAGTTTGAAAACGGAATACTATTTTCACTAAATTTCACTCTGTCCACGTAGAAAACAGAGCCTGTTGTGAATTCAAAATTGTATCTGTTCCATTTTCAAAGTCGTCGACAGGGCAAATCAATATCCCGAGTCCTTTTGTTTTCTTTTTTCTTTTTCTTCTGTCCATTAGGGCATCTATCTCACCGAGTGCGTTCCGAATTCGATATCAGGGAGCCGTACTCGAGATTAGTAAATCTTAGCCAGTTTCTCAATATTCTGCTCACAAACTTTAAATTTTCGGCAGTTTCTGCTTAACAATTCAAACCACTAGGTAACTCGCTCAGGTATTCAAAATACTTATACAGGGTGTATTTTTAAAACAGGGTGGTAAGGGCAGGTACCTTAACCTTTAAAGTTACAGGAAAAAGTTATTAGGAGACCATCCACTTTTTGAGATGTTCTGAACACTTTTTCCAAAATCTGTAAAGTTTTAAAAATCCACCTTGTATTTTGGTGCAGTACTGATTCTGCGTAGAGTAGCCGATTTATTTTAAGCCCGATTTTTGTGGCCACACAGTAAACGTTTTTTGGGATGAGCTTTGGATATCGAATTAAATTGCACCTAGGAAGCTTATCACAAGAATGGAGAAGGCCACAAATCTATTATTGAACAAGCGAGCGAAGCGAGCGAAGTTCTTCCAGTCTACTTGAACAATCCGGAGTTTGTATGTATGTATGTATGAATGTTCGTTCGACGATAACTTGAGTAAATTTAGTCGGATCTTCATGAAATTTGGTAGGCGGGTAAATGAGGCAAAGAAAATTTTTATGTTTGAACATGATCCAAATCGGTCAAGGGGTTGCTGAGATACTGAGTTCGGGGCGAACCACTAGTTATAGGTTTACGATATCCCTATCCAAGCTTTTGATCTACATCAGTGGTACAGATATCTATGAACTTAAAGATGCAGTAAACGTCGTTCTTGTCTTAGACCAGCTATAAGAAAGTGTGTAGGACCCGATAGCGCTATCGGCAATTTACTCTAAGCGCGTTATCGAATGCCTCCTAGCAAATCGAGCCGGCCCGGGACGGCACGTTTTACATTTTAAACACTTTCTCGGATTGTCCCGATTTAACGGTTAGCCGCTGGCTGGAGATTGGCTTCGATAATAAAGAAAATTCAACTTTTACAACCGAACATAGACCGTGTTTTTTTTTTACAAACATATTTAACCAGCCCGACTCTACGAGCTATCAAAATTAGGACTGTGTAACTCTCTTTCGGATTTACTCTCATATTTTTCTTTTTTGGAACGTCTGCATAAATACTGGCCGGTCTCAAGTGTGTTTTTTTTTTCAATGGGCAAAGGCTGCCAACCTAATGAAAAAAGTAAAATGAAGTTATCAAGGTATGTAACTACGGCGTTGGCAGGCTTATCCAGCCAACCTTTCCTCAAGCAATTATCAGCCTTATGTTCTCTATGTAAGTATAGATATTATGTAAATAGCGAAATACCTACTTGTTGGCTCACTGCCCGAAGACTATTATACGTAGGATATAAAGTCTTATTGTCAAGGAATTAAACCTAAATGAAAATTGCAGACAAGTTACGAATTTATAAATTATATTTTGCATTTACGAATACGTCCACCGAATAACTTTTACCTACCTACCTAATTCATTCGAGTATCATAACTCATAAGCTTGGCTTTACGCGAATATTTTTATTTTTGCAGCGATTTTGTTACTCCAGCGAACTCTTCTCCCGTGCCCAGTTTTGAAGAAATCCACTCCAAATGAAATTACCTATGCATGTACGAGAAATATATTCAGCGAGTAATATTCTAAAGTGGTCTAATACCAATGTAAATGTAGATTGAAGGTAGATATGTAAGTATGGAGAGAGGTTTTCAGGCTTTAATATGGAAAATGGCGGACTCACAGCAGTTTCAAAGTATGAAAATGTTGTCTGTTTGTGTCCCGCAGTAAGTTCTTGGTATTTACCTGAAAAATAAAAAAAGAATTTAATACAGCTACAGAAGATAATACTGGATGACCATGGAATGTAGAGGAAGACAGATTTTGGGCCACTTCATCCGCCACAAAATAGAATAGAAGAAAAGAAAGAAGCTATTTCTACCAAATCAAAGAGAAGGTGTGGATGGACGGATGTCGAGACGTATCAGGCTGTGAAAGAGCTGTGACCAGACTTTGTTTAGTGCGAGTCATGTACCGAAAAGAGACTGATTTCTAAATATAACGGGGGATCACGAAATAAATCCTGGTTGATTATTAGTGGTTGCATATTAGAAGAGAAGAGCACCTTATCAATCCATCCAACCTTGGCCAATATTTGGTCGGTCATACGTTATGTCGATTTAAAGTTTTTCGGTCCAACATAATAATAATAAATAAATAATAAATAATTTGTTAACACAAAAACAATCAAGGTTACATAATTAAGATTTTTGGTACAGATGGGATGGCTGGATGATTGATTCATCGATAAGTGATACCCTGGATCCTGAACTAGGTTGCCCTGTATTTCAGAAATCCAGTGTTTAAACGTTTGTCGGACAACTGTTTGACAATTCAAAGTTCCGGAATCATTACAACCCTCACCTTTCATGAAAAACTTTGTGAGGAAACCCGCGGGTCTTTCGTCCTTCCTGTGGAATAGGCCGACGCTGAGAAGATAATATCGGGTACTGTCTTAAGGTTGGACGTTAGCAACGTGGCGGGAAATTCAAATTTTTCACAGTTTTTTACATTTTGTAGCTAAACTGAGCCAATTTTGTTCAGCGATTTTTCGTTCGCGACAGTAACATAGTGCCTATTCTTTTCATTATAGTAAACAACAGAACAACAATAATTCAGCCGATTATGTGTTCTGGTCTACGAAGCAGTGGCACTGCCCAAAAAACTTGTCGTAGACCAGAACACATAATCGGCTGAATTATTGTTGTTCTGTTGTTTATAATAATGGAAAGAATACTATGTTATTGCCGCGAACGAAAAATAGCTGAACAAAAATAGCTCATTTTAGCTACAAAATGTAAAAAATTGTGAAAAATTTGAATTTCCCGCCACGCTGCTATCTTCCAGCCTTAAGTTTTCTTTCACCACATAGATCCATAGAACTTTTAAACTTAAACGTTCGTGAGCACTGCACATTTTTCAAAATACAAGTGATTAAAACCGTGATTTAATAGAAAAAAGTTCCATAGAACCATAGAAATCGCATAGTTAGCCCATGGTAACCGTGGTAAACCCATGGTACAATGTAAACTCATGGTTCGTCCTCAATCCTCGCAATCATCCCTGCACCACACCGTGATTACGCATGCATTGTTTGGGCAAACAATCCGTCAAACGGAGGGACGACCACAAGTAATTAAATACAGGGTGTTGTTTTGGTTAGTGACACCCGACTCAGGGAAGATAGTTTTACTAAAAAAAGTTTTATTTTTTTCTAAAAATTTTTTGACGCACAAATTACCTTGTTCAATTTTGTTGGTATAAAGGTAAAAGTCATTAAGTGACAAGTTGGTCAAAAATACCAAAGTGAAAAGTTTTTCGGTTCATAAATACCAAAGACTGTTATCTATTAAAGGTAACACTCATTAAAATGCCAGCATTGCCTGCTGCATTTCGGTTCATTAAATACAGTCTTTGGTATATGAACCGAAAAACTGATTTTTGACCAAAATGTCACTTAATGACTTTTACCTTTATACCGACGATTTGTTCTATGTATAATAACCGGGACGTGCGGACACCCCGGCCTTCTCAAGCGCGCGCGCGATGTGGCGCTTAGTATTGCAAATGCGGCCGCAAGCGTTAGTACAATAGTAAGGGAGGCCACAATTCGGAAGGCAAAGTTTTTTGTTCGAAAGTCCGTTATTGGCTTAATCTTATCTTTAGACAATATTGAGAAACTAATTTAAATATTTTTTATTTTGGTCCAGTAGTTTTGTTTTTATGCGCTAAAATGTTTTGTTCCTATGACCGCCTTGACCGCCAACAGTATGCAGACCGTCGCGTGACGTCATAAAACCGTATCTTTGAAACGTTGTAAAATCCAAACTACTGAACCAAAATAAAAAATATTGAAATTAGTTTCTCAATATTGTCTACAGATAAGATTAAGCCAATAACGGACTTTCGAACAAAAAACTTTGCCTTCCGAATTAAACGATTTTTGGGTAAGTATTTGTCACTGTTTTTTTTTTTGTTTTTGGCTTTAGTATCGTGTAAATAATCACCCCTGAGTCGGGTGTAACTTTACAAAACAACACCTTGTATAATGATTCTACGGGTGAGTTGTATAATTTGTTAGCCAACTCATCAATAAAAACAATGTTTACTTGGGTATTGGTATAAAGATAACACAATAGCTGGAGAGCTTGTGACTAATCGACTTATTTTGTCGTGCAAAGCCAACTAGCCTAAAATACATTTTTTTTTTGCCTTGTAAACTCTAATTTTTAATTCGAGTCCACGGAATAACAGTTGTTACAAAGGCTTTATCTGTCAGTACCATACTAGCAACTGTCATTCCGTGGACTCGAATTAAAAATTAGAGTTTAGGTACGACTAAGTAAGTCGACTGCATCAAATGTATGGAGCAGTTGATAATTAGATTTTGCAGTAAAGTCATGACTGTGACCGGAAGAACCTTTTTTTAATACCTACACCGTATATTATTGAACTTTGTGGTTACCCCCAAGAGCTTATTAAACGCTGGGTCGCAAAAAGCCTTTGTAGCGGGAATTTAACACTATTTGCTTTGCCCCGTAATTTGTGTGCTAAATACACAGTTTTACTATGAATAATGTGGGAATTACGGCTGTGTTTATGTTGCAGGTATTTTCAACGTGAATTTATTGTTTGTTGATATTCGATGGATCTCTAAGCGCACTAAAAAGCCTAGGCAACGTTGGAATCCAGCAGGCCGTTATAATTATGTAAAGCTTTTTTTTCTCACATTATTTGTTTGGCAAATATTGCCATCCCCTTGACTGCAAGAGCGCCTTTCAGTGGTCGAAAAACGTTCTATCTATCCAGCCCATAAATAAAGCCCACTGTTGGGCATAGGCCTCTTCCTTTTCACGCCAACCCCCTCGGTCTAAAGCCATTCTCGTCCATTGTCCTCCCGCTGTTCTGACAATGTCATCGACCCATCGAGCTTTCGGTCTACCCACCGACCGTCGACCCATTCTAGGCCACCATTCCGTGACTGCCCTAGTCCACCGTCCGTCCTCCCGTCTAGCCAGATGTCCCGCCCATCTCCACTTTAATCTTAAGATACGCGCGCCCACATCTTCGACTTTGGTCTTCTGCCGAATGTTAAAACGTTAGGTTAGGTTATTCTATCAACGTCAGTTGTCAACACAAATAACATACCTTTCATACTTTTGCATGATATTGCGTAAAACATGCAACGTTATTGGTGCCTTTGATAAATGTATGAATTATGCATCCTGTAACTCCCTTGAGTGAAGGCCTGCTGATTAAAGGGTACCCCCTACCCCTCCTCACCCCTTTTCGGTACAGAATACACATACCAAGAAGGCTAAGCAAATAGGTACTAAAAAACAGAATAAAGTAAATATTTAAGGCGCCGTGCATAGTGCCCGCGCGCAAAGAAAAATGCACCAAATCTATTCCTGTATTAAATACACTAACTAAACAAATCGAAAATGTTCACATAATTATCTATAACCCTAGAATAAGTGAGAGCTATCTAAAACAGCCAGTTTCGTGTTGACATTCATAAACGTTTCGAACATATTTTGGTTAAAAAAAATAGGCGGCGCACTTTATTTCAACGAAAATATCTTGCAATGTGTTATGGATATCAACATGAAACTGGCAGTGTTAGATAGGTCTCGCCTAATTCTAGCGTTTGATATGTGAACATTTTCGATTTGTTTAGTGTATTTGATACAGGAGTAGATTTTGTGCATTTTTCTTTGCGCGCGGGCTAATTCACTATGCACCGCGCCATACAACAAACGTGACTTTTTAGCCGTTTTTGCCGGTACCGAACCCTTCGTGCGCGAGTCCGTCTCGCACTTGGCTGGTTTTTTATTATTCAAGATTCAAGATTCAAATGTTTTATTTGTTGTTATAGTATAAAGTAAGCCCTATAAGCATACCAAGTTTGATGCTTGTATGTATTACCGTTTTTGTGATAGAGCAAAAAGTATAAAAACACGTTTTTTGTATGGGGACCCCCTTATTTTTAATCATAAATTATTTTTTATTATTTATTGCGTAATCCGCCATAATAAGTAAGACATAATCTATGAAAATTTCTATTACGGTTCCAAGGAACGGACAGACTGTGTAGGCAGTAATAGGGACCCTAAAAATGAGGTGTTTTAGGAAATATTTTGCACGTTGAAGAGGAGCTGTACTTTTGGTTAGAACCTACCACACAGTTTATGCCCTAGGGTAATTTAAAACAACACTGAATGAAATCACTCACTCCTATCCTTTCACACGTGGGCAAAACGAAAGGGACGACGTCATTAGAGGTAATCATAGAATGCAAATCTCGCGATGAATTATTGGTTTCGATGTGCGGATAAATTGTTTATGACGTCATCAATCAGTCTGTATATTGTGGTACCGTTATTTACTGCTGGAACATGAGCGTTTGACGTGGTTCGATAACGCCAATTTATAAAGTACCATAACCATTAACCGTAACCATTGTTTGGTCCACACAAACGTAGTCCCCGATTTCCTCCTTTGATAATAGTACTAGAGCAAACATTTGCAAAAGGGCAGTTTAATACAAATACAAATCACTTTATTGATGCCAACTAAAAATAGAGCTTAATATTAAAGTAATATTTAATACTTAAACAATAAGTAATATTACAATGTAGAGTATGCTTTAGCATCAAAAGGAGCCGGCTCAGCATTAAGCTAAGGATGTGGGCACATGCAAAGCGCTGTTTTTCAGCAAGCCCCTATTTTAGTCTTGTAGATACTTGTTGCTTGCCTGTTGAGGTAACAATATTATTTTAA
The DNA here is from genome assembly GCA_949319315.1 of Zelleria hepariella. Taxonomy (NCBI): domain Eukaryota; kingdom Metazoa; phylum Arthropoda; class Insecta; order Lepidoptera; family Yponomeutidae; genus Zelleria; species Zelleria hepariella. Next base: position 4,138,155 of record OX439388.1, read on the forward strand.
ACTAAATTAGAGACACTTATTTAAACTGTAAACTTATTCTAATACTTAGAAGAAGCAAAGATATTAACAGCTGAAACAAATTAGCACGACAGTAATTAATAGCCTTTACAGCAATAAGCAGCAAAAGCAATGGCATAATACTATTTATTGAACGAGCGAGCGATGCGAGCGAAGTTCTCCGAGTCTACTGGAACAATCCGGCGTTTGTATGTATGTATGTATGTATGTTTGTATGTATGTTTGTATGTATGAATGTTCGTTCGACGATAACTTGAGTAAATTTGGTCGGATCGTTATGAAATTTGAAATTAAAAGAATTTTTAAGTTCGAACATGAGCCAAATCGGTCGAGGGGTTGCCGAGATATCGGGTTGTTAAGTTTATATGGGCTCGCGAGTTCACAGTTCGGGGCGAACCACTAGTGCAATTAATTGCAGTTCAAACTTTGGTAGAAGTATTGCACTCAAAAGCATCGCGTTACGCAGCCTGTCTCACCCTGGGTAAATAAACAAAGTGAGATAGAAGACCGTAACTCATCGTATCGACCTCAGTGGTCCTCCATCCTAGAAGCGTTGTTGAACGAGCGAGCGAAGTTCTCCGAGTCTACTGGAACAGTCCGGCGTTTGTATGTATGTATGTATGTTTGTATGTATGAATGTTCGTGCGACGATAACTTGAGTAAATTCATTCGGATCTTCATGAAATTTGGTAGGCAGGTAAATGAGGCAAAGAGATTTTTTAAGTTCGAACATGAGCCAAATCGGTCGAGGGGTTGCTGAGATATGGGGTCGCGAGTTCATAGTTCGGGGCGAACCACTAGTTATAAAGACTCTCATAAACGCGGTTTAAGCAGTGATATTTGCGGTTACGACAGTCTGTATCAGTGTATCGTTCACTTTTATACGCCTTTTATAAGAAATTGGACATAAAAAGTTCAGTGAAAATTTACTGGGAGCATTCAATTTTGTTTGATGGGTATCGACGTTGGGCGAATGTAAGTTTCGTTTTGTTTACAGCCAGTATCAGGATAATTAAAGAGAAATCGCATACCCGGAAACGAGTGCTTCTGAACAAGCATTTTTCGTTTTTAAACCCCCACATAAAAAGAGGGGCTTTATATAAGTTTGACCGCTATGTGTGTATGTCTATCCGTCTCTCTATGTGCTTGTCTGTATGTCTTTCTGTGGTACCGTAGCTCTTAAACTGGTGAACCGTTCTGGATGCAGTTTTTTATTTATTTGAAAAGTTTTCTAACGAGTTTTCTTAAATATTATGTTTTATCAAAATCGGTTTAGCCGTTTATGAGATATATATGCTATTGTAAAGTTTAAATGTCAGGGGTATTTTTAAATTTTAATTAAATATTTACAATACAGTGATAATTTAATCGGTATTGTTCGCAGTCACCTATACCTGGTCCCAGATGCACCCAGATTTAAAATAAAATACAGATAAGAGATACACCAGTTGAGTTAGGTACTTGCACATATTGTGTTTAAATATTCGAACTTGTACGCTGGAACTTATTTTTAGTTGGAAATACACTCGACACAAAAGATGAAAGCCAAGCCATTTGCCTAACGGACAATAGCACTTCCAAATCCGCAACTGGTTTTCGATCCATGAATTCGATTGCATCAAATTAACTTTTTGTAGACTTTTCATCGAAATTGAAATAGAACCTCTCACCTAATCCGCTTCGATCCGGATACACCCGGCTATTGATGCCCGGCTCCCGATCCGCCGTCCCAAAACGGAAAGAAAGAAAAGAACCGTTCAACGTTTATCCTCCTTTTCTAAACGGGTCGAATCACCGTGTTTTTTAACCTCCAACCCAAAAAGAGGGACGTTATAAGTTTCACCGCTATGTATGTGTATGTGTGTCTGTCTGTGGCACTGTTACCGTAACTCTAAAAAAAGGGGGGCCGGATTTGGATGCGGGTTTTTTTAATTTGAATGCGTGTATTATAGAGAAGGTGGATGTCGGGACGTACACAAGACAGCACGTAGACGCTTACACGCTAGCACTCTACTCGGTTACGTTACGGGTGACTTTAAAACAAAAGTGTGCACTCTGAAGTGCTGTCGTGTGTACCATCAGTCCAACTCCTAAATAAAATAATGAGACTATGTTAAAGATACCATACTAATAAGGGCTACAATGCACCCAATCTTGATCTTCTGTGTTTACCGAATCTGTGCCCGATACACAAGCTAAGCTCTTCAATACAGATTTTGGCTGAAAATTTTAAATTCAAATTCGGGTCTGTACAGTGATTGCTCCGGAACAATGGGGGCTGAATTTGTTTTTATATTTTATGGGCACAAACGCCAGAATGCCCAAAAATCAGGTCTTCTGGGTTTCGCTAAGAAGTTTTTCAACTTTGTCGGTTTTTTGTTATCTATTCAGATGCTTTATTTTACTACGAGTAACTCTTAGCTTATTAATTTTATTAAAGCCTGGAATAACATATTTTCAATTTCAATAAGGCGTGGTTAGAGGTTGCTCAGGACCGAAAGACCTGGTCTGAAAGGAGATCTGAAAGGTCTGAACGGAGGCCTTTGCCCAGCAGTGGAACATCCAAAAGGCTACATAACAAAAATTATAAGGCGTGAACGGTACCTACTAATTCAACGTTATTATTTCAAGGAGTCTGTACCTATAAGTATGGGAGAAATTAATCTTCGCCAATATTATTAACGTGCTCTCATTGAGTCGATATCGAATACTGTGCCCCTCGACGAAATGTCGATCAAACGATTTTATGCCAGAAAGCAAAATACTGTCAGTTTATTCCACAGTATGTTCGCAATTTTTACAAATCCGGGGGAAGCGTGTGTATTTTGAACGTGCCACCTCCGAGTGCGCGTCGGAGAAAATAATATAACTGAGGGGCCTACTTGGGCTTTACAGTTATTTCATTTTTACTAGCGACCCGCAACGGATTTGCACGGGTGCAATTTAGAAAAACCGGCCAAGTCCGAGTCGGACTCGCGCACTGAGGGTTGCGTAACGCCATATACAATTACAAGATAGATGGGCGAGACTTGCCACCTACCTAGTGCCCACTCAGCGTTGGGCACCACTGACGAGGCCAGCCTACACGAACATGTCGACAAAATATTTGGCGCACCCAAATACTCGTAAGAAGAAAGTGTTAGGCATAAAGTAGCATCTTAGGGGCAGTGACAGAGTGGAGGCCCAGAGTAGGAAGGCGGTCGGTGGGAAGACCATCAGCTCGATGGTCGGATGAAATCGTTGTTTCGGCGAAGGGTCCGTGGAAGCGGATGGCGAGGGACCGTGAGAGGTGATGTGAGGGGAAAAAGGCCTATACCCAACAGTGGGCATAGTGGGCTGATGATGATGATGATGAGCATCTTAATATTTGCGTACCTACCGGATAGGCCTGATTATTTACTATACGAGTAAGATGAAAAAATCCGCGTAAAAAAGATAGTAGAGGCCCAGTAAGCGAAGCATGTTTGTTTACGTTTCCCATTTCATATTTCTTTGGAAAAAATAGAAGTTAAAAACTAAAACCCGACTACTAAAAGGCTTAAAACAAGACCTGTTTATCCTTAAAATAGACTCATAGATAATTAATCGTAGTCGGAGGCCATCGGTTTATCAAATGCCAATGTGGTGTCCTCCGACTACGATTAATTATCTAGGAGTCTATTTTAAGGATAAACAGGTCTTGTTTTAAGCCTTTTAGTAGTCGGGTTTTAGTTTTTAACTTCTATTTTTTTTTTTGAGCTTTTTAGTAAGTCATTTTGGACGATCACCCAGAATAGAACCAAGAAGGGCAAAAAAAAACACATTTTGGAATTTTTTGTTCTATTTGTTATGTTGACGCTACATGTGTTATACATTTTTGAAAAGGTCTTTTAAAGCCCTTTCATTTGATACCCATGACGATGGTATCCGATAATTTTTATTTTTAGGTCCACCACTTTAGGGCGCAGCACAGCCGCCATCTTGGTTTTTTTCAAAATTAAACTATCCTATGTTACCTGGGTGATTAAGACGAATCCAACGACACCTCATTTGTTGAAATCGGCCAAGTAGTTTAGGCTCTGCGAGGGAACAGATGAACACACAAACATACATACATACATACATACATACATACATACATACATACATACATACATACATACATACATACATACATACATACATACATACGCTGCTAAAATCATAACCCTCCTTTTTGCTTCGCGTAGTCGGGTAAAAAAGGCGGCACGCAGTGAATTTGGTGTTTATATTTGTGCTTGCTTATTCTATTACTCTCTAATGTATTACGTTTGGGAATATCGAATAAGAACCCAGTAAGTAGATCCATCTAGACTCAATTATTTATTTGCCCTCGTCTTTACTACAATAATGTCAATGTAGTAGGTACGAGTAAGTCAGTATAAGCTGTAATAATAAAGGCACGATCTTAGATCAACCGCAAATCGCTTGAAGCTTTGAAAGGACGCTTTATAGTTAGCTTATTATTTAGGTAATAGTTATTAAGTGATGTCTGAATCCTCAGATTTTTTTTTTACATTTTCATAGACGATCCTCACTGATGCTCCTAAAGGCCTTATAAATCTCTATATAGGCCTCATAAGCAAAGGCATCTAGGAGAGATTTATAAGGCGTCCGGTGAAACTTTGAATCACACTAGATGGGTGAAGCGACCACTTTAACGCTGAAGTGCCTTTTGGCCCGGTTTCTGAATTGAGAATTTTGGTAAGCAAATACTTAAATATCGTTCTGTCTCGCTCTTTTGTGAGAAATCTGCAGAGACAGGACGATACTTACCCATTTGCTTAGCGAATTTCTCAATTCAGAAACCGGCAGTTTGAGATGTTTAGAGGAAAAGTTGTTTGGACCAAATTAAAGAGAAGATGGATGTCATAACGAACCTAAATGAAAAAAAAAAAACTTGTTGATCCAATCAAAATTTTGATTATTTGAACAATTATAATATGTACCTACTCAATTTGAGCTTGTAAAGATCTTATTTAATACAACTAAGCTGATCTTGTTTGTTGTTGTTGCTTAGTTCGAACATAGTAACATGTTTGGTTTTGCTATCATTTCATAATTAGAGAGTGCTGCACCGACATGAGGCCTTGGCCAGGCCGAGTTACTATTTTGTTTTATTGTTTTGGACTCTATTCCGAAGCAATAGAGTTCAATTGAATGGCATCATCATCAATTCCTGTTATCCCTGATCAGGGACATAGGGCTCTTAAAACAGTTTTCCATTCTGGCCGATTTTGCGCCTTCGTCTCAAGCTCGGATATGCTCATCCCGAGACTATTTGCTTCCTGTTGCACTGATCGACGCCAGGTAGTTTTAGGGCGTCCTCTTTTCCGTGTACCAGTTGGACACCATCTAAGTGCTATTTTGCAGGGGTGGTTTTCGGGTCTTCGCATAGTATGACCAATCCAACTGAATTCAACCAATTCAATTGAATGTGGCCTCTATTATAACACTGCGTTGCTAGGGTGATTTTCATTTAAAACCATTCGCAGTCGCTTCTCTCAAGCCCAATATTCCGCAAAAAGCAATCCCTAACTAAGAAGGTTAACGTATTTAAGTGGCAGCGGAGTGCGATTGCAAAACTCCCGTTCTAACTTCATTAATGACACGGGACTTCCCCCGGGTTGACACTCGGCGCTCCGTGACCTGAATCTGTGTCTTTGCTTTGAATTTTTATAACAAGTACCTACATTTAGATGTGCCAAAACCCGAGAGGGTATCATTAAATACCAGTTTTTATTAAATCAACAGAGGAAGTCCGAACAGAGGCATACCTTTGCGACACCGTGTAGGCTATCCTACTTCCTACTAATATTATCCTACTATCCTACTAATATTATATTTGTGAAAGTGTGGATGGATGGATGGATGGATGGATCGATGGATGTTTGTTACTCTTTCACGCTGAAACGGCTGAACGGATTTGGATGAAATTTGGAATAGAGATAGCTTATAGACATCAAAATAACACAGGCTACATATTATCACGCTTTTACACTTAGGAGCAAAGTAAAGCATATATCCTTTTTCTGTAGTCCACGCGGATGAAGTCGCGGGCAAAAGCTAGTGTAAAAGTATTTTAGTGGTGCAATATTAGTCCAGTCGATGCAGCTTCTTTGTCAGAGGTTGCCACTACCTCGTACGATTACCTACCTACCTGTCAATTGAGCGCCTCCAGGTAATACGCGAGTGGCTCAGCCGTCTCTTGCCATTAGCTTGCCACGTCAGTCCTTGTTTGGACAGGCGACTGTCCGGTCCCCGCAACGCGTGTCCGATCTATCGACAGTTCCATTCGAGACAGATTTCCATTCGAGTCCTTCCTGGACAGAAGGTAGTGGAAAGTGGAAACATGCATCCACGAGCCACTCGCAGAGTACCGAAGCACAAGCTAAGGCGGCAAGACCTACCGCACATAGGTCCCGGCACTCGGTTTCGATAGTTTGTTGGACTTAGTGTGCCCTTTTCATGATCTAGGCTGTCGGTAAAAGGGCCACTATAATAAAAAAGAGGTAGTCTGGAGAGGGAAGTTCCATTCGAGAATTTCTCTGTGTAATGGTTTAGGAGCTAGAGGCTGCCGCGCAAGACCGAGAAAAATGGAGATCTCCTTTTCGAGCCCTATGTGGATAAGGGATAAAGGATATCATCAACAATATTGGTACCTTCCTGAAGAGGATGCCAAAAACAAAAGCCGTAAAGATGATGGCAGTCACAATAGAAGAGACAACGAGGCAATCCTAAAAAGCGTTGGATTGGCTGCATCGAAGAAACCGTAAGAAAGATGGGCAAACACACTAACTGACGAAAAAAAAGAAAAAAATTTATATGGAAAATGGTTTTCCGTTAAAAAAAACTACCTATATCTATTTTTTTATAGTCAGTGTTATCCTCAATACATTTACGAGTATAATATCCCTCATATTTTGTATGAGAAAGGTAAAATTGATACCTCGAATAAAACTTCCTTTCCAAAACGATGAGATAACTCTGCGCTCTACAATAACGGCCGAACTTCCTAATGGGAATATGAAAATTTACCCCCACCACCTCCCCTGAGAGCAGTTTGAATAATTCAACCGTAGACGCTGCATCCGATGCCATTACACAGAGTTTATACGCTTATACCGACCGTGAAATGTGTGACTTTTTATGATAATTTTCGAACGGAATAGTGAAAATGCCGGTGGTGTAGCATCAGGAATGTAGAGAATGGGCATTGATCAGGGAGGCATCGATTGTGATCAAATATTAAAAAATAACATTCGTCAACAACAACAACTGTCAAAAGTGTCAAATAACTCAAATCTGTTGACTTGACACTGACATTTGTCAAACGTCAACATATTTTTATTTTTTAAAAGCATTAACCGCTCGGTTGGCGTAAAATTTTCTCCAATACCCTCAGGGCCGAAGTCGAACCAATCAGAATGCAATGAACTTAGTACATAATGCCAGTGGTGACATCATATACACAAATCTTTTAGAATTTTTTTATAATTCTAAAAAAAAAATGTTACATTAAAAATTAAGAAAATATTCAAATCAGTTTCTTATATTTGTCTATATTTTCGATTTATAGAATAAAAAATAAGATTTGACAATGCCCATTGGTAGACTCCACTCTCTACCGGACGAAAGCGCGCCGCGCAGGCAGCGCTAAAATGGTACAAATGCCAACTTTAAAGAATAAGAAACGTTCAATAAATAAAAAGTATCGAGCTATTCGAAAAGTCATAGACAAAAGTTGTTGGAAACCACATTTAAAAGTCGACGTGTTTCAGGAAAACAGCTATTAAAAAATTACCCTGTTCTTTGGTATATGTACAATAAAGTGTATTCTATTATATTCTATTTTAAAGACTGCAGGATAACTAGGGATCATCTTCTTCTGATAAATGGGGTTGGTGTGAAATGAAAAAGGCCTATATGTCTAGCCATAGGATTTCCTCATACACTGGATATAGCGGATCCATTATTATTAAAGCCGAAATTACCAATTATAAACCAAAACAAATAAATCGTGGCTTGTTACCAGGGCCCATATTGAGGACCGATAAAAGCATATAATTTCGATTTATCGACGTACGCCGACGGTTGCACAGAACTTGTCCCTTGTTTAGATAAAAGGGTCGCCCAGGACCTTCGGTAAATCTTCAGTATCGAGACCGTTAAGAGTACGACACACTGGATGGGGAAAATAAGAGAGCTCTAAGCAGAGTGTTACAAAAAAAAAACATACATAATCCTGTAATACTTGAGGAATGAGGAGGCGCCACCTCGGCTGCGCAATTTCGAAATCTAGCAAGCGACATGTTCGAAAAAAAACGTGTTTTTTATTTATGCATCATATTAGGTGATTGCCCGAGAAATTGCACTACCAAATCACAAAAATCTCAAGAGCTTAGGAACCGTAAGATAATGTTTACAATGTCGGCGCGCAATGTGCACATCCCTTTATACTTGACGTCGAGTAAGTAACAGAAATGAAGGATTTTTTATTTTATTATGTTAAGACAATTATATGGCTATTAATTAGAACCAATTCAAGAAAAGACACCTATGTGTGGTCAATTCACTCACCTAGTATAAGTGAAGGTGCCATTGGACGATGTATTGTATGTACATTGTGCATTTTCTCACAACGTAGATTCCAAGCATATTTTTATGAAGACTTAAGTATAATTATCCAGTATTAAACAGACTGAGTCTCTCTCAATATGCAAAATTTCAATGAAATAACAGATTGAGCGAGCACCAACAATATCTACGTCAGCCTCCTCAATAAGGCAAAATGAACAAAAATATATCGTCCGGGCCTCGCCATTCAAGTTCATAACTCCAATAAAATTTCAATCCTTACCCTTTAAGGGTAAGCTACTGGAACATTTTGTTAAGGTAGAGCATCTGAGGCCTTAGCCTGTAACGCAATGGCGTATCGATGGTGTCTCAGTAGAAGGACAAAAGTAAGGAAGTAAGTAAGTAACTCTTTATTGCACAAACGAAAACATTTTACAAATAAACATTTAAAAATATCAGTACAAATGGCGGTCTTATCGCTAAAGGCGATTTCTTCCAGACAACCTTTGGATGGACAGGACTGAGAGCGAAAACACAGTAGCGGCAGATGCACAATAAGAAATATTTGATAGGATAAGAAAACAAAACCGGAATTTCCTCGTTTTTCTCATACAACCAGCAAACTAATACCCTAGAATTAGAGTTAAAATTAATATTCTTTGCTGTACTACAAAAAAAAAATATATGGTTTATCATAACCGCCAAGCTTCGCCTTAACAACTCTTGATACTCGCAATTTTGCAAAGAATCTCGGCATATTAGCTTCCGATTCCTTTCGTAAATATGAATATGTAATGAAAGTCCCTTCTTCTTTCTATGTTAACAAAATTGCAACCCTTTTGCTCCACTAGCCTAGATTTTCGATGACGGATTATTACAAAGCTGCCGCGGTCTATAATGGGTGCGTTGCTGGCGCGCTTTTGATGGCTGACAGAGCACAGCTTCAGGCCAACTCAGCGCGGTCAGCAAGGGCTGCAATGATGACCAAGCTTGAGGGCCGAGAGCATAGCTAAGCTAGAGGCCATCATAGCGTGGCCAGCTCGCACTTATCGCGGACCAAGGCTTGTATAGTGCTTTACTCAATTAATAATAGTAATTTAAAGAAAACCACTTAGTTTACCTAATAATAATTTATTTAATCATCATCATCATCAGCCCACCTCTGCCCACTGTTGGGTATAGGCCTTTTTCCCTTCGCGCCACCTCTCACGGTCCCTAGCCATCCGCATCCATGGACCCGCCGCCACTGTGACAATGTCGTCCGACCATCAGGCTGATGGTCTTCCGACTGATCGCCATCCTGTTCTCGGCCGCTACTCTGTCACTGCCTTTGTTCACCAGTCATCTTCCCTCCTCGCCAGGTGTCCTGCCCATATCCACTTCAGACTTTAATAAAGTGTTCAAACTCAAATTATTATGATTCAAAACGCAATAAAAAAAAACATGAAAGTCAAACCTCCAGTCCAGTCAAATATTTATCCATATATTTCTCTATAATATAAAGAACTACCATTGTATGTACTGCTAATATAGTCACGGTGTAACAACAATATTTAACACATGCTGAACATAATATAGGTAGTCCGTATTGTATACCCTAGAGATTACCTGATACCTACATAATCTATTGGATTGTATGCATAATTGATTTTCTCCAATAGAGCGAGGTATCAAATGCGGGTAGGAAGGCTTTGCAATAGAGTTCATTATTAAGGTGGGACGATAGCAACGTGGCGAGAAATTCAAAATTTTCACAGTTTTTTTAAATTTTTTAGCTAAACTGAGCTATTTTTGTTCAGCGATTTTTCGTTCGCGGCAATAAAACAGTATTCTTTTCATTATTGTAAACAACAGAACAACAATAATTCAGCCGATTATGTGTTCTGGTCTACGAAGCAGTGGCACTGCCCAAAAATCTTGTCTTAGACCAGAACACACAATCGGCTGAATTATTGTTGTTCTGTTGTTTACAATAATTAAAAGAATATTGTTATTGCCGCGAACGAAAAATCACTGAACAAAAATAGCTCAGTTTAGCTACAAAATGTAAAAAACTGTGAACATTTTGAATTTTCCGCCGTGCTGCTATTTTCCAGCTTTAAGAGGAGAGTGGTTACCGGACACTAGCGCCGCCAATGAAAAAAAAAATACCATTTTCGGATGCGTTTTTTCTAAAATCGGTTTGAGGACCTATGAATTTATGATAGGTTTATGAATCAAAGAACATTGGCAGAAACCCTTATTGTTTTGGTATCACATTTACCAAAGTGCCTCTCCTTATCCATCTGGCCAACATGGTATATCGCCCTCAATATTGCAAATACATTAAGTAAAGAAAAACAACAAACAAGGCCACACATTCAACTTCTAACCCTCAAGAGAATTCTAGTCCAACATTATTCTTGATATCTTGAAGGTTTTGCTTGTTTGCTGTCTTGGACATGCCTTGTCAGCTATGTAGGTCAGCATTGTTAGTAAGTAACAGAGACCTACAAGAAAAGCTTCAGATAGTTTTGTACATGAGTTTTGCCTCTGTGTGGTTGCATTAACGAGACACGTCTCGGCAAAGGGACACATAAATAAATATTTGCTAAGCGTCTTAGCAATGCTTTAAACCTTACACCATTAATTTATCAATGTGCCCAAAAATAAACACGATTCGATCTGGTTCGAACCAAATAATCAATTTATTTATTTTATTCGGAATACACATGCACGAAGTATCGGGAAAAAGCTAGTAAGCATTAAAAGTACATCGACTCGATCAATAATAAATTCTACGTAAGAAAGTTATTTCATAGTCATTTATCATTACCGAGTTTGGTTCATATTCGATTTTTCATAACACCCAACAATAAGTACCTATAGAAATCAATGTACTTAGTATGAAATCAATGTAAAAAGTGTGGTGTTCGGTAATGCAACCTCACTGCATTGCCGAGTATACTGGCCACTTTTTCTTTTTCTTTTGTTTTGAATTTTGACAGATGCGTGTTTATCGCCCCCAATGTTCCCACGTTAGTATTTTTGCTCACGTATTTTATTGATTATTCGCTCTATATCTCTCTATTTATTACCCCTAGTATTTTGACCACAACTAATGCCCACGTAAATTTGTGTATTAATGTACTATTTCCTCGCCCAATATCACTCACTACCATCATCCCCATAGAACGCTGTTCCACACTGTTTTGTTCCTCAACACATTATTCTATGCGTCCGCCGCCGTGCCTGCATTCTTGTGTTCGAGGGTGGACACAATTGCGAACAGGTGGCTGAAATGTTTCAGGTTGAAATGGCTCCTTATTACGCGTTTACTTTGTCTAATTTATTCGTAAGGTGGTGTTACATCAAAAGGGGAAAAAATATGAATCAGAAAGATTTCAACCATCTGCAGGTAAAGTCCGTTCGCTTAGATAGTGTCGGTACACACGACGGCAATCTTGGTTCTTGGGATACCAACTATTTTTGAAGTATCTGTGATGGGCGCAGACATTCATTTCAACACAATGCTGATGGACATTAACTAGAATTTGCTTAAATGTTTTACAAAACCTTGGGTCATTCAAAGTTTCGTCTAGAGGCACCTCGCTGTCCTAACGAACGAAAAAACATTTTATCAATCACGATAGACACGCAGCGATCGACACTTAATACAAAATACTAAGTCAAAAGTCACAAGCACAACCTCTCAATACGGCGCTTCTTTGACGAGCGGCGAGCCAAATTCACTGGCGTGTTTGCGCCGCGTCGGCTTCCTTTAATTTCTTTTGTGAAAAGCCGCCGCGCGCCAAGGCGGCAAATATCAAAGTGACACTATGATAGCGAACGGACTTTACTGTAGCTGCACAAGTAGATATTTAGGGGAAGATGGGTCTAATATTGTACCAAACCGTACGGTCTGCTGAATTCAGGCAAGCATGCTCCCAAATCTATTGGAAGCACCCCAGGAGATTACCAAGGGATTTGTTACCAATACTGCGTGATGTTTGCTTTAGCCATACATAATAATGACTAGGCATAGCTATACAAATTAGGTATGAATAAGGCTTTGATGTCAGCCTACTTACGCTTAGACTCTGAAGTAGGCCAGCTATCACAAACATAGAAGAAAGAAGGAGATAAAGTATTCGTTAATGTACAATAAAAAAGAAGGCCAGGAAGGAGGAAAATGACATGGCTGTGTAATATAAAGGAATGGACAGGCATAAAAACCGTGGAACAATTATTCAGGACAGCCATGAACAGAGAGCAGTGCAGGGAGCTGACTGCCAACCTCCTGTGATGGAGAGGCACTTCAAGAAGAAGAATGTACAATAAAAAGTGTTTTACAAAAATAAGTTGGACAGAAAAGTTCCCGGACACTTACACTTACTTTTGAGTGCCAGAAATGACAGAAATCGGCAAAAACTTTTCCCCATACAAAATTTACGTGAGAAGTTTAAATGTGCTCGTGCAATATTATGACGTCACATTAAAAAAAAATTACACAATTTCCATACAAAGCTATTATTTGAACGTAAAATAGTACATCATCGGGCTACGTTTTATCTACTTTGCAAAATTACCTACAACTCCCGCTTTAGAAACCGTATTCCAATGTCAGCATTTGGCAAAGGTTTGTATTGTTTCTAGAACAATGTAAAGCCAAAGCCTAGGCAATTATAAGCGTACGAGTACAAATACGCGGAATATTTAGCACCTCACGATTTAGACGAAGTCGGTGCTAACCCGCGTAGAATTTACGAATGGGAAGACAGCCAGGGGTGAATTCAGGATCGAGCGACAAAGTTACCGAAGATTTCTTATTTATTGAACGAACGACCGAAGCGAGAGAAGTTCTCCGAGTCTACTGGAACAAACTGGCGATTGTATGTTTGTATGTATGAATGTTTGTTTGACGATAACTTGAGTAAATTTTAAAACTTAAACTAAGTGAAACCGTTAAAGCGATATAAAAAACTTGAGTAAATTTGGTCTGATCCTTATGTAGGCAGGTAAATGAAATCAAAAGAAGTTTTAATTTGAACATGAGCCAAATCGGTCAAGGTGTTGCTGAGCTATAGGGTCGCGAGTTCACTGTTCGGGGCGAACCACTAGTACAAGGCGTTTCCATTTGAAACATGTTTATTTCAAATGTCCCCATACTAACAGCCTTAATAATAATTAATCCTTACCCACGCTGTATACGACATTCATAGAAACCAAGCTCTTGTATGACAGCTGTAAACATACGATCTGTCAATTCAGACATTATTAGTAGAAGTTTTCTTATTCACTACTTATTTAATAAATAAAAATAATTTCATACTGAATAATTCTTGAGAACAAGACGCAATCGAACTTCTACGAAAAAACACAAAATAAAAAAAAAAAATTTACACTATTATTCTATTTAAATGTATGAGCTATGTCAGTATTATTTTTGTTTTTTCCAAAAACATATATCTTATTCTCACTACTTATTGAACCCTATTTCGGTACAAGACTCCTGAATAACCGCGTCGGTAGAGCATTTGTACGTACGTTCACAGCCAAAATTTCAGCTGAGGCGACCCTCTAAATTACGCAAACTAGCTAACTTTGGACACGTTCCAATAAGCAAGGCTTATTTAGCAGTTACATCCCGTATGTGAATGGCGCTTTATTAAAACTTGTCTGGTTAAATTAAACCACGAATAAATTAGGCAACTTTATCTGCTGAAGTTCGACGACATTATAAACATTTATTTTTTTTGTTAAGAAAAACTGGATAGAGAAATCTCAAGAACTGTGACAAAATCTGGAGGACTCCTTTACCCAACCCTTTACCCAATCAAACCCAACAAGTTTTTAATTTAAAATAATTATAAACCGTACGTATTTTTTTTTTACAAGTACTAATCTGAATACTGAGGCTCATCGTCTAATGGATGTGGGGCGCGATCTGGTGTGAACAGTTTGCACTAACTACACCACCCAATGCGTTCATCTTTGCAGACGAAATGCTCATTGGAGTTTTTGATTTTGTCCACTACATTAAACCACTTTTTAATAAAATATTATTATAAATTTTTAAAATGTTCCCTAGCACGGGTTAGTGCTTTAGAAAAAACAAAAAGTGCTACTTTTTCAAAGATTTTTGTCTCTAGATACTAGAAAGTACCCAAGCTGTGTTGAAGTAAGTACCGGTACAAATAAGCATAGAAGTGTTAAACGTAGCTACATTCTTTCACATTACAGAGCGGGTCTCCGAGGTCCCTATTCTCTTCTACGTGCTTTAAATTAACCCTATTTATATTCTCGAGGCGGCCGCGGGCATTTCGCGAGGCATAGCCACTTTTATTATTTACACTGGGAACGTTTCTTTTTAGAATTTCCAATGAATTCAAACAGCAAACTTTGGGAATTCTTCTTGCTTTTATGAGGGAGCGAAGTTTCAGAATGGAGAGTTTTTAGGTGCTCGTAAATAGAATTTTGTGCGCGTGATTTCTTCGTGTCTCGTTTAAGAAGCCCCTCCAGAATCGTGGGAACTCAGTGACGGCCAAACGCGTGAAACACTGTTTTCTATAGCTGTTTAGCGAGACGGGGCACGGGAAAAGTGAGAGGCAATGCGGGTGTATGAGTCTACGTGTATTTGTGTCCTTTCGCGAGTACGAGTATGTAGTTGTAGTTGTAATGTAATAGATCTATTTTCCCAATTTTTTCGTAGTTCCGCTTCCATTTCTACATTTTATTAGCTATTACAAAAATCTTTTTTTTTTTCTTACAAGTACAATACATTATTAATGTTCCCAAGGTAGGTACTCCAATAGACAGAGTAATAATGTAAGTAAATAACAGCTGAAAGTAACCCCTTTTCGGCGCGAAAAAAGCATCGCTCTAATTTCTTTCACGCTATTTTTTTTATTATATTTATTTGCAAACTATTTGCAAACCTCCGTATTGGTCATTTACTGATATAAACCAAGTTTCAGCAAAATTCCAGCCTGTAGTTTAGAAATTAAACCTGAACTACGTTTGTATGGGAAAATGGTGCTGTAGCACCCTCTTAAGTGCGTTCTTAATCACATTAAGGGTAGACGATAGCAAGGTGGCGGGAAATTCAAAATTTTCACAGACTTTTACATTTTGTAGCTAAACTGAACAATTTTTGTAACAACAGAATAACAATAATTCAGCCGATTATGTGTTCTGGTCTACGAAGCAGTGGTAGTGCCCAAAAAACTTGTCGTAGACCAGAACACATAATCGGCTGAATTATTGTTGTTCTGTTGTTTACAATAATGAAAATAATTCGGTTTTATTCTCGCGAACGAAAAATCGCTGAACAAAAATAGCTCAGTTTAGCTACAAAATGTAAAAAACTGTGAAAATTTTGAATTTTCCGCTACACTACTATCTTCCAGCCTTAAATTAAAATCATTAATTTGAATCAATACAAAATGCCATGCTTACGAAACAACGAAGCAGTCAAACTACTATTGTTCTGCTGCAGATGCACGCTCAATACAAAACACCACAATTGTAACAAGCTACCCATTTAGGTACCGAGTGCGCGCGAGAGCCAATCTTGCGACAAATAAGGCCGGTTCCATGCATACAGAAGTTGGTGAACAGATACTCGAGCGCATTACTGCTGAGAGATGGGCTAAGGGCCGGTCACACCCGCAGTATTCTTCTTCTTTTTGGTGTGCTTTTTCTCCAATAGAAATTGGCCGTCAGCTCTTCGAATATTCTTCTCTATTTCTTTTCAACGTTGCACATCTATTTCCTTTCACTGATGCCTCTTTTCCTCAATCTTACTATCACGGTCTGCGGTATGATTATTATTTTTAATCAATATAAAAGGTAATTGCTGGTGGCGAACAGCGTAGCGTTTTTTTTTTTTTTAGGGTTTCAATGTACGCTTGCACCGCTGCACGCGCCGCCATTCTAAAGGACCATGGGCATATTGGGCCTACTGTCAGTTGAAACTTGATGAAATATTTTACATTATTCAACAACAATAAAGACTCATGTCAAATGAAAGCTCTTGAAGAGTGCCTCAAATCAATTTATTGTATGGCAGCTTAGTCAAAATCGAGCGCGAAAATTATGTTTTGAGCATTTTTGTCCCACTTTATCAAGGGTGTCCAACAGTCATGAAACTGTTAACTTTACTGATGTCAAATGAAAGCTCTTATGACGCAATAGGATGCACAACTAGCGCCGCCAATGAAAAAAAAATCATTTCTTTTTGGATGCGTTTTTTGCTAAAAACTCTCCTGCGATTTCTTAACGCGAGGCTTAAGGACGTTGGACGTCGGTTTCGTTGGTCCCGGTTGTTGTTGATTAATAACAATCGTTGAGCCATGTCAGAGACCCTTTGGGTGGCCTAAAAACTCTGACACCAGGGGTGGCCACTACCTCATACGATTACCTACCTAAGCCTTTTAGTAGTCGGGTTTTAGTTTTTAACTTCTATTTTTTTTTTTGAGTCACGATCTGTGGCCAGTGTGGGTTCTCGGACGCTACGGGGAAGCGAGACAGACAAATAAACCCTGTAACTAGGCTAAGATATTTTCTACTGTTTTATTATAAATATTTATTGTTTCGATTAAGGTATTTATAACTATGGGCCTAAAAAAATATATTATTATTATCATTATTCATTCCTTTGTGAACGCGTCCCAAGGCACGTACGCAGCCAAGCAAGCGTTCCACGGAATACGCTAATGGAAATATGAACTTTCTATTTGTTTGAGCCAACCGCGATGTGGAATTGAAAAGTTTCTTCAGATGGGTTCTATTATGCGAATTGGAGTTCGGCGAGTGCAAGCGGGTGTAATTGGGGCGTATTATTACTTGGCTCTGTCCAGTGGCGTAGCTAGGTGACTGGGGGCCCTGGGGCAAAAAATAAACTGGGGCCCCAATTAAACTATTCAGATTTTATCAAGTCAAAATTTAGATAGAAAATACAATTGAATAAAAAAAGGGCCCCTAAAATTTTCAGTCTAAAACGGAGGGATATCTATTTGCACGAGCGAGCGAAGCGAGCGAAGTTCTCCGAGTCTACTGGAACAATCCGGCGTTTGTATGTATGTATGTATGTATGTATGTATGTATGTATGTATGTATGTATGAATGTTCGTTCGACGATAACTTGAGTAAATTTAGCCGGATCGTCATGAAATTTGGTAAGCAGGTAAATGAGGCCAAGAGAATTTTTAAATTTAAAGATGAGCCAAATCGGTCGAGGGGTTGCTGAGATATGGGCTTGTTAATTTTATATGGGGTCGCGAGTTCATAGTTCGGGGCGAAACACTAGTTATTCTAAGTAAAAAAAATGCGCGCAGCGCGCCCTAAAATTCACCGATTTAAAAATTTTTTCTAAGCCGAGGAGGCCCCCTGAGCTTGGGGGCCCTGGGACATTGCCCTTCCTTGCCCCTAAATAGCTACGCCACTGGCTGTGTTATTTTCCGAGGTGGTTTCATCTTTAAGGAGTGAGAAATGCAACTTCTATTAGGTACGACAATTACGCCGATAACAATAGTAAAGTAGTGGTTCGCCCCGAACTGTCAACTCGCGACCCCATATCTCAGCGACACCATATCTCAGCAACCCCTCGACCGATTTGGCTCGTGTTTGAACTTAAAAATTCTCTTTGCCTCATTTACCCGCCTACCAAATTTCATAACGATCCGACCAAATTTACTCAAGTTATCGTCGAACGAACATTCATACATACAAACATACAAACATACATACATACAAACGCCAGATTATTCCAGTAGACTCGGAGAACTTCGCTCGCTTCGCTCGCTCGTTCGATGAAAGGAAAGTAGGTACCCTAAATTAAACATTTTTTTTTTCTTAAGTGCCGTGACTATCATTCTCACTAATAGGTCTATTATCTGATCATGATATTTTGATTGGCCTATCATTTTCTCAGGGTTATACTTGTTTTTAAACTCACTACTCCGATGCTATGTCGTGTTATCTTTCTCCTTTTTTCAAAGTTAGAGTGCAATTGTGAGGTAAAATAACGAATCAACGGCTTGGAGCTACGATTCGTAGACGGTGCTACGCCGTAGCCGTAGTATCTGCCATCTGCTACGGCTTGTAGACGTGGTACGAGATGATTATGTCCGATACGGTAAGAGCAACTTAAGAATCCCCTTCAGCTCTGCAGCCCTCTCGCTCGCACTTTTCAACGTTTTAATTTATTGTAAGAGAATGATTCAACTTTGGGCGATGAAATATAGTTGCAGACACAGATAATTGAGCTATCGAAATGTGGACTAACTTTTAATTTCATATTCCTAGTAATAAAAAAAATATCACGGAACTACTACTTTTAAACGAAGTTCCGCGATAGTTTTTTTGTTACTAGCAATATAAAATCAAAAGTTAGTCCACATGTCGATAGCTTAATTATCTGTGTCTGCAACTATATTTCATCGCCCAAAGTTGAATCATTCTCTTACAATAAATTAAAACGTTGAAAAGTGCGAGCGAGAGGGCTGCAGAGCTGAAGGGGATTCTTAAGGCTGGAAGATAGCAGCGTGGCGGGAAAGTTTGGGCAGTGCCACTGCTTCGTAGACCAGAACTCATAATCGGCTGAATTATGGTTGTTCTGTTGTTTACAATAATGAAAAGAATATTATGAAAAATCGCTGAACAAAAATAGCCCAGTTTAGCTACAAAATGTAAAAAACTGCGAAAATTTTGAATTTTCCGCCACATTGCTATCGTCCCACCTTAAGGCCCAGGGTATAGACACCACTGACGCCGCCAACTTTTGGCGGTGGCGGGATTTATTCGTAAGTTCTAGGATCTGGAATCTATCTAGACCTTAGGTTCTGAAAATAGTTAAGCCTAGGGATTTTCATTTAACGATTAGTTTTAGCAAAAAACGCACTATATATTAACCTTAAATAAACATTTTTATTTCTTTCATTGGGATGTACAATAAGGATTAACAAACAATCATACTTCCACAATTTCACAAATATTGTAGTAAAAGTGAAGGAAACATAGCATAACTAGGTCAAGCATGAACACATCCGTTCTTTTGGGAGCGCACCCCCTAATCATTTTTGGTAATTTAAAAATATAATGTCCACATACTGTGCCATGAAACTGCAGTGTTATTATAGCGGAGGAAATTTATTATTACGCGCGCTCAGGGGTGGCCAAGAAAGTTGTTTTATGCTAACAGTAACGGGAAATTATCTTGCGTTGACAACGAACGTATTTTTACGGTAATAGCTACATTTTGAGATGTTTTTTTTAGTACAATTTTTTTTACCTATAAACTTACAATACTAGTGGTTCGCCCCGAACTGTGAACTCGCCACCCCATATAAACTTAACAACCCCATATCTCGGCAACCCCTCGACCGATTTGGCTCATGTTTGAACTTAAAAAATCTTTTAATTTCATTTACCCGCCTACCAAATTTTATAACGATCCAATCAAATTTACTCAAGTTATCATCGAACGAACATACATACAAACATACATACATACATACAAACATACAAACGCCGGATTGTTCTAGTAGACTCGGAGAACTTCACTCGCTTCGCTCGCTCGTTCAATTAAACGATTTTTTTTACTATTACATAGACAAGTGTTTCATGGTATAGAAAGTGATTATCCCGTCAATAATATTGCCGCTCTGATTCATGTCTTTGGTTACTACTTGTATCATAGTCACACGCAGACATGAAAATAAGCAAGCGTCGGTAACCTTAAAAATAAAATGATGACTTAAGCATGATGATATTATACTCCGTGCAATTTTAGTGGTTTTAAAGCCGAAGGTATTTTGTTGCACTGGTGATTCTGAGCCAAATTACAAAAGTTCAATCCAAAAAGCGCGAAAAAAAAATTTACTTCTCCATACAAATGGTGTCGATTGGCGATAGCCGTTTGTATTGGGAAGTGTTTTTTTTTTCGCTCGTTTTGAAGTAAAATTTTGGAATTTGGCTCAGAATCACGAGTGCAACTAAATACCTTCGGCTTTAAAACCACTAAAATTCCACGGTGTAGTATCTTATGAGGAGGTTTCTATTTATCTATATTTCCTATTGATTGGACTGTTTATTTTTATTTTCAAGGGTCTTTATTAAAAAATAAACTTGCATCATATTACACCATCTTAAAAGTAACTATCACTAAATATAATTATTGTTTTTAAATTGTTTATAAACCTTACATTAAAACTGTAAGCAATGGCAATGGTGGTTGAACTTGTTTAATATGTAATATACATTTTATTAATTAATTACTAATTTACCTAAGGTACCTTATGACTGGACCAAATCCAATTACCAGTTACCCTGTCACACCTATATTACTCACTAACAAGGCTGAAATCGAAAAGGGTCCATTTCACCCGGAACACCATTGACCGGCAGCCGACTCAAGTAATTCCATTGGTTACGTAAGTAAATACGTCAGAGTATATCCGCCATCGGCTTACGCCATGCCCTGGCATTTTATGTAAAGGGTGCCCTCTATAAATCTTCCATTCGATCCGATCCCGCCAGGTCAGCCAGGCCTTCGAATTTGACCACAAAATAAATACGTCAGAAGGGCAGAAATGTTTTTGCTGGTATAATAGTCGCACTTGGTCAGTATTTACATGAAGATAGTTATTTAAGGCTGAAAGATAGCACCGTGGCGGGAAATTCAAAACTTTCACAGTTTTTTCGTTCGCGAACTGGACCAAAATAAAAAATATTGAAATTAGTTTCTCAATATTGTCTAAAGATAAGTTTAAGCCAATAACGGACTTTCGAACAAAAAACTTTGCCTTCCGAATTAGCTCAGTTTAGCTCAAAATGTAAAAAAATTAGATTTTTTTTAATTTCCCGCCACGTTTCTATCGTCCAACCTTAAGTTGCAGGGTAGTAACTACCTAAAAAAATATTGTGTCATCGTGAGGCAACCTGAGCGTATGAGGCATAATACCCTCAAAACGCGAAAATCGCCAATCCCACAGTGGTAATTAAGCTCTCTCTCTCTCTCTCTCTCTCAGCCTTTGCCCAGCTAGTGGGAAATGTACCATTGTACAGCCTAAATCTTTTAGCAACAAAAACAAAAAAACTCACATCACATGTGCATTAAGTTGTAATTTGGACTTTTTATAACGCCTACCAACAGATTCCAATCCGCAGATTTCGACCTAACCTTTGTCACCAACATAACTTCCAAAAGGCTGTCGTTTACACGAGTTGTAGTACTTTGCCAACAGCTCCGGTTGCTAAAGCCAACACCAGTCCAACTCACGCCAATTTCCCGTAACTCGCAGCCAAAGTCGGTGGCTTGGCTGACCCCGGAAGGAATGGAAGATTTATAGCGCACAGCCGGGAAAATGTTGACCTGATTCGATGAATTGGTGCCTTGACTTACCCCTCCGAAGATATGGTCGTGCAGTGGGTAAGTTTGCTCACATAACAGATGCTGCCAACAGCTCCTAACAACTTTACTTACCTACTCCAGTGCTTTGAACTTACCTTGTTTCGTCTTGCAGCTTCAAAAGGCGAGATACCATTATTATATAAAAACTCCTATAGAAGACGGCTCTTCAAGAAGACCAACGACTGTTAGGTACATAGATCGATCGCCATTATTGCGCGAGTTATTGTGTGATTAGCACCGAACTAAATCCCATAGAATCCGCATTACGTATAAAATCACAATAAAAATTTGTCCCCACAGAAACAAAAGATATCAGCAATAGAACAATTAACTAAACACCATTTCGACCATACGTCTAATATTCGAATGTCAACCTTATTGCATTAGTGTACAGTTTTACTTTAATTGCATGGACTACGAGCAAATAAGCTCCCACAGGCAATTTGGGCATCTATTTTTCCAGACACATTTCAGAGTTCTATGTTGTATCTAGTATTATCCTTGATCGAAGGTGATTAGCCATTAAATAAATAAAACAAGACGACCGAGCGGAGCTCCAATTTTCAAACTTCTATGACACTAACAATGTCATCAATCTCGAAATGGCACCGCACGATAGTCGTCTGTATAGACTCACCAGTAACAACAACTGAATAGCTACCACGAGTGCGAAAAAGCTGTCCCGGACGTCTGCCGGACGTCTGCCGGACGTCTGCCGGACGTCTGCCGGACGTCTGTCATGTATCCTAATACTATTAGTACTAAGGTTGTTTATCCAACTCGTCACTTTCAGTGACAGTGACAGTAAGCACTCGTGGTAGCTGCTCTGAGCAGCAATTCTAAACCTTCGCAACCGTATCTACGGCGTCTATTGCCACTGCATAATTCACAGCGTTTAATTGAAGCCTCCGAAAGCGTGTGACACCAAATTAACTCGGAGGTAGAGCGTTGGATTGCTTGCAGTGGGTTCTGCTTCACTCAAGTCGACACGCCATCGTCATGCCTTGTTTTATGGATGTTTTATGGCATCAAATGGGAAGTAAAGTACTTGAAAGTACTTCCCATGTCATTGTGTTCCCATAAAACAAATGGTGAAGAATTTCCAAATTAAATAAAAAAATAATCATCATAATCGGTTCACGCAGAAAAAAGTTCTGAGGTAACACTCATAAAAAATAAAAGCAGTCGCAAACGCAATAACGCAATAACGCGCCTGTGTGGCCCTTATTGCGTTTGCATTATTGCATTTGCGTTATTGCCATATTAGTTTTCAGTACATTTTGTATTAGGATGGCCATGGAGTTACACACTGCTGCTGTAATAACGCCGGGACGTTCCTAATACAAAATGTACTGATAACAGATATCGCAATAACGCATGCAGTATTACCGACCGATAAAACGCGCCTGTGTCGAGCCTTAAGGGTAAAAAAAGAGTACCTCCTCTTTTTTTTAAATTATCGACATAATATTTTGATTAACTACTGACAGGTAGGCTAGTGCGTTGGAGGTCTAGAAGATTTACCTGAAAAAGAATAAAAATAATGTGAGTAAAAATATTTCTCGCATCTTGGGATGCATCTTGGGATGATTTGATCAACAGCCTACCTATATTTAGTATACGCCATCAGTGGCTTTGTTGGTCGTATTGTATGTGTCCGCGTGACCTATTTGTGAGAAAAGTTGAGAGTCATGGTGACGTCATTTGAGGGCCAAAAGTTACTTTTATGCCGAGACCATTTCCCGTAAAGGAAAATGGAATAGATTAGCAATTAAAAGACTAATGGTCAAAAAGAGCGTGTTTCTTCATGCTTTTTTCCTTTACATTTAAACTGGGGTATTTCTGCAGAAAGTAATGTTAAAAAATTGTATTGTTATTTTAAAATTACACCCGACTGAGGCGTAATTACTATACGATACTGAAGCTAAAAAAAAACAACAATAAAAATAATTCTGGGAAAAATACTCAAAAATCATTCAATAAATTGTGACTTTATAGAAGCATAATAAAATGTTTTGCTCACCTATTAACCGCCCAAAACGACATAATTAAATTGCCTACCATTCCTATATCTAAAATTTAATTTCACTGCATAAAATCCAATCCAAATTGGATGTTCGTCAAACATTCATTAACTCATTTTCTGTGTATAAATTCCAATAGAGAGACCGCTCTACACAGGCCATATGTGTACCATAGAGTACAATAAACTCCAGACACCGCCTCTAAAAATGAACCGTAGGGAAAAAGTTTCTATAGGTGCAATAAGATTTGTTGTTTCACAAAAAGGTAGGTCAAATGTTATAATAATGCCCGTTTTCACCAACCACCCCTAATTTTAAAAGACCTTTTAACGAAAGTTATCTGCACCTCTGCAAGTCTAGGGGTCATGAATGAAGGATCATACAAACTCAACACATAACGCTTGTGAGTGGAATTCGTATGGTCCTTCATCCATAACCAAGACATGCAGAGGTGCAGATATTTTTTGTTAAAAGGTCTTTTAAAATTACGGGTCGTTGGTGAAAACGGGCATAAGACAACTAAACCAATAGCTTTGGCAAAGACATCTATATCTAAACTATCTCCAGCACTATAGATTACTCACTACACCCATCTTGTGTATGGATGAATGAATGAATGAATGGTGCTTCCACTAAATGGTGTTTAAGCGCCAATGAAAGTAGGTAGCGTGGCTTAAAATGCTAAATTTTCATAGTTTTTTCAATTAACGGCTAAACTGAGCAATTTTTGTTCAACGGTTTTTGTTTCACGGCAATAAATTGTATTGTTTTAATTATTCTGAACAACAAAAGAACAATAATTCAGCTGATTATGATATTTCGTCGAACTTCTAGTCAAGTGTTTTAGGCAGGTTTGTCGACCAGAAAAACAAATCAGCTCAACTATTTTTGTTATGTTGTTTAGAATTAAATGAAATTAATACAATTTTAGTGGTCGTGAAACAAAAATCGCTGAAGAAAAATATCTTAGTTTAGCTACAAAAATGGAAAAAACTAGAAATTTGGGCTTTTCCGCCGCGCTACTTCCAAGGCTTATAATTATTATAGCACTTACCACATAAGAGCCTACGCTGGATCTATTTGATCGTGTGGTCTGCAATTTGCGCGGCAGAGTGCAAAATCCATTATATCAGCCGAAGGTAATTACAATTTAATGCTGTTTCGACAGAACCGCTACCGAAGCCGAATCTACAACGACAATGGATGGAAAAGGCATCCATAATTGATACTGTAACGTCAGCATACTCCGCGCTACTTCGCTGAAATAATAATTACCACTGGTTTTGAAATATGGATCGCAAACTCACGGTTGGTCTTTCTACTATGCCTTATTTTATGGAGGACGAATCACTAAGGGTTGTATTCTAGAACGATACTTAAACTGAGTTTAAACAGAGTTCAGACTGTCGATAAAACAGTGCATGTTTTGATATGAAGGGAGGGATATTCAAATCGAAACATGCACTGTTTTATCGACAGTCGACACTACTAAACTCTACTTAAACTGAGTTTAAACAGAGTTCAAGGAGCTTTCTAGCTTGAACTGAGTTTAAACAGAGTTTAAGTAGCGTTCTAGTTTGAACTGAGTTTAAGAAGCGTTCTAGAATACCACCCTAAGTACTTATAAGTGCGGGTCAAAACAGATGTATCAGAACCAAGGAGTAGCGATAAAAACCATTTTAATAATGCTTACATTTTGTAGCTAAACTGAGCTATTTTTGTTCGGCGATTTTTCGTTCGCGGCAATAACATAGTATTATTTTCATTATTATAAACAACAGAACAACAATAATTCAGCCGATTATGTGTTCTGGTCTACGACAAGTTTTTTGGGCAGTGCCACTGCTTCGTAGACCAGAACACATAATCGGCTGGATTATTGTTGTTCTGTTGTTTACAATAATGAAAAGAATACTGTTTTATTGCCGCGAACGAAAAATCGCTGAACAAAAGTAGCTCGGTTTAGCTACAAAATGTAAAAAATTGTGAACATTTTGAATCTCCCGCCACATTGCTATCGTCCACCCTTAAGTAAAGCCTTTTGAAAGCATCTTACAATCAGTGCCCTGTACTTGTACCCAGAATAAGCGATGCTTCGGGTGACAAAAACAGTTGGACTGTAAAATATCAAATGTCTCTTCTGATGGCTTGCCAGCCGTTGGGCGATGTAGAGAGAATTTTCTAAGGCTTAGAAAATTTGATAAATGATATAAGGGTCTTTAAACTAGCCGATCCACCTTGTTATAGTGATGGTACAGTTAAGTAGACCGTAACGATTTAATTCACGTAAGCGTTCACCAGCTCCCCTTTTAATAATAATTATAATTGAAATAAACCCAAGTCTTGCAGTTCAAAAAAAAATTTGTCACATTTTATTGCACACAAAATATAATACAAAGATTTAAATAACATGATAGTAAGAGAACGTGTACAAGGGCGGACTTATTTCTAAAGAAATTTCTTCCAGCCAGCCCTGTCATACAGCTCCAGCCAGCCAGTCAATGTCATATTAGTTTAGAAATAGAATCACCTAGAACCTAGAAATATCAATAACACTGCTCTCTCTTACTTTGAGGATTTTACTACGCTGTCTTTTGAACTAGTCGACCTAGCTAACTCAAAGAAAACATTCGGATTTCAGAATGATATTTGCGCTCTAAAAAAATTGCCAACGAAATGAAAAGTGGGTAATCCCTCCCAAGCGCTGGTAAAATATTTTCCAAGAATTAAAGTTGCAATACCTCAGCCGATTTGAGCTTCGCAAGAGAGTAACATTTACGAGTACCTACCCTCGCCCGATTCGAGGTGAAAAATGTGAGTGAGCAAACGAATATTTTAGTATTCGAATAAACGCGAGCGGGATAAGAGGCAACCCGACCAATATTTTCGTTCGTGTCTCCTTTAAACAGGCCAGCATTATCATTTATCTTTTTCATTTATGTACCATTTTCAAATGGAACTTTAAAACTCACAATACTGTTTTCAATATCGCCAGGGGTGACCTGTGTGCTTAATTAAAGTAAAAAAGTAAGATGTTTGTACATGTCCCACTAGCTGTGTGCTTATTCTGTAAAACATATTCGCACAGTTGCTAGCCCCAAAATCGCGGAAAATTGCGGGAAAATAGCTCTTATCAAATTTTTTTTTTTTTTCGACAAATAATACGTATTAATTTTTGTCCAAAAAAATATTTTCTTTATATTTTCTCGCAAACAAAAACCGGTCAATTTTGAAGACTAGCAACTGAGCTCGTTTTTTTATCTTCTGCGATTTTAGAATACTTCAGGCTAATTAGGCTTTATGCTATATGCACGAAAAAAGACGCCACTTTAAGAAGAAGATTGCGATTGTTAGCGAAAACCTCTGTAGGTTTTCGCATACATATAAGAGCAACAATACCTAACAGTAAGTTGACATCACGTTTATAAAATAGAGTTAAGTACGACCATCAGTTTTTTTTTTTATGTAGCATGTACAATTGTACGGGTCCTACTATCTGGGCGAAGGCCTTCTCCCAGAGAGAGAGAGAAAGCTGAATCACCAAGAGTGCCCAATGCGGATTGGCGATTAGTTATTATTGGCTGGTATTGGCGCACAGACGAAACTCCGATGTGCCTTTTAAATGTATGCAAATATGGCTTCGAGAAACGCGCGGTCCCGCCCCATTTTTCAAAGGCGACGAGAGCGAGCGACTTTAATCGCTTAAGCTTCGAGATTAACCTTTTTTTCACGAATAAAATCATCGTCAGATTCAAATGGCTTGCGCAAAAACCGAAATGGCCTGACTAATGCAACGGGAAAACAAATTTTGCTTCCGGCGAGAGCACGTTAAACATTTTCCACTCGAAAACGGGTTGGTTTATTTTAGTTAACGTTTTAGCGGAAGTTCGGAACTACGAGATACGTAAATGTTCCGAATGGCTTCGCGCTGCGAATAGTGTTATTTTTCACTAAGTAAATGCGGGTTATATCGATTGAAAAAATGTGAAAGGATTGAATCACAACGGGTATCTAGAACCAAATAGTAAGATAGTGCTTTTGAATTTATGCCAAGGTGATTAAAAGAATAAAGGTACCGTGAAAACACTCTCCCAACTGAACTATTGGACAAGTACTCGTATAACTTGTAGCCAGTGGTGACCCTTAAATCCTTTCTAGCCTTGTAGGGCCTTACAAGACCATTCATTAGGTAAGTATATCTCGGTAGCTATACTGTGATATACCTAATGAAAGGTAACTCTGTGTTACCCATGGTACAAAGTAAAAAATCACTGGAACTTTCGTTGGCCTTACTAAATTTTTGGTGTTATTGAACGAACAAGCGAAGCGAGCTAAGTTCTCCGAGTCTACTTGAACAATCCGGTGTTTGTATGTTTGTATGTATGTATGTTTGTATGTATGTATGAATGTTCGTTCGACGATAACTTGAGTAAATTTGGTCGGATCGTTATGAAATTTGGTAGGCGGGTAAATGAAATTAAAGGAATTTTTAAGTTCGAACATGAGCCAAATCAGTCGAGGGGTCGCTCGCTTCGCTCGCTCGTTCAACAAGTTCGGTCGAGGGGTTACCTAGAGGTGGGTAAATGAAATTAAAAGAATTTTTAAGTTCGAACATGAGCTAAACAAGTCGGTCGAGGGTCGAGGGGTTACCGAGGGGTCGCGAGTTTACTGTTCAGGGCGAACCACTAGTATTTCCCGGTACAATTTGTTTACTTCTGTTTGTTGCTACGAGTAGTAGGGATAGTACAGTTCTGGCGCACCTAGGGGTTGCGGCGGAACTGGAGGGTTGGAAAAGCTGAAGTTGGGGGAACGGCTCCTAAAAAAAAAAAAAAAAAAGTTTGGTGTCTATTCCCACTAAATCGGGTGCGCTGAGTCGATTGCGCTCACTCCCAGGGTGTAAAACTCAACGGTTACGAAACTAGCAAAAAGCTATTACTGCGTCCTAGATGATTAAGTAATCGTCTAATGGTCACCTCATTAGCAATTAACAGACTTCGACTCCGGAACCAGGTAGGTCGCTAATGGGTTTTTTAATCACCTCATGGAGGGATCAATAACAAGAATATTTGTGCAGTAAGCTCTGTATTTCATGTAGGTATTTTAATATCAGAGTTTACAAAAAACATGCATTGAACCACTCTTTCACTATAAAATCATTGTATAATGTATTTTCAGTAAATATGTTTGTGAACTCGTCCAAAGTTCCGCCACTGTACTTATATGCTAAGTACATCACACAGTATTCGCCGCACACTGAAGTAAAATCATTCTGGAGTTTTACAATGTTTCTTCGCCATTTCTTTGTATTTCTCAGTATAAACCTATGATAGAATCCTCTCGGTTGACGACCATATGAATCAAAGTATTCTCCTGTTCGATTAGCATCTATGTGAATAGCAACCCAGTGAGAACCGGGCTGTGTATCAGGGTCTAAATTTCCTATTAGATACATAGGTGTCTCTACAAACAAAGGAATACGGTTGGCAGCATAAACGTTGTATGTCATCTGAGGATTAATTTTATGTAGACAATTTTGTATCTCGATAGTATCCATAATAGATGCTTAGATTTACGTGTATCTGAGCCAGAGATCTATTGTATTATGTTAATAAAAACGTGGGTAACGATCTCTAAACTAAAAAAGTACTCGTAATACCAATTGTAATCAAGTGAATCACTAACGGACTTCAACATCAATGCCATTCGTTACACTGGATTCCAGTCATATAATTTCTTGTTTTCATAAACTCCATTTTCGATCTGGTTTTTTAAAATGCATTTAACTATCTTCTTGTTTCAACATAATTGCTAAATAAGCGATGATTTATTTGAGGCACCGCCAAAAAGATGTTATCCAGTTTAATCGGCCGGCCCACCGAGACGACGGGGGTATCTTACATCTCCATTAATGGGGATGATGGAAAAACCACGATTCATCTGAAAGTAGAGATCTTTGATCTCTAAAATTAAAAAGAATATTTCCGGCTGAACACTGGAAGCATGCTGATTTTAGGGTGAAATATTATGCTAGTGATATAAAAAATAAAATATTACTAGGTACCAAAGGGGTCATAGCTACTATGGCGAGAGAAATATGTGCGAAAAAAGATTGTACAAAATATTAATGTCTCCATGGTGTGTTGAGTATTATTCAGAGATGATGAAATAAAAAACATTTAATAAATTATATTTCAATTTTTATTTATTTCCATCCACACAATATAAAGGTTCTTAACTACTAAAGTCGACAGTAACATTACGATTTTTGTCTATTTCAATAATATTATCAAACTCAGCATACACAATACAATTAATAGTTTGTGGTAAATCTTGTTCAAATCTTACTTCTAGCCTTACACTACCATGTCTTACAAGGTTCCAATGAGCTGTAGAATTAGCGGATAAGTCGGGAGTTAAATCAAATGCTAACATACAATAACCATTTGGATAATTTTCCTTACATATAGCATTACCCTCATTCAAGAAATGAATCCCTGTACCCGAAAACAATGTATGGTATGCAGCAGTATATACACCGCCATTGAAAGAGGGTTGCAAAGCTTTAGATGGTATTTGATGACCATCAATATAAAGGCTAAATGAATTTATACCATGGTTTGAAAAGTTGAAAGGGTTTCTTACTAAACTACCATTGAATGCTGCGTTACTCACAAACCCAACTATACATCTTTTAGGTACTTGACCCAAAAATATATTATCTAAGGTTTTCCCCTGAACTCCGGCTGGTATAGTTAAAACTTTTACTTCAGCACGTGTAATCGGATACTTGGCTGTAGTTGTTGCCAAAACCTTTTGATGAGCGAGCAATATACTTGGATTGATTCGAGCTCTACGGACTATGAGCGTAGCATCAGTAATGCAAACTTTAAATTTAGCATCTGCTGTATATGCCATAAGATTAAAATTTTCCCTTGATCTAACTAACTTAACACACATTTCAACACCATTAATTAAAAACTTTTCTTGATTAAATAAATCTCCATGAAGGTGTCCAATCATCTCAATCTCTTTACTTTGACGAGCAGCTATCTGTCTCTTTACAAAACCTGTGTTTGTATCGTTAGTCGCATTCATGTGTCCCGCAGTATCTTGGTACCAAAGTCCGCAAGTGAGATGAGAATCTTTTGCGGCGGGCGCATAATTCAGTAAAGTTTCTATAAATGCTCTGTATGCATATGTGTTGTTGGGAGGTGACACTAGTTTCTGATTTAAATGCACATCTAATTGACTGAATAGTGAATGTAACCAATTGTTAACCGGAGCTACAATTGTGTCAGCAGCTAAATTGGTTGAGTCTTGATTTAATATTTTGGCTTTTATATGAAGTAATGTATGTGACAAATCAATGTAATCGTCACCGGTACCAGGAACTTGAAATTCAATCGGACCATCATCGGTTAACGATGAAATAGGTTTGTAATGAATCCACAACCCACTTTCAATACTTGTTTGGGTAGATGGTAGAGCAAATAAATCTAATTCGGACTTAACACATTCACACGAATGATTATGTAAAAAAGACATTTTTTTAGTTTGAAAATATGTCTTTGATATTTGTTTTTGTCTTTTTTACAGCCTTCACTTTCGACTGCAGTGATTGAATGAGAGCTGCTCGTTGTTTTCTCTTTGTTATATACCCAGAACCAGACATAAGTCTATCGATCTTTTCATCAGCTTTTCGTTTGAATTGACATCCTTAAGACGGCCTCTGATGGATTCATCCATAGGACGTCTATTAACCATATCTGTCAAAAGTCCTACTCCAGCACTCAATGCTTCTTTACCAATAGTCTTTGCTCCACCAGATAACAATGGTAAAACACTTCTAAATAAGCCCCCCAAGAAACTTCCAATACCATGACCACGTTGATAAGGTGACCCTTTGAAAACCACCCCAATACCAGACCCTGCTTGATGGGTATAGTAATGTTCGTAGGGACAAGTTATATTATCTGATTTGGTATACATTATATTTTTCTAAAGTGAAGTTTAACACACGCAGTCCCAAATTGAAATGGTATCGTCTCTCCTGTGCTTGATCTTATATCTATTTCAATTGTATCGAATTCTCGTCTCATAACTGGTAAGTAATGAGGTGGTGAGAATACATGCATTTTGTTTGATCCGTAGATATACTTTGATGGATCCAATGGAATTATTCTTAACAGAGGCGTCATGACGTCTCCCACTATCTGAGGTTCAATAATGTCACAGTAGACAAATAACTGAGATGGTAGTCCTAAAAATATATTTGCAGGACATCTTCGGTGGTTTTTGTCAACAAGATTAGTATTTGGTTCAAATCCCATTTGAAAACTTAACTTAGGTGATAACGTTAATGATGTGATTGAGTCATCAGTGATTGTAACTGTTACAAGTTTGGAGATTTCATCAAAGCGAAATCGAATTTTTTCTCGTATATTATTCAAAGCTGTTAAAATGTTATTGATGTTTTCATAATTTGTTGCCGGTATATGTGTTTTATACATAACTGATGATGGCTTTGATTCGTTAGGCATAATCATACGTTTGGTTATGTAAACAATGTTTTCACGTTGTTGTACAGTAAACATTGTACAAGGATATTGAAACTCAACGACCCCCACTGCCCATTCACCTTCTAATTTCAGAGGTTTTGGTAATTTAGTTGAAAAGTTCGTTGTCTTGTTATCGGGAAAATACTCCACGGAGCTGTTACTCAGCAATGTTAAATAAAAACTTTCCTTAATCATATTTTTTCCAAGCTGGATGCAGATATCCAACTGTTAAACTTATCTGGATAACCTTTCCACTTGACTAACGCTTCCTTTCTGCCACCAGTGTAACGATAACGAATGATTTTATCTATTTTATACTGCGTAGAGGGGTTATAAGAGACTTTCTGCAATTCTTTTTCATAAAATGTTCCAACGATTGGTTCGTTTTGCAAATCGTTTAATGTATAAACCACCCAAGGACATCTCTCTATTATTGAGGATATGATAAAAACTTCGTCACTCCAGTTACTTTCATATCCTTTTTGAAAAATATGTTTATACTTAGTTATTCTCACATGGTCACCTATGTGGAACCTTGGTAGTTTTATTACGTTTGAATCATTAGATATACGAGAATTCCCAGTGTCATATAAATTTGTCCAGACCGTCATAATATTGTTAGAGTTAACATCACAAGGTCGCATCTTAATACTTGAATGAACACTATGGTTATATGCAAATAACAAATCTGGTAAGATATTTACATATCTATAAGTGTTTTGATGCGTAAAATAACGCCACATCCTCATTTTAAGAGTTCTCTGAAATCTTTCTACTATGCTAGCTTTAATGTCAGGATTGTTAGTCGTGTAGTAATTAATGCCACGCTCTTTGAAGTATTGACGTGTATGTTTGGAAACAAATTCGGTACCTTTGTCGGACTGAATGTGTCTTGGTGTCGCATTGGCTTCTGTAAATATACTTTCAAAACAATTTCGAACAGTCTCGGCGTTTTTATTTTTCATTGATCTAGCAAAAGCATATTTACTGAATACATCAATAACACAAAGAATATACTTGAAACCATCATTATATTCCGAATAAGTTCGCATATCACTTAAATCTGCCTGCCAAAGTTCATTAAAATTAGATAGTACATATTTATTTCGAGGAAACTTTTTATGGACAGGTCTATGTAATGTATATGTTTCTTGAGACTGCAACCATTTTTTTACATCATCTTTTGACATTTGACCATGCATGGCTTTTGTTAACTTATCTAAACTACTATAACCTGCGGGGTGTTTAACATCATAGTAAATATCATTGATTACTAGTAAGGGGTCCATTTTTCCCAATCTATTTTATTTCTTATTTTACGTGTACTTTTAGATGAGATTGGAGTTAGAGAAGATGTAGAAAGCGAGTTTTGAAAAGTTTCAGTATGACTTGACGTTTCTCCTTTGTTTATAATTTCATCTGCATGCAACTGATTTATGTAATCAATCCTCTTCTTGTTTCCGATGTAAGTCAAAGGTACTCTAATGCATTTTAATGCATTAGCAAATGATTCCCATCCAATGGGGCTGGTGCTTCGTTTGAGTGATCTTAAGGAATCATTTACCAAGTCGACAATGTTGCTACCAGGAATCTTTTGCTGGTCAATTAGAACAGTACCTTCATCGTTCCAAGAAATTTTATCGTTACTTGCCAAAATTGTGTCCAATAGTAATTCACCTTTTTTAGCATAAGATTTCGGTATTAATTTGAGAACATGTTTTGTAGTATACAAAGGTTTAAATGAAATACTATCAGAATTTATAGCTTGTTCGATCGGCATCTGTTGTGCTACTACATTCTTATTATCCAATTCTTTTTTTATATATGAATCCATAGCCTCGTTACTATTCATGAGGGTATCTGTTATAATCGGTAGCATTAAAGGTTTTCGTTCTTCCTCCGTAAAGTGTAAGTATCTTTGTAGTGTTTGTAAATATAAAGTCCATTTTTCACGATCATCGGTTTTACTGTTTAATATTTTTTGCATCTCATTATTCAAACGAGATAAGGGAGTGTTTGTTTCTTGTTTCATTCTATCCAATATGCCAGGTTCAACAAGCAACATCTTCTTAGCATTTTCCATTTTAGGTTAACTTTTCAGCAAAGAGTTTACTAGTCCACTCAGAACTGATCCCAATATTATCGGTAAAAAGGCACCTCCTTTCTGTATAATAATTTTTTTCCTGATACTGTTTTTCCCTTTACGCAGCAGTTTTCGAAGAACGTTTTTGTATTTACTAAGTTTCGATTTTTGTTTAGGATGTAGAGGGATTTTACCTTGAAGCACGTTATGTACACATTCACAAATGCAATTTATTTCTTTTTCTTCACAGGCTTTTAATAAAACTCTACGATATTTTGGTTTAAGAGTATGCAATGCTCTTAACAACTCCTGATGTGTCTTTACACGCTGATGCATTATTCATGAATGATTGAAATTTGTTGATGTTTAACGTATTTGAACTCCTTTTTAGGTACATATACCATACAATAACCATCAAATGGAAATAAGTTAGTTTTATAGCGACAAATATCATTCGTATTCTGTTTGAGATCTATCATTAAATAACCATGGGCATCTTTGGTTGCATCTTTGTATGCATCTTCGATGAACTTTAAATTATCTGGTGAAACTTGTCTAGCTAAGTATCGAACTTGTGTTTTGTCGCGAGGATTTTTGAAATAAATAATGTAGCTAGAATTCAAAGATATGTCTCTTTGACCTTTACCCTGATGAAATAAATTTTGCGTAATATAGAATACACTAAGATTTCTATGATGGCTTCCTTTAGTAAATAGATCCACGACGCGTCCATCAGATTCTCTCATTAAATCGTCAATGATTACGAGAACAGGTTCACTTCCATCAAACATACTCAAGTCTGGTAATCCCTGATGATATGTGACATTCTTTAAATTATACAAAGGTTGCATTTCATCATAGCACCAGATTATTTTTGAAAACTCTTTATCACACATATCTTTCATATATTTGAGAAAATTGGTAACGAAGTTAGATTTTCCACAGCCACTTGGCCCCGCAACGATTGCAGTAAATGGATGATAAAAATGAATCATTGTAGTACATACGTCTTATCTATGAGAAAGAAATTAGAACAATGAGTTCAGTTTAAATATTTTTTTTTTATGTAGCATAATATTTCACCTAAAGTCAGCATATAAAAATTGAAATATAATTTATTAAATGTTTTTTATTTCATCATCTCTGAATAATACTCAACACACCATGGAGACATTAATATTTTGTACAATCTTTTTTCGCACATATTTCTCTCGCCATAGTAGCTATGACCCCTTTGGTACCTAGTAATATTTTATTTTTTATATCACTAGCATAATATTTCACCCTAAAATCAGCATGCTTCCAGTGTTCAGCCGGAAATATTCTTTTTAATTTTAGAGATCAAAGATCTCTACTTTCAGATGAATCGTGGTTTTTCCATCATCCCCATTAATGGAGATGTAAGATACCCCCGTCGTCTCGGTGGGCCGGCCGATTAAACTGGATAACATCTTTTTGGCGGTGCCTCAAATAAATCATCGCTTATTTAGCAATTATGTTGAAACAAGAAGATAGTTAAATGCATTTTAAAAAACCAGATCGAAAATGGAGTTTATGAAAACAAGAAATTATATGACTGGAATCCAGTGTAACGAATGGCATTGATGTTGAAGTCCGTTAGTGATTCACTTGATTACAATTGGTATTACGAGTACTTTTTTAGTTTAGAGATCGTTACCCACGTTTTTATTAACATAATACAATAGATCTCTGGCTCAGATACACGTAAATCTAAGCATCTATTATGGATACTATCGAGATACAAAATTGTCTACATAAAATTAATCCTCAGATGACATACAACGTTTATGCTGCCAACCGTATTCCTTTGTTTGTAGAGACACCTATGTATCTAATAGGAAATTTAGACCCTGATACACAGCCCGGTTCTCACTGGGTTGCTATTCACATAGATGCTAATCGAACAGGAGAATACTTTGATTCATATGGTCGTCAACCGAGAGGATTCTATCATAGGTTTATACTGAGAAATACAAAGAAATGGCGAAGAAACATTGTAAAACTCCAGAATGATTTTACTTCAGTGTGCGGCGAATACTGTGTGATGTACTTAGCATATAAGTACAGTGGCGGAACTTTGGACGAGTTCACAAACATATTTACTGAAAATACATTATACAATGATTTTATAGTGAAAGAGTGGTTCAATGCATGTTTTTTGTAAACTCTGATATTAAAATACCTACATGAAATACAGAGCTTACTGCACAAATATTCTTGTTATTGATCCCTCCATGAGGTGATTAAAAAACCCATTAGCGACCTACCTGGTTCCGGAGTCGAAGTCTGTTAATTGCTAATGAGGTGACCATTAGACGATTACTTAATCATCTAGGACGCAGTAATAGCTTTTTGCTAGTTTCGTAACCGTTGAGTTTTACACCCTGGGAGTGAGCGCAATCGACTCAGCGCACCCGATTTAGTGGGAATAGACACCAAACTTTTTTTTTTTTTTTTTTTTAGGAGCCGTTCCCCCAACTTCAGCTTTTCCAACCCTCCAGTTCCGCCGCAACCCCTAGGTGCGCCAGAACTGTACTATCCCTACTACTGCTACGCAATTTTGGCGCCCCATAAAAAGTGCGTACCGAATTTAATTCCGAAAAAAGGTCAACACAGCAGCAACACGGAATCAAATTAGGGCAGACTTAAAAAGCGGGCAACTTCGAAATTGAAATCGTGTGACAGTAAGCCCGTATTTATTAACGCGCACACACAGGGCTTGCTAATGGAATTGGATCGATTCTGGATTAATTGTTCTTACCTCGTCGAAAATTTTAATGGACGCCACTTTTTGTGTCGCACTTTTTGAAGTTACGCTGTACATTGTTTATAGCTGGAGGCTGGTCGTAGAGCATACATACTTTTTTTTATAGGTTCAGGTTGTTAAAAGACCGCCAACAAAGCGGAAAATCACGTATTGTCCTCATCATAACGAACATTTTTTCCTTAGAAACTATGCCTGGGAAATCAACTGTTTCCGAGATAATGAGGTTCTTAGTGATGTAAGGGCTACATTGAATCGAATGTCTACGTAATGAGATGGTTTATACAGTGTCCAGAGCAGCTACCACGAGTGCTCACTGTCACTGTCACTGAAAGTGATAAGTTGGATAAACAACCTTACTACTATATTATTCGGATACATGACAGACGTCCGGCAGACGTCCGGCACAGTTTTTTCGCACTCGTGGTAGCTACTCAGAATAGGTACTTCCTAGAAAACCTACTTTCAAATACATTTAAAAAAAACCATCCAAATCGGTTCACCCGTTTAAGAGCTACGGTGCCACAGACAGACACACATAGCGGTAAAACTTATAATACCCCTCTTTTTGTTTCGGGGGTTTAAAAAAGAAAAGAAAATAGTACGTTCCTGGCGTCTCTTTTCCGAAGGTAACCTAAATCAAAAGGTAGCCGAGCCACCTCAGTGATAAGTGTTTTTTTCTCAAAGC
Organism: Zelleria hepariella; assembly: GCA_949319315.1. Taxonomy (NCBI): domain Eukaryota; kingdom Metazoa; phylum Arthropoda; class Insecta; order Lepidoptera; family Yponomeutidae; genus Zelleria; species Zelleria hepariella. The sequence continues at coordinate 4,176,299 of OX439388.1, forward strand.
AAAGGGAAACACTGAATCTAATCGAGATTACTTTCCAAAACATTGCGTGGGGCCAATTCGCGGAAAAAGAGAGTCTGAGGAAAAATCATGAAAGTTCAGGACAAGTACTTGACTCTCTAGTCAAGTAATATTGGACAAGTTTTTTGGTTTGGGAAAATATTGCTGAGGGATATTCTGCAAAATTATCTCTTTCAGAATGTATATTTAAAACTAACTCTTCTTCTCTGTGCGACTAGCAAAATAAACGAAACATGGGGAAGTGGATATTTTTAACGTATTTTGGACTAGAACAAATCGTTGTAAACAAAACTATCTAGTTTTGTGACCAAACCTCTTTAGCTTTACAAACACTGTAACTGCCAGAATAGAAGCAAGATCAGATTTCAATCCGAACATAAGTATACCTAAAAGCTAAATCCACTCGCGAGATAGTCGCATGCTTTGTGACCCAGATATCTGCGATTGACACGAACTGTAAGTCTCCAGAGGGCAAACAAAAAGCCTTGCTGCTCACGTCATAGAGTTTAAAACAACAGAAATACAAGGTGTTGTTTCGTCAAGTGACACCCCACTCGACACCCCACCCTACTCGGAGTGGATAACTCAATCTCGAAATGTATTTTTCGAATAACTCTATTCCAAATGCACGCCACTTCGAAAAACGTATCAGTGAAATATTTCATTGCCGAAACACTCGATGCCGAATGCACGCCACTTCCAAAAACGTAACAGCGAAATATTCGAGCGAGATATCGAACTTCATTTGGTCGATTAACATGATATTGAAAACACGATTGATTCATTTGCTACTGATTGAAAACACCCTAGATAAAAAAACCCTAAAAACCATGACGGTGAAGGAAAACATCGTGAAGAAACCTGAGCGTATGACGCGTTGAGGGTATTATACCCTCGCCCTCAACGCGAAAATCGGCAATCCGCTCGAACTCTGAGGCCCGGTTTCTTAATTGAGAATTTCACTAACCAAATGCTTAAGTATCGTTCGGTCTCTGCAGATGTCACACAAGAGAATGTGACAGAACGATACTTAAGCCTTTGGTTAGTGAAATTCTCGATTCAGAAACCGGACCTGAGAGAAGGTCTTGGCCCAGCTAGTGGGACATGTACAATTGTAGAGGCTACATCTTACTTTTTTACTTGTAACTCTTTCGAACCTCTCATCTCAGGACCAATAAAGAGATCGTTAAATTGGACCTTTTGTGTCTAAGAATATAATAATCTTTCCGGGTGTTCATTACCCTCACTGAGGCAACTCCTATTGCCTCTGACAACCTATCATGTGTTGTTTTGGGGTTAGACAATACATTCGCATTAACCTGCTTCGGAATCGTACTGGATTTCCGTAAAATTCATAGTACGTTGGACGTACATCATTTTAAGATATTATACAGGGTGTTAAAAGACCGCCAACAAAGCGGGAAACCACGTATTGTCCTCATCATAAGGAACATTTTTGCCCAAGCAACTATGCCTGGGAAATCAACGGTTTCCGAGATAATAAAGTCCAAAGTCGGACTTTTCAAAACTTTTTTTTGCAGAAATGCATTCAATATCCAGTTCTTAACAAACCTTCTCAAGAAGCCATCTCAAAATTATGAATATTTCTTACAAAAAACGACGTCAAAATTGCAACCCGCAATGTATTCTAAACATCGGCACTTCAAGCTTAAGTAACATAAACTGATATCTAAGTTTGAGCAATATGACTTCTGTGTTTTACAAGTCCATTGCGTGATAAAATATTTTTCAAAATTGTAACCTAAAAAACCAAAATCATTTCCCAGCAATCATTTATCGAAAAAGTACTTTGTTTTGATGTCTAGTATGCGTGGCTTTCGGGTCGGTTGGCGGTCTTTTAACACCCTGTATATGATCGGATTCTAAGGTGGTGGCTCTGCCGCAGAGGATCACACACAATTTAATACACATATTTCGGTATAACATTCGGAAACATACTTGTAGTAAACGTAAATATAAAAGTCAAGTTTACTCGGTAGTAAATTTGACTTTTATATTGACTAAATCACCGGTTTCTAAATTCTGAATCTAAATACTTACAACGTCGATCAAAAATATTGATAATCGAAGACAAACCAAATATAAGATACTACCGACCCCTGCTTTGCACAGGATGCAATAAAAAGGAGAAGATTGTACGGTCGGCCACCGTCTAGGATACCCTATGGCAGCTCTTATCGCGCACGGCATAAGGGTGTCCATCGAACAAAAAGGGGTATCCTAGTACCTATGTGGATGACAGACTGTACCTTCCGTGAAAAAATATCTAACCGATGGTGAAAACAGCATCTTAATCCGTTGCGTAGTTTAGGAGTAGTTAGCGTATATTCAGATCTAATCAGACCAATTTCGAGACGTATTTCGGCCGTTTGCATGTAGATAAACTACTGTGCATTCCTATATTATGACGTAAGCACCCAAGACCGTTTCTACTAACTGAAGCAGAAATAAGTACCGTAAGTAGGTAGATAACTCTGAGTGGGACTTTAAAAAAATAAACAAAAGGAGCATAATGGCTTTCGAATTAAACGTTTCTTCTTTATTTTTCTCCCTTTTTTGTTCTCGAAATGAGTAATTTCCCTTTGAGACGGCAGATGATTGCTTTTTGTACGGCTTCCATGGCTTTATCCGCTTATAGTACAGTCGCCAGCGACCGTTTAATTTTCTTGAAAGGTTACCGGTTCCCCTTTTGATATGTTGTAAAGCACGTCATTCTGGGTACAAACATCTAATTTTTGAAGGTCCTAACCCGCCGCATCAATGAGAAATTTAAGGTCAAAGTTACGAAAAAATGCACTTAATTCAGAGTAAAAGGTTACCGGTTCCCCTTTTGATATGTTGTAAAACACGTCATTCTGGGTACAAACACCTAATTTTTGAAGTTCCTAACCCGCCGCATCAATGAGATATTTAAGGTCAAAGTTACGAAAAAATGCACTTAATTCAGAGTAAAAGGTTACCGCTTGCCACCTTGATATTGTGAAAATTTATGCAATTTCACATACTAGAACCTAAATCTTGCAGTCCCTAACCCGCCGCATCCATGAAAAAAATTAAGTCAAAAATCGAAAAATGCGTTTTGGCAATGAATGTATGGGTACCTTGCTTTACATCCGGTAGTTCTGAATTTTGGCTGATTTGTTTATGGTGTTGGCCCAATGAATTATTCAAGTTTGTGATCTCGAGCGCCGACCGCAACCATGTCAAAAACCGAAAAAACCGCGAAATTGTATTGAGAGCAATGCCTTTTTTCAGTTTTTGGCCACATTTTTGCTCCGATTTTTCTGTAACTTAGTACAAGTACTCTTCGACAAAATCAAATAGTAACACATTCTTAAAATTTTCAAGAATTCCCCCCTAGCCGGTAAAATTGTGTGTCAAAAGTCACCAAAAATGCAGTTAATTCACTTAAAAGGTTACCGCATGCCGTTGTGAAATTGTGATAAAATACGTAATTTGAGCTACAAAATACCAAATCTTGCCGTTCTTAACCCGCCGCATCAATGAGATATTTAAGGTCAAAGTTACGAAAAAATGCACTTAATTCAGAATAAAAGGTTACCGCTTGCCACCTTGATATTATGAAAATTTATGCAATTTCACATACTAGAACCTAAATCTTGCAGTCCCTAACCCGCCGCATCCATGAAAAAAATTAAGTCAAAAATCGAAAAATGCGTTTTGGCAATGAATGTATGGTTACCTTGCTTTACATCCGGTAGTTCTGAATTTTGGCTGATTTGTTTATGATGTTGGCCCAATGAATTATCCAAGTTTGTGATCTCGAGCGCCGACCGCAACCATGTAAAAAACCGAAAAAACCGCGAAATTGTATTGAGAGCAACGCCTTTTTTTCAGTTTTTGGCCACATTTTTGCTCCGATTTTTCTGTAACTTAATACAAGTACTCTACGACAAAATCAAATAGTAACGTATTCTTAAAATTTTCAAGAATTCCTACCTAGCTGGTAAAATTGTATGTCAAAAGACTCAAAAGTCACCAAAAATGCAGTTAATTTACTTATAAGGTTACCGCATGCCGTTGTGAAATTGTGATAAAATACGTAATTTGAGCTACAAAATACCAAATCTTGCCGTTCCTGACCCGCCGCAAACATGAAAAAATTCAAGCCAAAAGTAGGCAAAAAAATGCAATTAATTCAGAATAAAAGGTTACCGCTTGCCACCTTGATATTATGAAAATTTATGCAATTCCACATACTAGAACCTAAATCTTTCAGTCTCTAACCCGCCGCATCCATGAAAAAAATTAAGTCTAAAATCGAAAAATGCGTTTGGCAATGAATGTATGGGTAACTTGCTTTACATCCGGTAGTTCTGACTTTTGGCTGATTTGTTTATGATGTTGGCCCAATGAATTAACCAAGTTTGTGATCTCGAGCGCCGACCGCAACCATGTAAAAAACCGAAAAAACCGCGAAATTGTATTGAGAGCAACGCCTTTTTCAGTTTTTGGCCACATTTTTGCTCCGATTTTTCTGTAACTTAGTACAAGTACTCTACGACAAAATCAAATAGTAACGTATTCTTAAAATTTTCAAGAATTCCCCCCTAGCCGGTAAAATTGTATGTCAAAAGACTCAAAAGTCACCAAAAATGCACTTAATTCACTTAAAAGGTTACCGCATGCCGTTGTGAAATTGTGATAAAATACGTAATTTGAGCTACAAAAAAACCAAATCTTGCCGTTCCTGACCCGCCGCAAGTAGAGTATGTTTACTTGTACTAAGTTACAGAACAATCGGAGGAAAAAAGTGGCCAAAAACTAAAAAAATGCTCACAATACAATTTCGTGTTTTTTTTTTTTGTTTTTGTCATTTGGATCATTTGGTCGGCGCTCGAGGTCACAAACTTGAATTATTTCATTATAAACAAGTCAGCCAAAAATCTGAACTACCGGATTTAAAGCAAGGTCATTGCCAAAATAAGTATCATTGCCAAAACGCATTTTAAATTTTTCACTTAATTTTTTTCATGGATTCGACGGATTAGGAACTGCAAGATTAAGGTTCTTTTATGTAGAATTGCGTAAATTTTCACAATATCAAGGTGACAAGCGGTAACCTTTTATTCTGAATTAAGTGCATTTTTGCCTACTTTTGGCTTGAATTTTTTTATGTTTGTGGCGGGTCAGGAACGGCAATATTTGAGTTTTTGTAGTTCAAATAACGTAATTTATCACAATTTCATGGCGGCTTGCGGTATCCTTCTAAGGAAAATAGGTGCATTTTTGGTGACTATTGACATACAATTTTACCTGGTAGGGGGGAATTCTAGAAAATTTTAAGAATACGTTTCTATTTGATTTTGTCGTAGAGTACTTGTACTAAGTTACAGAAAAATCGGAGCAAAAATGTGGCCAAAAACTGAAAAAAGGCGTTGCTCTCAATACAATTTCGCGGTTTTTTCGGTTTTTGACATGGTTGCGGTCGGCGCTCGAGATCACAAACTTGGTTAATTCATTGGGCCAACATCATAAACAAATCAGCCAAAAGTCAGAACTACCGGAAGTAAAGCAAGGTACCCATACATTCATTGCCAAAACGCATTTTTCGATTTTGACTTAATTTTTTTCATGGATGCGGCGGGTTAGAGACTGAAAGATTTAAGTTCTAGTATGTGGAATTGCATAAATTTTCATGATATCAAGGTGGCAAGCGGTAACCTTTTATTCTGAATTAAGTGCATTTTTGCCTACTTTTGGCTTGAATTTTTCATGTTTGCGGCGGGTCAGGAACGGCAAGATTTGGTTTTTTGTAGCTCAAATTACGTATTTTATCACAATTTCACAACGGCATGCGGTAACCTTTTAAGTGAATTAACTGCATTTTTGGTTACTTTTGAGTCTTTTGACATACAATTTTACCGGCTAGGGGGGAATTCTTGAAAATTTTAAGAATACGTTACTATTTGATTTTATCGTAGAGTACTTGTACTAAGTTACAGAAAAATCGGAGGCAAAAATGTGGCCAAAAACTGAAAAAAGGCGTTGCTCTCAATACAATTTCGCGGTTTTTTCGGTTTTTGACATGGTTGCGGTCGGCGCTCGAGATCACAAACTTGGTTAATTCATTGGGCCAACATCATAAACAAATCAGCCAAAAGTCAGAACTACCGGAAGTAAAGCAAGGTACCCATACATTCATTGCCAAAACGCATTTTTCGATTTTTGACTTAATTTTTTTCATGGATGCGGCGGGTTAGAGACTGAAAGATTTAAGTTCTAGTATGTGGAATTGCATAAATTTTCATGATATCAAGGTGGCAAGCGGTAACCTTTTATTCTGAATTAAGTGCATTTTTGCCTACTTTTGGCTTGAATTTTTTCATGTTTGCGGCGGGTCAGGAACGGCAAGATTTGGTTTTTTTGTAGCTCAAATTACGTATTTTATCACAATTTCACAACGGCATGCGGTAACCTTTTAAGTGAATTAAGTGCATTTTTGGTGACTTTTGAGTCTTTTGACATACAATTTTACCGGCTAGGGGGGAATTCTTGAAAATTTTAAGAATACGTTACTATTTGATTTTGTCGTAGAGTACTTGTACTAAGTTACAGAAAAATCGGAGCAAAAATGTGGCCAAAAACTGAAAAAAGGCGTTGCTCTCAATACAATTTCGCGGTTTTTTTGGTTTTTTACATGGTTGCGGTCGGCGCTCGAGATCACAAACTTGGTTAATTCATTGGGCCAACATCATAAACAAATCATCCAAAAGTCAGAACTACCGGATGTAAAGCAAGTTACCCATACATTCATTGCCAAAACGCATTTTTCGATTTTAGACTTAATTTTTTTCATGGATGCGGCGGGTTAGAGACTGAAAGATTTAGGTTCTAGTATGTGGAATTGCATAAATTTTCATAATATCAAGGTGGCAAGCGGTAACCTTTTATTCTGAATTAATTGCATTTTTGCCTACTTTTGGCTTGAATTTTTTCATGTTTGCGGCGGGTCAGGAACGGCAAGATTTGGTTTTTTGTAGCTCAAATTACGTATTTTATCACAATTTCACAACGGCATGCGGTAACCTTTTAAGTAAATTAACTGCATTTTTGGTGACTTTTGAGTCTTTTGACATACAATTTTACCAGCTAGGTAGGAATTCTTGAAAATTTTAAGAATACGTTACTATTTGATTTTGTCGTAGAGTACTTGTATTAAGTTACAGAAAAATCGGAGCAAAAATGTGGCCAAAAACTGAAAAAAAGGCGTTGCTCTCAATACAATTTCGCGGTTTTTTCGGTTTTTTACATGGTTGCGGTCGGCGCTCGAGATCACAAACTTGGATAATTCATTGGGCCAACATCATAAACAAATCAGCCAAAATTCAGAACTACCGGATGTAAAGCAAGGTAACCATACATTCATTGCCAAAACGCATTTTTCGATTTTTGACTTAATTTTTTTCATGGATGCGGCGGGTTAGGGACTGCAAGATTTAGGTTCTAGTATGTGAAATTGCATAAATTTTCATAATATCAAGGTGGCAAGCGGTAACCTTTTATTCTGAATTAAGTGCATTTTTTCGTAACTTTGACCTTAAATATCTCATTGATGCGGCGGGTTAAGAACGGCAAGATTTGGTATTTTGTAGCTCAAATTACGTATTTTATCACAATTTCACAACGGCATGCGGTAACCTTTTAAGTGAATTAACTGCATTTTTGGTGACTTTTGACATACAATTTTACCGGCTAGGGGGGAATTCTTGAAAATTTTAAGAATGTGTTACTATTTGATTTTGTCGAAGAGTACTTGTACTAAGTTACAGAAAAATCGGAGCAAAAATGTGGCCAAAAACTGAAAAAAGGCATTGCTCTCAATACAATTTCGCGGTTTTTTCGGTTTTTGACATGGTTGCGGTCGGCGCTCGAGATCACAAACTTGGATAATTCATTGGGCCAACATCATAAACAAATCAGCCAAAATTCAGAACTACCGGATGTAAAGCAAGGTACCCATACATTCATTGCCAAAACGCATTTTTCGATTTTTGACTTAATTTTTTTCATGGATGCGGCGGGTTAGGGACTGCAAGATTTAGGTTCTAGTATGTGAAATTGCATAAATTTTCACAATATCAAGGTGGCAAGCGGTAACCTTTTACTCTGAATTAAGTGCATTTTTTCGTAACTTTGACCTTAAATATCTCATTGATGCGGCGGGTTAGGAACTTCAAAAATTAGGTGTTTGTACCCAGAATGACGTGTTTTACAACATATCAAAAGGGGAACCGGTAACCTTTTACTCTGAATTAAGTGCATTTTTTCGTAACTTTGACCTTAAATTTCTCATTGATGCGGCGGGTTAGGACCTTCAAAAATTAGATGTTTGTACCCAGAATGACGTACTTTACAACATATCAAAAGGGGAACCGGTAACCTTTCAAGAAAATTAAACGGTCGCTGGCGACTGTACTATTAGTGGCAACATTATTGCCAAAGATGTTTATTTAACTCGGTAACCGTGATCGTTTCCCAATTTTTCCTATTCGTGACACGAGGCAGCAAAATGATGAAGTGGCTGTTGATTCATTAATTTTTCTTTGTTTAGTTGTTTACCTTTTCTCAACTTTGTAAGTCAACTTAGGTGGGTGGGTAAAATGATTGAAGCGTATTCATTCACATTTTTCAAGTAAATGTTTCATATCGAAGGTTGAGAAACCCTATCGGTAAAATCCACCGCAACTTGAAGTCCGAGGCTTCATCTCCGCACTGCCTACACTAGAATTTTATTCTAGACTAGTTGTGCCCGCGACTTCGTATGCGTTTTTACACATTTGACATTTAATTTAAATTCGACTGTGGAGGAAAACTCAAAAGGAAGGTTTTTTTTTACCCCCGACCAAGAAAGAGGGGTGTTATAATTTTGACAGCTTTGTGTGTGTGTCTGTATAGGTATGTGTTTATGAGGGTGTCTGTGTGTGGCACCGTAAATGCTCTTAAATGGGTGAACGATTTGGAAGCTATAGGTTTTTTTTTTAATTTGAAAGCAGGTTTTCTAGCGAATGTTCTTAGTTATGTTTTGTCAAAATTGGTTCAGCTATTGATTAAATATGCTTATTTGAAGCTAACATGTCGGGGTATTTTAATTTAATAGTTATTATTTGCGGTAGCAAGGCTCAAAAGAAAGCCATAGATTAAAATAGAATAAAAACCCTAATCTAAACAAAACATTCATAAATTTTTAATAAATATGTATTGTTTACATTAAGGTATCGCCCGTGATAAGATACCGGAAGCTTAGCATAAGAATGGCTTAGGAAGTAAAGGGGTCAGGGCGTCCCACGGCTATGCCACACGGAGGGAAAGTACCTTGAATATTGTAGATGGAACATTTTACTGAAAGAAGACATTATTTGAATTTAAAAAACAATTTAAACTGCATTCATAGATATCTAAATAATTACATGGATGAACCGGGAATCGAACCCGTTACATGAGAAAAATAATTACTCTGTAGTTTTATCATACCGATCGAAAGGCTACATCATAAGGATTATTTTTTGCTAAATAACATAGTGTCAGAAATAAAAGGAACGATTCCCGGTTCAACCATGTAATTATTTCAATATCTATGGATGCAGTTTAAATTGTTTTTTAAATTAAAATAATGTCTTTTTTCAGTAAAATTTTCCATCTACAATATTTAAGGTACTTTCCCTCCAAGTGGTTGTAAGAGGAGCGTGTCCCGGCATGATATAAAACATACACGGTGGGCACACCTTCACATTAAATAAAATAGATACATAAATACAAATAAATGAAGTTAACAGAACCTTAAACGTTCTCAAATAATTGGCCAATAAAAATAGTTGTGATCGTCTAGTTTCGATAATAAAAGGACCATACGTTGTGTGTTAAATTTTGTAAGTAAGTGGGTAAAGTCATCAAAATAGAAATTGGGTAATAATTGCTGAAAAGGTAAACATTGAACACGTGAAAGTACAATATCGCACACGAGTATCCTAATCGGTATTATCGCATGCTACTTAGCTTCGGTTGGCATCTGGAAACGGCCCTGGATCGAGTTCGGGGTCAGCATCGAGACAAAGGCCTCAACGCTCTGCAGTCCTCCCCTAAATAGACACTATACACAATGCGCATTTACGCAATACACTTTTCACAGAAAGGCCATAATAGACGAGCGCGTCTAATCACTTTCACTCGCGAATAACGGAAATAAATAAATATAATAAAAGAGGTATATAATATTTAGATATGAAATATTTGATCTAGAGAGAGGGCAATAATAAAATAAGATAATAAGGTATCTCGCCGGTACTCGTTCTTCGTGCGGAATAAAATATTTTGGGAGGATTCTAGATCCCAAAATGAGAAATAGAAGAAAGTGTTAGTCCTATTGATAGGAACGCAGGCTCCCTTCCAACCTTATCCTGCGCCAACGAGTCTCGACCTTTGGAAACTCGCTCCTTACGGACCAAAGCAAAAGCCTATAGATCCTCCTAATCCTCTTTCATTACAATCATCTACATAACATTCACACACATTCAATCATCTTCATTCTATTTCCCCTTTAGAAAATTTAGATAATTAAATCAAAACTTTCACAAATGCGTTTCCGTGACCCCCGAGCTTGTGGACCAGGAAAATCCGCCGTACGCAAGTTTTATGACACGTCATTACAAGGACAACCGGAAACCGTAGAGGAACCACCCCACTCTTTTACAGGTCCGATAGGATGTGCATCAGTGAAAGCCCCGTCCAACCATCGTAATCTTCGCAGGAATTAGTTCAATAAACTTCATAACCATATCGTAATGTTTGGAAATGTATTTCCGTAACCCCCGAGCTTGTGGACCAGGATAACCTACGTACGCAAGTTTTATGACACGTCATTACAAGGACAACCGGAAACCGTAGAGGAACCACCCCACTCATTTACGTACACCCACAAACACCATTGATATGACTATTCATCGACACCTATATACACTGCAATATTCTGTTAAACCTGTGGATAATTAATTGTATGAAGACTCCTTCTGGCTGCTGTTGCTGTGTCGCCCCTAGATTATATGTGATACACATAGAAGTTCGCCTCGCTGCTGCTAAATCGCGACGCTGCTGTTGTGAAAAAAATATAATATCTCGTTCTCTGCTTCAAGTTGTTGAGCCGTTGATGATGAAAACCTGTATTAGTTCTGTTATGAAGCCGTAGTCCATCTTAGTCGTTTGTCCTGTCCTAGCTGTCCTAGTTCTAAACAAAGCTGTTGCCATAACCAAAACGACGGACAAGTAAAGGGGAAACCTTCTGCTCCTTGCTAAAGGGATGAGGGATTCAAAACTGTTAGAATATAATAAATACAGTACTTAGATACCATACAATACACTAATAAATAATTGAATAATTATAAATAACTCGCGCTATAAACACTTTCGCGGAACAAAAGTACAGACAGGGACGCCCCTCGATTCTACACTCTTTCAACGTATTTTTACCTTTACACTAAAATTCGAAAAACATGCCTTCTGGCTGAATCACTCCGCGAAATCCACCAAATAGGGTGTAATAACTTATTCACACACTGCTCACTAACGTTTCGCGCGCGGTCAGACTCCAGGACTCAAGCTAACTTCATTTCTCTGGAACTGAAAGTCTAGACTTTTCAGGTTTCAAAGTTAGACTTGACTCTTTCGCGGTTAAAACTTCACTGACCAATTTTGTTCCCTGAATTCCCTTCACAGCTCGGTCAGAATTAAGCTCCTCCCACAGGAAAGCAATAAATATTCTATTTTATGACCCCCTAATTTACGACTTGAAGTGCATGAGCTAGAAATGGCACAAAAAACCCAAGCCCTTCTAAATCCATAAAGATTACCAAATTTTTTCTGAAATATTGGGTTGTTTCCGTCTAGACCCTTTAACATTCCTTTTTTACTGAAATCGCTAATAAAGTTCTAAGTTATTAAAATTAAGACAGATAAAGGTTAATATTAATAGCTTGTGTAATTCGTGTGCCGAAGAATCTAATGGTGGATAATTCAGTATAGTGCATCTTTGATATCGCACTTGTTTTACAATGACACCAAATCTTTTCCCTTACTGATGTCATTAATCAAATAAAAGTAAATCTAGATTTTGTAAAATAGTTTGAGCCCTTTTACGTACAACCTAATTTAAATCTTAGAGGGTCCTTACGGGAACCGCCTGATTTTCTGTCAACACGTTGCAAACTGGAACATGTAAGCTGTCAGAAGGCCAATAAATTTGTGTATTTAATGACAACGTATAACTAAGACACAGGAAAATATCAGCTCAAATCTAAATTTGCACTGCTCTAGGCTGCTTGGAATAGCGTTGAATTTCGTTTCACGAAATTGTAAATAATCGTCTCTTCTATTTCTGACAACCTTACTTTAAGGACCATTTAATATTAACCTTTATTACAAAGCAACAAGGTCCTTGTAATCGGGTTTCAACACGTTTCTTCTCGTGAGAGCGAATGAAAAAACGTGACAGTTTTATGAATTTTGGTGAATTTCCATCGAAAGCGTCATGTGATTTAAATGCTTATTATCGGCTCCCTAAAGTTCACTTCTCTGAAAAATGAAAATTTCAGCCCTGCGATAGAACAGTAATCTCGGCAATCACACCGAAGTTGCACTCTAAGTCGGACGTTGCCTCCATACAATGTCGTGCATGCTCGTCGAGTCGTTGATCTGTACACGCAACTTCTATTCGATTCCTAGTTCATTCCCTCCCGATTTGGGCGTGGTCATCCCTTCCATTCTGAACGGGACCTTACACTGATGTACAAAATAGTTGGCGTTACTTGGCTAATTTCAAACAATAATACCATCAAAAACTGTAACTAGACAGAACATAAGAATGCATGGAATTTCTCTTGTTACATGGTATAGCCGTGGGACGCCCTGTATATGTATTTCCCTCGATGAAGAGTAGGATAGATAAAGTTATAAGCCCATAGATAAGGTCTTTCTCATTCTAATGCTAAGCCAGCAATCAAAGCATACGGCTAATAATTCTGTCTAACCCGCTCAACGGTAAACAATAGTTATTTGTTATGCAAGAATGCAAAATTATTGTTTGCGGCGTGTGCTTGTATTGAATACCGAGCGGTGTTAAAAGACCGCCAACAAAGTGGGAGACCACATAGTCCTCATCATAACGAAAATTTTTTCCCAAGGAACTATGCCTAGGAAATCAACAGTTTCCGAGATAATGAGGTTCCAAGTCGGACTTTTTTTTTCCGTTTTTTTTTCAGAAATGTGTTTAGTATGACGTTATTAACATATCTTCTCAAGAAGCTATATCAAAATTATGAATATTTCTTACAAAAAACGAAATTAAAATTGCAACCCGCAATGTATTCTGAACATCGGATAGCCTAGATTGTGCCCAGAACCAGGATTTATCACGGTCCTAAATTTGACCTAAAACTATTCAGCGGTATTCGCGTGATGAGGTAACACACAGACAGACAGACAGACAGACAGACAGACAGACAGACAGACATAGACCGATTTTTTTGCATTTTTGTATTCAGTATAGTTTACTTAGAAACCCCTGCTAGTTTTTTTCTAAAAATATTCAATGTACAGAATTGACTTCGCTAGAGTTTTATTATAAGTATAGATAGAAGATGATTGAAGCTTGGTTAAAGTGATCTAGACATTGTTTACTCCCTAACTTCCTATGATCTATACCTATAATCCCTATGACTAAGTTAGCTGCGGCCGTATGGACCATTGACTTTCCCGTGGACTAGGCGGACTTGACTATAGTGGTATACAAGGTGTACAAAAGGTGTTACACACGTTGTAGATGCAAGCCTAATATGGATTAGATTAGCCTCCAAGGAAGTGGTAGCCATTGAACCACTAACCGTGTTCCCAAATATACCACAGCGAATCCCGCAAAATCTTCGCCCAGATTTCAAACACACCATTTACGACATAATACACGAGCAAAGGCATTCAAGGAGGCTTTCATTATACCGACTCATTTGGACAAAAGGCCGAGCCCGGACGATTTGTCCGCTTTCATGTACATCGCTAATCCGCCCCTCGGCTAAGGCCTTGTGCAGACGGGGCAATTTTGGGTTCTCTTTATAATATTTTTCTTCCTGAACTAGGAGTAACTGAGGTTTTTCCGGCGACTTCGTCTGTTAGAAAAAAAATCCTTCGATTTCCCCGCTAACGATGTCAGCGCGAACAAAGTCGCAGGAAAAAGCTAGTAATTAAAAAGCCTAGCCATTTCAGCGTAAAAGAGTAACTTATCTACATCTATCCAGCTATACAGGGCAATTTTAAATAGCTTTATTCATTCCTGTAACTCGATATTTTTTGTATTTTGTAAAGCACTAACCAGTGCTAGGGAACTTTATAAAGATTTTTATATGGTTAAAAATTCGCTCAGGACGGGAATTTTGATTGGTAGAGCGCCTGCACGGTATGCAAGAGGTTTCTGGTTCAAATCTCGTACCGAGCGGATATTTTTTTGGCAGACTAGAGAGCAATATTTATCGTATGAAAAACTTTCTTCGTGTGACTGACGCATAACTCTGCCCTAGAAGTGTGCTTGTGTGAGTCGTTACAAAAACCTCTAAGTAATTGCTTAAGTTTTGTGCTTAATTTATAAAAGAGACGTGTTTAGGCTACGATTCTTTAGGTGATTTCGGTAATAGAAGTCTTTATTTTCCTGTGAAAGAAATATTGATCAATCGCTTGTTTGTGAACTAACGGTTAAAAATACTGATAATTTCATGCTACACTCTTTTCTGCTCATTCTACGAGTAAGTAAAGCCCTATGAGAGTATGAACACATGGACTAGACTTTTTAGTTTAAACTGTGATTGATCACGGGCCTAAACCATAGAACAGAATATTCTAAACATAAGTCAGTTTTTTTTTAATTTAGTTTATCCAATCACACAGTCGTATACGTGCAAGTCTACTCTCTAAACTGAGCTCAGCTTAGTAAACTGATAAAATCTACATTGTTAGAAACATCCAGAATGCATATTCCGTAAAAAACCGCACAGTTGCCAGTCCTCAAAACCGGTTTATTTGCCGTAAAATAGATCTTATTATTTTTTTAAATACCTATGTTCTTTTAAATATTTTTCCCCCAAATAAACCGGTTTTAAGGACTATTTATAGCAAATGTGCGGTTTTTTTTTCACAGAATAAGCACTGTCCGCTTACACATCCATCGCTATGTATCCCTTGTCCACTTATTGCAACTGTGTTTAGTGTGAAAGGAACGAAGAAACATTTCAACTCTAGTTCTAGTATTCTTCTAGCTAAAATTGTATCCTAGTGTCCAAATATGTATAAGCCACTAAACTCCTTCTTTACGAGGCAATATCGAGAAAACCGCACTGAGTATATTGTCTATTGAGAGGCTATTGGAGAACGTTGATGTTATTGTTTGATCAACCTTTGATCTTGGTGGCTTTGCCTTATTGCCTTCAAAAATATTTGTGGGCTAGACAGTAAGTACCAAGAGGTAGGTAGCAATTATTTAACACATTCATGTAAGAACACACCACTATATTTTGTCCAATACTCATTTTCATTTATCAAATCACAAATGTAAAATTATTTCTAAGTTAATGCACGTTAAATATTATTAGAAAAAATAAAGGCTTATTTTATATTATTTATTAGTTACGTAGAGGTGCACGCAGCAATAATTTTCTGAAATCATGGAACGAAAGTCACAAGAATGTATACTTTGTGAATAAAAAAAAAACTTATTATTTGTTTCAAGCGTTACTAAAACTATCATCCCAGAGCCGGGTGTTACTAGGTAACCAAAACAACATGTAAATAAATGTTCTTAGTAACAAAGTCGCAGGAGAAGGCTAGTTTCATAATAAATGTGGAAGACCAAAAGCTGAAAATGTTCCAGTCGTATTCAAAGGTTACTTCTCCGAAATTAATATTTTATCGGCAAAAGTTTAATTTCGCCCTCTGTCCCCAAAGGCACGAGCTGTGAACCGTGAAGCCTAGTCGCTTTAAATTCAATGCTTACAAAGCAAAGTACAGATAGAAAAAACGGCACCTATTATATTATTTTCCTATGAAAACCCACATTTCGAAATAAACTTCGCGTGAGCCCCTTTCATGTAATACTTTTCATTTGAAAACAAAAACAAAGTGTCGTGGTAGACGCGTACCCTTCCACTACTCAGCACCACCATACATCTGAGTTCGGGAAGGGTTTCCACCAGTTTTTGCATTCTAGTTTGCGCAAATCCTACCCTGATTTGATCCTTACCACTGCGCAACGTCACCGAAAAGTCTTCCCGACCTCAGATTAGTATATGAATAGTGGAAGGGTTTCCATAAACGCGTGGTGGACGAACAGATTTTTATGGATGACCTTAGGTATATTACGAGTATAAATTAAATGCTTCACAAAATCGTAGTTTAGTGTATCCTGTTTTTATATTGCCTAAACTTAGGCTGTTATGCTTTAGCCGACTGTATCTACAAAGTATTAACAAATTAAACTGTCCGTAATATAACTTAGTGCCGGGCGTGGCCATATGCACATGACTGCAACTCCGCACAATGTTCAAAAACACGTTTCACGCGTACCATCCAAACCACCATAGAATAAAAACGTACAAAACTGCAGTCCGTATTCGTCTCTCAAAAATATAATAGAAATAAACACTATGATCTTCTTTTCTGACACGTTTTTTTCTTTCAAATTGAAAAACAAAAAAAAAACAACATTTCCTTTCCATAATAAGAACAAACTTTCATTAGGAGAAAAAACGGCCACTTTTGACTTGTGCAAGTTTTATTCATAGGTTTAAGGATCTGACCTTCCTAAAAATAGAATGCCTAGGGATCCTTTTTAGACGGCTCGTTTTTAGCAAAAAACCCATCCAAAAAGAAGATATTGTATTGTTATTGATATTGTTTTTAATTGACCGTCAAGTTAAAGTAAAAAAAAATTTAAAAAAAAGATTTTCTTTTTATTGGCGTCGCTAGTGTGCATTGACCGTCCACGTCGCCTTAAGGGATTTATTTATAGGTCCTAGGATCTGAAATCTAAACCTTTGCCTTAGGTCCTAAAATAGTTACGCCTCGCGTTGAGAACTTAATGATCCGTTTTTAGTAAATAAAACATCCAGAAAGAAGATATGATTTTTTTTCTATTGGCTGCGCTAGTTGTGCCTCTATCTGGGCCTTAAATTCGGAAGGCAAAGTTTTTTGTTCGAAAGTCCGTTATTGGCTTAATCTTATCTTTAGACAATATTTGAGAAACTAATTTCAATATTTTCTATTTTGGTTCAGTAGTTTGGATTTTACAACGTTTCAAAGTTACGGTTTTATGACGTCACGCGACGGTCTGCATACTGTTGGCGGTCATAGGAAAAAAACATTTTAGCGCATAAAAACAAAACTACTGGACCAAAATAAAAAATATTTAAATTAGTTTCTCAATATTGTCTAAAAATAAGATTAAGCCAATAACGGACTTTCGAACAAAAAACTTTGCGTACCGAATTGTGCAATACCCATGCTGACTATCTGGTCAGCCTCATGTTGCTTAGTGGGAAAAGTTTTTGCGGCTGAACATTTTAGCATGGAAATCTGTCACGAACAACGTACAACAGCGGGTAGATAGCAGTCCTATTGCAGCTAGTTATTTGAACAAACGAATTAACACGTTAGAGTAGCACGGTTTATATTTTAAACCCACCCCAAAAAAAGAAGGTTGTTATAACTTTGACCTACGCTATGTGTGTTTCTCTGTCAGTGAGGGTGAATGTGTGAGTGTGTCTTTGGCTCCGTACCGTATGACCGTAGCTCTTAAACGGGTGAACCGATTTGGATGCGGTTTTTATTTTTATTTAAAGGCGCAAGCACAAGTGCGTTTTTATCGGTCAATAATAACGGATGCGTTATTGCGATATCTTTCAGTACATTCAGTACATTTCAGTAGGTACATTTTGTATAAGGATGGCCATAGCGTTACTATCACAGCAGTGAGTAACTCCAAACCTGTCGTGGCGAAGCACATGTCTTAAGCCGCGTACAGACTAGGTGCAACGTAACATGTAATGCAACATGCAATGCCACATTTTCCATAGATTTTAATTTGTTCGCGAGCACACTGCGAGCGAAAAATGTATGAAAAATATTGCATTGCGTGTTGCATTACAGGTTACGTTGCGCGTAGTCTGTACGCGGCTCTAGGTAGCTTAACTTCTTCTTTTTTATGGTCAACATGAGGTCTCGGGAACCATTGACACGTCGTAGCACTTCCTCATTTGTTACTATATGGATCAAACTAATTCTCATAGATGAATATCAATTTTAATACCCAGGATATCATCCAAACTTTCGGGCTCAACAATAGCGAACTAGACAATATTATAGTTCCATACTTCCATCCCGCTAATATACTATGTAAGTCACGGAGCTACTGCTGCAGTGGGTGGTTAGTTGTTTGCAATCGAAACTTCAACATTTGATATATATTCCGCGTCTCATCCGGCGAGCGTGTTTGCATTGCTTGCGAGTGTATGGGATAGTCGGAAACACAGACTACACAAAGATACTACGTATCAGCGTACCAACTTGCAAATAAAAAATAAATGAAAGGGAAATACCTACTGTTGTATGACAGTTATTTTTTTTTTATTTTTCTTTAATGAAAGCTTGGATACTTCGGATTACAGGAGAGCTAAGTATTTGATTTTTTGCCCAGGTAGGTACTCCTATGCTTTTAAAAATTTCTAATAATAAGTGATAAGATTGCTCAAATCCCTTGTTTAAACTTTTTTAGGGGCTCCTGCTCAGGCGATAGCGTATTGAAAAGCGGCGGCAAAAGACGTCTGGTAAACCTATTTACGAAATACGACGCAAAACTAAAACCGCCAATGAAAAAAATAACATATCTTCTTTTTGATGCGTTTTTAGAAAAAAACGCTCCTGCGATTTCTCAACGCAAGCCTTAACTATTTTTAGGACCTAAAGTTTGGATTCCAGATCCTAGAACTTAAGAATGCAATCGATTGCATTAAACATATTTTTTAAGTCGGACCAGTTTTGACATAGGAAACCTCGATTTATTTTATTCTCCAGTAAGTCCCTTTCGGTCTGTATTTGCGCACGCGAGACAGCAACAGCTTTTTCAACGGATTTGTCTGTACTGCTACACCCTCTTAACGCCTAAGAAAATATTTGAAATTAATTTGTTTATCGATGTGTCACTTCAATATTCTCAAAAAGAGGGTTTACCTTGTTGCACAAACACTCGAACGAGATTGATCAAACATTTGCCTGGCACTAGCTAAACACATTAAGATTCACGAGTCGAAAAGAAGGGCCTGTAATCTTATTCAAGTAGGCAGTCGAGCACACTAGCGCAATGTAAACAGGGCTCGAGTCGAAAGTCTCTTCAAGAAATGAAGCTGGGAAACTTTCGGCGTGATGTGGCAAGGTATAGAAGGCCATAAGTAATCGTAGCCCATAGCCTTTGTGGCCAATATGGCCTGACGCTGTGCAAAGAAAATCAGATTTCAAAAAGGAGGAGGTACCCAATTCGACCAGTATGTTTAGGGTTTCGTACCCATAGGGTAAAAGGTCCTTATTACTTAGACTCCGCTGTCCGTCCGTCTGTCTGTCTGTCTATCACCAGGCTATCTCATGAACCGTGATAGCAAAGAGAATATAATACAGTGATAGTTAGACAGTTTGAAATGTTCACAGATGATGTATTTCTGTTGCTGCTATAACAACAATAAATACAAGAAAACAGAATAAAATAAATATTTAAGGGGGCTCCCATAAAACAAACGTGATTTTTTTGCTGATTTTTTATAGTACGGAACTTGGGCACTTGGTCGGTTTTTTTATTTTTTTTTATGTGTGTTACCTCAGATTTTTTTCTACGTGAACCGATTTTGATGATTCTTTTTTCGTTTGAAAGGGTATACTTACTTCCAATGTGGTACCATAAAAAATTGTGAAAATCTGATGAAGAACAAAAGAATACGTATATATCCTTTGGTTGCTGATCCTTTGGATCCCTTGGAGGCTAAAAAATCCTGCGATAGCGACCTTCTATTTCTCCCATAAATTGTGTTCTTGTACGTGGGATACAAAGTTGCACTGCAAAACTTCTAATTCCTAAGGCATAGGGGTAAATGTTGCTTGTTTTTTACAGTTGAAACATTTGTTACTATCAGTCGGAGGAAGGCGTTGGATTTTAAAGTTTGATTTGTTCTTCAATTCGCCGATACAAGTTGCAAGTCTGCAACTTTATGTACGAGTTGTGTCTTTCTTGTCTCAGTGTTGGATATTTTTATGAAAGAAACCATAATGTTGCAATAATTACAATAAATCTTACAATATTTTGCACTACCTTTTGTCTATTAAATAGAAATAGAATAGAAATAGAAAAGTCTTTATTCGGTACAACATTAAGCATACAACAATGAGAATAAATCAATTAAAATACAATAAACCGAACAGCATTACGAAAATCTCGTTAGGTACAGTCGGCCACACGCTAGGATACCCCTTTTTGTTCGATTGGCGCCCTTATGCCGCGCGCGGTAAGAGCTGCGATAGGGTATCTGTGACTGTGGCCGACCGTACGTGTTGTATCGAGAGACATTGCTATTGAAATGTTTGCTCCGTCCACTTCGAATTCAAAATTTTCACTTTCGACTTTTATTTCGGTGACTTGGATGGATGTTGTGTAGTTGATTATTTTAGGTATCAAAGAGACATCAAGATGATCATGTCACAAAAAAAAGGTGAAAAAATAATACTGGGAAAAAGTTATGACTATCTTGAGACGTACCGGAAGGAAATTCGTGACAACACATTTAAAAACTTCTAAACCATGACAATTCGCTGAATATAAGGGGTATTTTTTAATATGCCAAGGCGTGAAAAAACTAAAAAAAAAATTGTTGGACCTAGGGCTTAAGGGTCCGTATAAGGCTAACTAGCGCCACCAATGTTGAAAAAATCATATCTTCCTTTAGAAGAAGTTTCTGGAAAAATCCTAAGATGAGCCTATGCGCCATGCGTTTCTAGATTTTTAAGTGTAGATACCCTCTTCTAAATTTACTTTTAAGCTAAAAAATTTTCGATAACCGCCAAAAACGGCCGTTTTTGGCGGTTATCGAAATTTTTTTAGCTTAAGACTAGAAATTGAGTTGGGTACCCACACTTAAAAATCTAGAAAAGCATGGCGCATGAGCTCATCTTAGGATTTTGTCAGAA
Source organism: Zelleria hepariella (assembly GCA_949319315.1). Classification (NCBI taxonomy): domain Eukaryota; kingdom Metazoa; phylum Arthropoda; class Insecta; order Lepidoptera; family Yponomeutidae; genus Zelleria; species Zelleria hepariella. Next base: position 4,197,611 of record OX439388.1, read on the forward strand.
ACTTCTTCTGAAGCGAGATATGATTTTTTCAACATTGGTGGCGCTAGTTAGCCTTATACGGACCCTTAAACTAGCCTTTTTGGTTTAAACTTTGATTGATATTACGGGCCTTAGACACTTCCCAACGCCATCTGTTGCGGGCAGCACCAAAACAAAATGCACGCAATCCGCCTGTTACCGCAGCGGTTACAAAAACAGGCGCATACAAAGAAACCGTTTTGCGAACAAAAGCACTTAATTAATTTTCCCTGAGAATAACAGAGCGGGGGGTTTGCAATACAAGTAGGTAGCTTCCGTAACAAAGAAGAATAAGGCCCTTTGCTCACAATGAGTCTACGAGTTCACCTTTAGTTAGGAGTTGAGGAAAAATAACATTAAAATTGTATGTCTAGTCACGACCAGATTGTTATAAAATAATTGTATGACTACCTAAGTAGAGACCCCTGCCAAATACACAGAAAATTACTGCATTTAGGTACCTCACTACAATACTGTATTGCATGTAAGTTTCTTTCAGACATAGTTGAACGAGCGAGCGAAGCGAGCGAAGTTCTCCGAGTCTACTGGAACAATCCGGCGTTTGTATGTTTGTATGTATGTATGAATGTTCGTTCGACGATAACATGAGTGTAGTCGGATCGTCATGAAATTTGGTAGGCGGGTAAATGAGGCAAAGATAATTTTTAAGTTCGAACATGAGCCAAATCGGTCGAGGGGTTGCTGAGATAGAGGGTCGCGAGTTCAAAGTTCGGGGCGAACCACTAGTTATATTTAGGTACTTATTGCAACGTCCAGTCGTCCAACCGTTCGTTTGGCCCTAGCCTAGCCCTCTACCTATTCCAGCCATGTTGCTCGTTTTATCATCAAACATTTTTTTGGACTTCCCTTAATAATATGGTCTTGTTTTGCATAAGCTTAACAAAGTATACAGCACGTCAGAGTGTATACTCTTGCTGTAAAGTCGCTCACGTGCTGTCGTGTGTTTCTAGGCTCAGTTCAGTTTTAGCCAGACAAATTTTATTATGTTGCTCCTCATCTGTTGGAGACTGATCCACTCACGGCTTTATCGTGTCCTTCAGCTGCAAGACGGATAAAATGTAACAAACGCCTGACAGAAACTTTCGCCAAGGTATTTTCATTACCTGCAATAAATTCTTCCGCCCAATAAAATGCACTCCGATACACAAGTACTGTAGGCAACACTAATATCGCGCAGCTCGTAAAGCACTAGGCATAAGTGCGAGATTTGAATGAAAAGGGTACCTTTAAATGTCGCTCACTGTGGCCCCCGAGCGAGGGGAGGAAAATAACAATTACGAATAGTCCATGAATGACGTCACAATTTCATGATTGGATGACGTCGCACTTTATGGAGCTGTCAGCCGCAACCGCGAGCTGGCAAAAATATGGCGGCCACCTGGGTCCTACTCAGAAATGTCTGTGCCGAACCACACCACTGAGCGAGCACATCTAAGCTACGTTGCGGGCAAGATACGCGATGCAATACGGTGTTACGCTGAGACTGGCAGCATTGATAGAACGCAATTTCTAAAGGAATTTCGACGATTTTTTTTTATCTATGACTAGGTAGTTGACTCGGTGAACTTCGTATCACCTAAGGCGATTTCCATACAATATTATCAATTTATAGAAGAAGTTAGTCCGCATAAAGTTTTGTTAGTTTTATCGTGACATAGAGCAGCCTTACCTTTGCATATTTGAATACACTTCCACTTACATCAACTAGGCATATCCATTTAACTCAGATTTAATTCGAAAAAGTCTAGGCAGAGTTAGTTTAGCTAACCCTGAATGACGCAAGTTCGCCTTAAATTGCAATACATTTTTTAAATATAGGCGTCAAAAGTAAATCAAAGGTTTAGCCCTCCTCCGGAGTAGCAGCCTTTTGCGGAAGGAAGTGACAACATAACACACACGCCACAACAATTTAAGTACCTTTATTATTCAATCGTGAAAAATGTAAGGGAAATAACGTCGTAGGAAATTTCTTTCCGTGTGTACAAAGAACATTTTAAACGTAATGTAAAGGGGCTTCCAAATGGGCAATATTTTTCTTCAATATGTGGCTGCAATACAATGGCCGTGAACATTGATAGCAATACCTGCCAGATTGCAGTTATGGCCCGTCCATATGGCCACACTTAATTGGTAGGGCCGATGCATTTTCGAAGGCTACCGGCATGGTATATTGCCCGTTTAGACGGCCCATAAAATAGATCAAATCATCAACCTGTTAATTATGTTGCTCTTTTAAAGAGAACGGAATAAAGCAAAATGTAGGTACTACGGTCCACATTCTTTCGGCATAGGTAAGCAACCCAATATAAGCGGGAGAAATAAAATCAGAAAGTATTTAATATTATCCAGGAACACACACAAGCTATACTTAGAGGTAAACAAAAGATTAGCTCGAGGCAAGGAAATTCAATCTTATTGTAGCTGAGTCGAAAAATACATTTTAAAGTTTGGCTATCGAACTATAATAGAAGCTTATACATAGAAATCAGCAAAGATATAAGTGAGCTTTTCTACTAATGAATTGATGATCATGGTGAGAGGGTTTGCTGTCCTTTGAACGAGTCCTTCTCTTGTCTAGGTATGGCAGCTCATTTTACTACCCCTTTTAATAGTCGTCCTCTCCTGAATGCGCAGTAGCGTTTTAAACCCTTCATCTTAACTTTACGACCACTGGTCAAGGAAATAAAAAAACGCGACTGGAGAAATAAAAACAAAGTTGTAAAGATAACGGGGACAAAATAAATAATGATCACACAGAAAGTCCGTTGACGCGTTTTCTTCATTTCAAGAAACGGCGATCAAACGCGTAAGGTTCCGGATTTTGTGTCCAAATGCATGCGAAACCGGCGAAACTTAGTATAGGTACTACGTTGCTGAACCATTTCTGAAAATGCGTATGTTTGATCATCTAAGGTGCCTTAAAAATAACAATAAAATAATAATCTTAGAGTCAGTCGATTTTCAGACTTAGGAACGCAATGTCTACTGTCTTATATTACTTAGGTACTAGCTTTTGCCTGCGACTTCGTCCGCGCAGACTTAGTTTTTTTCCCGATAGAGCCTTTAGCACTCAGCGATAACGTAACTTCACATTGCTGAAATATTTTTTTTAAATCGGATGAGGAGTTTTGGAGATTCACCCCTACATACATACGTATACATTTCTTACAAACTTTTCCTCTTTATAATATTAGTATAGATACAAGCATAACCAGCCCCTCTACCCTTGACGCATTTTTCCAATACGGCCGCAATATGGAGCAATTAACAAAATTTAATATTTTACAAATTAAGACGCATTTTGTGTTTTTATTGAATAAAACAGCCTTACATTGAATAAACATAATAAAGTATTTAAAATCAAAGCATTACTATGCGAATTCAAAGAGAAATTATTTTTTAAACTCTTTCAATTTGATCGCAATAGCGTCAAGGGTAACCCCCAGGACTCACGTGAAAAAAAAAAAGTTTGAGTTGCATTAATGTCGTTTTAAATGTATGGCCATGTTACTTTGATAACAGGTGGAGCTAGGTAGATGTAGAGTATTATAAACAAGTCTAAATCAATTTTATTTTACAAAAACTAAATAAAGGATAGAGAAGTCAAGTAAATCTTCTACAGTTTATTTCCTCGAAAATAAAATGTTGAAAGACGGAATTTGTTTTGACAGCGCGAAAGAAAGTCTTAATTAAAGAAACGTTTTCTTTTTTTAAGATAAGAAAAGCCATAATGTCTTTCTCAAAGAGGTTAGAATTTACGTGCCTTTACTTTGGCTCTTTTTATGATTTACAACGAAGAAGATAAAGCTAGAGATGTTAAGGCAAAAAGAGGAATAAAGTTACCTCTCGGATGCTGTAGTTCCTGGGTCTTTAGATGGATCTCAGCACCTATAAAATCAAGAACAGATGACGCCACGTCTGGCCTAATCTATACAGGGTGTTAAAAGAGCACCGACAGACCCGTAAGGCACGCATACTAGACACCAAAACGAAGTACTTTTTCCATAAATTATTGTTGGGAAATGATTTTGGTTATAATTTTTTAAATATTTTATCACGCAATGGACGTGTCGCAGATAAAACATATTGGGGAAGCCTTGGCATGATGTTTAGAATACATTGCGGGTTGCAATTTTAACGTCGCTCTTGTAAGAAAGCAACTATTCCACTCACCGCTATTTTTAGCCTTCGCTTCACTACAGGGTGCACTCTAAGTCGATAGCCGAACTTTAAGTGGGCTATCTACTGATCAATACAAACAACTTGTACTAGGTGGCGACAAAAATAGAGCGAAAAAAATATCAGCTGTTTCATACATTTGGCGCAGTACTGAGTCGACCTTTTGTATGGAACAGCTGATATTTTTTTCGCTCCATATTTTTCGCCACCTTATACAAGTTGTTTGTATTGATCAGTAGATAGCCCACTTAAAGTTCCGCTATCGACTCAGAGTGCACCCTGTAGTGTCTTCACTATTGATTAGTACCTCACTTTTTTTTCTTTAGCTTTCTGTATCCATCGTAACAAAAGTGAAGCCTTTTTCTCATAGTGAGAACTCACCCTCATTCCTTTAATTCTTTAGGCAAACACAAACATTGTTATCCTTGCCAGTTGCAAACACTCATGACCAATGCGTTGCGACTTACTACGATGGTCCCTCGGCACCTAAAATCTCATGAGTACCATTACAATGTATCCGTTGCTCTTTCTCTTGCCCCAGGCCCTAGGCCAACTAAGCCGCGGGTTTCCTCACGATGTTTTTCCTTCACAGGTAGCGAGTGGTTTTGCTACTTCAAATTCACAAACGTACGAAACTTTGAAAAGAAAAAAAGTCATAAGTAGAGTCGTGCAAAGCTAACTTTGCAGTGGAGCATCCGAAATAGTAATTTCCGTACTTTTCTTTTGTATGTTTTCACCATTTTTCAGTGGTACATGTTACGTCAGTTATTGTCTATTACAATTTTGTTTTGTGGAATTAATTGAAAATATGGTGAAAACATACAAAAGCAACGTACGGAAATTACTATTTCGGATCCTCCACTGCAAAGTTAGCCGACTCTACATGCCTGCACCGGGAATTCAATTCACTAGGCCACCACCGCTCTGTCCCGTCTTTCCTGCGGGCTAGGCCGACTACGCTGTCAGGATGGTATAGGTGCTGGGCAAGTCTACTCCAATTAAAACAATGTCCCAGGCACTGCGGCGCCGTGTGGTCTCTTCACCCATCTAGTGTGTGTGAAGGTGCCACTAACTGGACACAGTATAAATCATCTTATTACGTAGATGCAAAGGCTATTTTTTTTGTCCGGCTGTGCCACTGGACGCTGGACGCTGTATACAGGGTATTAAAAGACCGCCGACAGACCCGAAATGCATTCATCCCACACACCAAAACAAAGTACTTTGTCCATAAATTATTGCTGGGAAATGATTTTGGTTTGTCAGTCGTGCAATTTGTCTGTAATGTAATGGCGTGTCGATGGCGTCCCAGTAGAAGGACAAAACCGGGGTTTCCTCGTTTTTCTCCTACAACCAGCGAACTAAATTAGAATCAGAATATTCTTTGCTGAACTACAAAATCATTAGAAAGACCCACAGCATTAATACATCGTAATTGAAGCCGTCAACTGGGAGCCCATTTTGGCACCATTGCGTTACAGACTCAGGCTCAAGGTTGTACCGGTATTTGCGTCACGTACGAAAAGTGTTTTGGTTCTTAGGCCCGGTTTCTGAATTGAGAATTTTGCTAAGCAAATACTTAACTATCGTTATGTCACCTTTTTTTTGTGAGAAATCCGCAGAGGCGGAACGATATTTAAGTACTTGCTTAGCGAATTTCTCAAATCAGAAACCGGCAGTTAGGGATGCAGTGTATTAGAACTCACGTGGTCCCAGGGGTTATTCGGGGCCCAAACTTTACTCTCTCGGTGTTATGACTCGGGGAAAGTTTACATTCATGGTTCATTTACACGAACTTGCGGTCTTGTTACGAGCAAGATTTTATGGTTTTACTTTGGGCTTAGTTTTTTTTTTCTTCGTCGTGTTTTTGTTTGAAGCTTGAAGTTTGGTGCTGGTGAGATGTCGTAAGGTCGCAAGATGCTGGATGGTATGGTATCAAAGCTACCAATTTTTTGCATTCTAATGCTCTTTTCAATTAAAATACATTTCGTTAATTCTACGTACTTTTTTAAAACCAATAAATTACTTATCTTACTAGTAAAAATACCGATTCGGGTGAAAATTCTAAATTTCCGTAAAAGAAATCTCCATAATTATTTTGAGGCGCAGGAAAAGTTAAATTATTTTTAAGCAACTTTATACGCCAGCCTCATCGTAAAGGGCCGCAGGCAGGCCATGGTGTTTTAAGGGTGCCGTCAAATTCAAAACACGAGACATGAAATTTAAGGTGTAGGTTCCCCTAAGGGTGTTGGCAGGCGTCCATTTAGAAGAGTGTGTTCTCGAAATTCAATCTTCTGAGGGTGGAAAGGGGTAGCTTTAAATGTCAAAACTGCTTCTGAACAGGCTGGAATGTCAACAATATATTTTTTTATTTTCTCTTTCTTTGGGGATGTTCACCGTGTTATTTTAGTGGTTTTAAAGCCGAAGGTTGTGGTGATTCTGAGCCAAGTTCCAAAATATCACACCAAAATGAGCGAAAAAAAAACTTCTCCATACGAAAAATATCTATCGCTAATCGACAGCATTTAGAATAAAATAATTCGCGCAATTTTGGAATGAAATTTTGTAATTTGGCTCAGAATCACTAGTGCAACCAAAAACATACGGCCTAAAAACCCCTAAAATAGCACGGTATATTGTCCAATCCCATTTTGAATTTCAATATTCATAATAGAATTCCAATAAAGGGATTTTATGTTTTTAAATGATTTCAGATTTACCCTTTTCTAGTGACAAATAAATTGTAAATCTTTTAAATTTCTTTATTTCTTTACATTCTAGAAGTATGTAGGAGTTATAGAGTGTTTTTCTTATAGCCAATATCACCCCCGAAGTCGGCATTTTTGATGAGTTTTTTCCTCTCAATAAAACCAACTCCTTATTCCAATCCAATGAATGCACCGAACGTCTCAAAACCTTTACCAATTTCCAGTAACAGAATTAGCATTTTCCTTCTCAAAAGCCTTTCACACTAAAAACACTGTATTCAGTTTCCCGGCTCTCTTTGCCTCATTGTATTCCGGGCAGGGAGCCTCACCCTAGTTTTACAAGTACCCGCGTACCTTCCACTTGTTCCGTTTTGAACCAGCGATGTTCAACCGATGGCTTTTTTTGTATATCGACCTATACTACCCTAAGAGAGAGAGAGAGTTCGGGCTACATCATCTCGCGTGCCCCGGAGACTGCCCATTGGGGATTTTTTTGCAACTTTGAATGAATTATTATAAGTTGAAAAAATTCGTTAGATCCGCAACCTTCGTATTCCCTAAAAAATAAGCACCGTAAATCCCACAGCCATAATTTTATTATCAAAAATATATTATCAATTTTAACTAGAGCTAAGAATATCTTTATTTTCCAGTAAATGACCGGTTTTGACGGTACACAACTGATCTGATTTTTTTGCACGGTAACTTCTTGGGTTTTTTTATTTTTTAATGTATAATTGTACAGCTTATATACAAATTTAATACAACTGAAACCTTAAAAAGGTTTATCTGCTGAGTTTGAGTCGCTTATAGTTGGCTAATTAAAGTATATATTATTTTAACAACTAAGATAATTTGATACGTACCCACGACGGCACGTCAGAGTGTACACTTTTATTGTAAAGTCGCCCGTAACGTAACTGGGAAGAGTGTTAGCGTATAAGGGTCGACGTGCTATCGTGTGTACATAAGGCTCACTGTGTGTTTATACAATACAAGAAAATATTTTTTAAGAAAAAGTTTGTGTATTTGGCTTACAGTTTCGCGAGGTATTTATTGTATTCAATATTGAAGAAGGGGTAGAAGATTGTGTAGAAAGCGGAACACGCCCTCCTTCCACGCAGGCTTTTGAATTTTTAAACGGCGCACGATTCATTCAAAGCCTTTCATTGCAGACCTTTCGATTGCTAAAGGATGGGCACTTATTTGTACTGAGGGGAGGGATTGCTTCGTCTCCTAAGGTTTATTTTGGCTTTAGGGTTGGGGTTAGTTTTGTTGCCTGTTGCGGTCTTTTTTGTGGAAATGAGGGGGCTTAAATAGGTTTTCCTTCGTGTATTTTTGTTTGTTTGATGATGATAATATGATTGATAAGATTGTTGTAGTTATGATGGAAGAGACCTACACAAGCAATGTCGCTATATTATGTTGAAGAAAAATATAATGAAAGATGGCGTTTGTAAAAGTATGAATTTAAGTATAAATTGATGTACAAAATGTTAATCATTTTGTAAAGTAAATTTGCTATTACTACTTGCAAAAATACAAAAATACGTCACATTGTACACACGACAGCACGTCGACCCTTACACGCTAGCACTCTACTCGGTTACGTTACGGGCGACTCTACAACAAAAGTGTACAGTCTGACGTGCTGTCGTGTGTATTACGCTACATTTAATACGATATATAAGTACCTTAGAAGATGGGTAAAATGTAAGGAACTGAGGTAACTAAATAGTATTTTTTTATTACTGATGAAATCCAATGAACAAACAAAATTACCCACTCAAGACCCACCAATATTAACAGAATAATCTTAAAATATATCGATTCACATATTAAATGTACAGTGCTGCTGCAGTGCTTGCAAAAGTTATACTTTAAATGATTATACGTTTATTTTAGATCTTTATACAAAAATCGTAACAAAATTGTAACACACAATCTTATTTTTTACTTGCATAAAAATCGGAAAATCCCCACTCACCTCAAATCAGAGCAGTCAACACGTGAGAACGTCAAGTCCACAACAACACTATCAGTCAAAAAATCCCGAAAAAATCCTGTCCACTTTCACGAAAAGGAAACCGAACTTTTTAAAGTCACAAAGTTAAAAATGGAACGTCACTGTTTATCGCAAAGAGGTTTTATCTAGCAAAATACACGGGAGGGGCCAAGGTCCCTCGTAGCGGTGCTACGGCGTAGGCGTCCGCTCCGTAGCGGCTCTCCCGTACGACAGCCTCACGTTGCTACGAGCTACGCGAGATTCGTAGCCAATCGAAGTGCAGATGGACCGTGGGTAGGGATGCTCTACTTTCGGGTTGTTAAAAGGCCTTTGCATAAACGTAATAAAATTATTTTTACAGCGTCCAGTGGTACCTTCACTCACACTAGATGGGTCTTCACCCATCTAGTGTGAGTGAAGGTACCACTCACCAGACCACTCGGCACCGCACTGCCTGGGACATTCGGGTTGTTTATAATGGTACTTACATTGGGTGTATTTATAAAAAGTTGATCGTTTCCCAGTGGGTCGACGACATCAAAGAGGCGGCTGGTAAAAAGAGGACGAGATTAACGAGGAATTGCGGAGGTTGGCGTGACAGGCCCACTGTTTGCCTATGCCTAACAGTGGGCGTCATTTACGGGCTGGAAAGATAGATATAATTACTTTTAGGTTCTCAAGGACTAAGTTTACAATTATGTCAGCCAGGCATATGCAGTTTAACTTAATTTTCCTGATACATTTACTGAAAGCAGTATTTTATTTAAAACATATTTTTACCGATTAGTCTGTGTTGCATAAATGAGTAGTCAAACTTCCACATCAGTCAATTTTGTCTTACTTTATTTCCGTTCACTGATCGTACCATTATAAAAAATTTCATTATGCTGAAACTCTACTCAAGATGAATATTAGTATAAAATAGATAGACACTTCTGTTTCAGCTTTTATAATATTTTGGTTATTGCAGGTTCTGTTTTAAGTAGAGCAGTACCTTAGCGTTTCAACTATAGATAGAAAAGGAGATAACCAACGAACTTGGGCAATTCTGCCCGGGCGCGAGAGCGAAACAACACTCTACTTAGCAACCCCCGAGTGCGAGCGAGATAAGCATATTAGCGCAAGGACGCAAGTGAATAGATAACGTTGTTTCTATGAATTATTAAAAGGAATTGTTTTTTTTTACTTTTGCTAATTGTCTGAGGAGATGATGAGATATTACAGTTGTGTTCTTGGCAAATTGTGAGTTGGGTTGTTGATGGATTGTAAATTGGACCCAAGTGACGTGGAATTAGGGCACGTTTTCTTTTGGAGCTTTGATAAATGTCACTTTATTTTTTCGGGTATTGTTTTTCTATATTTTGAATATTCAATTTAAATATTGCATTATTATTTTGTCTGCGTCTTAAACCACGTGTATGACTTCAAATGTTATTATTTATATCAAACGAGCTTTTTGTGATTTTGAATAATTAATGCAAGAATTTTTTAAAACCGAGAACATCAACCTTCCTGAGTGGAGTACCGTGACATAATTGGGTAAAAACAGGGGTAAATTCCGTGTTAATAGGAGTTCCTAATTAAAACTTATTTCCCCTTATTTTAAATACAACAGAGGGGGAGTATTGTTCATGTCTTGCCATTTTAAAGTGATATAAATTACCTACCGGATTCTAAATTTAAATTTTACGTTCTTGTTAGTCACTTCAAGGAGTACTGTATGTTTGTTTATTTATTTTGACCTGTTGTAGGTTTTGGTAGAGGGAAGTACCTATATCTGCAATTTTTCTAAAGGTTGGTTTACATTCATACTCATGCAAAACATGAGTTTTGCTTCATGGTCATGACACTGTAATTACAGATTTTTTTTATCGATGCCAGTAAATTCGAAAATTATTCTAGTGTAAACCACAAAAACGTACTCAAAGATTTATTATGATTAAAATATTTATTTCAATATGAATAAGTAAGTAAGATCTAGCCTGTACAATAATTGTAGGTACATGTCCCACTAGCTAGGCAAAGGCCTTTTGGCAATTTTCGCGTTTGAGGGTATAATGCCTTATACGCCCAGGTTTCCTCACGATGTTTTCCTTACCGTAAGAGAGTGGTATTGCTACTATAAATTCACAAATATACGTAACTTTTGAAATAAGTTAAAATAATAATGAATAATAATTACTGTTTAACATTTTAATTTGAGGAACTTTGTTTCAGGAACAAGAAACGACCTGATTCGAGCCCGCATTGAAATTCCATTCATATACAAATCACATGCGATGCGACACGATCCTTTCATAACATGGACAATAGAGATGAAATGGAAAGGGGTGCATAATCAAATAGAAATTTTAACCACGATAGTCAAAACACTCCAGCCAGCCCAATCTAAGTCCTATTCCCAACGAAATAAGATGGGAAACAAAAGCAAGGAGTAACGTTGTAGTTACATTTCCTAAGACAATGGAATATTCGCATGTATGGATTGTACTGATTTGCTGCACACGCTTGCTCTGTGGTCAGCACTATACAGGGTGAACTAAACGTTGTTGTCAAGTGAGAAATTCTAAATTATTGAAAACAATCATCTATGATCGCTTATATACAGGATGTTAAAAGACCGCCAACAGACCCGAAAACCGCGCATACTAGACATTAAAATAAAGTACTTTTTCGATAAATTATTGCTGGTAAATGATTTTGGTTTTTTAGTTTATAATTCAGTCCATGGATGGGTGACCGCTAGTGGCAATAATATCTGAGCGCTTCCGTGCTTCGGAAGGCACGTTAAACCGTTGGTCCCGGTTGTTGTTGATTAATAACAATCGTTAAGCCATGTCAGAGACCCTTTGGGTGGCCTAAAAACTCTGACACCAGGGGTGGCCACTACCTCATACGATTACCTACCTAGTTTATAATTTTGTAAAATATTTTATCACGCAATGGACGTGTAATGCACAGAAGTCATATTGCGCAAGCGTAGGTATAAGTTTATGATACTTAAGCTTGAAGTATTTTAAATGTTTAAAATACATTGCGGGTTGCAATTTTAACGTCGTTTTTTGTAGGAAATATTCATTATTTTGAAATGGCTTCTTGAGAAGGTATGTTAAGAACTAGATACTGAATACGATTCTGCAAAAAAAAAGTTTTGCAAAGTCCGACTTTGAACCTCATTATCTCGGGAACCGTTGATTTCCCAGGCATAGTTCCTTGGGAAAAAATGTTCCTTATGATGAGGACAATACGTGGTTTCCCGCTTTGTTGGCGGTCTTTTAACACCCTGTATAGCTCAAGCTATGAAAATACTTTAAAAATATCTTTAGCAGCTCTGCTAAAGTTCAGCTCTGTACAAGGCCTATGCCCTGTACAGTACAGCCAACCACAGCACAATCATATAAAAGTAGACATACTTAGGATGGCATTATAAGTCGTCAGTTCAAGTTCGAGCTGAACTAATGTTGGTGATCTTAGAAAACGAAATCAATCGAGCTTGAGTAGCTGTCAGCATATTAATAGCTGACTTGAGACCTTGGCTAATGTCAATGTCAAGCTTAAGCAAGTGATCACCCACTTGAGCTTGAGCTGACGAATTTTAGTGCCACCCTTAGCTAGCATGTAAGTAAGTTTACGTTAGACAATTTAGTAGAGCATTTGTCACACAGCAAAGAAGGTTTTATTTTTGCCGAAATAGGCCCCTTACTTTTTGATCCTTCGAGCCGGATCGCTACGGACAGGCCCTAAGTTTGTCTTTGCAAATCCCACGCGAACGTTCTCCACGATTTATACATGCCATGGACAGTTCCGGACCAGATCTGAATTTTAATCGTCCTAACCCCTTGTCGAGGGAGATGGCGTGAGCTATTGTTTTTATATATGCACTACGGGGACTGGTTATTGATTTATCTTTTGAAGTGTTACGTTTATTAAGGTTGCTGTTTACGCCTCTTTCCGGGACAGACAAAACAGGGCCTTTCAGGGCCCTTAGCCTGTAACACAATGGTGCCAAAATGGGCTGTCAGGTGACGACTTCAATTACGATTTGCTAACGCTGTCTGTCCTTTTAATGTTTTTGTAGTACAGCAAAGAATATTTTGATTCTAATCCTAGAGGATTAGTTCTCTGGTTGTAGGAGAAAAACGAGGAGAGCCCGGTTTTGTCCTTCTGCCGGGACGCCATTGACCCGCCATTGCGTTATAGGCTAAGGGCCCAGTGTGGCGTCACTAGATTTACAATAATGCTGAGAGTATAAGAGAGGGGTCTATACTTCGGCGGCTTTCCGAGGCAGTTTTAGGTACGCTGTCGCGAATGATCGCGATTCATGTATTTTATCATAGTCAAGGTGGGTAGAACGCACAGTTTTTCTATAGCCGGCCGGCGGCGGCGGGAGTCGGCGGCGCGGCGGGCGGCAGACACTTGCAAGCGAGCAACTAACCGAGTGTGTAGTGTTCACTGGAGCTCAGGCTCATCTTCAGTTTAGGCCGAGGGCCAAGGTATAACAGTGGAGCTCAGGCTCATCTTCAGTTAAGGCCGGGGGGCCAAGGTATAACAGTGGAGCTCAGGCTCATCTTCAGTTTAGGCCGAGGGCCAAGGTATAATAGTGGAGATCAGGCTTATCTTCAGTTTAGGCCGAGGGCCAAGGTATATCAGTGGAGCTCAGGCTCATCTTTAGTTTCGGCCGAGGGCCAAGGTATAAAAGTTAACAGTGGAGCTCACGCTCATCTTCAGTTTCGGCCGAGGGCCAAGGTATAAAAGGTAACGGTGGAGACTAAGGTATTTATTCTCAGACTAACTTTAATGTTTCTTTTCCATATTGTGTGATCTTTATGATTATCAGTAACAATGCCGTGTTTTGTTTGGCCTCAGTATTGGTATAGAATGCACATGACCTTTGAGGTCATTCTCAGACTCAGGACCCTTTGGTCACGCTCAAGCTCAGAGGCCGTTTGGTCACGTTTACGCTCAGAGGCCGTTTGGCCAGTACAAGCTCAGGACCCTTTGGTCACGCTCAAGCTCAGAGGCCGTTTGGCCACGTTTACGCTCAGAGGCCGTTTGGCCAGTACAAACTCAGGACCCTTTGGTCACGCTCAAGCTCAGAGGCCGTTTGGCCACGTTTACGCTCAGAGGCCGTTTGGCCAGTACAAGCTCAAGACCCTTTGGTCACGTTCACGCTCAGAGGCCGTTTGGCCATGTACAAGCTCAGGACCCTTTGGTCACGTTCACGATCAGAGGCCGTTTGGCCAGTACAAGCTCAGGACCCTTTGGTCACGTTCACGCTCAGGGGCCGTTTGGTCATGCTCACGCTCAGAGGCCGTTTGGCCATGTACACGCTCAGGACCCTTTGGTCACGTTCACGCTCAGGGGCCGTTTGGTCATGCTCACGCTCAGAGGCCGTTTTGCCATGTACACGCTCAGGACCCTTTGGTCACGTTCACGCTCAGGGGCCGTTTGGTCATGCTCACGCTCAGAGGCCGTTTTGCCATGTACACGCTCAGGACCCTTTGGTCACGTTCACGCTCAGAGGCCGTTTGGCCATGTACAAGCTCAGGACCCTTTGGTCACGTTCACGCTCAGAGGCCGTTTGGCCATGTACAAGCTCAGGACCCTTTGGTCACGTTCACGATCAGAGGCCGTTTGGCCAGTACAAGCTCAGGACCCTTTGGTCACGTTCACGCTCAGAGGCCGTTTGGCCAGTACAAGCTCAGGACTCTTTGGTCACGTTCACGCTCAGAGGCCGTTTGGTCATGCTCACGCTCAGAGGCCATTTGGTCATGCTCAGACTAGACCGTTGGGTCATGCTCAGTGCTCAGTTTCTCAGATACCTATCAGATTGCTCAGCTCAGTTGCGAGGCAAGGGGTCGCTATAAGGGGAGGTTGGAGGCGACAAGGAGACGTCTCAGCTCAGCTCAGTTAAAACATCTTTACGCGTATTGATATTCAGTTCAAATCGAAGTAAATAACATGTCATGTCTCAGATCTAATGCAGTCGCATAGTACCAATAATCTCAGGATTTCGTTTTTAAACTATACCTACTCAGTGGCTCAAGCAGAAGACGCATCAGAGATATCTACCTAGTACTGTATCATATCGCCCATAGCTAAAGGTTGACGATACTCAGGCAAAGTGATGCAATGTGGCGACATACGCAGCAACAAAGTGTTGGAACAACCTACCACCACCATTAAGGAGGGTTAGTACTTAAACGTACCGCACAGTTTTGGTGGTTCATGACAGAAAATATTAGTATTATGACCATTAAATAATTACACAAGTTTTTGAAGAGTTGTATTACACCCCATAACAATTGATTTTGGCATATAATTGATAGCAAGCTAGAAAAAAATATCTAAAGTTTCTAAAAAACGCGTAAAACTGCTCTTAAAGTTTGTGTCGTTGACGAATCCACAGATAATTTTGGTAGTTGAATATTTATCCTGTAAGTTATGAGTATATATAGAATGGTGTGAACCTTGTATTTTTGCAAAAAACAAAAGGTATTTGGAGCATTAATTCGTCAAACATAACCAAATTTTGCGTGTGATTTCTCCATACGAATTAGTATGGAGTACGGAAATTGTTTTCACGCAAGCGTCGACCCCGTCTCGGAGTTCAGATCGCTGCGTGCCATCGAGGAGAGAGCACGTCGCTCGGCTCCATGAGGCCCCGATGTGTAGGAATATAGCTCGCACCACGAAAAAAGACCGATGAGTTAAAGCATTTTGGTTCTTAATACAATGAATTTAAGATTCCACCGAGAGACTTGATTGGTGGCGCGACCTCGCCCCACTGTAGTGTGGGGACAAATTGTATCAAAAGTGGACTAATAAATGAAGGACTGCCGGCACGTAGGTTTACATACTATGTAAGGTTCAACGTAAGCTGGTTTGCTTGCGCGCGGGATTCGATTTTCAAAAATGGAATGCTGTCGCTTGACTCAAGAGTTGCTTCGTGGTATAGTTATTGCAATGCGCGAAGGCGTGTTCATAAGTAAATGAAAAAATGCAGACTCGTAGGACTAACTGGTCCACGCGTTTTCGTGAACTACTACACATCAAAGTTGCAAACTGATTTTTCTACGCAAGTAAAGGAGGGTAATTAATGTCACGTAATGTTCTTCGCGTGTATGTATGGAAGTATTAATTACGAAGTATTTTTTTTATGACCGTGTCGAAAGAAAATAATCGGCAATATTTAGGGCCGAAACGCGGTAGAACGTTTTTTTTTATTGAACGAGCGAGCGAAGTTCTCCGAGTCTACTGGAACAATCCGGCGTTTGTATGTTTGTATGTATGTATGTTTGTATGTATGTTTGTATGTATGTATGTATGAATGTTCGTTCGACGATAACTTGAGTTAATTTAGTCGGATCGGCATTGAATTTTGTAGACAGGTTAATGACCGGTGTGAAGTTAGCTGACAAAACTTGGCTGACAATATAATTATAATACTGCTAAATAAGATTGTCTTTTTTTTATGCATTTTTCAGGCCTTCTAAGTATCCTGAAAGCCTGTAACTGTTAAAAATATTGTTCGAACCGGAATCAAATAGTATTTTTTTTTTATATGACTGTTCTTAGTTCAACCTTTTTTAGGCGAACCGATCAAGATTCCAGGCTAGATTCGTTTTTTTTACCATTCTAGACGCTATCCTTTTCTTTAGCACATACTATAAGCTATCCAACAACACCAAAATCAAGCTTGTCCATTCAGAAGTACTCAAAAAAGTTATCTGACAAAAATAATTTCTCGATTTTACCAACTATTTTCAGTTTGGTCACAATTAATAGCCGCCAGAGGTTTTTACCACTCTAGACGCTACTGTTTTCTTTAGCACATACTATAAGCTATCCAACAACACCAAAATCAGGCTTGGATTTCATTCAGAAGTATCCAAAAAAGTTAGCTGACAAAAATAATTACACTATTTTTCCAAAACTATTTTCAGTTCTTTCAAAATTAAAAGCCACCAGAGTTTTTTACCACTCTAGACGCTATGGTTTCCTTTAGCAAATACTAAAAGCTATCCAACAACACCAAAATCAGACTTGGATTCCATTCAGAAGTACCCAAAAAAGTTAGCTGACAAATATAATTTTACGATTTTTCCAACTATTTTCAGTTTAGTCATAATTAAAAGCCGCTAGAGTTTTTAAAAAAGTTAGCTGACAAATATAATTTTACTATTTTTCCAATTATGTTCAGTTTAGTCATAATTAAAAGCCGCCAGAGTTTATTGCCACTCTAGACGCTATGATTTCCTTTAGCACATACTATAAGCTATACAACAACACCAAAATCAGGCTTGGATTCCATTCAGAAGTACCCAAAAAATTTATTGTCAAAAATAATTTCACAATTTTACCAACTATTTTCAGTTTGGTCAAAATTAATAGCCGCCAGAGGTTTTTACCACTCTAGACGCTGCTGTTTTCTTTAGCACATAGTATAAGCTATCCAACAACACCAAAATCAGGCTTGGATTTCATTCAGAAGTATCCAAAAAAGTTAGCTGACAAAAATAATTACACTATTTTTCCAAAACTATTTTCAGTTCTTTCAAAATTAAAAGCCACCAGAGGTTTTTACCACTCCAGACGCTATGGTTTCCTTTAGCAAATACTAAAAGCTATCCAACAACACCAAAATCAGACTTGGATTCCATTCAGAAATACCCAAAAAAGTTAGCTGACAAATATAATTTTACGATTTTTCCAACTATTTTCAGTTTAGTCACAATTAAAAGCCGCCAGAGTTTATTGCCACTCTAGACGCTATGATTTCCTTTAGCACATACTATAAGCTATACAACAACACCAAAATCAGGCTTGGATTCCATTCAGAAGTACCCAAAAAATTTAATGTCAAAAATAATTTCACAATTTTACCAACTATTTTCAGTTTGGACAAAATTAAAAGCCGTCAGAGTTTTTACAACTCTAGACACAATTCTGAATGGAATCCAAGCCTGATTTTGGTGTTGTTGGATAGCTTATAGTATGTGCTAAAGAAAACCATAGCGTCTAGAGTGGTAAAAAACTCTGGCGGCTTTTAATTTTGACCAAACTGAAAATAGTTGAAAAAACCGTGAAATTATTTTTGTCAGCTAATTTTTTTTAGTACTTCTGAATGGAATCCAAGCCTGAGTTTGGTGTTGTTGGACAGATTGTAGTATGTGCTAAAGAAAATCATAGCGTCAAGAGTGGTAAAAAAACTAATCTTGCCTGGAATCTT